>JAGFMF010011861.1:8207330-8235235 GCA_019455555.1 Galemys pyrenaicus | reverse complement strand
CGCTCTGTCTGTGGTGAATCCTCTCACCCCCCACACCTCTGGCCTGTACCCCAGTGCTTGTATGCATAAATAAATAAATCTTTAAAAAAAAAAAAGATATTAACAAACACTGAAGTTGTTTGATCATTTAATATTCTATGTAGAATAAAACAGCTTTAGTGCTTTTAAAAATTGCAAACATATTTAGATGTAGAGAAAGTTTGTTGTACCATATGTGCAACTGCAATTTAAGATGAAATAAGTCAGATATAATCTAATTCAATTTCTTCATTTTACATTACAATAAGCTAATGTCAAGAAAACTGAATGTCTATTCAATGACTATGGTTAGTCACAGAATTGGGGGAAAATTTGATGTTTCCAGGCTCAAAATTCAGGGCTCTTTTTACAGCATTACACAAAAATTCTTAAATATAAATTAGACATAGTTCAGCCATTACATTGTTAGCTATGTAGTAAAACTTACTTCTTTTTCTGGGTATAGAAGGTCAAAGAGCTTCATGACAGGGAGAAAATCAGCTAGTGCATTTTTCTGAATACTTCCAGAAATGAATTGTAGAAGAACCCACATCAGATGATCTCTGCCTTTAATTAGTCCTCGCCCAGCTAACTGTAAAAGATGTTTAAATACACATCTACACAGCCAGTTAAAGAGAGGGATGCAGTAAAATTAAAAAAAAAAAGGTGGTGGGGTAACCTGTTCTCAGAGAGTCAGCATCTAACTCTAGCATTTAGTGACCCTTTCAAGACACATCAAGAAAAGCCTTTTAAGTCATTTTAATATTAAATACATTTCCCCTGGGACTCCCCCAAACAATGATTATCAAAAGTTAAAATTAAATATTTCAGAACATAATTAACTGCATATCTATGAAAATCAAGGTTAATACGGATTAATTACTAAATATATTTCTTTAAAACATGAGGAAGATGTAAAACCATACTTTAGTCATTTCATATTTCCCTTATATAAAATAGTATATATCTTAGTAGCCAGTAAGTTTGAAGTCTTTCTAGTGAATACAATTCCTTCTAAACTTTAGGTATGAGTATTATACCAAATGCATTAAAAAGTTTTTCTAATCCTCAAACACCGGTTATTGTATAATACTTATCCCAGTTTTCTGAAGATTATACCAGAAATCAATGGTGGTAGTGGAATGAGTGGCAATTGAAAGAATTTGAACAATCTGAAAGAACTTTGAGTAATTTTCATGAAAAACCTTTTCTAAAATAATCCATACTACAGAGATGTTACAGAGATATTTCTATTCAAAGTCTAAACCCTATTATTAAAACCAACTCTTCCCAATGATCTGGTCTTATATCCCCTTTATTACATTCATAGTCCTCCCTTTCCGTTCACTGCCAAAGCAGAAGTAAGTGAATGATCCTAGTTCCTGTTACTACCTCTGTTACCTACTGTCACCAAGTTCTAGTCATCAAGCAGCATACCTGGGCTAAGCAACCCTTTGTCCTGGATTAGACCTCCAGCATCTGACCAAGACCACTGCAATAGCTCCCTCACTGTGTTTAGTCTCTAATTTTGCCACTATTCATCTCCGTGTCACTATCTTTCCACATGTGGTCATTAGCAGTAATTTTTCCAACTCATGTATGATGATGTCATTCTCTTCCTCATTTGACCCCTAAAGAATTTCTAAGCTCATTAGAATAAACATGATCACACAAAATTCTCCATGTCAGGTCCTATCTTTCCACATTTCTTATCTTCCCAATATTTTCCTCTGTATATATTTTTTTCAGTTCTTGGACAATAGTATCCCTTCTCAAACAATGTTCTTATCTATCTTTTCTTCTTGACAATTTTTTATGCGCCCTTTAAGTCTGGCTTTGAAATTTCTTTGATAAACTCATTCCTGGTGTTCACAATAGGGACTATTCCCTTTTATTACTACAACTTTAATTACAGGACATGGTATTATTTCCATTATACCAACCATTAAATTATAACCTACTTGTTTATTCCTACAGTTTCTCACTAGTGAGGCACTCCTTGAGTGTAGTATAGTACTTTTCATCTCCCCTTAAACTGTGAGTATAGAGAAGGACAGAATGAATCCATTTTTTACAATGACAAGAAGATCAAAGCTTAAGAAACCATAAAAACACCAAACAAAACAAACTGTGATTCAGAACTTCTGCCACTGCAGAGACCACCAGGCAGTGTCCATACTAGTCTAAAGTATACTGGGCTTCCCTGGTGGTGCAGTGGGATAAGCAACGCACCATGAGGCAAACCGCAGCCACTGCAACATGAGTTCGATCCCTGCTGCCAGCCACAATGGGGACCCACATGGCATAGCAGACCTCTCCTGCCTCTCCTGCTGCTGCCCTTAGAAGTATGTTTCAGTCAGTCTTCCTATTCTGCTCCCTGCTCTGTCTCTGGTGAATCCTCTCACCTCCTGCGACTCTAGACTATACCCCAGCTCTTGTATGCATAAGTAAATAAATTTTTAAAAAAATGAAGCACACTAGTCCATAGTTGAAATGGCCCTGACAAAAGACCTAGTACATACCTTCTGGTGAAGAGAAAGGACCATATGTGGAAAACTTGCAAACTGGAAAAGCACAAAGAAAATGAGCTGACTCGAGAGATGCTGCCACAGGAGTTGGCTTGTTCCCCCGTCGTCAAACTTCTCCTCAGTCTCGGATCGCTCCATGGCATAAACCACCAGATCCACCAACTGGTCCTCCAGCACAGGGCAGCGCTGCTTGTGCTGTAGGGTAGAGATTAAATACAGTATTCCAAAGGCCTCCCGGTTAGTATCAGCAGTTACTAGTTAATGGGCATTAATTGTAACAAGAGGCTGAGAAGCATGGAATGAAGTTGAACTTAGAAAGTTAAGGTTAGATTTAGTCTATTAAAGCTGCATCATGTTACATTTTCATAGAGGATGAGATTCATAAAAAAAAAAAAGCTTTCACTTTTCACATAAAACAAACTTCCCAGAAACTTGACTTTCACAATAGATATCATGGTTGCAACTTGACAAAGGGTACAATACAGAGGAATTGTATTTATTATTTGAAAAAAGATAACACATTTTAAAAGACATATGAAATGGAGATAATGGTATTAATTTTATAATCTAAATCAAAATGTGAAAATCCTGGATTTTCAGGGATCAAATATTATGATAGGAGAGCAAATAATATGTGAGCTAGTCATTGCAAGGTAATAGCCAGGAGCTTACATTTTACAGAGGTATATTTAGCTTCCAGATTACTCAGTGTCTGCTGTACATGGATGCTGACACTGAAATGGAAACTACCTTATGAAAAAAAGCTCAATCTCAAAGTTACTCTCTGCTCTTCCCTCTTAGAAGTCAAACATAATGCAGTTTTAATTTTAAATTAGACTATTTTAAATCTAAAACAAGAAAAAGAATTGAGTTTATACACTAAAAATGAAAATGCAACTTCCCTTTCTAGAGGCAAAAAAGATTTATGCTTTTAAGAGATTTTAAAAAATATATATTCACCAAAAGAAATATATTAAGCCATATTTTAAGTCATTTTTATATTTCCTTTGTAAAATATTTATGACTTAGTAGTCAGGCAGTTGGAAGCATTTCTAGTAAATACAATTACTAATGTAGATGCTAAACTTTAGATGTGATTATCAGTATTTTGCCATGAAAAAGGGATATGATTTCTTTAAATTTAGGGGGAAAATGCAAAATGGGGACAAATTTAGAAAAAAACAAAACAAATGAATAGCATCCCCTTTTTTGCATGCTTTTTGCCAGCTCCAAACTTGTAAGGCTCCAATAAAGCTGCAAATTCTTAAGGCATGCAAATAAAACAAACATCTATCCGAAACAGTAAGCATCAATGGTTGTTTCATATTTTTCCAAGAACACAATGCCATGATCACAGTTCAACCACATTACAGGTTTACAAGTAGCAATATTAACACCACCAGTAAAGACTACAGTAGTTTCCCTCCAAATGTAATTATCATTATGAAGCAGAGCAAAGTGCAACAGACAACACTACAAACTATTTCTTAAATCAGCATGCAAAACTACTGTGTACAGGGCTTGAAATTCACTAGTTTTGCCAACCACCAACAACCTAAGAAATGTGTCAGACAACACAAATTTAGAGTGAAATCATTCAAAGTACATAAGAGTCAGAAAAATTTGTGAAAAGAAGTAAAGCCAGGATTTCCAGTAGGAATTTTTCACTAGTGATGGGAATTTGCCTTTAAGTTTGGAAACTAACCAATTTGTCACCTATTCCTTCATCCACGATAGTCTTCTATCAATCTGCTTTAGGAAAAAAGAACAAACTAAATAAAATTGGTTTTTAGCACCTGAGTCACTTGGGAATTTCCATTTTCATTATTAGCTTTTAGTTTTTAAAAACTGGATTTTTTTTTACCTACACACTTTTAGGGGCGTGTGATGGTCATACAGTTAATAATTTAAAGAGGAAAGCCAAAAATATTAAGATTTTTGACAAAGATTAGGAAATCTAGAGTTAAAGCTGATGATTTTTCAGTATGTACCATGCATCAAGTTTATCCCCAAATTTTCTATTAAGAATTAAATCAGTTAATAATATGTATAGTATATAATGCCTGGTGTCTGATGATAGCAGACACCTATCAGGATTAACTCTGCATTTCCCAGGTATTTTAGTTACGGTCATTTCTCAAATCAAGTTTAGGGATGGCTTAAATATGTTGCTTTATCTGCCAATTTTATTATCAAAAAAGAAAGTCTGATACGGAAAACGAACAGTGTTAATAGAGTGAGTTTTGTTTTGTATCCAATTCCTAAAAGACAAGTATATTAAATTGAACTCTCTACTACATAATTTTACAGTGTGTAACAAATTATAATTTGTAATTCAGTTTAATAATTATGAATAAAAGTTAATCACTAGATTAAAATAATTCTGCAAGTCAATGCATGCTATGTCTATGTTATTTACATTACAACTTGCCTTCTGAAAATTTTCAGTTTAGGACTTCAAGATATAGGCATTTAGGTTAAATTAGTTTATATCATATCTATACACATATTTAATTAAAGCCTGTCCTAACAATAAAGATATCTAAATTAAATATTTTAACAACGGAATTTCTGCAAAGTAGCTCAAACAGTACTGGAACCTTATTTTAAACTTTCAGCATTGGTAAAAGCTGAAAGTTAGGTGCAAGGCTTAAAAGAAAAATTAAATCAACACCATGTCCCACAATTTCAAATGGCAAATAATGCCTTTATGACTTAGTAACATGTCATGTATTATGTGTTCCCTGACACTTTTCATGTAACACTTCTGATAATGCCTTTTTGGCAAAAAGTTGACATTATTTATGTGGGCTTAAAGTTTAACTTTTAATCACTATTTCAGTGCTAGAAATCAATTTTAAAGCAACATCTATTCAGTAGTTTGTGAAGAAAAGTCTCTTTGCATGTATGTCATTCATCATATCCCCTGCCAATTACAACTGGGGTCCTATGCCAGCTAATCCCACATTCAATGCTGATTTCAAAGATAAACCGAGTGATTATTCCAGTGTTTCACTGTTTCAGGGAAGCCAGAGTCCGCACACCACTACATATGAACTTGAGGAGTGGATCTGTTTTATTAAGCTTTTATTCAGTAGAAAGGATACAAACTCCTGTGTAAATACACGAAACAGGATTTTTCCGCTTTGAACATTCCACCTTGCTGGTCACAGAACTGGGCTATTTATGACCTTCTGAATTTGACCGATTTTAAAACAAATATAGCCCAATTCCTACTGGAAAATGCAAAATGGACAGTTCTTAAAAGGTTTCAAGCTTTAAGTAAATTATTGCATTGCTAGAGAAAGGATGAGAAAGTATAGTGCAGGATATAGTTCTGTAATAAAAGATATAAGATACCTTGCTTATTTTCAATCATATGCTTCTTATAATGTATGTTTTCATTTTCTACTCTACTTTCCAGATGGTAAAAATAACATATCAAATCAATTCAGCAAATACCTTCCATCTACAAGTCAACTGACTACAGAGTTTTCTACCAAAACAATTACTGATGAATTGTGGATTTTTGACAATGTTTACACTACAGTGGGACCAATACTAATAATGTTCTGTCAGCATTTCCATTATAAACTTTATTTTTTATGGATTTATGTCTTAGTCATAAACTTTTATTAGGTTGAAACTTGTAATTGAAAGAATCAGATTAGAAATACCTTTCTCTGATTGTTTTCTCAATTTCTCGTTTGAGAAGAGGTGCCCCCCGCAAATGAAAAAAGTCTAACAACAGCTAAGGATGTCTGGGGAAGGTACTCACAGCTCAAATGACCATGGGTACATTTATCCACCAAACTATAAAAAAACTGAGTCAAGTATGACTTAAAGTTCACTGCAAAAGTTAATTTTGAGACACAGCATGAAGCATTCTTTAAAAGGTGACTGGATACTTACCTCTAACACAAGTTAAAGTTGATCAGAATTAATGAGCTGGCATTTAAGATGTTAAACTGGCAGATTATGAGGTGACTGTCAGATACTGTATTGTGAAGCAGTTTCAGTTTCACATGTACAAAAGCTTGTCCAACAAGGAAAATTGGTAAATTTTTCAGAAGAAAAAACTTAAAATAATAAAAGAGATACTGCTACTAGGGTGAGGTTTGGCATGCAAAGTTTCAACACTGAGCAAGTTTTATGGCCAAGCTATATGTCCTTAAAAATAGGGCTTTATAAATGGAAGCACTGGCACAACCTTCACTATAGTATTGCAAACAGTAACGCTATTTTATATAACCTGAACAAGAATATTTTTTAAAATAAAAAAGCTGGTCTATTTTAATATGTTGGGCTCAAAAATTTTTAACAAAAACAATTGGAACCATTATTTTTCTTAAAATCTCAAAGGTGAAAAGTCCTGGAACAGACTTGGGACTATGTAAGAGTTTGGTTGATAAAGTTTGGCCATAGTGCTTTTCTCCTGCTACAGGTGAGCATCAGCCGAGAGGAGCTCAGTTCAGGAGAAGGACACTTCTGGCAAAGACTGACAAGAAGGGTGTTTGTTAAGCAGGTGTGGGGTCACCTAAGAGTTGACATTTCTTAGTCAATCCCCATGTTTCCCCAAAAACTTCCCTATATGGTTTACCACTCCAACTTTTAAGAGCAGCATATGTCTATTAAAGTGCCTTTTTTCTCTTCTTTGTTTTATTTTAAATTTTATTTTTGTTTTAATGCAAAGCAACATAAGTTTTTTTATTGATGTCTGTTGTTATTTATGTTTTAATAGTCTGGAAAGATAAAGGCCACCACAAATCTTTCCATCTCTGAAAATTCCACCAGGCTAGCTTTAGCCCTAAAGTCAGAAAAACAGTAAAATGGAGTGGGAAGGAAAAAGACCCATCAAAAAGTCACAGGCTCTCGTGTGCCAGGTGTTGTCTCTTTGGTTAAAAAAAAAAAAAAAAAAAAAAAAGAATATATAAAAAAACAAACACCAAAAAACAAAAACAATTCACCAAAAATAACTCTCATATCCCAAGAAGAATTCATTTTAGTGGCCTTGGTCTCAGCATGGTCCTGCCAATTTCAAGCCCCGACCATACACGTATTCTCTAAATGGAAATCAGTGGCTACAAAGCGGCCAGCGTATCGTTAGTCACAATACAACAGTAAGGTTGTGAACATACCTGAGCAATGTTCAAGGTCTAGAGCATTGGAGGATGGGCAGGACAAGACAGGACAGAACAAAAATAAAGGAAGAAAAAAAGAAAAGACAAAACAGTGACTATGAGGCCAGCCTCAAGGAACCCAGAGTCAGCACAAACCCTCCCACATGTTAAACCACCAAAAGCAAACAAACACCAAAAAGAAAAAAAAAAAGTCAGCAATGAGGTCACGCTGAAGATACTACGGGTTATAAAAACAGACACCCAAACAATAAAAAAAAGGCAAAAAGGGGCAAAAATTATGGTTAAGTCATGTGTAGGTTTCTCTGGCAAAAGGTATGCTTGAAACTGGCCTTATAGAAAAAAAAGCAATGCAAAATAAACCAACTTTTAAAATTATCTCCTTTTAAATTTTAACATTCTTAAAGTAATATATAAATGATAGGAACAATACATTTTTTAATAAACCATATATTTAAAAAAATCATCAAAAAGTTCTTAACTGTTTTGCTCAGTCAGCTATAGCAAAGAAAAGAGAAAAGAATAGTGCAGATTCTATGCAGAATTTACTAGGTTTCCAGCATAGTACAGTACCTGCTTATTTAAACCTAGCATATTGCAGACCATATCCCTGGAATAAGGCTGCTCCAATACATATCTCAACAAAGCAGTCTGTGGTTCAAACAGATCCTTTAAAGAAAATAAAAAAAATTATTGCTTCAAGATCAGTGTAAATGTTTTTTCAAACAATTTGAAATTGGGATCAAAAAATCCTCTAAAGGTATTTGTTACCTTCACACAGTAGGCAGTATCTATTGGGAAAAAAATCATAGGATTTTAGTGCTTACAGTTAATCTTTTCCCACCCCTCATTTGTAAGTGGTATAACTAGGTGAAGGGAGTTGCCCAAGGTTAATACAGAGGATAAACTCAGAAATGATTGCAACTACAGTCCTATTCAAGTTTTACACTGTAAGGAAAGAATTTTATGCTCAGAAACACACCTAAACAAAGAAGAATGGAGGTAGTCTGCAATCTCTCTCAACAAGTGTAAACATAAGTAGCATTTCCAAATTTGGAGATGACAAATGCCTTCATGGGATAGCGGGGTGTAAGAGAGTAGATTCTGGAACCAGATTGTCTTAAGTTCAGATCCTGCCTCCTCTTAAACATGGGGCCTTGCTCAAGTCACTGCCCAACTTGGTGCCTCAATTTTATCATCTATATAATGGAGATAATGTCATAATTATGAATAAGGGTTACAGCAGAGTTTTTAGAATAGTGCCTGGCAGACAGGAAGTATACAATAAGCTTATTTATCTGTTTTCATTATTGCTGCTATTATGATGCTTGTAAATTCCTTTCAATTTACTTTTTCACATACACAAATTTTGTTGACTAATACTCCAAATGCCCTGAATTTTCATCTTAATCTCACTATCTTACCCTCTTCATCTTTGGACAAGTTTTCTTATCACTGTACAACATTTTAACATGGAATAGTCTCATGAAAAATATCTAGCTCTCCCCATACCCTGTTGTCAACACAGCAACCTCCAAGATAATATAGTGAATTTATGAAATTACTTTGTAGTTTTATCTTATGTTTCATTTTATTGATAAATTTGAGGATTTTTTTCATTTGTGAATTTTCTACTTCACTTTTATCCTCTACTTTCCTCTCCCAATTTTTTTTAAAGTCTAACAAATGGGAGGCCACTTTAAATTTTAAGAGCACTGCAAATGTATTTTTGGTCCTCACTTTGTGAAGCAAGAATAAAAATAAGGAATTAATTAAAAATTTTCAGTTTCTTAATGCCAAGTATTTTGCCAGAGGTGTAGCACTGGAAACAAACACCTGCAATATCACAAACCACAGGACATAATGAGCACTGGACTCAGAAGATAAGCCATGAATTATCTTTTATTAAATATTTACTTCTTTAGTCTATAAACAGACCATTTAGCACCACACTCATATAGTCAAGGACAAAGACTGTTAGATGGATCAAAAGCTCCAGTATATTTACCAACATACCTTATCATATGGCAAAAGGCCTTTCAAAGGAAAACGAAGAGTTGCAGGATCCAATTTCCATGAATTACAAATGGCACCTGAGTTATTTACAACTGGCAAAAGGCTGCAGCGGCCTGTATGCATTACAAACAATGTTTTTAAGTAAATATCAACATAGCAATACCTGGTCCATCAGTCATTCTAAAAATAATTATTGAATATGTATGCCAACCAAATATTAGTTTTTAAAAATGTGTTAATTTGACAGAAGTTTGAGAATGTTCTTTATTGGGATAGTCCAGATGACTGGACACTAATTTGTAAAGCAATCCAAACAAAAATGTCACCTTTGTCCAACTGTCCATGACAAACTAGAGGTAAGTAACCTATAATCTATGGGCCAATCCAGGTTGCCCGTTCCAGTAGTTTTATTGGAACTTTGCTACTTTCACACTACAATGGCAGAGGGGAATAGTTACAACAGGTTGGATAGCCCATAATGCCATATTTACTATACAGTCTTTTACAGAGAAAGTTTGTAGATCTCTAGTTTAGAGTCAAGATAGCTAATTTTATGCAGCTGTCCCAGAGACCATAGAGGCAGCATATGACCATCAGCCTACACAGTCAACAGCATAATGGATACTGACAATTGCATGTCAATAGGCACTTCTTTTTAAAGACATTTTTATTTATTTATACATATAAAAATTGGGGTGTAGGCCAGAGGTGCAGGTGGTGAGAGTATTCACCAGAGACAGAGTGGTGTACAGAATAGATTGATCTTCTGAAATACACTGCTGAGGGGAGCAACAGGAGAGACAGGAGAGGTCTGTGTGCCATGTGAGTTAGTTCTCTGGCCAGGGGTCGAACTCATGCCACAGTGACTGGTGATAGCTTGATAGCGCTGAGACTTTAACTGCTGTGCCACCAGAGAGACCCACACACAGGCCTCTTAACATCTCTTTTATTGAACTCATCATCATCCTTCTCAAACCTGTACCACTTCCAGAATTTATTGAATGTTCACTTAATTCCAAAAGACAGAAGCCTGAAAATTATCTGTTTAATGTCTCTTTATTTTTGTATTTCCAGGATCTAAAACACATCTGGCGTATAGGAAGTGCTCCATATCTAATTATTCAATAAATAATAATCTATTTTCTCAACAGTTCTGAAGCAACCATGATTTCTAGAAATAATTCAGGCATATATGAGCACTGCAAAGATTGCCAAATCATATGCTTATTTCTAAAAGAAATAAAGAGAATCTACCAAAATATTTAAAAAAGGGAAACCAAGTAAAATAACAAAGGTACAAAATCATACAGATGTTGACTGATAGTCTATGTACTGGGGTCACAGAGGAATAATTAGTAACTGAATGTCAAGTTACCTAGACAACGCAGTTCTTTACTATCTCTACTAAGAGTCTCTTCTAATCACTGGGAAACATATATTCTTGGAGGTTTCCATCTGAAGCTTAGACCCAGCCAGTTGCTCAGCAAAGTAAATGAAGACAAGCAATGGTTTATTTTTAACCTCCTAGAGTTATTAACATGACATATCGCCACCATATATATAAGATATAGTCTTCAACTTTTGTTGACTAGATCACTAAAAATCAGATACAATAATAATATTTTTTAAATTATAAGCCTACCACAAATGGAATTTATCCTTGCTGTGGGCCTGAAGGTATCCACAAAGTCTGAGACCAGGTTTCCGAGTAACTGAAAACAAATAAGAAAACTAAATAAGAATAAAAATAAAATCAAGACATCTTTGATTACAATGATTATTTATGTAAAGTGAGATAACAGGTAAAGATTTAGAACACTGCCTGGCACAAAAATTATTTAAAGGTTGGTTCTTTTTCCCCTTCTAAATAATTACTTACTAGCTTACCTGACCCTGAATTAAGCCACGTCATACCACCATGTCTTTAGTACCTGATGAAGCTGTATTTATCACATGGTATATAAACTGTCTCAATAAGACAGCAGAAAAATGAAAGATACACCATTGTGAATTTAAAACAAATATATATAATTTAAGGATAAAAGTGACCATTTTTAAAAACAATGATCCTAAAAGTAGGATCATTTATAACTAACTTTGACTAAAAGTCTTTTTAATAATTTTGGAAAATAATAAATTTACCCAATGTGGAAGCTTTCCCTCAGGATATAGTTTCCTGATCTCTGTGACAGCAAAATAGGCCGGTAATAAGCAGGCATTTCTTTCCAAGATATAGGCTATAACCTAAAAAAAAAATACAAAAGGGAAACCTATGTATCATTCTTGATGAGTCCCATTAAGCCATTTAAATGCAACAATAACAGCAAAGATGTTAAAAAGTAGAGATATTGTTTCATGGATTTATTGAGCTTAATTGTAGTACTCAGGAATATTTAATATGTGAAGAACTGCTAAAAAAATGATTAATAAACAATGAATTGCTGATGTGGTAAATAACAATGAAGTTTTAAGTGTTGATAGGCTCAAACAGAAGAGCAATAAACCAACATAACATTTCTCACATTAGTGACAAAGCATAAAGAAATTTTAAGAGTGCCATAGGCTGACATCTTACAATAGTTAAAAATATTTTAATATCTATATTGTTGTTTTCATAATTGAAAATTATAAATTAAATACAACTTAAAATTTCCTTTTAAGGAATGTAATGTAACAAAAGTGAAATAGCATCTTTAAAAATAGAAGCATTTTTTTTTTAAAGATTTATTTACTTATGCATACAAGAGCTGGGGTACAGACCAGAGTCGCGGGAGGTGAGAGGATTCACCAGACAGAGTGGAGAGCAGAACAGGCAGACTGACAGAAACACACTGCTGAGGGCAGCAGCAGGCAAGGCAGGAGAGGTCTGCTACGCCATGTGGGTCCCCTCCCTGGCCAGCGGCAGGGATCGAACTCGTGCTGCAGTGGTTGCGGTTTGCTTCATAGTATGTTGCTTAACCCACTGCGCCACCAGAGACGCCCCCAAAATAGAAGCATTTTTTAAGTAAACAAATTGAACACTCCACAAACTACTGTAAGTTTTAAAAGTACATAATTATATAAAACAAGACTTTTTTAAGGTTATGAGCAATGAATTACAGGCATGTATTAGTTACCTCCCTTGCTGCCAGAAGCTGTTGTACAACAGCTGAGCTCACTGTATTGGGAATTGTCAGGATTTTCTCCAAAATCACTTTCAAGAGATCTCGAACACCCTGACAAAAGAAAAAAACAAACAAATGAAATCAGTAATGTTTCTTGTGCTATTTAAAACACCTATAGACTTCAATATGATACGATCAGGAAAAAAAGTTATTTTCCAGTTACTTTAATTTTCTGAATGATCAAGTTTTAACATTTTAATACAAGAGAAGAATCATGTTTCACAATAGAGTCTGTACTAGCAATCTGATAAGATCTTTCATTTTTCAGCATGTTTTGAAAACCTAAGTACATTAAAAAAAGAAAAAATCAAAATACAATTCTAAAAATGTCTTGTGACGTGAATGAATAAAGAAAATCACTGATGTATAATAATTAACCTTTCCACATTTGCTTGCTTTAGAAACATTAAAGCAATTTTCATAGCAACAAGTATCAAACAAGCTTGACTTGTGGTTATTACCAGAAATACATTTGAATTAAGACTCAAAAACACTCTGAAAACATGAGCAGTGAAATTAAACTGTCCAGACAATGCCCCTTTGTGCTCACGCTCTTTGGCTTATTTTAACATTATTCATCCTTCTCCTCCATCACATACCTTAATCCCTCAAATTTATGCATTAAGACTATTCTGACAGGAGCCTCCCTGGTGGCACAGTGGGTTGGGCACAGCACTATGAAACAAACCGCAGCCACTGCACCATGAGTTCAATCCCTGTGGCCAGGGAGGGGACCCACATGGTGCAGCAGACCTCTCCAGTCTTGCCCACTGGTCCCCTCATTAGTGTGTTTCAGTAGCTCTGCCTATTCTGTTCCCCACTCTGGTGAATCCTCTCATCCTTAGCACCTCTGGCCTGTACCCCAGTTCTTGTATGCATAAATAAATAAACAAATCTTTAAAAAAAAAAGACAGGGGGAGGGTTGAGGGCAGATGGGAGCATGGAGGACTGAGGTGATGGTGCACTGGTGATATGGTGATGGGGGATTACAATTGATGTCAAATATATATAAATTAAAAAAATGTTAATACATAAAAAAATAAAATTTTAAAAAAACTACTCTGATAATTGGTCATTTCCTCATACCTACTACCAGTTACATTATTTCAGATCAAATAATGATATAAAAACAATTTTCATTAAACATTTCAGTATAAATATGTGACCAATCTTATAAAAAGAATATAGAACATAACACATGGAAGAAACAAAGAACTATAAAACACCAAACCAACAGACAAGAGGGTAAAAGCTGCATTATTAATCTAAGGAAACTGAAGTACTTATAAAAAGAAAATAATCAGAAAAGATTTCTTATAATTAATTTTGTGTTAAATCCTGATACAAATCAATTGCTATCTGTTAGGTCATTATCTGTTAACTCAATTTAGATTAGAGAAACTGCAGACAAAAAAAAAAAAACCAGGATCAGATATTAGCACTTTTTTCAAAAAGAACAGTAACAGAAGAAACCTGAATGAAGCAGAATGGCTTTTTTAGCTATGGGAGATACTGGACTATATTATAAAACACAATTAGAGAATGGATACTATTATTTTGGTGAAAAGCAGGGTGCTTAAAATACTAGTGAAAGAAAAACTCAAGTGTAAAGTAGGTCAAGGTAGAAACAAAGCAGAATTTGTTCACCTTGATGCCTATGTCTCTTTTCAGTTCCACATACCCCTGCTCTGTTCTCTTTCATTAGAAAGGGGACACCACATCATAAGATCTGGGGCACGAAGGGACCCCGAGTCTGCCTGGCCAGTTCCCTACACATCACAGAGATAGGTAAGTCACCTACATTTTAAAGAATGCTGGGAGGGGAACAGAGAGCTGTGGAAACACTGTGCAATTTCAAATTCCTTTAGGAAGTACAATAAAAAATAGATTTTTAAAAAGTTTCCATTTCATTTCTCTCATCTGAAAAAGTTACTCATATATACTAAAAAATGTATTGTGCTTGAAAGTGATCACTTTTTAGTTAGGAACAATACCTTATAATCCACTCCTCCAATTATTTTCCGAACAAGTTTAAATGTTAAGGCCCAAAGCTGTGTTCTCTCCCATTCAAGAGTATCAGAGTTTATCAGGGATTCACAAACCATCCTAAAAAAAGAAAATACTCTTTCTGATTATAACACAAATTTTACAAGTTCTTTAGTAGCCAAGATTTGTGTCTGGACATCATACTTCTTAGAGTACTTTGTTCCACAGAGGTGTATCATATGGGGCCTCCCTGGTGACTCAATGGGTTGAGCGCAGTACTATGCAGCAGACGGTAGCCTCTGCAGCATGAGTTCAGTCCCTCCTACCGGCCACGGAGCTGACCCACATGGTTCAGCAGACCTCTCCTGTCTCACCCACTGCTCCCCTCAGCAGTGTTTCGGTCAGTCTGCCTGCTCTGTTTCCCGTTCTGTCTCTGGTGAGTCCTCTCAACCCCCCCCCACCTCTGGCCTATACCCCACTTCTTGTATGTATAAACAAATCTTTAAAAAGAGAGAGGTGAATCATAAATACTCAAGCATATTTTTAAAAAAATATGTGCACTTGCATGAAAAAATGTGTGCACATTCATTCTGTTATAGTTTTACTAGAAATCAATCTATCAAAAGCCATTGATTAAGTGGTTATCATCTGCTTGGGGCAGACTTTATTTTTACAAAATGGCAACAGCAAGATTTTTGAACCCACAGGCTCTTCAGAAATGTGATATGGACACTCCTTGCATGGAGAGGTGGGAGGAGGAGCTACAGCTGCTTTCTTTTAACATGAGTGACCTAAGACTATGGCAAGAAAGACTCTCAAAACAAGGTTTCTACAGCTTCTGCCTAACTTTTTTTCTGAATGCTTATTCATAAACTCTGAGATGCTGTGAGAAAGTCTAGGAAAAGGGATGTATAGCTGCTGGCTAATTGTCCCAGATGAAATTCCAGATGACAGCCAGTCTTTGTGATGGAGAATTCCAATGCTAACCACCATCCAACTGCGATCATGAGACCCCGAGAAAAAACAGCCTACTATTATTTCAAGTTATAGAGCGTTCAGATAATCATTGTGCAGTAAAATGTGAACAAGATCATCAAAGTGAATGATCTTGGCCCTTGGGCTGAAAGGCAAAGCCTGACTTATTTTATCATCTTATGTATATTAAGTATGAACTTAAGTATATGGCCTTATTTTAAGAATAAGACAGCCGAGAATTAAAACCAGAGGTTTTAGGAAGAATATAATTACTTCTTTAGCTTAACTTTATTCCCTTATCCTTTTATAGCAATTGCAACTAATTTTCAACATTAATAAAAAGGAAAATTCTTAGTATTGCTTACACCCACTATTAAACATACCTAGGTGGAAGAAGACCAGTTTCAACTGCCATTGCTAAGCAGTCATAAAGAAATGAAATTCTTTTAGGACTATGCTGGCCATGAATGAATTTAACAATCCACTGGATGCACTGTTCATGAGATTCCTAAAAATTAGAAAATATATTTATTCCAAAGCTATATTTGTAAACTAATAATTAATACAACATCTAGGTGTATAAAAGAGATATTCCATTGTAAATATTCATGGATAAAAAATAGTTTTTTAAAAGCAAAATGAAATAATTTCACATTGAGTGAAATTAAAGCCTTACAATCATACTTACTTTCTTACAAGGGCCTCCAAAAAGAATAAAATTTTATTAATATATTAAAAAAAATAGGAAAAACTAGCACATACTATGTAAGGCACTATAAGCAGGGTACTTAGTGGCAGATATAAATATTCCTGTCACCGGAGTAACAAATAACCCAAGTGGGTTATTTATATCAGCCTCATAAAAATTCAAGGTGCATATAATTCTGACATAATCATTTGTGAAGCCAATAACACATCAAATTTATCAAATTTTTAGACTTGCAAACTTTAAATTTGACATCAAAATGTAGTGTCCTTATCAAAATTTTATTTCTACAGTACTTTCAAGAAGAATTTGCTGTTCCTTTGCATTACAGTTGTCCCTTATACATACTTCTATTGTTGTACATATAATACTGATATAGTTAGTTACTTTCTCCCTGGCTGACCTCTTATAATATCAGCTTCTGGAAGATGAGGGTATACCTTAACTCAACATGTTTAATAAATTATTAGAAAATTAAAATGTGGTTGGAAAGAAGAATGTGATCATATAAATGCAGTAAAATTATATTTTCTCATGTTTTAGATTGGCAATGAGAAAAAAGTTCATTAACATTCTATTGTGAAGGTATAAGAACAGATAATGCTCATATACTGCCAAAGAGAGTATAAAAATGGTGACCTTTCTGGAAGGTTATTAGGCAATTCCTGTTGAAATTACAAACTGCAAGTCTTTTGACCCAGCAATACTACTTCCAGGCATTTAATCTGTGTCCTGTGTATGTTATTATAGCATTGTTTAAAATGGAAAAGGCAAGAAACAACTTATTAGTAAGTAGGGGACTGGTCAAGTAAAGGAAGGTATAGCCAGACACCAGAACATTATGGTGCTAAAAGAAAGGATAGTACTATACATATAACAAATTTCTAGATGAAATATAAGCTATTGTTGTGAGCTACAGACATGAGAAAGAATAAGTGATTACGTGAAGAAAGATGGAAGGCAGATTATTCATTAGTTTGTCTTTGCATTTTGAACCATATATATTAACCAATAATAAAAAAAATGAATATATTGCCAACATGTAACCTATGTCTGAGTAGCAAATATAACCACCTCAGCTGCAAAGTTTCATTTTCCTATCTATAATGCACCATGAGAATTGAACGCACTAATGGAACACTAGCTCATTAAGGAACACATGCTTTGTTTCTTTCATATAAACATTTTCTACTGACTGTTCTTTCTAAATTTTACCACTTCCTTTTCTTATTTCTATTACAATATCTCTGTATCCTATTACAGAAACTTGCTATACTTATTATAGCATTTTCACATCTTTACTATAGATTCTTTATTACAAAATCTGTTTCAATGTTGTGATAGCTCCTTCATATAAATCAAATTTTTCTCCTTTACAATGTCTAACAGCGGTCTGTAAGTGCACCAAATAAGTCAGAATAGGATGAAAATGATTTTATATAATCTAATATGGGGATGTTTTTTAAAAATCTAACAAAAAAGAATCTCCATCGGAAGTGTAAACTGAAACAAGTGGAAGCTAGAGTATACAAATAAAAGACAATGGACAATTTTCTCTTTTCTCAGAAAGATCTTAATAACATCAAAGTAAATGTTTTAAAAAGGTGGGTGTAAAAAAATCACCACTGAATAGAGTAACAATCTAGTACTCACTTGAGAAAGACCACTCCAAAACTGTCTGAATGCTCCCAAACAGCTAATTAATTTTGTTTTTTCATCTTCGGGGGTGTCCATAAACATGCTAAAAGACAAAGATAAGTTATTTGAAAATATTAGTTTTCAAAAGGTAATTCAACATAACCAGATTAGTTGCTCTTATAAACCTCCACGATTAAATCTTAAAAAAATACACTCGTGTAAAAATGCAAAACTCTGCCAAGCGTATACTCACCCAGGAAAAGCCTCTTCTATAATTTCCGTTTTCTATTAAAAAAAAAGAGTAAACAATGTGAACAAATATTACAGAAATAACAGGGGTCATCTTAATCAGGAATACGCAGAAACTAACAAACCTGTCTGGCCTGACACAAAGGGTTTTGCGGATTTCAAAGCAGACTTTGAAATTTGACAGCAACGTGAGAATCGCTAACACCCGGCACATAAACTCCGTGTCAAAACAAAGGAGATGTGGGAACGGGGTTCCGGGTGCTGAGTTCCTTGATCAACGGCCGCCAAGTCTCCCCACCACCCAACCAAGGCCCTGGGTCCCCGATAGTTCCACTTACCACCACCTCCTCAAAAATGCTCTGCAGCTGCGTCTCCATCTGTATCATCGACCGGTCTTTGTTGGGAGCACAGTGCGCCGCTCGGGTCTGGCCCGAGCTCCGGGAACAGATGAGCACTCGGGGCAGAGTAGCCCACAAGAACCCTATGAGCCCGGATCACTTTCCCCGACAGGCCTTTCACTGAGAAAGGTCCCCGCCCCCGCCCAAAAAGCAACCGGAACCTGCACGGAAGACGGGAAACTCTTGGTCCACGCACATTACGGAACCCTCCAGAAACTAGGGACCAGACTAGTTGGTTCCGACCATGGAGACGCCTGTAACCCGCGAGTTAGACGAGAACGCCACCAAGTGGATTATCGAGCCTAAATTACTCCAGGACTTCGTCGGCTACAGGCTGCCACCTTCTGGCTGCAGCGGGAGTTGCTTCCTGCTCTATTTTGAGATTGGAAAAGAAAAGTTGGAGGTCAGGGTAATGCTCCCTAGGCTATCTGTGTCGGTTTGACAACTGTAGCCTCAGCAGTCTGGAACCAAGAGTTGAAACCACGCTTTTCTTGACCACAGGAATCATGTCTTCTCAACCATGGTAAGCTCAGTGCCTTGCATAATGCCCGATCTATAGCCAGCTTTTGATGAAAGTTTTAAAAATCTAACGAATGTGTTATTAATTTTTATTACAATCTTCGAATAATATCTATCATTTTTAGTTATAATTACCTAAAAATAACATTTACTAGTTACTGAATACCTATGGTCTCTGGGGGGACTTGGTGTGGAGCAGGGTGGCAGAGGCATGGTCAGAGTAGATGCCTAAGAGCACTGAGTGGTGTGCCACCTCTTTTCCCTTTCTATTTCTTCAAGCGTGGAGGCGTACCCTCCTCCTTTAGGGTGATTTAGGGGTCTCTTCTTTATCCTCATATAACACCTTGTGCATAATGTTAGAGTGCTTCATTTATTAAATATTTATTCACCATCTCCCCAGTGCTAGAACTAAAGGTGTTAGGTTTTTAAATAAACTGTATTGAAGCAATCCATGTTGCAAAATGTCCAGGCTGGAAGAATGACAGAATCAGAATCATGAAAATCAAATCAAAGAACAATATATTGTTCATTTTATATTCTGAGCACATTATTCCTAGTGTGGGTTTTCTTTAGTCAGATACACTTCTAAAACTCTGTGCATTTACTGCATGGCGACTCTCCTTCGACTCTTGATGCTTAACCAACTTTGCCTCCCTGGGATAAATGCTACTCGATCGTGCTATGTTATCCTTTTGATATAGTATTGGAATCTACTTGCTAATATTGTATTGAGATTATGCAGGTTTTTTTCCCCCAGAATCCACTATCATCATCAACTCTTTTTATTATTAAGTTTATCTTATTTATACATATTTGATACCAATTGCTGTCCCCATGGAGTTCCACCACCATTTCACCAGTGCACGTCACCTCAGTCCCTTGTGCTCTTTCTGCCCTCATCTTGATCCTTCCCCACCGACCCTCATGATGTCTTTGATTTGTCTTTGTCTTTGGTTCTTGTATTTTTTTTTTATTGTTCTTTTCCTTGAGCTCTGTTTTTTGTTTGTTTCTTTATATTCCTCCTACTAGTGAAACCAGCTGATATTTTTCTCTTGCCTTTTGACTTATTTCACTGAATATAATTCCTTCTAGCTCCATCCATGTTTCTACAAACGTCTCTAGTTCATCTTTTTAATTGCTGAATAGTATTCCATTGTGTATATGTACTACATTTTCTTGATCCAGTCATCTATTTTTGGGTACTTGGGCTGTTTCCAGGTCTTAACAATAAACATAGAAGTACAGGTACTCTTTAGAAACGGTGTTTTTGTGTCCTTTGGGTAGATCCCTAGGAGTGGGATTGCTGGGTCATATGATAGCTCTATTTTTAGTAGACCGAGGAACCTCATACAGCTTTCCACAGTGGTGGAAATTAACTTGCATTCCCACCAGCAGTGTAGTAGGGTTCCTTTTTCTCCACATCCTCACCAACATTTGTTGTTGGTTTTTTTTAACATGTGCCATTCTTACTGGTGTGAGGTGGTATCTCAATGTGGTTTTAATTTGCATTTCCATGATTATGAGGGATGTTGAGCATTTTCTCATGTGCCTGTTGGTCTTTTGCATGTCTTCTTTGGAGAACTGCCTTTTAAGGTCTTCTGCCCTTTTTTTGACTGGGTTGTTTACTTTGTTTTTCTTGAGTCTTGTGATTTCTTTGTATATCTTTGTGATCAGACCTTTGTCAACTGTGTGTAGTGCAAAGATTTTTTTCCCAATTGGTGGGTTGGCTCTTTGTTTTGGTTAATGTTTCTTTTGTTGTACAAAAGCTTTTTAACTTGTTTAGTCCCAGTGGTGGTTTATCTTCTCTCTCATTTTTATTGCTTTGGGGGATGCCTCATTAAAGGCGTTATTGAGATGTATGTCTTATAGCGTTTTACCTATGTTTTCTTCTATATATTTTATAGTTTCAGGTGTTACATTTAGATCTTTTATCCGTTTTGAGCTGGTTTTTGTACAGGGTGTAAGGTAATGGCCTAGTTCCATTTTCCTGCATGTAATCACCAACTCTTAAAGTATCTTTTATGCCTTTTGTATGATTTGGCGAGGCCTATGCTACTCGTACTGTCTGACAATGATCCAGGTATGAGGGACACTCCTGAGATGTCAAAGTGCTCCACAAGCTGGCCCCTGCCGGATCTCCATTGTTTTTGCTGATATTAATGTCACCATTTTGTAAAAGGCATGCTGAGTGCTAACTGAAAATTACCCACGAGCTGTAGTTGTAAGATTGGCTATTCTGTTAAACAAAATAATTGGCTGCTGTGCATTTTGATGATGAGTTACTGGTTGGTAAATAATGTAACACAAAAAAATTGATTCTAAAATTGATAAAGACCACCAATACTAAAAAAACTAAATAGTAAAAGTTGTAACTGGAATGTGGTTGTTCAATAATAACAACTCAAAAGTTAGTTATTAAGTAGTTTCCCAAACTTGAACATCTACTTTGGGGAACTAGCCCCTGGACCGAGAAATGACTTCTGTAGCTTGGCCCATTATGAAAGGCTCTGTGTTTCCTAGGTGATGAATAAGTTACATTAGCCCTTCCTACCCTCCTCCCCTCCCTTTTGCCTTTGTTCTGCTAAAATTGTGATAGTAAGTTTTAGGTTCAGGATATAGTTAGGTTAGTAGTTACTTTTAAAAGATCATATAGGGTTTGGATATAAGTTAGGTTTTGATTTTAGTATTTCCCCTTTACTGGGGACCTGTAGTTTTAAACATTAACATTATTATAATCTTAGGCCTTGTGACTAGTAGTTTATCTTACACTCAAAGTAAAATAATAAAATCATTAGGTTGTGATTGTGCAAAGTTGCTATGCCCACTTTAACATTAATAAATAACTTGTGTAACCACTACAACCAAAAACACTGATGGGAATATGTTATTTTGCACAAAGTTTTCACTTTGTAATAGTATATGTCATTAATCTTAGCTGGAGACCATAAGACCCCAAATTGCTTTTAAGAAAAATTGTAATGATTGTTATTTTCCTGCTCTATACACATGTTGATGTAATCCCATTGCTTGCTTGTAATGTATAAAATAAAGACCTGCTGAGTCTGTTGGTAGGAGTTACCTGTACCATGAGTGGCTGTGTCTTCTCACTCCCTCTCCCCCCTTCCCTCATCAAGTCGTTCTTTTAAATAACTGGCCTTCAAAAGGACTTCAACGCTCAAAATCTAGATGAGCAGTTATATAAACTGTGCCTTCCCACCCAGAACCAGTTGGTCAAAATAGAAGCAACCCCCCCCAGTGCCAATGAGCAACAGATTAGCCTAGAAAGCTGCTCAGTAATGGCCCATGCAAAGCCCTGACCCCGACGTGGCACAGCACAGCCCAGGGCCTCTGTGCAGGAGACAAACTGGGATGACCTACAGTCAGTGCCCAGAATGAAAGGCAGTTGGGGAACCTCTTTCCTGCAACCGCGGGGCTCATGGCCATCTTCCCCCAACCACAGGATGGGGAACAACAATGAGTGGTTTGGTTGATTCTTTCTATATGTTTCCATTTCTTCTAAGCTATTTGTTCAAAGCATAGGAAGTTGTATTAGCTGTAGTACATATTCCTCCTTGTTTTGATAACAGACAATCTAAAGCAATTTTGTTATCTAAAACAACCCATGTGAGAGTTCAATGACTATTCTTGAGCAGCAATGGTATCATATACTTATCTTTAAGGACTTCTAGCTAAGCAATTATTTATACATTAGAAGTAATAAAATTTCCTAAGAGTTATTGCTTTCCAGGTTGTCAGCTATTTAGTGGATCTATCCTTGCTGAGATCTCTGTGCAGGAGGCAAACTGGGAAGACCTACAGTCAGTGCCCAGAATGATAGGCAGTTGTGGAATCTCTCCTGCAACCACCTAGGCCAGGGACCCATGGCCATCTTCCCCCAACCACAAGATGGAGACTCCACAATGAGTGGTTTGGTTGATTCTTTCTATGTGTGTTTCCATTTCTTCTCTGCTGTTTGTTCAAGCATGGGAAGTTGTATTAGCTGTAGTACATATTCCTCCTTGTTTTGATAACAGACAATCTAAAGCAATTTTGTTATCTAAAACAACCCATGTGAGAGAGTTCAATGACTATTCTTGGGCAGTAGTATCATATACTTATCTGTAAGGACTTCTAGCTAAGCAATTATTTATACATTAGAAGTAATAAAATTTCCCAAGAGTTATTGCCTTCCCAGTTGTCAGCTATTTAGTGGATCTATCCTTGCTGAGGGTGGTTGTCATCTGTCCACAGCATGTATTTATTTTTGAGGTGTACAAACAATAAGCTCCAAGAGTTATTTCACTAATGTATTTTTTTTGTGTGGATAAATTATTTTTTTTATTAATATAAATTTTTAAAAAAATATTTACATATACTTGCCATCAATTGTAATCCCCATGTATTCCCCATCACCATCTCACCAGTGCACCATCACCTCAGTCCCTCGTGCTCCCATCTTCCCTCAACCCTCCCCCTCCCCTCCCCACCAAGTGTCCCCAGTCTGTCCTTGTCACCTCATTTTTGGTTTTTGTGTCTTTATTGCTGTTATTGTTATTATTATTATTGTTCTTATTCCTTTCCTTGATCCTTATTTGGTTCTCTTATGCTCCTCCTAAGGGAGGAACCATCTGGTATTTTTCTTTTGCCTTCTGACTTACTTCGCTAAGCATAGTCCCCTCCAGATCCATCCATGTGCCTATGAATGAGTCTAGTTTTTCATTTCTGATTGCTGAGTAGTATTCCATTGTGTATATGTACCACAGCTTCCTGATCCACTCATCTGTTTTTGGGCATTTAGGTTGTTTCCAGGCCTTACCTATTGTAAAGAGTGCTGCTATAAACATAGGGGTGCAGGTATTCTTTTGAATCAGTGTATTTGTGTCTTTTGGGTATAGTCCTAGGAGTGGGGTTGCTGTTCACTAATGTATTTAACAGCAAGGATGATAGTTAAATTTAGGAGCCAAGGTTCCGAAGGTTTGGTTGACATGGTTCATATGGCGTCTAATCCTTTTAAATATTAACATGATCTGGACTCTTCTGGTCACATATGGGCTCTGAAAATAAGAGAGTAATTGTGGGGGAGCTGGAGGCAGATTCATCTTGCAGTTGAAAGTAGTTCTGACAAATTAAAATTAAGTATGAGAGTATTGAGGAGGTAAGTGAACTTTCATTAATTTTAACAGGAAGAAAAAGGTTTAAGCTTTAAAAATTTGTATGAAACTACACTGAGACATTTATGAGTTACTTGTAATCAAATTGAAGCAGAATCAGGAACATTAAGAAATAACTGATTCTAATATTCAGTTGTAAAGAATTTCTGTTACACTGTAGGCATTATTGGGTAATTCTGGCATTTCTAGTAAGTTGTAAATTAAGATACCAACTCATTTTTCTATCTCACACAAATGCATTATATTATTATGTGAGTTATTTAAATTTTAAATTTTTTTAGTATAAATTACTATTGTTAGCATAATATATAAATAAATAAATATATACTTTATGTGAAACTAAGATATTTTTGAAAATGGTAAGATGATACTCTTTAAGTAAATCAGCTTAAAATTGGATATTGTGCCAATTCATCATATGAGTTTTCAGGTCATTCCCCAGGACTGAGCCAAAGAGGACTTAACCTTTGACTTCTGAAGGGTTATCTTGAGCGTTTGGAATCTTATGCCCAAAGGAGTGGTCTGGTTTGCCTGGGGTCTTTGGCCTTCCCAGGTATTCAAGTAATGTGATTTGAAGTGGGGAAATTTAGGGCATGTCTGTAGAGGCTGGAGATTGAGATCAACTAGGTTGGCGGTCAATTATACCCCAGTAAAATCTCTGGACGCTACAGCTCAATTGAGTACCCTTGGTTGGCAACACCATAGGTGGGCTTCACATATCGATGCCAGGAAGGTCATGCTTCTCACAGATCCATGGGGACAGGAGAGGGGAAGCACTGGACCTGCTCTATGTCATGTTCTTTTTGATGGTTTTAATTTGTATTTTTTAGGTGTAATACATTGTAAACCATGAGTGTAATATGAGTTCTCCTAGAAAGTTATTAAACCTAAAGTTTATCTTGGTGACCTCCAAATGGGTGTCAGAATGAGGGAGGCCTTGGGGACTGTTCCTTTGATCTATACAGGCCACAATTCCACTTTTACTAGGAAGGAATGGAGGGATGGAGGTGGAGAGAGGTAGAAAGGAAGGAGAGAGGGAGAAAGGATGGGAAGAAATCACTTAAAGAGAGAAGGAAAGAGAAAGAGAAGATGTCAACCACTGTCTATCTATATAGGTGTATGTTTGAATGCACATGGAGAAAGTATAGAAGTATCTTTGCCTGTGGTAGGCAAAGTAATGGCCTCCTCCAAGAAGTCTATGTCATAATATCCAGGACCTGAAATTATGTTAGATTACAGGGCAAAGTAAAATTAAATTTGCATATGGAATTAGCTACCTGAAAATAAGATTACTCAGTATTATTTGCATAGGCCCAATGTAATCAAAAGTGAAGAGAAAGGCTACAGAGAAGAGTCAGAAGAGATATGCCTAGGGAAGAATTGTCGAGCCAGTGGCTTCCAGGAACTGGAAAAGGCAGTGAACCAGATTCTGCTTATTGCCTCTAGAAAGAAACCTAATCCTGCTGACATCTTGATTTTTAACCTCATGAGATCTGCATGGACTTGTTACCAACAGAAACGTAAAATAACAAATTTGTGTTGTTTCAGGTCACTAGATTCATGGCAATTTGTTATAGCAGCCATGGAAAGCAAATACACTTGCCTAAATTATCACTACTGTTTACCTAAGAGGAATTGGAGAGATTATTTGACTTATAGTCTTATTTATTATAAAGTAATACTCTGAGAAAAAGTAGAGACATTTCCTAGAAAATTATTTCAGTATATGTATTGCATAAATAACCTCATTAATACCAAAACTTAACACAATTTTCCAGAAACCTAGCCTCCATCCTTGTGCCCTGCTAATGTTATTAGTCATTACCACCTCATCATCGGGGTTTAGAGGAATTCTGTGAACTTAGAGGTAATGCCATCATATTTCTCAAACCCAGCACTTATTTTCTGCTTCCACTGCCTCTGTCCACCTTGTCCCCTCTAATAGGTGGGTGTGACAGCCTCACCTACTGGCCTCTCTGCATCCATCTCTTCTCACTCTGGTTCATTCCATTGTCTAAATGCAAGAAAATCTTAAAGTCCATTATTTCTCATGGAACTTTCTGACTTGAAATCCTACAGATTCACATTTGAATTTCTTTAATTCAAATCCTTTTGGTTTTTTCCTTACTTTATTTCTTTGTAAAATGCCTTTTTACTCCAATTTTATTTTATTATTTTTAAAAGATTTATTTATTTATGCATACAAGCACTGGGGTACAGGCCAGAGGGGGGGGTGGGGGGGAGGTGAGAAGACCCACCAGAGACAGAGCGGGGAGAAGAACAGGCAGATGGACTGAAATACACTGCTGAGGGGAGCAGCGGGAGAGGCAGGAGAGGTCTGCTGTACCATGTGGGCCACCTCCCTGGCCGGCAGCAGGGATTGAACTTGTGCTGCAGTGGCTGCAGTCTGCTTCATAGTGTGTTGCTTAACCCACTGCGTCACCAGGGAGGCCCCTCCAATTTTATTATTTTTAATCATATTATATAAATGTTATGGGCTGATGAATTCTGATACCTATAATATTATCTTACTATACAAAACCTCATTGACCTGGACCATTTACTTTGTATTCTGCATTTTTAAATAGTACTTTCATTCATACCAACAGTGATCAGGATGCTATTAAGAATGCAAAACTACCACACACTTATGGACACCTGCTCTTTGACAAAGGAGCAAAGAATATACAATGGAACAAGGACAGCTTATTCAATAAATAGTGCTGAGAAAACTGGACTGCCACATGCAAAAAATGAAACTAGACCACTACCTCACACCATGTACAAAAATCAACTCAAAATGGATAAAAGAACTGAATATAAGACCTGAAACCATAAAGTATATAGAAGAAAACATAGGTAAAATGTTACAAGACGTACATCTCAGTAACACCTTTAAAGATGCATCCTTCAAAGCAATAAAAATGAGAGAAAAGATAAACAGCTGTGACTACATCAAATTAAAAAGCTTCTGTACAACAAAAGAAACATTAACCAAAATAAAAGGATGCCCCACTGATTGGGGAAAAATTTTTGCACTCCACACAATTGATAAGGGAATGATCACAAAGATATACAAAGAAATCACAAGACTCAAGAAAAACAAATTAAACAACCCAGTCAAAAAATGGACAGAATTTAAAAGACACTTCTCCAAGGATGAGATGCAAATGGCTAACAGGCACATGAGAAAATATTTAACATCCCTCATAAACAGGAAAATGCATATTAAAACTACTATGAGGGGCCTCCCTGGTGGCGCAGTGGGTTAAGCAACAACCTATGAAGCAAACTGCAGCCACTGCAGCCACTGCAGCACGAGTTCGATCCCTGCTGCCTGCCAGGGAGGGGACCCACATGGTGCAGCAGACCTCTCCTGCTGTGCCCGCTGCTCCCCTC
>JAGFMF010011861.1:8187202-8207280 GCA_019455555.1 Galemys pyrenaicus | reverse complement strand
GCTCCCTGCTCTCTGTGGTGAATCCTCTCACCCCCCACACCTCTGGCCTGTACCCCAGTGCTTGTATGCATAAATAAATAAATCTTTAAAAAAAAAACTACTATGAGATACTACCTTATACCAGTAAGAATGGCACATCTTAAAAAAAAACAACAAAAAATGTTGGCCAGGATGTGGAGAAAAAGGAACTCTACTACATTGCTGGTGGGAATGTAAGTTAATCCAGCCACTGTGGAAAGCTGTATGAGGTTCCTCAGTCTACTACAAATAGAGCTATCATATGACCCAGCAATTCCACTCCTAGGGATCTACCCAACGGACACAAAAGCACTGATTCAAAAGAGCACCTGTACTCCTATGTTTATTGCAGCACTATTTATAATTGGTAAGATCTAGAAACAGCCCAAGTACCCAAAAATAGATGACTGGATCAAGAAAATGTAATACATATACACAATGGAATACTATTCAGCTATCAAAAAAGATGAACTAGAGACATTTGAAGAAACATGAATGGAGCTAGAAAGGATTATGCTCAGTGAAATAGGTCAGAAGGCAAAAGAAAACTATCGATGGTTTCACTTTTAGGAGGGATATAAGGGAACCAAAAAAGAGCTTTAGGATAAAAACAATAATAATAAAAAAATCACAACACAACAAGAACAAAAAGACAAAGACAAATCATAGGCACTTTGTTGGGGGTGGGATGGGGAGAGGGACTGGGACAAAGGCAGAAAGAACACAAGGGAATGAGGCGATGGTACACTGGTGAAATGGTGGTGTGAATTCCATGGGGACTGCAACTGATATCAAATATATATAAATAAAGAAAAAAGAATGCAAAACCTCAGTATTCTAGTTATACCTTGTGAGAGGTAATTGGTAATACTATTACTGTAATTGTAAACTCCTTTCTTTTTGCTATTGCTTTTCCAAATGCTATATGTAAATGTGAAGGTGACTAATTCTCCAAAATATATTAAAAAATAAGCTCTTGACTAAAGTCCTCCTTAACTTTAACTTTCATTCATCAGAAGTAACCTCTTCACTTCTTTTTCTAAAAAATATGCTTTATCCCAGTCGCTCTGGCATGTCAATTTTGATATTATTTATTAAATAATATCAAATACAAATGCTTTCTTACTGGGAAAGATGTATTTACTTTTCATAGATCTCCCTCGTATTTCCTCCTTCCTTATCCTACCGATCTATCAGAGTTTTCTGGTTAGATAATCAAACTTTATATTGTTCTGATTCTAGCTATTACCTATAGTTTAGCAACACATTGCATTGTGAATACATTTTCATTCTGGGTACAACTTTTTGCTTTGTTTTTGCAGTTAATAATTATCTCATGTTCTCTCTTTGCTTAGTTTTTACAAGCCAATTTCTGGTCCATTCAGAAATCTCTGTTTGACATATAAATCTCCTCTCAGGGAGTCCAAACACATAAAGTATAATATTAACTTCATCTTTCTCTTCGAGACCCCCGTCTGGATTCTAACCTTCTTGGCCTGAATAGGCTAGTTGACCAACTAATATTCCAAAAATGATCTTGTTTTTCTTCCATTCATGGTACAATAAGGATTGCCGCGAGCCTTGCTACTCATTGTCTGACCATAGTCTGGGTATGAGGGACACTCCTGAGATGTCAGGATGCTCCACAAGCTGGCCCCTGCTGGGTCTCCATTGTTTTGGCTGACACTAGTTACCATTCTGCAACAGGCATGATTAAGTGCTAACTGGAAATTCACCTATGGGGGGTGGTTGTAAAATTGGCTGTCCTGCTAAACAAAATAATTGGTTGCTAGGCATTTTGGTGATGAATTGCTGATTGGCAAGATAAATTACTGATTGACAATTAATAAAATATAAAGATCTCTAAAGTCAATATTGTAAGACCACAGATGCCAAAGGAATTAAACAGTAAGTCATATTAAAAGAATAATTGTTTAATAATAACTCAAAAGTTAGTTATTAAGTAGTTTCCCAGACCTAAACATCTATTATGGGAAATTAGACCCGGAAACTGAGGAGTGACTTCTGTGGCTTGTCCCAATATGCAAGGCTCTATGTTTCCTTGGCAATAAATGAGCGCATAAGCCCTTTTTACCCTTCTCCCTTTTTCCTTGCTATTGTTTTACTTAAAACATAATTGTACAAAGAAAAACTCCTAAATAACATAAAACATTACTAATCAGTTTTAGGTTCAGGTCGTAATGAGGTTAGTGATTCCTTTAAGATTAAATAGGGCTTAGATATGATTTAAGTCTTAATTTTAGTATTTCCCTTTTATTGGGGGTCTGTAGTTTTTTAGATACTGACTTTAGTTTGACCCTAAACCTTAAAGTCAGTACTTTAAATACAAGTAAAATTATTAGTTGTGGTTATGCAAAGTTGCTATGACATTGATAAACCAAATAACCATAGAAACTAGGGTACTAATAGAAACATGATTGTTTTATACTTTGAAATTGTATAAATCATAAATCTTGTCTAAAGGTCATAAGACCCTGGACTGTTCTTAAGAAAAATGTAATGATTGTTACTTTTCTGCTCTATGCAAATGTTGATGTAATCTCACTGCTTGCTTGTAATGTATAAATAAAGACCCACTGAGGCTGTCCGCAGAAGATACTTGCACCCTAAAAGGAGTGTTTGTGTTTTCTCATTCACCTCCCCTATTCCCTTCATTCTTCGAAGCCTTCTTTTACTGTGATGACACTGGCCATTGCAGGAGCTGGTCTCCGGCAGAGGATTTTGCATTGCTTTTGATCATACAGTTTTTGTAGTCTTCTATAATGGGGACAGTCCCTGATTCTTTCTTTCCCCCATTTTTCTTAATAGTAACATGTATGAAGATTCCAGACCAGATGTTTTACAGAAAGTTCATCAGTTTGGATTTGTCTCATCTCTCATAATATTCAGGTAAAGAGATGTTATTTTATGTAGATATGCTATATAGCTCATGCTGTACTATTAAGCATGTCATTTCTTAGATGATTTAGCTTTTTGCCTTTGAAACTCTGATATAAGCCATATAAAACTAATATATACATATATGCATGTGTACACACACACACATATATAAAGCGTGCATAATTTCAAGTAGCCCACAGCCTTTCAATTAAATCCTATCCATGCAAGTGTGTGAACTGTTGGCAAAGACTTTCATGAGCACAACTGGTATGGATGATGGGAATACTTCAGCAATAATGCTTGAGCTACTGTTTATTAGAAATGTTACCTCTTAGGGAACTCTTATGGACTGGTTTTCTTTCCTTCAAAATTCATTTTTCTAGCACCTCAGAAAATGACTTTATTTGGAAATAGACTCTTAAAGAGGCAATTAATTTGGTGGACCCTAATCCAATAGGATTGATATTCTTTTTAATGAGAAGGTTGGGACACAGACAGAGACACCAGACAAATACACACATAGAGAAGACTCTGCAAAGACAAAGGAGAAGGTGGCCACCTGCAAGCCAATAATAGTTAGAAGAAAGCCACCTGCCAACACCTTGATCCTTAGTCTCCAGAATTATGACAAAATACATTTATGTTGTTTTAAGTCACCAGTTCTAGCATACTTTGTTTATGGCAGTCTTAGCAAACTAATATAACTACCATTCTGAATCTCCTTAGAAAAGTTTGTTATTTCCTTCTTTATTTCCTTGGTACTTCATCACTACCTATTTTATGGTTAGACATGTCTATTTTTTCTGTCAGACTGAAGTCCTTATAGTAGATATGGAGAAATTTAACATTCTTGTAACTAGAATAACTGTATAATATCTAATTACCATAGAAATTCTGCTCGCTAACAATGAACATACCTGGCATATAACCTGGGAATTGGTGGTACTGCTATTGATTGTTTGGATGGAATAAAGCATCTTTATTTTATGGTCAAAGCTTCCTTTCAGGTGATAGCTATTTCTGAAATGCTAGATGTAGAGAAAGACTTGGATCACATACAGTTATATCTAGTAAGGTGATTATAATGACAATTTGATTCACTAGACATTTATAATTGGACTTAGACTACTGATATTATTTCTAAATACTTTCAATAATCTAGTCAGGAAGTGTTCATTGGCTGTCTTCCTGGTCACTGTATTAGGTACTAGAACTAGAAGCAAGCCCAAACTAACCTAGTCACTGCCCTCACAGAGTTGATATGAAATTCCAGGGTTTTGGGAAATAAATGAATTCCTTCCAGGATTCAGAGAAGTAGAGTTGACACAGGGCCTGTAACTCCAGGGGTGGACACCTGAAGAACAGCTCTCTAAGGCTTGGGGAACTCAGCTGGCAAGGTGGCACTCTGGCTTTAGGAGATCTCTTCTGAAAATTTGAGTCATGAACAAGGCCCATTTAAGAATACTAAAAAAACAAGGTCCCACCAATGCTTTGAAAATTTTAGAAATAAAATTCATCTGAGTTTTGAAATGAACCAGAGAGAATTCTAACATTGGTAAGGCAGATTTCTATGCAAAGTAAGAGAAGCAGTCCTTCAGGACAGAGATAACCTCCAAAATGTTGAGTATTAGGAGAAAATAATTGTAATGCTACAGGAGACATCAGACCAGCTTTCTGATTTTCTGAATCATTAGAGATAATAATTTTGTTTCTTTTCTCTGACAGAGAAATCAATGCCAGCCTTTGCAACTGAGAAGCATAAAAATGTAAATCAGTGTTCTGCAATACTATAAAGGACCAGTTAACTGGTTAACTGAGATTCAAAATTACTGTTCCCTACCTCCAGATTGATAATACATATTCATCTATGCTGACTGGTAATGAGATTGCATTTCATCTTGGAAAACATCTCTTTGCATACATAGATATTGCAAAATACTGATACCTCTTCTCAAGCATTGATTCTGCTTTATTGCCAAAGGCCAGCTATGGCAGAAGGCCAGGTCCCCGAAGGATGGAATAGCGTCGGCGAGGGGAAGGGAAGGGGGGAAGAGCACCAGACTTGCATGGAATTTGGTATCTGCCCTCCTAAGAGTCTCAGCAGGTCTTTATTTATACTTTACAAGCAAGCAGTGAGATTACCTCAACCCCAGCGCAGAGCAGGCAGTTAACAAACATTACATTTTTTCAAGGACAGCATGGGGTCCCGCAACCTCCATTCAAGATTTATGACACAGACCACTTTGAAGTGAAGTTCACATCTGAGACATATTCTTATCAGTATCTTAATTCACAGGCTTACTTATCAGTGTTAAAGCAGACAAAGTAACTGTGTAAATACAAGTAAATGTTTTGTCTACTCTAAGTGTAGGGTAGACTAATAGCCACAAGGTCTAAGATCAAACTAGTGTCAATACCTAAAAGCTGTAAGCCCCCAATTAAAGGGAAATACTAAAGCCTAAGTTATCTCTACACCTAACATTTAGTCTTCAGAAGGAATCACCAACTTTAAAGCTAAAACTAATTAGGGAGTTTTTCTATGTACGATCTCAACTTAAGTAGAACAAAGGCAAAAGGAAGGGGAGGAGGGGAGGGAGAGTCTTTGTGACTCCTCTATCATTCCTATATCATCTGGAAAGATATCATCTGGGAGACTGTCTAATGCCTAATTTTTGGGTTTGTAAAACAACCATATTTTACTCTTCTGGTTTTATGGCTTTTTTGAATTAATGGCAGCATTTACCAGTCGTAAGGTTTGTGTTGGAATATTTGTCAATCAGTAAGTGCATTACATCTAATTATTTTGACAAATAACCAAATTTACAACTGCCCCTGTGGATGATATTCCAGCAAACACGTTTTTTGGTAACTTTTAAAATTTTAATTATTATATCAGCCACAACAAAAGGGAGTCCAAGGGGGGCTAACTTTGGAACCTCTGATTTTTCAGGGCAGTTCCCCTATGACAGGCTTTTGCCTCACGACATAGTTAGGTGACCCCCATCACTTAATTATAGTTATTGTTCAGATATCTAGTAATTCAACATATTTTAGTCATAAGAACTTGGGTCCTGATTCCCAGGCTGAGACTTTGCACGGTTTCTTCATGTATACCGTTGTCTCTTGGCCCTGATTTGGCGATGCCAACACCAGTCCCCCATAGATGACTGGTCCTAGACTCAGCTCCAATACTGGATCACTGCTTGCCAAGTTTGTCAATTTGCTGTAGGTTTTTCTGCCTTTCCTCCTGATGTTGGCCTGCTCCCCCATTTCTGTACTATGTTATTTAAGGTCTCCCTGTCTTGATGGATGCCTTCCTGTTGCTTAACCTGAGCTTAGTATCTGACTCACCTTTATTCTGCCCTCCCCTATCCCCCAGTGCGTTTAGTTTCTCTGGACCCTTTCAGTCTGACTTATCCATCTACCACTCAAGCTCTAGTGCTAGAACCAGGAGGGGCATATTAATGAAACAGAAGACAAGTTTATAAGACATAAGGAATTGATGTTAGTAGAACTCTGGGGTTTTCCCAGGACAGTTGGGTTTTCTGTGACTTTAGAAAAGTTGCTAGTATTCTGTGAACACAGGGCGTTTGTAGAATGTGAGAAATGGTTGCTGGGGGACAAACCAGCACAAATAGCACAGGTGTTCTAGACCATTAAGCATTAGAATATGCAGAGTGAGGCTTTCTGAACCCACAAAGTGCAGTCTGTTCTAAGGTTGAAGGGAACAAGAATATCGAACGATACTTCCAAGGTTCAAGTAAGTTAGAAAGTGTAGGTTTTAATCTAAATGATGTGGGCAGTCTGTTCCAAAGTCTAAACTGCACAGAGGGTGTGGGTTTATCCTGTATCTAATGTCCAGGTGTAACAGGGTGGTCCCTAGGAAAAGCGGAAGTTCCAGAATCCAGGTTCCACCCTAAGTAGGTAGAGCTGAGCAGGGATAAAAAAATGTTAGGGAAAGGTGGGCCTCTCTGGTGGCGCAGTGGGTTAAGCAACACACTATGAAGCAAACCGCAGCCACTGCACCAAGAGTTCGATCCCTGCTGTTGGTTCTGGAGGTGGCACACATGGCGCAGGCAGACCTCTCCTGCTGTGCCCGCTGCTCCCCTCAGCAGTGTGTTTCAGTTCTGCTCCCTACTCTGTGCGGTTAATCCTCTCACCTCCTGCGACTCTGACTTGCACCCCAGCTCTTGTATGCATAAATAAATAAATCTTTTAAAAAATATTAGAGAAAGGGAGAAAGAAAGAAGCAGGATGGAAAGCAGCAAGGAGACCTAAAAAAGCACATAGAGCAGAGGGACATGTAAAAAAACTGCACTTATTTTTTAACCTTAAACTCGTTAACACAAATGTAATTGAGAGACCTGTGGGGAAATTAACAATAGCAACTTTCATCTAAATTTTAATTTTGCTCTTTTCCTCCCAAATTTATCTGACCCTTTCTGACCCTTTTCTATGTCTCCACTAAAAAATCTTTTAGACTTGTGACAGGTTTTTGGGCCTTGCTTTAAGTCAATTCTATTTAACTAAACTTTTACCCTCAAAAAAATAAGTAACTTTAAATACTTAACTTAATAACTATATTCTTTATCCTTTCTATATTGTTCCCCAATTATATTAAACTTCCTTTCCATTAAAAGCCTTATATATTTCTCTTAATGCAGCAAATAGCAAAACCCATTTAGAGAGAGCAAGTTTAAAAATTCTGAAGTACCCCTCTCCTTGCCCTGTAACACAGGTTAACATTAGAATATTAGGAATATTTCTTAGACTTAAAAGATGTTGGAGCTTAGGGTTAATTTAGGGAAACTGCTGTAACAGAAAACCGAACTAGAGACTGGGTCATGCTAACAGCTCCACTGTGGCTGTTGGTAGTGCATTTGAGCGTCACTCTCCTCAGGAATTGAAAAGCTAAGAGCTTTCTTCATTATAATATCCCAAATGTAGTCATTTAAAGGTAATCTAAGATCACCTTCAAATGTAGAATTCAGTGTCAAGAGCTGATTACCTTGCAAATGACAGACATAGGGCTTTATCAATACCTCCGGACTCCTTTATTAGATTTTTTTTTCTGTGTTATTAATGTTGAGAGGGGGTGGAAAACAGGGTGACTGGTAGAAGAGAGGGAAAAAGTTCTGCAGTGTGGGTAGTAAGTCACATATTAAAAATATAGAGCTAGTGTCAGTGCAACCCTGGTACACAAGCTGGAATAGAATGAAGTGACACCAGGGAGGAGACCAGGAAGCAGGCGCTGAAAGTGCAGCTGGGATTAAAACCATTCTGGGTTGAGGTACATAAATTATTACAGGACTGTCAAGAGAAGGAATTAAAATATCAAATGGTGAGAAACCAAGAGCATAGATTACATCTTAGAGGTCCAAATGAAGTAGAGAGGTCAGAGATGGGTCAAAGTGCTAGGGGGAAAGGTAGTCCTAAATAAATTACACAAATAAGTTTATAAACTCCAACCCCCACTCCAAACCACCGGAGTTCCAAAACCACAAATCCAATAATATAATTATCAAAAAGTAAATCACTGGAATGTAAAGATGGAGTTAAGCAGCCAAGCTGGCTATAAAACCAGAGAGGTGAGCCTTGGGCTCTTTCATCCTTTGGAGCCATCTCACTTGACTCAGAGCCAGCTCTCAAGGTGCCATTGCGTTCCAGCTCAAAAAATCTGGTAAAATATTTACAGATTTATATCCCTCTCTTCCCTTGGTGTTATTTTTACTTTATTCCCCTTCTTTTGTAAAATAAAAACCCTTTAAAAACTTTTGTCAAAATATTTACAGATTTATATCCCTCTCTTCCCTTGGTGTTCTTTTTACTTTATTCCCATTCTTTTGTAAAATAAAACCTTTAATAACTTTTGTTGTGTGTGCCTAAAGTTAAAGCTTATTATAAAAATCTTCTAAACACGTGAGTAAAAACTCAATTAAAAAAACCATTTTATGTTAGGGTTGCCCTGTAACAAAAGCAATACCCTAGAGTAGTGTTGATTACTGGAACTCTAACCCAGCAAGTTGGCACACAAAATTTGTTACAGGGCAACCCTAATATAAAATGTTGGGTGCCAAACTGTTACAGGGCAACCCTAATATAAAATGGGTTTTTTTCACTGGGTTCTTACTCGCGCGCTCAGAAGACTTATAATAAGTTCCAACTTGAGGTACACGTGACAAAAGTTATTAACGGGTTTTATTTTACAAAAGAAGGGGAATAAAATAGTAATAATACCAAGGGAAAGAAAGGGATACAAATCTGTAAATATCCTACCAGATCTTCTAAGCAATGACACGTTGAGAGCTGGCTCTGAGTCAAGTGAGATGGCTCCAAAGGAAGAGAGAGCCCAAGGCTCACCAATCTGGTTTTATAGCCAGCCTGGCTGCTTAACTCTACCCTCAGGTCCCACTGACTTATTCTTTGAAAATTATTTTATCGGATTTGTGGTTCTGGAACACTGGTGGTCTGGAGTGGGGGTTGGAGTTTACACACCCATCTGTGTAATTCATTCAGGACTACCTTTTTCCCTAACAAATTGACCGTCATGGAGAGGAAGATTCAAAAGTAGGAGTGTGATGAACCAGAAGGAGGGCACACTCAGTGAGAATGTTATTCGGTGGAAATAGGCAATTAGAACCCAGAAACCCAGAAAAATCAAAGTCAATAGTCAAAACCACAGGTGCTAGAAGTCTCCTAATTTAGAAAGAAATTTTGTTATAGACTTGATCTTTCAGTTTCATATATAGTATGTTACCACAAAAATAAAAAAAAACCCTGAAATGGGAGTCTGAAGATCTGGTGGAATCCCACTTCTGAGATAACACAAACCAAGGTGAACTTGGGCAGCTGATCAAACCCTTTACTGTAAAATATGTAAGTTTGATAAGAATCCCTGGGAATGAGGAAGAGAATTTTGAATTTAACTAAAAGTAAATTTAACTTTAAAGAAAATTGCTTGGGCCCGCCCTGGTGGCGCAGTGGGTTAAGCAACACACTATGAAGCAAACCGCAGTCACTGCAGCACAAGTTCGATCCCTGCTGCTGGCCAGGGAGGGGACCCACATGGCATAGCAGACCTCTCTTGCTGTGCCCGCTGCTCCCCTCAGCAGTGTGTTTCTGTCAATCTGCCTGTTCTGCGTCCTGCTCTGTCTGGTGGATTCTCTCACCAGCCCCACACCTCTGGCTGTATCCCAGTGCTTGTATGCATAAATAATAAAAAAAAAAAATTAAAAAAAATAAAATTGCTTGGATGGATATTTTAAAAAATACTATTACCTCAGGCGAAATACTAGAAGATTGTAATTTAACTGAAGTGCAGCCTGGGCTTTGGAATGAAAAATATTAAAATGAAAATTAAAAAAAAAACTACTTTGGGGTTTTTAAATTTTATCCAGTGCTGAGAACCACTCACCAAAGTTCTTCAAAGAAGTTTTTATTCATTTCTGATTCAATGAGACTTGGTTCGGGGAAAGAAGTCTACAAGATACTGGAACATATGTGTGGCATCTTCAGATTCTAAAACTAATTCCATGCTTCTGGTGATTAGAGCAGTAGATGGAACTGGTGAAATGGGCGGGCGTATATTAGACTGAGAAAGTGATAGATAGCAAAGCATAGCACAAAGCTGTAAAAGTAAACGTGGCCATCGGCCACCAGATGTTTTTTTAAGGGAGTGGATGCCAATAACAGAAAAAGGGATTTAGATATGATTATCAAGCTATTCTAAACATATGAGTCACTGTTTATTTAGAGTCCTTTCCTATTTCTTTTCACTGCATTCAGGATAAGAATAGTTTAGTGTTTTGCAAGGATTGTACCACAGTCCATAAGATTTTTACAATCTTTGTATTAGAAGAATGTTCTCAAGCATTTTTAGATGAGAAAGTTATCTTAAGGATAATATTCCATGGAATCACAATTTGAGAATTAATGGCTTATGGTCATTTAAACTAGAAGAGCTTAAAATCCAGCATTTTAAAAAATAAAATAAATATTTTTAAGTTTTATTTATGCATACAAGATCTGGGTGTAGGCCAGAGGTGCAGGGGGGCGTGGGTGAAAGGATTCACTAGAGACAGAGTGGGGAACAGAACAGGCAGATCCACTGAAATACACTGCTGAGGGGAGCAATAGGTGAGGCAGGGGAGGTCTGCTGCGCCATGTGGGTCAGCTCCCTGGCGGGGAAGGAAATCCTGCTGCAGAGGCTGTAGATATCTTGACAGCACTGAGACTTTAACCCCTGCACCACCAGGGAGACCCTCACAAAATGTAGCATTTTAAGCTGGCTGTAACTATAACTTTTTGGCCACACTGTTAATCATTGTCTTTTATCATGGACATGTCAGCTTCTCAGCATGTAGTACCTGTATGAGAATTCTTTAATCTATAGAAATAAAAAAGAACAATTTTGACTGAAAAATTGACTTGGACTTGAGAAGTCAGAAGACTTGTGTTTATATTCCATATCTGGCATCTATAACTATGTGATTTGGGTGAAGCAAGTTACATAATTGAAATAATCAGAAACTTACTTCACTTATTTACACAGTAGGGATAAACTGTTTATAAGGAATTTGTTAGGTTTGACATGATAATGCATATAGAAGCACATCAAATTGTAAACACTAATTTTTATCACAGAATTAAGGACATTTTTATCACAGAATTCAGTAGTTTTTATAGTGCAACAGAGTTTCAAAATTCCTGCTACGGTTAATGTTCATGTTTTGGTTTTAAACTGTGACATGAAGTTTCTATCACAGTGAAAAAGTCCCTGGAATTTCCATAGTAAAACTGTTGTTTTGTTTATTTTTAAAGAAAATAAATGATAAGACTGTAATAAAATTTTGTATTTAAAATTCTCTTGTTACAAATATTTTGATTAGTATTTAGTATAAACTGTAAGGAGAAAAAGAAGAGCAATCTACAGTGTATTGAAAATGGACTTTTATCTCTTGGCACTATTGTCATAATTTTTTCTACTCTTTCAAAACTGTCCAATCACTAAAGAGCTGTGATCTTCCCACATTTAAAATTCAGTTCACAGTGCTATAGCTTGTAGTTTCTCTTTGCTGGACTAGAAAAAGGAAGGAGTACTGCTGTCTTCTGGTAAAACAGGTTTATGCAGCTAAAAAAACAATGGATTCTATGCTGACTTCATCAACAGAAGAAGCTTTTAAAAAGAACACTGTTAAAAAATATAAAATAATTTGCATTGTAAGTACTATTCTTCATTTTAGTCTTGCTAACTTTATGCCCAAGGTTAAATATTTTATTTCATTTGCATTTGTTTGTGTTGTTATTTAAATGTAAAGTTTTAGTTCATTTATTCAGTTTTATACCTTCTGACTCTAATGCAGTTAGTATTTTTAATCATAATTTGAATAGCAAATTAATATTTGATCAGTCTAAAATGTCAGGATCTGTGGCAATCTGCATTGATTTTAGCAAGATTGTAATTACCTTGAAAGTCACCTTTTTATTGCATTTACTGTGAGACCAGAAAGTGAAAAATTAAAATCACTGTCTCTTCTCTTCCGTTAGACTATTGGTTTTATCCTGTTTGACTTTATTCTCAGTTTCCTTTGTTTTCTCTTTTGTTCTTTTTATGGTTAGATTTTCCCTGTTCTAAAAAATAGCTTCCCTTAAACTTGTTGCTTGCTTTCCCTTTGCTATCAGACTTTGAAAGTGAACTCTATCCCTTGGTTGAATTTTCTTACCACCCCACCACTGCTTGCTCTCTAGATCTGTTCTGACTGCACTGAATCACCCCTTAAAAGTCAGTCCTGCTCTTCTGCAGTCTTCATAGCAATAAATTGAGTATTTTCTTATTTTGAATTACTCTCTCCTCTTGCTTCCATGACAGCATTGATAAATTCCCCTTATCTACATTCTTGTCTGACTTATCTTCCTATTGCATGTCACCTACAAGCTTTTCTCCAAAACCTACCTCAAGATCCTTTCTGTAGTTAATCTTGTATCCTCTCATGGTTTTAAATGTCATCTTCCCAACCAAGTGAACTAACAACTCTGACCTCTTGCTGAGTTTCTGCCTCATCATTTCAAATGTGTATCTGCTTGCTGGTCCTTGCCTAGCAGTTCAAGCCCAAACTAACCACATAATCTCTCACACATGTCCTGATAAGGTAACCACCATTCTCTCTGTCTTCCACATTGAGATACAAATAAAACCATGTGTCTAAACATTGATCTCTGAGAATGTGACAAATAGATTCTTTAGATATTTTATTTATTCTCTGGGAAATTTGGAGCACTCTTTTAGGAACTGTAAATTTGAGAGCAAGATTTGTGCTTCATTTCTTTCCTTCATATTCTGTTAATGTTTCACTAGTACAAATAATGAAGCTCAATGTTTTAACATCATCATTTCAAAGGTACCCTAATGTTTCCAAATGTTTCCAAAATTTTATTTTAAAATGCAGAAGTGATTTACTATTTACTAACACTATTTATGCAGCAAGCTAAAGCCAAATACTAGGTTTTCAGTGATTTGCAACCCCAAATATTCCCCTCTTTACTTTGTACATAGCATAAAATTGTTTAAGATGTATATACATCTCCATACCATGATGTTTACTCAGAATTATAAATTTGGAGTAAATGATCATATAAATCTTCTTCCCCTGGAATTTACAGAATAAAGCAAAGAACAATTTATAAATATATGGAGCAAGTACAAAGTCATAAGTGCTAAACATGAGTGCTAAGATTAATATTACAGTCTTAAAGCATCATAAAGACAACAAATGTTATTTTTTCTCAAAAGTTTGAATGGCAAAAGGACCAGTATACCAATTTGCAAATCTGTGATGCAAGAGATTCACCATATGAGAATTTCCCAGTGTTTTTTTCACTTTGTATTAATCCCAGTCTTGGCCACCACAAAAAGGGCCTAAGAACTAATGATGTTATATAATAATTAATTTTATGTTCACCTACTAAAGAAGGAATACCGCTGTTAGGGCACCAATGCTTGAACTAAATTTGAGACTTCATATGAGGAGTTATTTCCCACTTATGTTAGCATGTTTTTAATTGCCTATCTAAAGTTAGACATTTTAATTGTACAATTGATTTTCAGAATGAGAACAAACAAAAGGCTGTAGTTTATGTAGCTCTTTATTATCTAAGCAAATTTTGATTTTTTTTCTTTCATGAGAGTGGTTGCTTTTTTGACTATACCAAGTTATAGGATTTGTAAAATACTTTCCTAAGTAATTTGTGTTATCTGCTCCATTATAGTCTTTACATTACATTCTTTACATTACATCCTCTAATGGCCTTATCTCTGGACTTGATGGAAGGGCAAAGAGGTCAGTGGAAAGAACTCTCTTTAGATCACAGTTTAATTCTAGTGTTAGTATAAAGTTCACTACAGTTAAGAACTTTGTCAGCAATAGTGATAATGTTTGACACACACAGGCTTTAGTCACAGAGCTTCTAAGTTACCATAAACGCTTGATTAGGCTGTAAATTAGAACAGATCACTTGCCAGTTAACTATTTAGACACTATATTTTTACTTATGTTAAATATTCTCATTATCTTTTGATGGATAGAGGGGGGAAAATCCTTCTTTCTAGGAATGTGGTCCGTAATGATTTCATTTCTGGAATGCTTTCAGATAGTCTCCAAATTAGTGTCTAGTTAAAGAAAAAGAGCAGTGGTAAATGGTTCTCAGGATTTTATTCTTATCTTAACTGATTTGGGGTTTAATTTCCTGGGCCTAATGTATTTTAATTTGAAGATCTGTAATAAACTAAAATTTTTCCTAAGCCTTTTTTATTTATAGGCATTAGAATTACATACTTCTATCATTGTGAGGTCTGGTATGACTGTAATTAAGGATTCATGGAGGGAGGGTTGTTATGTGTATCTTTGCATACTCTTAAAAAAATTCCAAAGGTCACTTTTCCCTTTTTTAATAGGTTCTTCTTGTTGTATTGGTGATTGTGACACTTGGATTAGGCCTGGGGCTTGGCCTCAGGAAACCTCAGGAGCAAGGTATGTCCCTCAGTGTGTTCTAAGATTCTAAGACCCTTTCTTCTGGTCTTGACCACCTCAAACCTGTGCTCTTTCTCTAGTACAGTCCTCTCTTCTACAAGGAGCATTCTCCTACTGTACTTCCCCTTGCACATCCCACTGTTTGGGGCCCACACCAATTAGTTGGCTAATTAGTGTGCATTATTCAGCATCATTTCTAGACTTTACTCTTTGCTCTCACCCCCTTGCTCCTTTGAGATAGATACATATGATTCCAGTTATTTGTTTTTTCGTTTTCATTTTCAGTAGAGGACTTTGGCATTAGAACACAGACTTTATAGTGAGATTTAATGAAAAACTTGGCCTAAATCTGTGTTCTTCCACTCCCCTGGCCTCCTGCCACCACTCCTGTACCCTGATATCCTATTAGTATTGCGCTAGTTCTGAAATCTTACTCTTTCTTGGTGAAGCAGTGCCACATTTTTGAAATGTTGTAAAGAATAAAAGCATTCCTTTGATATTAAGAGTTGCCTATGAATACAAAAACACCTTGTATCTCTTATATGTGTCTTATTTGTATGAACAGTAAATAAACCATTTATAGGTGGCTACATAAAAAGTACTTTTTTATGATCTTGTTATGTATTATTATGTTACTTTACTAAGAGTAAGTATGAGGTCAAATGTTAGATAATTTATCCCCCTTTTAAATTTGACTGATTCTGACTTTGGTAGGGAAATTATTATTGCTTCTTCATTAGAGAAACTCTTGGTGAGGTTAGCTGACAACTTTCTAATTATGTTTTTACTTAAGACTGGATAAACACTCAGAAACCCTTGTGTAATAACATGGAAACACTGGAGAGGTGGAAGGTAGCTAAAAAATTACTCTTTTCTTGATTACTTAACTGTTGTGTTTCTGAGCAGTAGCAGTCCTAGATTTAAAATGCTGGTGCACCATTTTGGTGATATTATTCTGATGTTAGTGAATACAGGTGGTATATTAGAATAGTGTATACATTATATCCTGGTTACTTTAGCCCAAAAATCACCTAAATTAATTGTGATAAATTAATTGTACTAATTTCTGAACAAAATCTCTGATTATTCAGCTTTTACTTTCTACCTTACCTTAGTTGGCTAGTTGGCTGGCTTCCCAGAGTTGCTGCTGTTCTTTGATCTCTTCCTTTCATATCAGTCCATCAGCTCTCCTTTGGTATCTCTCCTTCCCCCACCCACTCAGGGCATGGGCATTTAACTCCAGTCCCTCTTTGCCAGTCCTTAACATATTCATTCCTTCTTCCACCTCAGCTGTTGCTTAGTGTTCAACCCTGAACTGTTTTCATTATACTTTCTCTGCTCCATTTAACTCACTTTCTGTAGGCAATATGTTTTTATCTTATGTGGGGTTTTAAAGTTTGAGCTTCGTTGTGTTCTTAACAAATGCATTGCTTTATGTACACACTTTTTTTTTTTTATTGTCAACAATTGAGCACTGACTATATTCTGGATACTCTCCTAATTGCTAGGAATAATTCCTTTATTTACTTCCTATATAGAGTTCACTTTCTGGCATAGAAGATAGATAGTAAAAATATAAACGGCCACATATATATATACCTACACACACACTCACACACATACACACATATGCACATATAAGCATCCAACTGAGGGGTACCCAGGGACCCCTGCTGTTATAGGGTATGTGCTCTAAAAGTGATCCAACCATCTGCAGTTAAAGGAAGTGTTCGCCTTAGTGTTATAGATCTTTAGTAGAAGTGGTGGGGCGACAGAGGGAGAGAGAAGCATATTCATAATAAAATTCCAAAACTCTCCCCTCCCGTTATGACGAATGCCCAGTCATATAGGCTCTATCCAAAGCAGGGGCTGCTGAGGCATGAAAATTTGTCACCAATCTAAGGTACCTTCTGGCAAAGAACCACAATAAAGGGGTTGGGTAATCCCAGAGTGCTGGGTCAGAAGAAACAATCAAAAATTCAAAATGGGGGCCTCCCTGGTGGCGCAGTGGGTTAAGCAACACACTATGAAGCAAACCTCAGCCACTGCAGCATGAGTCAGATCCCTGCTGCCGGCCAGGGAGGTGACCCACATGGTGCAGCAGACCTCTCCTGCTGTGCCCACTGCTCCCCTCAGCAGTGTGCTTCAGTCAGTCTGCCTGTTCTGCTCCCCACTCTGTCTCTGGTGGATCCTCCCACCCCTGCACCTCTGGCCTGTACCCCAGTGCTTGTATGCATAAATAAATCTTTAGAAAAAAATTCTAAATGTACCACATATCCCATGTGAGGTCAAGATAATGATTGGCACTGTGTCTACCAAGGACCAGAAACAGCCTTCGCACATGTCTCTCAGCCATGTGAATTTTCCAAGTATCTCTGCATGTCTCTCCTTCCATGAGTTTCCTCTTCCAGCACTACAAAGACTCAAGCAAAAGAGCTGGCCTGCCTGCCTTTTTTGTTATATAGATCCACCTCATCATTCAGCTCTGCCCCTAGCAACCAGCGGCACTCCCCTCAGAAAGTGCGGTTCCTGACATACTGGGATTGGAAGCCTAAGGTGGCTTATAGGTGGGTGTAAGGAAAATGCTGCTGCCCCATTACAGAGGTGTATCTATAACAAATGTGTTGAGGAATAAATAAAACTGAAAAGGGGAATATGAAATCTTGGTTCAAGGTGGGGTAGGGTGTGTGTGTGAAATAACTAGTAGAGTTGAAAGATGTGAGGGAGAAACTCATACTTTGGGGGAGAGTAGTTCAGGCATGAGGAAATGGCAAGTGCAAACCTAAGAAACTTGTCTATCATGTTCCATTTAAAGAGTAACAAGAAAGTCAGTGAGGTAGAACTAAGAGGACTAGGAGGAGGTAGTCATAAAGTGAGATCAGCCAGAGAGGAGCCAGATCATAGAGGGGTTGGGAGATCAAAATATGGCCTTTGGCTTTTATTCTGATAAGAATAAGCGATAGCAAGCTACTGGAACTTTTCAGCAGAGGAATAAAATGCTGTAGTTTGCTTTTCAGCACAATCATATAGGTTATAAATAATTGACAGAATGAAATCAGTAGTAGCAAGACCAATTAGAAAATTATTGCAATACCAATAATACTTATGTCTTAAACTACAGTGTTAGGATTATAACTGATAAGAAGTATTTGTATTCAGGAGTCTTTGGATGTAATAGATACACTCTATTGACAGATTGGATATGGAGTGAGAAAGAGAAGACTCAGGAATGACCTCAAGAATTTTTGGCATGAACATCTGAGAATATGGAATTTCCATAATCAAGTTGAGGAATAGAAGGTTTGGGGACAATAATCAGGAGCTATCTGAGGATATGTTAAATTTGAGATTTTCTACTACTAGATATTCCAGGGAAAAGTAAGAAAGTATTTGTATATGTGAGCCTTACTTTAGAGGGGAAGACCTGACTAGACACACCATGTGGTTATTATAACAACAGTGTTATCAGCATCATATGTGGGATTTAAAGCAATGTAACTAGGGTACACTAATGTAAAAGGATGGGGGGATGAAGGGAGGAAAAAAATGAAGACTTGGAAGAAGTGGTCAGGAATTTGGGGAGGACAGTCAAGTGATTGTTGTTTCCTGATAAGCTAAGTGAGGAAAATGTTACAAAAGAGAGAGGTTACAAAATATGAAGGTCTTTCATGTAAATAGTATTTTTACATTCTCTCTCCTATGAAGCATTTAAAAATATTTAAAGAATTGAAACATTTAAAAATATTTTAGTAAAACATATATATAGTAAAATATAGTTAGTAAGACATGTATATAAAACATATAACACACATTTATATATAGGAAACCTTTTTCTTTCTTCTTATTTTATTTTTATTATTTTTTTAAAGATTTATTTATTTATGCATGGAAGAGCTAGGGTACATGTCAGAGGCACTGGATGTGAGAGGATTCATCAGAGACAGAGAGAGGAGCAGAACAGACAAATCATCTGAAACACACTGCTGTGGGGAGCAGTGGGTGAGACAGAGGAGGTCTGCTGTGTCATGTGGGTCCCCTCCCTGGCCAGGGTCAACCCACTTCGCCACCAGGGAGGCCCTTCTTTTTTTTTTTGACTGCATGTTTTTTTAAGACCCTAGTATGCATTGCTTTGTGTGCATCTATTCCTATGCTTTTGTCTACTATGTAGTATTTTTTTTTTGTCATGTACCCAACATGCCATTTACCCTCTCCCAATGCAAGTTACCAAGTTTAGTTCCTTGAACAGCACATAAATTCTGCAGGTTCCCATCAAGACCTGTGTAAGATTTGTTTTGTCATTTGTCCAGGAATGGAGTTCCGGAATCCTAGGGTTTATGTTTTAACTTGGGTAAATTGCCCCAGGTTGCTTTCTAGAATTGCTGCCACAGTCTACCTTGCTTTTCCCACGTACTCCCACCAACCTTTGGCGTTATCTGACTCTTAATTTTTGACAGTTTAAAATTGGGGATAGGATGATTCCTTTTATTGTAATTTTGTCTTGCTACTCCTGTCTGTGTTGGTTGCACTCTTGGTTGGTTTGGTGTATGATTGTACTGGATCTTATATTCTTATGTCTCTTGTTTTACTTCCTCATTTTCCTAAAGAACAACCTTTATTAACTTCTTTTTTTTTTCTAAAGATTTATTTATTTATGCATACAAGCACTGGGGTACAGGCCAGAGGTGTGGGGGGGTGAGAAGATTCACCAGAGACAGAGTGGGGAGCAGAACAGGCAGATCAACAGAAGTACACTGCTGAGGGGAGCAGTGGGCACAGCAGGAGAGGTCTGCTGTGCCATGTGGGTCCCCTCCCTGGCCGGCAGCAGGGATCTGACTCGTGCTGCAGTGGCTGAGGTTTGCTTCATAGTGTGTTGCTTAACCCACTGTGCCACCAGGAAGGCCCGTTTTATTAACTTCTTAAGATAGAATGCATGAGAAATACAATTTGATTTCTTACTCATTTAAAGATATCTTTATCATCATAACCTAATACTGGATAGTTTGCTAGATATTGACTTCTAAAATGAAAATATTGGGCCTCCCCTGGTGGCGCAGTGGGTTAAGCAACGCACTACTAGGCAAATCGCAGCCACTGCAGCACGAGTTCGATCCCTGCTGCCGGCCAGGGGGGCGA
>JAGFMF010011861.1:8121224-8187152 GCA_019455555.1 Galemys pyrenaicus | reverse complement strand
CTGCTCCCCGCTCTCTGTGGTGAATCCTCTCACCCCCCTACACCTCTGGCCTGTACCCCAGTGCTTGTATGCATAAATAAATAAATCTTAAAAAATAAAAAATAAAAAAAATAAAATAAAATGAAAATATTTTTTCTCTAAAAATTGAAAGATATCACTTTTCTGTCTTCTAGCTTCCAGTGTTGCTTTTAAGAAATTTGATACCATGACTTGTGATCTTTCATAGATTGCTTGTGATTGCTCTCTCAGGGGGCATTTGAGATCTCTTTATCTCTATTGATCCCTTAATATAAATTTTGCCCTAGGAAATTTAGTGGGTTATCTTAATATAATAATTTATGGTCTTTAATTATGGGAAATTTTATAATATAACTTCTTCCAATAACCTCTATTTTTTTTTTCTTTCACTTTTGGGTCCTAGCTTTCTCTGTTATAGTCAGCTAAGTGTTAATTACATACATCAACAAAATCCTTTGTCACATAAGGCAGCCTATTAGAGCCTCATGGACTGAGATAGAATCTTCTAGGAAGCTAAACTTGCCTACCACACCCCTCTTTTGATTTATTTTCATCACTGATCTCATATTTTTGTTTCCAAGAGCTCTAAATGTTATTTCTTTTATTTTTTAAATTACTGCTTTCTAATTTAATGGATGCATTATTTTCTCCCTTCTGAGGATCTCAATGATTAGTTGTTCACATGCGTGGGTGTTTAACTCTTCTGCTCCCTGCTTCATTTTCTTTTCAGCCAAGTTTTCTTCTTTTATTTTCTTCTTCTTTGTCTTATATTTATCTTTCATGTTGGATGCTATCCTGCTATCCTCAAATGTCTGCTGACCATCTGTTCATATTTAAGAGTAAACCTTTTTACTTTTCTTATCATAACTGTATGTCTGCTCTCTTTGTCATGAATGCCACCCTTAATTCTTTCAGATTATGAGCCTTTATTTTGAAGGGAAGGAAGGTGTGGAGTGATGGTTTCATATCCAAACTTTCAGCCATTTCACTCTGCTTAGCCTCTGTGTATGTTGCCACTAACCTCACCTAATGGTGCTGGGTGTCTTTCTTCTGGGTCCTCTCCAGGCTCCTGGGGAAAAAAAATCACTTGGCTTTTCTCTCTCCTAGCACTTCTTCATCCCAGGCACATAGTTTTTGCTTCCTCTGTTCTGTTTATTTCTATCTTTCATATTTTTATTCTGCAGCCATTCTCTGTTCTCTGGTTTAGGTTGCTTGTCTTTCTCAAAACTGTTTTTTTCCCTTATTCTTTCTGTGATGGTTTTTGAGGAACATGACCATTTGGCCATGTTTAATGAAAGAACTGTATGCTACTTTGTAGCTTGCTGTTTTTTCCCAAATGATAACATAAGCATTTCTCAAAGTTGTTAAAACCATGCACATTGTTTTCAAGCAAATTCTTTTTGCATCTGGAAATGCTTGTGACTCTATTTTATGCAAACTTAATAACTTTATAAACCCCTTATTTGAATGTACATTTAAATTGTTTCACTCTTAAAAAATATTTTTGCAATTATAAATAATACTGTAGTGAGCATTACTGCGCACAATCTTTATGTTTTTCTTTTTTTTAGGTAGATTTTTAAAATGCAATTACTAGGAGCAAAGTAGGAGCACTTAAAAAAATGAATGAAAAACAAATACAAAAAATAGATTAATTTAATAAATGGCTATATATCCATCATTCGACTCATCAATTCCTAAACAATCTTGTTTTTTTTTTCTTTTTCTTTTTTTTAAAAAATATTTATTTTATTTTTTTATGCATACAAGAACTGGGGTGTAGGCCAGAGGTGCGAGAGGGGCTGGTGAGAGGATTCACCAGAGACAGAGTCGGGAGTAGAACAGGCAGATCCACTGAAATACACTACTGAGGGGAGCAGTGGGAGAGACAGGAGTGGTCTGCTGCGCCATGTAGGTTAGCTCCCTGGCAGGGGATGGAACTCATAAAATGAGATTTAACTCCTTGAGCCACCAGGGAGGCCCAATCTTGTTTTATTTCTACCCTTGTCCTCTAAATCAGTGTAATGCAAATGTCTGACATCACTTCATTTCCATAAATACTTCAGTATGTTTGTTCTAAAAGATAAGGACCCATATACTATAATTATACCATATTATTATATCATAATTATATCATATTATTATACCATAATATTGGGTATAACATTTTAAAAGAAAATATCCCCCACTTTTCAAATTCTTACTAGTTTAGTTCGTATAATCTATTACATAAACTTTCCCTTCCATTAGGGTCCTGTAGCCACCATATTTGTCTCCTCAAAAATATTGAAGATTATCACATTATTATAAATTCTTTTTGGGATTTTTCCATATATATTATACATGGTAGCATGTGTGTACAATAGCAGTGTTATATTTGTTTTTCATACACTTGTTTTTCCTCCCCCCCTTTCTTCTTCTTCCTTTTTTCAAATATTCACATTTTAAGTCTTCTGAGTCTTCCGCTTTATCACCTTTGGGGACAAACTATAGTATGATGAATCAGGAAGATCTCTCACTTGGGATTTGTCAGTGCTTTTATGGCAGCAATCCTCAACTCATCAATTCCTGAACAGTCTTGTTTTCTTTCTTTTTAAAAAAATATTTGTTCTATTTTTTTATGCATACAAGAACTGGGGTGTAGGCCAGAGGTGCGAGAATGGCTGGTGATTTTGAAAATGAATATCCTATTTTTAGTCTATTTTGAAAATGAATATCCTAAAATACTGCCCTACAGTGATACACAAGATATCAAGAGATTCCTCCCCCTTTCTCCTTAAGAATAACCAATTGTCCCAGTACCATGCAGTATTCACCATAAACTCATGTAGTTAACACTTTATTTTTAAATTTTTTTTATTATTTATTTATGCAAGAGCTGGAGTACAGGCCAGAGTCATGGGAGGTGAGAGGATTCACCAGAGACAGAGTGGGGAGCAGAACAGGAAGATCGACTGAAACACACTGCTGAGGGGAGAAGCGGGTGAGGCAGAAGAGGTCTGGTGCACCGTGTGGGTTCCCTTCATGGCCGGGGACTGAACTCAGGCTGCTGTCCCACAGATGCTTCACAGTGAGGTGCTCAATCTGCTGTGCCACCAGGGAGGCCAAGTTAACACTTTGAAAACATTTCTTACTATGAAGTCTCCACAACCACATTTGTACTATTTACCATTTTATCTCCAGTGTTCTACATGATGCCTGACACATAATGAGGCTAAAATAAATATTTTTGAAATAAGTAAGTAAAATAATTAAAAACTATGCAGTGATTTTAAAGAGAAGGGGACAATGTATGCATAGTTGAATTTCCCTAAGCATAGTGTATACGTTCCTTGTTTCTGAAATACATAGATGAAATCCTTTAGAATACAAAGATGAAAGCGGTATCACAGGGCATTACAGATGATATTTGAAGGGAACACATAGCAAGGAAAATTAAGATGAAATTAATTTGAGATTAAGATTAAGATGATTAAGATTTGCGATTAAGATGAGAGCATAATCCTTGCATAATCAGAGCCACAGACTTCCTCTTGCTTAATACCGCTAAAATGCAGGTGACCCCCAAATGAGTTGTGTTTAGTTTAGTTTTCTCTCCTGAGCTTTAGACTCCCATCAAATGTATATTTGCTTGGTTATCCAAAACTCATCTGACCTCCCGGGAACCTGGCTTACTTAGTGAAAGTCTTTGACTTGTTCCACTTTTTCATTCTTTATATAAAATCACTCTCCTGTACTTGCACTTTAATGTCTTTTAGCCCTGTTTGTAGCTCCCAGTTTCTGCTATTACTTGCCTTCCCCTTTTTTAGGTGGATATCATGTGTGGTTGGAGTAAAGTCACCTACTTGGTTCTAGAATTTCCATCTCCTTTGTTCACCTCTACCTGTTTTCCAGAATGAGCTTCTACAACATAGATCTGATTGCTTATTCTAGTGACTTTTTGTTACCAAAGGTTAGACTTAAGCTTCTTAGTGTGGCCTAAATACCTTTCTTTTCACCATTCCACCTTATCCTTTGAATGCTGCTCCTCAACAATGACCTATCCACATTTGCCTTCCTTAGCTTCATGTATTAAAAATAATAATAATAATAATAAATCCTGATCTCTTCCTATGGGCCCTCTACACCTTCCTGTTACTTTAAATCCCATATGCCTCCTTATGTTCCTATGCAGACCTTATACACAATGCTGCCTCATCACATTCCACTCATGGATCATACAGCAACATAAAAATATTCTGTTTATCTATCCTAGTCCATGCTAAGTACTTCTGTTGTGCTTCCACTCTCTGTGAGATACTGAATGATTTCCAAGCATTAGTTTTCTTATTTCTTTTGTTCTGCAGGCAGCTGCAGGAAAAAATGCTTTGATTCATCATACAGAGGCATGGAGAACTGCCGGTGTGATATGGAATGTAAAGGACGAGGTGACTGTTGCTGGGATTTTGAAGACACCTGTGTGGAATCAAGTATGTATTCCGAGAGTGCATTTAGGAGCATGTTGGTTGTGCTATCATGAAAGCATGTTCAAATACTCTCCCAGGTACACTGTGTGTTAGTTTGCTAGGGTTGCCATGACAGAGTACCACATGGGTGACATAAATAACAGAAACGCACTGTTTTGCAAGTTTGGAAGCTAGGAGTTCAAGATCTAAATTTTGGTAGAGTGGGCTCCTTCTGCAGACTGTGAGGAACAGTCCATGCCTCTCTCCTAGCTCCTGGTGGGCTGCTCATAATTCTTGGTGTTCTTTGACTTGGGAAGCATAACTCCAGCTGGCTGCACCTTCATGTGGCATTTTCCTTCTGTCTTTTTGGTGCTCAAATCTTCCCTTGGAATAAATATACTAGGTACACTGGATCAGGACCCATCGAGTGACTCATTTCAACTTCATTATCCACATAGATACATTTTCAAATAAGATCACATTTCCAGGTAGTGGGAGTTAGGATTTCAACATTTTGGGGGAGACACAATTTAAACAATGAAACCTAGTTGTTATCATTATAATCATTGTTATTATTTTACATTTTAAAAGGACAGGTTTACTAGGAAAAGAATTAAGAAAAAGAGATGCACCTGCGCAATCACACTGGGGGCAGGAGGGCAGCTCAACCAGTAACATTTTAAATAAAGAACCTATTATTTCCCCCTCACTGAACTAAATTCAGAGTTCATACCTTATTTACTTGAACTTGAGATGTAACAGTCCACAGCAGGAGAAATGCTGCATAGTTACATCAATTTCAATGGGGTTTTATGAAGGTTAAAGTTAATCATGGTATTTCATTTCATTTGCAGTAGTTCTCAAATTTCAAGATGCATGAGACTCACTGGAAAAGTTGGTAATACTAAGTGATTCTGATGCCAGTATTTGACAGAACACAACTTGAGAAACACTGTTCTCTATGTGGAAGACAATTTGCAAGGCTTCATTTTCCAAGAATGGAGAAGATTGTAGGAGGGGAAAGTGTGGGTTCAGTGGTTTGAGGGGATGAAACTTTGAACAGTGGAGTTTCTATACTGTGCTCTGAAAAGATGAGAGGGAGGGAATTACCTGGTAGAGATAAGATCTGAGTTTCCTTTACTTAATCTACGTAATCTCCAAACATCTTTTCTTTCTAAGTAAATAATAAATAATGGGGAATGAAGAACTTTACACACAATGGAAACACACACCAGTCACCTCTCCAACAAAGCACAGGACTGATATTCATTTTAGCCACTGTTTCCTAACAGGTGGCAACAGGAAGAAGCCTTGTTCCAACCTCTTTTTTGTCCTTAGCATTAGAATTTACTTAAACTGATCTCATACTAAGTCCATAGCCTGAAAAAATACCTGAATGTGGGCTGGAACTGATTTGTCACTTCTGCCACATCAGCTAGGAGGTATCCTGACTTTTTTCCATTCCTGCAGGCATAACTGTGTTCCCGTTGCTTTCGCTGTCACTGTCTCTTCCTTGCTACCAGTCCTTCAACAAGGCTGAACAAAGTTTGTTGAAATTTGAGAACTACTGTAAATGAAATGAAATACCATGATTAACTTTAACCACTGGGAACTCATACACTTGGGTAGGTCTGGGGCCAGTGTTCAGCGTTTCTCCAGATTCAGACGTGTGCTTGCTAGGTCGATCAGAGCTGCACATTGTAAAGCTGCATTTCTCGCTGCCTCCTAAATGAATACGAGTGGTGGATTTCCCCTCTTTTGTATTATACATTTTCATTTATTGATGCAGATAAGCCAAGAATATAACCCTATCACAATAATGCAGGTAAATAAATATGAAATTCATATTTGTGGTATCGACAATAGCAATGCTCAGAACTGAGTTATATAATTTTACAGCTCAAATATGGACATGCAATAAATTTCGTTGTGGGGAGACCAGACTACAGTCCAGCCTTTGCTCTTGTTCGGATGACTGTTTGCAGAGGAAAGACTGCTGCACTGACTATAAAAGTGTTTGCCAAGGTAAGCAAAAAATGTGGACTCCTGGCTTTATGAATTCAGTGACCCTAGAGCTGGCTTAGGCTGCACACATCAAAACAAATCAGAGATTCTTCATTTACTTCATATATAAGAAAAGACCAAATGTATTTAATGTGTTTATTGTAGGGATGAGTTTTTTGTTTGTTTTTTTAATACTTATCAGTCCATGGATTTATAGGAAATGGCTTACCCAGCTCAGGTTCCTTTCTAAGCTTGCACAAAGTGTGCTTCTCTGGGTGGAACTGGCAGTTACCTCATTTGGACTCAAGTACTTTTCTCTTTGGTTCCTTTTTTCTGATCATTTTCCCTCCCACATTTCAGGATGCTATCTTGGTTCTTTGAGGGCTTAATATGTACAATATGAACATTAATTCTCCGCAGGAGTCGTGCCCTTTACTTGTTTACAACAATGGCAGCAGTATTCTGGATCCTCAGTGTGAACTCACCCAAGTTTGCCATGGTAACACTTGGACATTCCTTTTTGAGTGGTGCCCATCCCCTCAATGTCTACAGTATCATCTTTCTTGTAGAGTCACAAGTTTGTGGCCAAAACAACTCTGTTTTCTAATGGTCTTGAGAAACCTCTCCTGTTTCCCTGTGTTTTGATTATTTTGAGGAGTTACTGAAAGATGGTAGTTCTAGCTGAAAGGAAACAAGAAATGTGTTTTGTGACCAGAGAGAAGGGGAGAGCATTACATAGATAATATAAAGTAGAAGGGAACTTAGAGTTCGATATTCATCTGCAAGGCCAGGTCTTTTTCCACACCGAGGACTCAGAATACTGCTGGCATTGTTGTAAACGAGGCAAGATTCTTGTGGAGAATTAATGTTCATATTGTACGTATTAAGCCCTCAAAGAGCCTTTTTACATTCATCTGCAAGGCCAGCAACTAACGATGCCAGGTCTACTTGTGATTAGAGATACCAAATGACAGATCCTACAGTTAACAATAACAAAGATGGTCATCTGGTGAATATATCAATCCTGTGTTGTTGCCTAAGTGGATAAATTACTCATAGGACCTTCAGAGAGTTGATGTGGAGCCAGGGTTATAATCCAGATTATGCAACTCCTAATTCCACCTGTTTGTTCCTTTGTAAGTGATGTAGATTTTTAAAAATCAGCAGTCCTTCTGAAGAGGTAATGTTTATGAAAATTCAAGATCTACATATCGAGAAATTTGCTTCAAGCTAACAATCCCTTTTTCATAATGCCACACTTCACAGAGCTAACTAGCTTATCCTTTTAATACTTTTAAATAGAAAATGAGATTATGTGAATTTTGATTTTTTTTTTGAGTAGGAGGAAGTGTCTTAGTAGAACCATAACTGTAATCTTTTAGTAGAAAATTAGTTTTGCACTAATAGATGAATCAATTTTATATAAAATGCAATTAGGAATCAGCTAAAGAGTTCCATTAGAAAGGAGAATAAAAATCTGAAATGGTAAATTTTTTTAAAATAATTGTTTGATATAGAATAATGATTATTGTATCATTAAAATCCTTTAAATTCATAAGGTCAAGTAGTTTTTATTTTGCTTATCTAATAATTTCATGGACCATATACTGCTATTGACATCTTTATTCTTCTGCTTTTTACCCCATTTTATAATTCAACTTTTTATTCGAATACTGAGCATCAGGTCATGTCAAAATTCCCATTGAATTCACTGTGCAATATTGCTTGAATTCCTAAGAAACTAAAGCCATTGTTACAAGCAGCGTTGAAGTTTACCATTGCCACTACTTGGTTATGCGATGGGGTTATTTTAGTAATTTCAGTTTACTTTTGAAAGAAATGTAAATGTTTTCTAAGGATTTAACACATTATATGTAAAAATGTTAAATGATTTTTGCCAAAATTACATTGTATAAGTATGTTGAGGGGACTTGAATAATTTCCACGTGAGATGCCAGTTAATTTATATTTTAAATTTAGAATTTTTAAAAACTTAACAAATAATCTCTAATGTCTACAAAAGAGAGAATAGCATGTTTCCCTAATATGTCCATCATCTGGCTTCAGCAATTATTAATTCATATCCATCTTATCTCATATTGACATATAATTTTCAAAAAGATAACATTTGACTCATGAGTGTAAAGTGAGTACATTAAAAATATATTAACTCATATTAAGATAACCAACTTCAATGACTGTTAAACTGCCTCAAAGAGAACTGAAGAGATAAAATACTTATAGGACTGAAAGAATATTGGATAGTCACTAAAATTGTAATTTTGGGTGGTACAAAATAATTTGCATTTCTACAGGACAACTTATTTGCTATCAGACAAGAATGTTATTTAATATTTAGTTTTCTACCAGTTAATTGCTATCCTTACTGGTTGTAAAATGCATGGTACAGGATAATCTAGATAATCCATATAGAGACGTTTAAGATAATTTCCAGCATGATATTAAAATGATTTTTTGTGAGTAATCCTCCCCTTCTTTTGTTAATTTTCAAGTTTGAACTTTTTTTTTCTTAAATATGCACTTTATACTCCTTGTGCTCCCCCTCAATTTTAGGTTATTTTGAAGCAAATCCTAGAATTAATATCATTTATTTATAGATATTTTCAGTATATATCTTTAAAAAATAGAATTTAAAAATTATACCATTAATACACATAAAAATCTCATTGATCATTGTTAGTGTCATCAAATATCTAGTTTTCATTTTATTTTTTCTGTTTATCTCATCATATTTTTTAAAAAGATTAAAGTAGACTCAATGGATTCCACACATTACAACTGACTAGCTGTCAATTGTATAAATATCTCAAGTCCTTTGAAAGTAGGTTCTCTCTTCCTCTTTTTATCTTTTGCAACAGTCTCCCTTGGAGAAATGGGATCATTCTTTTGAGCCTGAGATTTGCAGATGCATACCTCATGGTGTGTAAGCAGTTTGTCATTCCCTGTAATTCCTAGAAATTGGTATTTAGGGCCAGAAGACTGCTCAGATTCAGGGGTTTGTACGGATACATGGGCGTGTTTAACAAGTTTGCTTTTGAGGTGCCGGTGTTACATTCGTTGTGAGGCACGCCTTGTCTGATAGTCTCCCTTTTTGGAACGTGAGTCGTTGGTGATCACTGTATAGCTCCATCAGGGGTTGTGAATGATGACATTCATATTTCTACCGTTTCTATTTCCTTAACTAGCTGGAATGTTCTATAGAACATTCTATAGAAGTATCTATGGAGTAAGAATTTTTAAAATAAAGATCTTCGCAATTTGTGTGGATCCCCCCCGCCCATTAACACCAGTTATTCTCATTGATATTTTTTTCATGCTTTCTTTTCTTTTTTGTTTAAATTGACTATTAACATTTATTCGACTCAATTTTTGGCATTTGAGAAAAATTGCCATCAAGGAAAAGAAATTATTTTAAAAAGTGAGAAGAAATTGTTCGTTTCCAGCTAGAGGATTTCCCTTGCTTTTTCCTGATAAAGATGAGCTGCCAGGTATTCAGTTAGTATAGATGGATGGAGGAACCGACGTTGCCATTTGTGAAATAGCATCGAATGTATTCCAAAGAATTTAGTCACTGGAGTAACATGAATTAAGTAGTGGAAAGACCATGTATATTGAACATTTGTTTGTGGTGCGACACTGTAAAGATTTTCATCTCATGCTTTTCAGGAGAAACCCCCTGGGTGAAAGAAGAGTGCGCCACCATCCCAAAGCCTCAGTGTCCAGAAGGGTGAGACTATATGGGGATTTTTATCCTCCTTTAGCAGCTGACACAAGGGGATGTATCAATCATGGAGAGGTAGGGAGGAATTTCCCCCTCTCTTTAAAACAAAATTGACAAAAAAGATTCCTTGTGCTTTCAAATACATTGCAGACTTTTGTTTTGCTTTATTATTTGCAAAGCTCTTTTATATCAACTTGTTATATTCCTGTCTTACAAGACCTAAAAAAATGGTAAAGAATTAAACCCTGGGACTACCCTGGTGGCTCAAGGGATTAAGGCACAGCACTGTGAAGCTAGGCCAGGGAGGGGACCCACATGGCACAGCAGGCCTCTCCTGTCTCGCCTGCTGCTCCCCTCAGCAGTGTGTTTCAGTCGATCCACCTGTTTTGTTCCCCATTCTCAGTCCACATACCTCTGGCCTGTAACCCAGTTCTTGTATACATAAATGAACAAATCTTAAAGATAAAAAAAGAATTATATACTAATATTCCCAAGGTCAAGGCCAGAATTTAGATTACTTCAACCAGAACTCCTTTCCATAAATATCCTGGCACTTCGTTTACTTTTAATGAGGGGAAGAACAGAGGTTTATTTATTTATTTTTCTCTCTCTCCTTTTTTTTTTTTTTTAAATATACCACCTTTTATTTAATTTATTTTTTTAAAAGATTTTATTTATGCACACAGAAGAGCTGGGGTGCAGGCCAGAGGCGTGGGGGTGGGAGGAGCGGATTCATCAGAGACAGAGCGGGGAGCAGAACAGGCAGATGGACTGAAGTACACTGCTGAGAGGAGCAACGGGCAAGGCAGGAGAGGTCTCCTTTACCCTCTGGGTCCCCTCCCTGGCTGGGGATCGAACTTGCGCTGCAGCTGCAGAATCCTTACAGTGCAGTGCTCAATCTCTTGCACCACAAGGGAGACCCAAGGACAGAGGTTTATGAATGGAAGGCTTCACAATGGAAGGAGGACCACGAAGGGTTAGCAGGAGGTCTTTGGGTAGGTGCAGCCCTACAGCCCACTGCCCCCTGCAGCTCCTGCACTGGAAGGCTGCTCCCTGATTTTCTCAGCTCTGGGAACATGGCCCATGTCTCCTCTGATCCAGGTCCATTTCTCCTTTTCACCAGTTGCCATTTATTTCTGCCACTACCTGCATTACTCTTCTGTTCCAAGTACTGGGAGGATAATGGCGAGACAGAAGGAGAAAGGAATGCCTAACTATAGAAAGGATCAGTGGAGGCCTTTTTAGATAGCAGTTTTCCTGTAACGAATTGTGTGTGTAAGAAATGTGTTGTTTTTTCTTTTTGTGCTCTGCTATTTTGGTTTACCCTAGCTCTCAGTTTTTCAACAGCTTCTGGGTGAAAGAACAAATAATTTCTTTAAAGATTTATTTATACATACAAGATCTGGGGTGTAGACCTGAGGTGCAAGGCAGAGGGTGAGAGATTTCACCAGACGGAGTGGGGAACAGAAGAGACCAATCTACTGAAATACACTGTTGAGGGGAGCAGCGGGCAAGACAGGAGAGGCCTGCTGTGCCATGTGGGTCACCTGCCTGGCCGGGGATCGAATTCATGCTGCAGTGACTGGCCATAGCTTGATAGTGCTGCAACTTAACCCCTTGTGCTACCAGGGAGGCCATGAAAGAGCAAATAATTTTACAATAAAAAGGAGGCTTGAGCTAAGTACTGACTTGTACAGCCACTTCTCTAAGCTTCATTTATACAATCAGAATAATAATAATAATGATGATGACAATATTAAGTTCAGAAAATTTCATAAGAGAATTAAGTCACAGAACATCATCATCTCATGGATGTCTGACCCTGTGTTTAGGCTGCAAGATTGCTGTGACAATGTATTTATAAAGTTTGTAATCAGCATTATGCTAATGACTTAGTGAAACATATGTATTTTCTAATATAAATGGCATTTGACCATCTTAATATTTTCATAAATTTCTACACTGTAGTTAAAACACTTACTTCCCATTTTTTTCATCAAAGTATAGTTCATATCCATTGAAATATTCATAATAAGTACAGTGTAATGAAATTTTGAAATGCGTCAATCTGTGTAACCCGCAGATACAGAGTATTCTCAGCTATAGAACATGTCCATCACCACAGAAGATAACTTATATTCTGATATTTATCACTATGGATTCTAGTTTTAGAATTTCTTATAAAAGGAATGCTACCTTATGTTTTCTTGTGTCTGGGCTTGGTTTGGTTTTTTTCTTAACCCAATGTTTTTGAGATGCATAAATGATATCACAGGCATCATGTCTCTCAACATAAGTCACTATGGTTGGGCACTTGCAGGGCTGGGGGGAGGAAGGGTTGACGCTGGGGTGGGGATTGGGCATGGAGGTTTCTTTCCTCCCCACCTGGAGCACTGCCAGATGGCTGGTGTGGGAAGGCGGGGCTCCCTGGTGTTCCTGATGGATGAGGGTGATACAGAGGTTAAACTTGACATTCTATGTACTATGGCAGCCTGCACTCAAATCTGTCAAGCAGCCACTTCTCTTTGCTTCTATTTCACTGTTTAGATAAGGACTGCAATTCATTTATGTCTTTTATTCTCAGTAAATTGCTCAATATCTGACTCAAATACTTTTAAAATTAAATATGCTGCAATAAGTACATATTCTGGGAAAGCAAATAGGCTGTCTTCCAGCATCTCCCATTTCTGTTACAATGTAGAATTAAATGCTACACCGATGTTTTTCTAGCTTTGCTAAAGCACATTAAAAATCTAAAACATTTTATTTCCAGCTGGTATCAGCATTCAGAATTTTCTTTTTAATTATGTTAGGTGATTGTCCGAATTTTTAAAGATTTATCCTAAGATTCAAAATTTTATATGTGAAACTTCTTGAGCACAGAGTTGAAAGCAATTTTTTTACAGATCCACTAGCATGCACTGCTTGGAATTACTGTGTTGATAGTTGTTTTTCCTAATCCTAAACTGGAAAGTACCCACATGCTATCAACTGTATAATGAATAAATTGTGGTTTGTTCATTCACTGAGATACCAGACAGCCATAAGAATAATCTACAAATACATGTAACAGAATAGTTAAATTTCAAATATAATGTTAGGTAAAATAAGCCAGTACCCAATCAAAATATGTGATTCTGTTTGCAAATAAATATAAGTGCAAACATAGACACAACAAAATCTATGTAGTTAGAGGTCAAGATGCTGATTACTCTAGGAGGAAGCATGGTTTTCAGAGGTTGGTGACTAGAAGGCAGAACCAGGAGAGACTTCTAGGGTGCTGCTAATAGTCTGTGTCTTAATATGGGTGATCGCTGCACAGTAGAGTACATTTAGGAAAAAATTATAAAATGCTACATCTTCAAATTATGTATGATAATTGTGTACATAAAATACAAGTAAAACTTAAAAAGTGAAAAAATACTGAATGAGAGAAGACGTCTCTAGCTATAACTACAGAGTTACTTTCCATCATTTTAAGTTATGCTGGGTCTAAATAAAAGGAGGTTGGGATGCTTTTGAAGTGAATATCAATATCCTGAGCTATTAGAATAAAAAGTTAAAAAAAAGTAGAACCTCAGAATAAAGCATCTCGTAAATGATAAGTTTTTGAAATTCTGTACCATAGTTATTTCTAAAAGTTGGCAGAATAATTGTAACTTTAATAATTTTCGAGTTTGAAATTTGAATTTGGTCTTGGCTCTGTTAGCCATGGCCAGGCCAAGTCTACAATGTAGAATCCCATTTCTGATGATGTTTGCTAATGCTGTGCTTGTGTTGCCGACCTCTATTGCAAAACTACAGTTAATTAGCTCCATGTGTACTTACCACTGGGTGTCATAGACAGCACATACCAAAGAGTAAATGGAAATAGTCAGTTATTTAAACTAAGGGTGGTAGGTCTCAAAGTTGAGAGACCCAGATAATTTATGCAACACTCTTTTTTAAAGATTTTATTTATTTTTACCTAGAAGAACTGGGGTATAGGCCAGAAGTGCAAAGGCTGAGAAGATTCACCAGAGACAGAGTAGGGAGCAGAACAGGAGGAGCTACTGAAATACACTGCTGAGGGGAGCAGCGGGAGATACAGGCGAGGTCAGCTCCCTGGCGGGGGATCAAAACTCCAGCTTCAGTGGCTGTGGATAGCTTGATAGTGCTGAGACTTAACCCCTTGCGCCTCCAGGGAGGCCCTCTAAGTACTGGCTCTTAAGGAAGGTAGCAACTTTTTTTTTAAATAAAAGAAACTTAGCCACAACTATTTATTACTATTTATTATTATTTTAAGCTTGTTTTAATTTAGAGAAATTTTAGAGCTATAGAAAGTGTATTTTTTGGGCCTCCCCTGGTGGCGCAGTGGGTTAAGCAACGCACTACAAAGCAAATCGCAGCCACTGCAGCACGAGTTCGATCCCTGCTGCCAGCCAGGGGGGGACCCACATGGTGCGGCAGACCTCTCCTGCTGTGCCCGCTGCTCCCCTCAGCAGTGTACTTCCGCTGATCTGCCTGTTCTGCTCCCCGCTCTCTGTGGTGAATCCTCTCACCCCCCCCACCCCACACCTCTGGCCTGTGCCCCAGTGCTTGTATGCATAAATAAATAAATCTTTAAAAAAAAAAAAAAGAAAGTGTATTTTTTAATTAAAATAATGAACTTATTTTGCTTGTTTGTTTTTTCATTTTAGATTTAACCTGCCACCAGTTATTTTGTTTTCCATGGATGGCTTTAGAGCTGAATATTTACAGACATGGAGTACCCTCATGCCTAATATTAACAAACTGAGTAAGTGTTCTGCAGAGGCATGCCGGTGACAGCCCTCAGTGGTGCCTCCTTAGATGGCGCCTTGCTTTCTCACCTTTACCCTTCGTGCCTTCCTGGCCCAGCTCCTCTCAAGTTCCAGATGACGTCTTCATGATCTTTGGCCTCTCCTCCATTTGGGGTGGCATGTTCATTTTTTTGTTTCTTTGCTTTCATTTATTTTGTATTGGATACAGCTTTAATTCTATGGAAATCTGTTCACTTACACTGTCTCAGAAGTGGTGTTTGTCAGACCTGGGATCTGTGTTTCAGCGATGAATATGACCAACAAGGACAGGATCCTAAAGGAATCTTACTAGACTGGCAAAATTAGCACAGGCCAACACTCTGAAAGGCAAAAAGCCCATTATCTCTGCCTGGTTCTGGAATCATCATGCCTTGACCCTGGGTCTCTACCACGGATTAGTTGTGAGACCTCTGTCTGACTTCTCTTGCCTTTTGGTGCCCCAGTCTTTTCATCTGCAAAATGGTTATGGATACCTGACAGGAATACGATGCGAATATAAATGTAATGTACATTGGATGATCTTAAGCTATTACTATAATTGTTAGTTTTTATTATAGCTTTTATCATGAAGGTGTACATCTGTTAGGGTTCTTGGTATTCACACAGTTTTATCAAAATAATAGTGAAGAGAAATTGAGTTTCTACAGACTCAGAGAGCGTGGTCAAAGACAGAGGACTATTATCGGGGTCCATAGTCTTTGCTTCTTTACAACTCCTCTCTTCCTTTTTCCTTTACCAGGCCAGGGCCTCTTTACCTCCAATATCCTCAAAGTTTATGATGATTTTACTGGTTTCTGGTTTTTATTTTTCTCTAAATTATTAAAATATAGTTGCTTGGCCCTGAATGATTAAACTACCTTCCCTAAGTCTCAGTTTCCTCTATAAAATGAGAGAACTAGGTCTAGTGACTTACTGTTAATTCCAGCTATAAAACAGCATAATTATAGGAAGATACACTGCTTTCTCCTGCAAGGGTGTTTTGTTTCTTTAGCTTCTCTCTCACTCACTGAGGTAAACCTCTAGCAAAGGATGAAGAAGTTGGAACTCCAACAAAACTGGCTTCAAATAGGACTTATTGTTTATTTTGACCTGGGAAATTAATTAACACCTACTGTTTCTTTTTCCTTCTTTGAATTTCTTTTGTAATCTGGATATCAAATTCTGTCCAAAAGAGGATTTAACTAGACAGGCTAACTTAAACTCCTTTTGAAATAGACTTATTTGACTTGCTCATCCTATGCAGAGTTGGAAAGGACACCAGTAAAACATTGAAGCATTAAGAGCTTTCCCTTTTTTAAGGTTTAAAATCTTTTTCTGTAAGTCAGCAAGCCAACATCTCAATCTTTTAATGTGTGAAGATATTGTTAACTAGGACTACCAAAGCAAAATGGGCTCAGTTTGTAGGAGACCCATTTAAGAGTAGATGTGGTGGGAGAGTGAGGAACAGGACCTTAACGTGGAGAATGTGACAGCAGGCTTTTATTTTCCTTGTAGTTAGTCCTCCAAAACATCACTGAAGCCAATGTCATGAAGTGGTTAGCTTATGTTTTCTTATATGTATTTTATCATTTCAGGCTTTACATCAAAGTCTTTCATACATTTTGAGTTAATTTTGTGTGCATGGTGTAAGATAATGGCCTGGTTTCATTCTTTTGTATTTATGTAGTTGTGCAATTTTCTCAGCATCTTTTGTTGAATAGACTCTCTTCATTGTATGTTCTTGACTCCTTCGTCATAAGTATAGGTTTATTTCTGGGCTCCTAATTCTATTCCATTGATTGATCTATGTGTCTTTTCATTCCAAGATCATATTGTATTTTGCTTACTATTTGCTTTGGGCCTATACCCCAGTTCTTCTACACAAAAACAAACAAACTAACAGTGCTATTGGCCTACAGTTATATTTTCTTGTGTCTGTTTGGCTTTGGTATCAGGGTAATGCTAGCCTTGTAAAAAGAGTGTGGGTGTGTTCTTTGTTTTTAGTGTTCTGGAAGAGTTTGAGAATGAATGGCATTAATTCTTCTTTACATGTTTGGTAGAATTCCTATAAAAGTCATCTGGTTCTGTGCTTTTCCTTTTGGAAAGCTTTTGAGTTTTGATTCAATTTTCTAATTAGTTATAGACATTTTCATGCTTTTTATTTCTTCATGACTCAATTTTGGTAGGTTGTGTGTTTCTGAGAATTTATCCATTTTCTTCTAGACTATCTCGCTTGCAGGATATAGTTTTTCTTATAATCCTTTTATTTTTTGTGATATTGGCAAAATGTCTTCTTTTTCATTGCTGATATCATTTATTTGGGTCTGCCCTCTTTTTTTTCTTCCTTAGCCAAAATATTAATGTTTCATAGTACAGGAACACAAGTCAGTGGGAAACTTCCACAGAAGTCAAGCCAAAGAAATCCTCTATGTTTTAAGATCACTTTGCACTCTGAAAGATAACAGTCTTCCTCAGTATCTTCAAATCTTTCCTGGAATCATATTTCCTATAGAAATTTCTACATGCCTCTTTCTTGGCTCAGCCACAGCAAACTTATAGAGCTGCAACCCCTAGGGATACAGTGATGCTCCAACAATATGAAATTACAGATGCTTGATCAGAAGGCCTGGCAGCTGAGGCTTCAGCAAAGCACTAGAAATCATAGTAGTTGTTTTTCTCTACAAGGATTTCCTTCCATATTTTTTTAAATTTATTTTTAATTTATGCATACAAGAACTGCGGTGCAGGACAGAGGCGCGGGGTATGAGACGATTCACCGAAAACAGAGTGGGGAGCAGCACAGGCAGATCTACTGAAACACACAGCTGAAGGAAGCCGTGATCTAGACAGGAGAGGTCTGCTGTGCCATCTGGGGGATTAGTTCCCTGGCTAGGGAGCCAACTCTTGTCAAGTGGCTGGCAATATCTTGATAGCACCGAGACTTTAATCCCTGAGTCACCATGAAGGTCCCCATGCTTCCATTTGGTCTTTTGCTCCTTTTAGTAGTTTATAGTCATTATGGAGATATATTTATGCCATTATTTATATTTTTAGATTTTTTTATTTGTTGGTGCTTTTCTTTTTAAAAAAAAGTTAAGGAGTAAAATATGCAAATTATAAACATTTTAAAAACAATATTGAAGGGTAGATAGTTAAAAAAACTACTTTAAGAAACCTTTTTTTCCTGATCATCTCTTTTTTTCTGACTCTTTATGCTGCAGAAGCAACTACTCTTACTTGTTTATTTTGTACCCTTGCAGAATTATTCCATTTGGTCATAATTTTATTGTATGAAGATATAGAAGAAACAATGACAGAGCTTGCTTTCTTTGCACTACTCTACAGTAAGGGATCAGAGTGGGTATCCTGTTTAGGACATCGTAGCTAGGGTTGTGTCCTATTTTCACAATAATGGTATCTTACTTTGTAGCTTATTTTATAACCTGTTCTTTAGGCATTTAAGAATTTGATTGTGTCACCCATGTTTCAAGGAAATAAAAACAGACACTGACTTTATTTTACTTCTTAAAATTTTTTCTTACATTGTTCATTTTTGTATAACATTTGATTTTTCCCTTCAGGTGTAGTCCCCGTAAGTCTCCCACCACCATATCACCCTAGATGACATAGTTCCTTGTGCTCTTCCCTCCCTTGTTTTGACCCTACTCCCTCCTCCCTGCCCCATCACTGTACACCTCAGATCTATAGTTTATCTGCTAGCTATGGCCTTTTTTTTTCTGACCCTTTATTTGGTTTCCCCATTTCCTCCTGTAAGTGAAACCATCCAACATTTTTCTTTTACTTTCTAACTTATTTCACTCAACATAATCCCTTCCAGCTCCATCCATGTTACTGCAAATGGCATGAATTTATCGTTTTTGATTGCAGAGTAATATTCCATTGTGTATCTGTGTGTGTGTGTACACACCACACCTTCTTGATCCATTCATTTGTTTTTGGGCATCTAGGTTGAGAAACTGATTTTTGTTTTTGTTCATTGTATGACTTTCCATCCACTTAAATTCCTTAAATTTGTAAGTACATTAGTTTTCATTTTCTTCTCATGACTTCTAACAACATTACATGTATTTTTCCTTGAGGATAAAATTACTTATTGTTGGTATTGAAAAAAAGATTAAAAGATTATTTTAATCTTTAATTATACTTTATGGATCAAGTCCTAGAGTAAGCTTCCAATATAAGTAAGTCAGAATCACCTGTGGTATTTGCTAAAATTACAGATTGTTTTGGGTTCCCTTTCTTTATCTTTTACTCTAAATCCCCCATATCTTCCAGAATCATATTTAGTAGACTTGATATAGGGCCCTAAAAGATTTTGAAGGAGGAAATTCCTGTATCATATTAGAAACCCTGACCTGAACTAGTGTCTGGGAAAGAAACCAAATCTATCCTTATTTGAGAAAACAATCATTTCCAGCTCAAAAATTTATTACTTTCTGGGTAGCAAATATATTCTTTTGTTTTACCCTAAGTAGGATCTTATAATAATGAAGCTTTCTTTTAGAATTAGCGTCAACAGCATTTTGGTATAGAAAATTTCTTGTATTTTACTGCTGCAGAGGAAATACCAATGTGCTCTAGGGGTTTTGACCTGCTAACTCAGGGTTCTTGCACAGATGGAAAACAACAGAAACAGTTGAAAGCAAAATTAATGCCATGGTTTGTGTAAAACAGATCGCAGGCAACTTCACTAAGCAAGTGGGAATTATACTGAAAATAATAAATAGTAAAGTCAGCACATTTTATAAACATTAATACTTAAAATGGACTTATGTACTCAGAACTGATCCACTCTGATTTTGGATGGCCTGCCAACAAACTAAGAATTCTTTTATATTCTTAAAGGGTTGGGTAAAAAGAATAATATTTATGACATGAAAAATATTATGTGACATTCAAATTTCAGTGTCTATAAAAATGTTTCATTGGAACACGACCATGCTTATTTGCTTATGCATTGTCTAAGGATGCTTTTGGTTCTCCATAGCAATTTAAGTGTTATAAGCAAAAGAGACTATACGAACTTACAAAACCTAAGATACTCAATATCTGGCTCTTTACAGAAATATTTTGCAGATCGTTGATTTAACTCACTCCTCTTCTGAAACTGACATTCCTTGAATGGGGAAATTCTGCACATCAGAATTTCAACTACTTTCTTTTTTAAAGATTTATTTATTTATGCATAGAGGAGCTGGGGTACAGGCCAGAGTCATGGGAGGTGAGAGGATTCACCAGAGACAGAGTGGGGAGCAGAACAGGCAGATCAACTGAAGTACACTGCTGAAGAGAGCAGTGGGTGAGGCAGGTGAAGTCTGCCTCACCATGTGGGTCTCCTCCCAGTGTCAGGGATCGAACCCATGCTGCAGTGGCTACAGTACACCACCCAACCCACTGGGCCACCAGGGAGACCTGGAATTTCAACTACTTTCTATCTTCAATTCACTCTTTAGATAATTTTCTTTTTCCAGGTAATTTTTATGTTCTGATTTAGTTAAAAAAATTTCTGAGGAAATAACAATTTATCACTATGCTTGGTTTCAGAAACATGTGGAATTCATTCAAAATACCTGAGAGCTGCCTATCCAACTAAGACCTTCCCAAATCATTACACTGTTGTCACGGTAAGTGTCTAGCCCAGTGGCAAGAGTAACAGGCCATATCAGTCAACCTACCACCACAGCCATGAATAGGTAGGCACTGGCTGAGTCCCATGGCATGCATTTCACAGGCACATGTGGTGATAATTCAGTATAGGAGGAAGTGTCTTAGTTTGAGGCCAAGTGTTCCAGTGTTAGGCTCTCTCACCTTGGTGATAAGCCAATAGCCTCTTGGATGTGAGAAACACTTTTCTGATTTTTTATTATCTGAAGTTTTTCGGGAATGATAGACTATTTATGTGTACAGTCGCTTTTCAAAAATTCTACATTATATATATATATTTTAATATTATTTTTGAAGTAATGTTGGTTTGCAACACTGTGATGTAAGGGTATAGATGCGCACCCTGCAGATGTATGCTACCACACCATACCCATCACCAAAGCCTCAGTAATCTTCCACCCTAATCCACTGGAGCTTCTTTCCCCTTTTCTCTCTGCTTCTACCCTCTTATTCTGGAGTGTCAGTTTTGAAGTCAGATTTTAAAGGTTTGTTTTGGCTTAGTTTTATCTGGTTCTTTGCTGTGCTTTTTATATTCCACACATGAATGAGAGCATCTGGTATTTGTCTTTCTCCTCCTTAGTTGTTTTGCTTAGCATAATCCCTTCCAGTTCCATCCATGTTATTGCAAATGGCAAAATTTTATCTTTTTTTATATAGCTGAATAGTGTTCATTTATATAAATATGCCACCCCTTCTGTATCTACTCATGCTTATTCACTTAGGTTGTTTCTATAGGGTGGCTGTTGTAAACAGTGTTTCAAGGAACATAGAAATGTGTCTATCCTTTCAAGTCTGGTTTTTGTCTTTTTTTGGATAGATTCTTAGGAGATAAATTGCTGGATACTCTATGTGGTGGCTCATACACATAGAGTAATATTATGCATGGGTCAGTACACAAAAAATGTGACTGAGTTTAAAGGAACCTAACTTTGTATTCTCCTAAGAGTAGTAGTTTGTATTTACTACTTTGGTATTGGCAGTAACTTTTTTGAATATAACGATCACAGACAAAAAAATACATTGCATGTGTGCATATGTACAGAAATACACATGCATGATATATCATAAAGATATAGACATACATGGACATATATATAACTAAGGAATCATGTATACATATTATCAAATTACCTTATATATGGATATATTCATATTCATATGTACGGTAATACTCTGAAATTATAATCCTAAAATCAGCTTATAAGTAGTTATAACTGTGATTGAATACTTGTGGTTGGATTGAAGGGATGATTGGACTGGTGAATGACTGCAAGGGAGGATGGATGCAGACTTGGCAGACTCCCTTCCAAGGGCTATTGAGACACTTTAACCTATTGAGCCAGGATATTTGGTACTTGAAAGCTTCTTTGAGGTGAATTTCTTGCTATTATTGGCAATATTACCAGTGACTAATTATAATATGAAAAACTTTGATTAACAAATAGTCATTACTTATGTGAGTTATAGTCATACCAACAACACAGCCATATCACTAATGTCATTCATTTGCTTCTATAGACTGTTTTGTAACTAGACTATTATAAGATAAATATATATGCTAATATACATAACATATCTATATATAGGTTCAGATGTCCAGAGGTCTTATATTAAAAGATATGACATCCTTCTAAGACATGAATTATAAACCTCATTGCTGTTTTATTTTAAATGTTTCATCATTTACATTACTTTATCTTAAATCTTTTTTTTTAAATTATCATATTAGGGTTTATATCCAGAATCACATGGCATCATCGACAATAATATGTATGATGTAAAACTCAACAAGAATTTTTCACTTTCATCCCTGACAAAAAATGACCCAGTTTGGTGGCATGGTCAACCAGTAAGTAGTCTTCCTCATGTGGCCCCAAAATAACTGCTGTTTTCCAGTCTGACAATAGGTCACTTTTCACTCTCTAAAAATAAATTGAGCGTTATATTAACTTTCTAATTTCTGAAAGCTGGGAGTGGGAGGGTGTTATTTCTATTCTTTCTCCCTTGTTTCATTTTCTAATTATTTAAAAGGTAAAAAAGAACTTTTTAATTTTATCAAAATTTGTAAAAAGAACCTTTTTTTCTTAGTCTTACTGCAGTTTTGATTTTCAAGGTAGATCCCTATATAAATATTTTAGTTTCCTTGAGTAAATTGTTTAATTCAGTAAATTTTAAATAAATAAATAAAATTTGACATTGTTAATATTATTCAGTTTCCAATAAGGCGCACCCTTTCTACCTAAATTGATTATTCTATTGACTTCTACTTATCTTCAATTTTCTTTTCTTATAGATATGGCTGACAGCAATGTATCAAGGTTTAACAGCTGGCACCTTCTTTTGGCCAGGATCAGATGTGGCTGTCAATGGCTCCTTTCCATCCAAATATGTGGTTTACAACAAGTATGAAGCACTTATAGCTATGACCCCATTGGGAAGAAAGATTAGGATATTCTTTGGTCTTATGATTGATGGAACTCCATTTTTCCAGTTTTGGGAGCAAAAATCTTGAAGTGATCGTTGACTCTTTTCCTTTACATCCCTCATTCAGGCATTAGTAAATGCTTACAGCTCTAATTCAAAATAATTCAGTCTGAAAACATTTATCGCCTTCTGCATTAACACTCTCATTTGATGTATCATCTTTTGCCTGTATTACTGCAGTGACCTCTTTACATATCTTCCTGCTTCTGTTCTTGTCCCCTCCAATCTATTCTCAGTCTCCCAACCTGAATGATCACTTTAAAAAAAAAAAGAGTTCATTTATGACACTCTTTTGAAAAACAATATATAAATACAATTTAATTTCTAGTGAGGCAAGTGTATCTTCATGTAAATATTGAAAACAAGAATCCCTTTGAGTAATACTGAATCCTTTTAAGTATTTTAATCATGTGACTATCTAAAAAAAAAATCAGTCTTCTTTCCTGTATGAAAATATAATGGAATTATTCTTGATTTGATGAGTTAAAAGTTATTTACTATTCTTTTTAGGAGTATCACATATGAAGAAAGGATCTCTACATTGTTAAAATGGTTGGACCTTCCCAAAAGTGAAAGGTACTATTGGTGGGATGGATAGATAGTGTGGTCTAAAATTAAATTATTTCTTTACTTTAAATGACCACTTTTGGAAAAAACATGATTCCTTCTTTTAGTGAACACTTTTCAAGAAGTATTCCTGAGCGCAGTTGATATTTTGCTCATGAGAACATGGCTGTCACTATGAGACAAAAAGCAAAGTTAGCAAAGAGCACGTCACGAACCAGATATGAGCCAGGACTGAAAGTCAGGAGGACTGACTCAGGAGTCAGAGGTACCAGAGCAAGGCCATGGCCACAGGCCACAGTCAGAGCATTCTGGAAGACAGCAGCAGGTCAACATTGCTGCAGACATAGTCATTTAAACGGAATGGTAGAACAGAGAAAGTAACAAGTCAGAAACCTGGGGATATAAATGACTGAGGCTCACCAGGAGAGGTCTTAACAGCAAGAAGGAAGAAAATTTTCATTACTGAATCAGACATTCCAAAAAGTCTTATTTAATCCCCATTGAGAGACTACCCCTGCTGGGCCCAGTCAAACTGCTAGACAAGGGTGAAGAGAAGGAAACTTCCACAAAGTTCTAGTCCTACAAAACTCCCCATTTCAACCTGTAGGTTTAGTCAAATCTTTAATGTCTCTCTGTTTTAATTTTTCCCCTAGACCTGATTTTTATACCATCTATGTCGAACAGCCTGATTCTGCAGGACATAACGATGGACCAGTCAGTGCAGCAGTAAGTTAACGAAAAATAAGAAGTAAAATTGTTGCCCAGGAGGTCAGGAGGACCTTGAGATGGAAAGGTTCTCAAATCAATTATCCAGATTTTTGATACCAACACCGTAAAAAATTCAAGGTCAAGTCAGATGAGAGCTAAGCAGAATTTATTGCACAGGAAAAATATACTCTTAAGAAGTGAGTGCGGGGGCTACTCAGAGAAGAGTCAGCCTGTTAAGGTTTTAGGGGCTGTGCTTTTGTGGACCAGGTAAATGAGTGCTCGAATATTCTTGGAGTTTCTGGGAAGAGGCAGCACTCTTCTGGAATACAGTTGCGACCATTTTATGATCTTATATGGTCATACTTAGCTGGTGGGTGTGTGTTCTGACATGCTGATGCATGTATAATGAAGTTAGGGTTTGTTTTAAGGTCAGGTTGCTCCTCCATCTTGACATCAGATGGTTGGAAATAGTTCTCACTGGATCCTGTCACCGTTAGTCAGTAGGGTCTTTCATTCTCTGTATGCTATTGTCCTGCCTCAAAATCATATAGCTTTAATGATATTGTTTAATTCCCACTGAATATAAATGCATTTAATATATACTTGAGAAAATAAAACTTGTTAAATGTGTGAGAATATCTGCCTAATTAGCTAGAAAATAGTTAAAAGTCAAAAAAGGACATCTGCCTTATTTATTGCATCTTGATTCATTTCATAAACAGCGAAAGATGTAACTGCGATTTCATGTTATGGAAACATCAAAGCTAGTTAAGGCAAGTGCCCAATTCAATGTCAAGATAGCCCGTTTCTAGGTAAATCACTTGCAAATTCATTGTGGAACACCCAACTCTCTGTTACTGCACATTTTCATTTATAAATTCCTTATAATTGGAATTACTGTGTTATTTTCTCAGGCAGAACTGTTTCCCTCCTGGGGTCTATTATAACTGAAGTAGACTTTTAAGTAGTAGTTTCTTCATTATGTAAGCTAGTCCTTGAATATTACTTTAGAAAAATAATCTCTTCTAAATTGCCCTAAAGTTCATATTGTTTTGGACATAAATAATGTAAATCTTTGAAGTTCCCTTCAAGTATGGCATTTCTCTACTTATGAAAACCCATTTAACAATTGTTATCAAAATGTCTTTGTCCCCAGTTGCAATGCAGTTGTTCTCAGTTGTAAAGCAGTGGTCTTTGTTTAGTTAGTAACTAAAGATTTATATGATCTGGGGAGACTCCAAAGTATAGTTTTCCTCAATTGGAATACAAGCACATTTATGCTAACAGCATGACTTCATTGCCTATCAGAAATGCTCTTCTTCCTTCCCATTAAACCAAAATGCTTCCTAATTCAAGGCTTTGCTCAAGTCTGATCACTTTTCACCCTTTAGTCTTCCTTTGTGTTCCAACACCATTCTTACCTGCATCAAGGACTATAACACTTAATTAGGTTATTTTGATGTTGCGTGGTTTAGTAAAAATCTAAGGCATTTCATCCTTTCTTCTTTTATATTTTATTATTCATATTTGATATGATTATTTACTTGTAAATGGACAATATAGTCTGCATTTGTCTAATGCCTACAGTTGGTTTAAATTAGGCATTTACTCCTTCTTCTTTTCAGTGTTTTTGTTTAGCACACAAATAAGTTTTAAGTATAATTTTGAAAAGTGCCACAAAGGAAAAGTTCAGGATGACCTGGGGGTCTTTGAGAGATCTTTGCCTAGTTGAGAGTGGGGTGAAGTGTGTAGAATATTGCCTATTCTCCTCTTAATAACAAGAGATAGAACGTTCACAAAAGGTATGGCTAAAGAAGTTGAGCTTCTTAGAAGAACACATAGACTGAACAAATGAACAGACAAATGGACAGGTGGCTTGACAAAGAGACAATGAAAGACAAATGGACAGGTGCCTAGACAAAGAGACAATGTGATCATGGTTAGAATAAAAACAGTGGCTAACCCTTTCTGTGTGCAGCTTTGTGCAGGTATTATTTGAATCGCTGTGCTTTTTCTCCCACCAAAGTCTGGAGCATTGTGAACCAGAGGAGAGGGCTAAGGGGAAGGTTAGAGAAGGAAGCAAGCACACCAAGTTATGAGGTTGTGCAGTCACAGAAAGTTCAGCGGGGAGACTGAAGCATTTTAACCCTGGAAGTAACATGGCCAGAGTTGTGTACATTTAATTTTTACTTTTATTGTCTAAAATAAATGGGTTAGAGGGAGCAAAGGATACTTATGGACGGATGGATAGATTAGCTTTTGCAGCAACCCAGAAAAGTGATAAGAATAGTAGCAACAATCACAGAAAGAACATGCATTTGAGTTTCATTTAGGAAATAGATTTGGCATGAATTTGGATAAGAGAGTTGACCAGGTGGGAGGTCAAGGATGATTTCCAGGTTTCTGTCATAAGCAACCAGGTGATTTCATGCACAATAATAAGACCACTGAAGGGGGATAAACTTGGGGGAGATTATCTTGTCACTGAAGAATATTGGATGTCCAAATGAGGATATCTAGAAGATAAATGAATGGATCCCAAAGTTCAAAGGAAATGAATGCAAGGAACTTGGTGGCATATTTGGTGTATGGAAGTGGAGATATCCGAAGGAGAAAGTGAATAGTGAAAATAGTAGCGGCATTAAAACAAAACCTCATTTTTTTAAGAAGAAATTTCCTAGAAATATGCTAAAAGAAGCAAATTGGATGGAGAAGCTGGAAGGTTTTGTAGTTTGTTGTTAGTGTCATTTTTAATCACAACTTTAATGACTTGTAATTTCAAAGTAAGAAAGTATTTTAGTTTGTTTTCACTCATTTACTGTATTTAAAGCTTATCAACTTGTACTGGACTTTTTAGTTATCAATGTCCTTCTTTGTCTTGCTAAAACCTACTTTTTTGTTTCTGGTGGACTGATATTGTGAGAAGATAAGGTCCTCATAACCAGAGAACAAGTTGAAAGGGCCAATAGGGGAAATAATATATAGTAGGGATTTTTCTTAAAGAAACTAATAAAAAACAATCCCTTAACGTGTATTTAAGTGGGAAAATTATTATGACTTGATATAGCTGGGAAGGCTTTATGAAATGAGGATGTAGACGGTAGTAGGATTTGGAGTCTGGAGGAAATTGAAGGGTTATTTGAAACAAAAACTCTAATAAATCTAGTACAGTGAGTCTCTAGTATTGAAATTGAATTAGGCACAGAATGTCCTGTATTGAGTAACTTTAACTAATGATTTAATACTTGAATCAGATTCAGCTCTCAGGATTGAAAAACAAGTTACTACATCTTAGATGGAATGCAAAGTTGGAAAGAATAATTCAATTCAGAAAAGAAAATTGAAATTAAAAGCAGATTGACTTAAATGTTGGTAACACTCATACATAGTTGAAGAATTTCAGAGCACTGAAGAACTTTACTTTGGGTTAGTATGTGAAGGGAGAACAAGAGAGGAAGGATATTGTGCTTTTAGATATTAGATTATGTCAGTGCTGCATAGAGCTTCCTAAAGAGTACAATCAATTCTCTGCAAACTTGACTTTCATTTTACAGATAAGGATTTCTGGATCAAAAGAACAATTGTTCACTGCAGATCTTACAGTTATATTCATTATGCAAAGTTTATTTTACCGTTTCTGTGGTATCCATTGTGAAAGTAAATGATCAGTATTTGATATGATCAAATACAGTCTTGGTTTTCCTCACAGTTGCAAAGGTGTTAGTTATCTTTCCATCCAAAAGCTGCTGACCTGTTCCCCCTTAGGGGGATTGCTCGTTCTTTCCTTTGTCTGGAGTAGATTGGGGTCTGTCATCTAGCACTTCACACTCAGTAAAAAGTGTCATCTGTGGAGTGTACACTTGGTGAGTGTCTGTGCTTAGGAGGTTGTCTGTGCTTAGTTAGGTTGCATCATCTCTTCCCTAGGAGATCACACTCTCCTTGGAGACATAAATGCACAGATGATTAAAAAACTTCAGAAGGCCCAGTGGCAGTGTAATGCCAGGGTACTGGAAAAGGACGGAGAAGAGTGACTCTTAGTGCAATTGGGAGGAGTGTCAAAGTGGAAATAAACAGAGTGATGTTATGACATCTGGTGGAAAACGTGAGTCTCGCAGGAAAACCAGGATGAATGATCCCTCTACAAATGAGCGTCAGGAAAGCATGTTGGAGTTGATGGATTCAGCGAGTTCAAGTCCTGTTCTTTTCCTTATTAACTATGAGACCATGAACATGTTCCTTAAATTCTTTAAACCTCTAGTTTCCTGGTCTCTGTAACTAAAGGTTTCAAATAGTCATCCATGAATTTTTGCTGTGAGAACTTCATGAGGTAATGCTCTGAGGCTCTTAACAGAAATTGACTTATAAAATTCTTCTCAAGGGGGTTAAGTGGTGCAGGGGTTAAGTTTCAGTGTTATAGCAAGCTAGGACCACCCTCTTGGGCATGAGTTTGATCCCAGGCCAGGGCCAACCCACATGGAGCAGCAGACCTCTCCTCTCCTGTCTTGCCACTGCTCCCCTCAGCAGTGTATTTCAGTAGATCTGCCTGCTCTGATCCTGACTCTGTCTCTGGTGAATCCTCTCACACATACAAACCCTCCCCTACGCCCCCCCCCACCCCCACATCTCTGGCCTAACCCCTAGTTCTTGTATGCATAAATAAATAAAAATAAATCTTTAAAAATTCTTCTGAAAAAAGGTAATCATTGCTTTACTTCTATTGAGAGATAAAACATTTTTTTCTCAGTTCATTGATATTACATTTTCTTTGCCATTGACACAATATAATGGCAAGTTATGTCATTTAGGTAAATCTTGGGTTTACCTTGGGTCAGTTCAGTTCAGTGCACTATATTGGTAAAATGTAGAAAGATTTAGAATAAAAAAGAATACAATCATACAGCATATAACTTTTCAGTTAATGATGGACTTTTTTTTAAATCTAGATATGTTGTTACACAAATACCAATTTTTTATTACACTTGCCTCATTATTCACTAAAGTAACTTGCTGTACAGTAGTAACCTAAGAGCAAAAGGCTACTCCTCTCTGCCCAGGTGTGTAGTAGGTATGCCAACTATACCCTGTGACTTTCACATTTGGGCAATACCACTTACTGATGCATTTTTCAGAATTATGACCATCATTATGTGAAAGTGTAAACTACAGGCTAAAAATTAATTCTAATTAACTACCCAGAGGAAACCACTGTTAATAATACTGTGATTTCATTTTCCTTTTTGGTACATGTGCATATTTAAAAACAAAATCAAGATTACTCAATATGAGTGGATGCACATATATCTTAAGTTTTTATATTTGGCATTGTTTTGTGAATAATTTCTTATGCCATTGTTTTTGAAAAGATTTTTGTAATGATTATCAAGTATACCTTCTTAATGATGTGGAGTAATTTGTGTGTTTTAATTGTAGATAAATAATGTCATGAATATCCTTGTATGTAAATCTCAATTTGTACTTTAAATATTTACTTAGAATAAATGCCCAGAAATAGAATTAGTGGATTGCAGGCTATGACCCTTTTATAGTCTTTTGTTATACATTGTCACATGATCCTCTGTGTAAATCATGTATAGACATTTAGGTTCTCACAGAGGTGTCTGTGGACTCCCCTCTCCAAAATTGGTTGTTATCGTGAAAATCTTTGCAGTGGAAAAATGTGTTGAGGTTGAGCTTCCCCCCCCCCCCAATATATTATTACTCAGTAGGGAACATGGTTCAATTTTTTGTTTGTTTACAGAAACTTAGAGAGTTGATATTTGCTAAGCGTGGGTAAAGCATAGGTGCTGGCTCTGATGCTTTTCTTCAAAACCCAATAATTTTAGAGACAGAAATGTGCTTAACTTTTACTCCATTCAGTAATGGTTAATTAAACCTTAATTCATGAAGACAATCTGAACTCCCAATTTTTTTCTTAGGTAATTCAAGCCTTAGAGTCAGTGGATAAGACTTTTGGGATGTTGATGGAAGGTTTGAAACAGCGGAATTTACACAACTGTGTCAATATAATCCTTCTGGCTGACCATGGTATCCTACTTTTTAAATCATATTTTATTATTGATTGTATTTTATCACTTCAGGGAACATACAAAGATAATGATGATGTTTGAATGCCTATACCTCTAGATGTAGAAGCTCTTGAATGAGCAAACAATGAGTTTTGAGTAGGCTGCCATGAATAGAGGATTAATACTAAATTTCTAGCTCAGTTATTCTAATATTCATTCTGAAAATCCATCCATATACTTAATTTTCTATAAAAGTGGACTGTGTAGTATGTAACAGGCATATTGTCATTGTCATTTAAGTCATAAAATGTGCTTTTGGATTTTCTTTTCAGTGGGTAATTCATTCTTACAGATTTGCTCCACTTTGCATACTTACCAGTTACTCCATGTCCTGTGCATTTTTTGTTTTTGAGTTATGTGAATAGACTTCTGTAAAGTCTCTGTTACCCCATATTTGTCCACTTGACGCTATCTCCAGTGACAAAGTATCTTGAGTGATAAAGTGGAACACCCACGATACCACAACAGCACAGTTTTGTATGTACAGTAAGTCTTTGCTCAGCGTCATGGATAGATTCTTGGGAACCACAACTTTAAGTGATTCATTGGGTAGCAAAAGCAGGCCCTTGAACAATATTTATAATATTGCTTCATTCATCATGGGTTGGGATTGTTTTTTCTCATCAAGTTTTGAAGAAAGTTGGACTAACTGGGTCATTTGAAGGCTGGCTGTAATCATTCATTCGACAAATATTTTTCAAGTGCTTATATTCAATGCTGAGTACTTTTTTAAATGTCTGTTCATAAGCACATAAAGCAAAAATGGACATTTTTTAGATGGGGTAGTCAAAAGCATCTCCTCTAGAATATCCAACAACTATAAAGGAACCAGTCATGGGGTAAGAAGAGGAAAAGGAGCAAGTCTGCAGAGCTTTGTTTACTTTAGAATATCAAGATTATGAGAAACATAGTAATCTAAAAAAATTTCTAAAATAGTTCCCCTTATACTTTGACCTATTGTTTAAAAATTATAGTAAATATTTTAATATATGTTCTGTTGAAGTAAATTATAAAATATAAACAATAAATATAAAAAGTAAAAATAATGAAATAAAAATAGTAAATATAAATTTAGATTAGTTTGAATGACAGATCTTCAAATAAAAATAGTTTTAGAGTACAAGCTCTATCAATTTAAGTGATACACTTATGAAAAACAAATATTCTCTACTGCTTTTTCTTTTAGTGTATTTTATAGAAATACATTTATATCATGCTTCCTTACATGCAAATTGAGCATTATAAAAATCTAATTAGCTTCCTGAAGACAATTTTCTATTTTGAAATTATTTTAATTGATCTACATTGAACAAGTGATCTGTTTATAATTCCTGTCTAGTCTTCACTTATATATATATGACCCTTCTCTCCCATCATCAGAATTTATAAGGTCTGTCTGAGAGTAAAATAATAGGGTAAGTTGTATAGGTTCTCAGTGAAAGTTAGTTTGAGATCTGTACCATAAAATATCTATTTGACATGAACAAAGAGAACCAATCATTACCATTTATATACATTCAATGGCTCTATCTGTCTGTCTGTCTATTTATCTATCTATTTAATACAGGAATGGAGCAGACTTACTGTGACAAAGTGGAATATATGGCTGATTATTTTCCCCAAATAAATTTCTACATGTATGAGGGGCCTGCTCCCCGCATCAGATCTCGTAATATACCTGCAGACTTTTATACCTGTAAGTATGATGATGTGTATATGGTGGAAAAGGGGTTAAAACTGGAAATGAGTAATCATAGCTCCTTAATTATCAGGATGTAGGGATTACCAAGCCCCTCTTCTCACTTCTTGGAAAGACTACACTGAAGCAAATGACAAATACCCTTTTTTAAGCACAACCAATCTATAAAGTTTATAGTAATATCAAATATTGTTAGGTTAAATTACTATGCCATTTTAAAATGCAAAATTAATTCTTAGCCTAAAATATTTTTGAAATGTCACCAGATCATAATTGTTATAAACACATGTGTCAAATTCAGCTGAGTTGATCACATTTTTGCATTTGTCTACTATCAACTGTAATGAGTTTTTGTTTTTGTTTTTTTTGAAACAGTTGATTCTGAAGGAATCGTTAGGAATCTCAGTGTAAGTATAGTCTCCTAACACATATGTTAATATCATGGGCTCATCCAGGTTTCAAGAAATTTATAGTCTATATTTCTGCATTTAAATCACCAGTGTTTTTTTCAAAACCTGCAGTAAACATTATTTTATATATAAATCAGTTGATTTTATCATAGTTTTCATTTTGGAGTTGACATCTCAGTTTCCAGACTATAAGCAAATGAGCAGAGCAAATTCCAAATAGCTTAAAACAATCTTGATTTTTCCAGCTGATGTTTACTACTCCTGGAGAGACACGGAACATTCTTATGTTGTAGTATTAATAGTTCTATATTTAGTAGGTTCACAAATATGCATCTACTGTATGGAATTAATGAGCTTATAATTACTTGGGATATGGGTAGATTTATTTAAATATAGATACACAACTATAGTGAATACCATTAAGATGAAATGTTAACGCTAAAGACAATGAAACACTGGGTAAAGAAAGGTAACAATAATCTTTTGTCCACTTCACGTTTGAAATAGAAAACACAGCTCTGAAGAAATCCTTTTTTTCTTTTACATCTTCTAATACTCTGATCTTGAGTAAACAGGATAGACACTCTCACCCCCTACTGGTGAAAAGTGGTCGTGCTGATTATGATGGTTCATGGAGGATTTTCACCTCTCTCTACTCTAAATTCACACATTATTTCCTTTTCCCCCCATCACCTCAAGATTCTTGTAGCTGACTAGCTGTTAGTGAGGTGAGGAAAGATAAATCTATTATAATCTCATCAGTGCAAGGAGGTTGGATACTTCAGGCTTTGCAGATTCACTACATAACATCACAAATGTGGGCTGGGCCTGGAGCTAAAGAACCCCAAATAAATGGGCTACCTCTTCACAAACTACCTTATTCTCAGAAAATATTGCATGTATAGCAGTTCTCTGGGTCTGTACTGAACTTATATCGGACAGACATAATCAAACATGAGCTGGTCACCCTTAAATTCCATAGCATTCTTGCTGTATGACAGACGACAATGTCAACTTTGTTCTTAGATAAAATGATGCCAGTTTTATCTCAACCGTAGTGTCTTCATCTCAGATTCTCAAATTCGAATAGTAATAATAACTCCACACTTCCTCAGAGTTTGGCTTTGTGCCCCCAGTTTCCTCTGGATTTCCTCTGGCCACACACCAGCTTGGAAATTATGACTTGTCAGATGATACATGGTACATCCTGGGGACATGTTCTAGTCCCTTGTGGCTGACGAAACTGTACTGAGCAGCTGCCATCATATGCTTGCCTGGGAGTTATAAAACACTGGCTTAAGATGGACTTCATGACAAAAGAAAAAACAGGAAAATAAGTAACGTGTAAAACATACATAAATAGGCAAGAATAAAGCTAGCAGAAATATATATGCAATAAAGTTTTCTCTTTTCCTTTTCATTCTATAATTCTTGCTCTTCTGTTTTCCAAATTTATTTTAAAATTGTTTTTGCTTAATTTCAGTGTTTCTTATTTTTCTTACATACATTGAGCATGCAGAAATACTGACACTGACTTGAAATATTTAAGAGATTATTGAGGGCCTCCCTGGTGGCGCAGTGGGTTAAGCAACACACTATGAAGCAAACCGCAGCCACTGCAGCATGAGTTCGATCCCTGCTGCCGGCCAGGCGGGGGACCCACATGGCGTAGCAGACCTCTCCTGCTGCGCCCGCTGCTCCCCTCAGCAGTGTACTTCCGTCGATCTGCCTGTTCTGCTTCCTGCTCTCTGTGGTGAATCCTCTCACCCCCCCACACACACCTCTGGCCTGTACCCCAGTGCTTGTATGCATAAATAAATAAATCTTTAAAAAAAAAAAAAAGGAGATTATTGAGGCCTAAAAGGTCATGATGGAGAAAAAGTTTCTTTGTACTTCTATTTCTCTTATGATTTTCTTTATTTTCTAACATGAATAGACATTATAGAGGTTTGCATTTTTACACAATTTTAAAATATGCCTTCTAGTTATATCAGTATTATGGAAACAATCTCACAGAACTCCATTCAAAGTTCACAAATACACTGACTACTAGTTCTAAAAATACATTGATTTGAAAAGTAAGCAAATGTAGATTATTCATGGGTAAATTGAGTTAATTGTAAAGCTATTTTGGTGTTATTAACCTGATTTTATATTTTTACATATTCTTGCTAATGTTATAATTTTAATATTTATTGAAATTCAAAGTTGTAATTACCACTCTAAAGCTAGATTCATCTCTATTTTATGTCTAAAAAGGAGGAAAGCGTAACAGTGACTTATGATATATATACAATAATAAAAACATAAAACAACAAACACCAATCATTATTAAAATCATATTTTAAACTGCAACATAGCTGTTGTTGCAACAATAAAAAATATAATTAAAATATGACCATGTTGATAATATTCCTGTCTTATTACCCAAGTTTAAATCCCCTCCGAAAATGTTTAGTAGACTTCCTTAGGAGATGAAATTGTTGAATTATTTTGCATATTTCTTAAGTTTCATGAAGAAATAATCATGTTTTCAGTGCCGAAAACCTGACCAGCATTTCAAACCCTATTTGACGCCTGAGTTGCCAAAACGACTGCATTATGCCAACAATATCAGAATTGACAAAGTACATCTTTTGGTGGATCGACAGTGGCTGGCTGCGAGGTTTGTATGTCTATTACTTACCTCATAATACCTATAACCGTCATCTTTTACTAAATTTACTTGATCTTGCTTACCCAGTAAAATCCCATTGATTTTCCCAAGTATTGACATTTTCTTCATCTTTATCAATGCTCTAGTGATTCCATATTTGAAACTACTGTTATTAATTAGAGTGCAGGGGCCTCCCTGTTGGTGCAAGGGATTAAGTCTCAGCACTGCGAAGCATCTGCAGCCACTATAGCATGAGTTTGATCCCTGGCCAGGGAGGTGACCCACATGGGCAGCAGACCTCTCCTGTTTTACCTGCTGCTCCCCTCAGCAGTGTATTTCAGTAGATTTGCCTGTTCTGCTCCCTACTCTGTCTCTGGTGACTCCTCTCACCCCCCACGCCTCTGGTCTGCACCCCAGTTCTTCTATGCATAAACAACTAAATCTTGAAAAAAATTAGAGTTCAATCTTGGCATCCTAACCTTCACAGTATATAGGAGGAAGAAGACTGAGCCATTTCAGAGATTGTTGGAACCAGCGTATTCTTAACTCCCATTGGGGTCTCTTTCAGGAAGACAAGATATAAAGATGGTATCAGTTGTCTTCAGATTGGGATTGATTAGATGGTGCTATAAGATTTTTGTCATCTTTGCAGTTAGGTGTGATTTTATTTCTTTTTTCTTGTCTTAATTTTGATTCATGACAGTCATCAAGCATTTGCAAAATATGTGCTTAGAGCAAAGAAAAGCCATCCTGAATAATTTTATCCCCCAAATAACCAATTAATTATTAATTCAATAAAATCTCATTGATGCTTCCTACACGTGTGCCAGACCCTGCATCAGGCCTTTAGGCTACAGACATGATTCCTGCCCTTCTTGTAAAATGGAGAGGATTAATAATAAGCCAGTACACAAATAAATACCTGTTTTCTTGTAGTTTGACAAATATTAAATGAAGGTTTTTCTATCTTGGTTCCAGTATTTTTTCTATGGGCATAAGCAGATATAAGTGAAAACAGGATCATATTGTATTCTCTGTATACTACTTTATTTGTATACTACTAGGGAGATTCAGAAAACAATGGAATCCAGAGGCTGAAATATATGCCTAGCAGTGAGGAGAAGATGAGGGAGTCAGGTTCTACTATAAACGCATGTAGGATGAAGAACTAGAGATTTAGCAGAGCCTATATCACAAGTGACAGGAAATTCAGATGCAGTGGTAGGCAAGAGCATGCAGTTTCACACCTCGTCACTAGATGGCACTAGCCCTGCTTCTTAGGATTAGCTTTTCATGACCTTTGCGGGTCAGGGGCCTCCGGACAGCCATCTCTAAAATATTAAAATATGTGTAAAAAAATTAAATTTACTAATATTATGTATGTAAGATTTTTATTAATGTTTGGATGTAACTAGAAATAAATGTAAGTCCAAATGTGGGAAGTTCTCCAAATATTTACTTTTTGAGAATATTTACTGTAAGAGAGCAAAGAAATTAGGAAGCCACTGGTACAAAATGAGCAAGTGCCCATCCATCTGACAGCATGACCTATGAGTTACAGAAGGGTCCAGTCTCCAGAATACCTGAGTATCACACATTAATACCTGGTCTCAAATTATGAGCTTTGTTCATTTAGCAGCTAGCATCGAGATTTAAAATGAGCAGTAGTCTGAGTGTTCAAGACCTAACTCCCCACCTGGCTTGTTCTAGGAACTTGGAGGAAAAACAGTATCTCCAGGCTCTATTTTCCTTCTCTGTAACTCTAGATTAGCCTGGTTTTATTCTCTCCATTAGCATACAAAGTAAATTAACTTAAGGCAAAGGAAATGTGTACTGCAGCCCTAACACAGCAACTAAGGAGTTTAATCTGATTAAATCTGGGTTTGTCTCCAACACTTAACAAGCAACTCTCTTACCCATTTTCTAAGTGAAAGTATGTTGTCTTTAGTAAAATGTTCTACATTCAGTCAGTAGATTAGATTTCCTTTTCCATATTATCACAAATTTCATTCTTTACTGTAAATCTGTTTTTATCGTCATCACGATCTTTATTTTTCTTAAAATATACTAGATTTTACCAGTTTGAGGAAACCCAACTGTTTGATACTACAGAAGTATTGTGAAATTTCCCTATTAAAAAAAAAAACTCTGAATAATGTTTTTTTATTTTATGATTGGAAACTGACAAATACATGCCAGGCACCTTTGAAGAGTTGAAGATAACAGTCTCCATTCTCAGGATTTCCACCCAGGAAGGGAGGCAGACAACAGTTATAGTCAGGCTTAGTAACTGCTACACTAGGTTCAAGCAAGTGAAAAGAGTGAATTGCATTCCTCCAGTGCTCATGTCAGAGAATATTTCCTGGCAGGTGTGATTCCTCCTCTAGGTTTTGAAGACTCAGGATGAATGAAGGTAAATGCTGCCCCAAACAGCAGGTCTGTCTTTGAGGCACTGAGCCGAGAAGGTTAATGAAACAGAAATCTAAGCCAGCCTTGAAGGAGACTGTGTCTGCAGGAGGAAAGAGACCACCTTTCTTTGCTGGAGGGTACTAATCTGGTTGTCAAACCCTGCCAGGCTGTGTCTTCTTAAGCTGCTCTCTCCAAATGCTTTGCCCAGAATAGTGGGACACCCTTTTATAGCCAGCAGCAATCTGGATCAAGAAAGGGTAGAAATAATCGGGTTTCTAGAAAGATGAACTAACTAGATTCCAGTAATTGCAAGTAGTTCTATAGTCCTGGGAACTGGGTAAATGACGGTGCCTAATGCATGAAGCACCTTCTTTTCATGATTGAGGTGTGTGACTTTGGCCATGAAAAAAGTAGGAGACCATCATAGACACAGGGCGGCAGTGAATGCAGTGGGATTCGCATTTCAGGGTGTTCCCTCCAGCTGCCGTGAGGAGGATGGTCAAAGTGAGTGGCAGGGAAACCGGATAGAAGGATGGGTGTGATTCACTCTTTAGCATTATGAAAGTCCCAAGGAAGGCCGTGGAGCGGTGGAGGATAGTAAAATTACATAGGTAGCACATTATTGGGAAAGTATGTATAGTGAACTTAGAACTCAGATGTCCCAGGATTATACCAGTTCATCATATTCTGCCCCACATTTGTACTTATTAAAGCATGTGTTTCCATTTCTAAGTTATAGTGTTAAATACGATTAGGTGTGTTTGTGTGTGTGTGTACATGAGAGAGAAGAGAGGGAGGCAGGGTGGAGGGAGGTGGGAAGATTCTGAAGCTCAGAGTGAGAATAACCAGTTAAGAAATTTGTTCAGGTTAGAGGTAGAGGATATAGCTTAGAATAGTGGCAGCAGCAGAGAAAAACAAGGGACAGCGGAAAGAGAAATAGGGGACTTGGAGCTGATTGGGACCAGGAAAGAAGTCTTGCTCATCCCCTGACTGTGTCGTTTTACTCAGTTGTGATAGAGAAACTCAGCCTTGATTCAATTTTATTAATTACACACGCAGAAGATAAAAGAGAATTGGTTTCAAAAGATTTCATATACTACTTGGAATTGGAGCTAAATTATGATAGAGTAGATCAACGTATCTTTTCCAAATACCAGCTTCCATTTACTATATGTAATTTTCATAGCCAAGTAAGTGATTGTAAAACATAAACAGAAGAGCAGATTTCCAAAGTTTTCACTTGGGGAGAAAATAGAAAATAAGGCTTTTTTCAGATAACACATTTTGTTATTTATTTCCAAATAATTTTGCTTCAATATTTACTACTTTTCTAATTCAGTTGGGCTAGGAGTTGTAAACATCTTTAAAAGACTAGATTTTTATGAGATTCAAAAGAGAAGCAAAAGATCAGTTAAAAAAAATTATCAATGACTTAGTTCAAAAAAGCCTTTCATTTTAAATTAATGAATACGTTAGGCTCCCACTCAGAACTTAAGAATTAATTATCTTTAATCAAGTAGTTCTAGTAATCATGGGAAACCAGATTTCTGTGCAATGAGGACATAAATATTTTAAACAACTTTGCCTTATGCCAACAATTTTGATAGAATGAACTAAGTCAGTTAATTGACTGATTCCTTATGTAAGTCAATTTAAACCCTCTTAATATAGACTTCCTCCACTTTCCCCCTTCCATGGAGTATTTAGCCTCTTCTTTCTTTCCTCTGTTGGGTAGACTGAAATCTGAGCAGTTCACTGTTTGATTTTTTTTTTTTACTTTGTGATTTATTTTCATTTAAGCTGAGTAAGAATCAATTACGAATTTTTTTTTTTAATTTGACAGTTTAAGACACTAAATTAAAGTCCTGCTCTAGCTGGCCTACACTATAAAAACAAATAAAAACATTGTGTGTGTATTTGTCCTGGGAATTAGGGTCTGGGAGTAGGGAGCAAATGAGAGAAATCTTTTAAGGCCAGTCTTTGAAAATAAAAGCCTTTTTTTTCCCCCTTTAGAGACCTAATTTAAATCTTGGCTGCCTAGAAAACAATCTAAGTGTATTTGTTGTTAATTCAAAGATTAAATACTATGAAAAAAGTAGGCATAAGATAAGGTAATTAAATTTGGACAGTAACTTGAGTTGAAGAGCAATAACCTAGGTAAGAAAGTACCAAAAATGAAAAATAAATGCTGGGCCCTCCCTGGTGGCGCAGTGGATTAAGCAACACACTATGAAGCAAACCGTAGCCACTGCAGCGCGAGTTTGATCCCTGCCGCCTGCTGGGGAGGTGACCCACATGGTGCAGGCAGATCTCTCCTGCCTGGCCCACTGCTCCCCTCAGCAGTGTGTTTCGGTCCATCTGCCTGTTCTGCCCCCTGCTCTGTCTGGTGGATTCTCTCACCTCCCCACACCTCTGGCCTGTACCCCAGCGCTTGTATGCATAAATAAATAAAAATCTTTAAAAGAAAAAGAAATGCTGAAGCCACGGAATATATAACTTCTCCTTAGCAAGCATTATAGTTAACTTTCCCTGAGTATTCTTTATTATTATTTTCATACTATTTAAACTGAAATGCTTAAAGTTTTGTTTTATTCAAACTTTTTAAATTAAATGTATTAATCAGGTAGTGTTATAAGAAGACTACATATGTTTTAGTGGTATAGGTTCACACCTCTTCAAATTTATGTTTTCACAACACAACAAGCCCAGTGCAAATGCACCAGTAATCTCTTCTCATAGTCCACTGGGTGTCCTCTCCCTTCGCTCTGTACCTCTTTTCCCTCCCCCTCTGGTAGCCTCAGTTCTACTTAAACTATTTCTTAATCATGCAGACATAAATGTGTAAAGGGACAGATATGCTTGAAGACAAATTCTCTTTTTATTCAAATTCTTTTGTAAAATTTATGCCTTTGTTATCATGCTTTTGTTAATATCTAAGATTTAAAGGCTTTTAAATTCTATTTAATAATCCTATAATTCTCTTTCCTTCTCTTACACTCAGTTTGTTCATCTGTGGTTATGAACATTAGCATGAAAATGACTAGATTTATGCTGTTGTTCAAAGAAAAATTTACTTATAAAGGTAGTAGCTAAATAAAAGTATTAAACTCAGTTTACAGTATGGTCTCACATCAATATATTGGTCACCAAAAAAAGTGTTCTTTCTTTATAGGTATAAAGGAAATACATTCTGTGGAGGAGGCAACCATGGTTATGACAATGAGTTTAAGAGTATGGAGGTAACAGTGCTTTTAAAAAAATATTTATTTGATAACTATTTCACCTTTAATTTGAAAAAACTTATCAATAAATAGATATTGAACATTATTAATTTTAAAGTATTTTACATTTAATTTGACAACTATTTATCAATACATATGTATTGAGCATCCACTCTGTGACAGGCACTACTCTGGAGTCCTAAATGTATCTGAACAAAATAAGCCCCTGTCCTCATGAGTTTTCATTCCAATACAGGGATATTGACAATTGACATTTTTAAAGTAATACATTATTTGGCATGTTAGAGGATAAGTGCTATGGGAAATCAAGAAAAAGTAATGCTTAACAGGTAGAAATTGGTGTGTTTTTGGAGTGCCATGAGGGAACATTGCACAATTTTGTTTTTTTTTCCTCCTTTTTTTTATTTATAATTTTTTAAAATTTACATATATTTGACATCAATTGTAATCCCCATGTATTCCCCATCACCGTAACACCAGTGCACCATCACCTTGTTCCCCCATGCTCCCTTCTGCCCTCAACCCTTCCCCTCTTCCCTCCCCACCAAATGTCCCCGATTTGTCCTTGTCTTTTCATTTTTTGTTTTTGTGTCTTTATTATTATTATTGTTCTTATTCCTTTCCTTGATCCTTATTTGGTTCCCTTCTATTCCTCCTAGGGGAGGAACCATCTGGTATTTTTCTTTTGCCGTCTGACTTACTTCGCTGAGCATAATCCCTTCCAGTTCCATCCATGTTCCTATGAATGCATCTAGTTTTTCTTTTTTGATTGCTGAGTAGTATTCCATCATGTCTATGTACCACAGCTTCCCGATCCACTCATCTGTTTTTGGGCATTCACGTTGTTTCCAGGTCTTACCTATTGTAAAGAGCACTGCACAATTTTGAATGAGATGGAGAGGGTAAGATTTATTGAGATGACAATGAACAGAAGACTAAGAGAAGATGAAAGAATTAAACTTTCAAATATTCAAGGAACAAGTTTCCCAGGCAGAAGAAACAAGCAATGTAAAGTCTCAGTGGTGGGAATATGCTTGATGTGTTGGGGGCAAGAGAACCTTCATACACTGTTGGAAAGATGTTAGGCTCTGGCTACAGCTGATTGGAAGGGAGAATTCAGTTCACATGTTAAATTTGAATTATTTACCAGACGTACAAACATAGATGTTATGTGAGTAACATAACCCCAAGAATTTACCTTGGAGATAAACTGAGTTTTAGGTATATAAATTATTTAGAAAGTTTATGACTAGATAACTTCCTCAGGGAGAGTGTAGATAGTGATAAAAATTGAATATTGAGCACTAAATATTTTTATTTCTGAGAGGAAAAAGAGTTACTAGTAAAAAGACCAAGAAGTAGGGTTAGTGAAGAAGAAAGGAAACCAGAAGTGTGTGGGAGCTCAGGGAAGAAACTACTTGTAAAAACCCATGGGTAAAATTGGTTGGTATTCCCCATAGGTAAAGTTTCATAATTCTTGCAACCTGATTATATTTTTTCATTTGTGATATACCCACCCACTCCCTTCACACATCCCATGTAGTCCACACACCCCTCCCACCACATATCCCACTCAAATTGGGGAAGAAAATGTGTTAGATTGTTGTAGATATTTGAAAAATCTCTGGAGATAGGGTTCTTCTCTATTAGATGGTGTCATTTGATAATTACTGCATTAAAAGCCCATACCTCTAATAATTTGATTATCTTGAAAAATATGTCTATAAATGTAAATATATATACCTATTGCCAGAAAAGAATTATCTTTGTTTGAAACTTCTAGTATTTACAATCTAAAATGATTAGGTCTGCTATGAATAATTAATATTAATTTATTAGATATAAATAAGAATATTTAAGTTGCTTTATTGTAACAATATAGGGGGAATTTATTTAAGAAGTCGGTAGGTTAAGTTACATGAAAATTAATGACTTAGAAAATTCAGTGTTTTATGTTATGTATTTATATATTTGAACAGTGATCCAAAAGGAATATGAAGAAACTAGATGATGTTATATGATGAATTTCTAATTTATATTGTCCAGATATTGTAGGATTATGCTGGCATTCTTTGAGCTCTATATTTTCCTAATCTGTTGGCATGAGGTGCTGTGAAAGCAGGTAGACATAGGAATAAACACATATGAGTTATTATTTCATTAGGATTGGTACAAACCACAGGTGGAAATCAGTTTCAAATCTGAAAAGAAATCCTTACAGATGTCTAAGACAAATAGAAGAGCTGTGATGCAAGGAAAATTGTTTCTCTTCCAGCATCTTTTTTTGACTTCAGAAGGCATCTAAGAATAAAGTCTTAAGTAGTAATAGTGTGACTGACTGTTACCTCCTAGGCTATCTTTGTGGCACATGGACCCAGTTTTAAAGAGAAGACCGAAGTCGAGCCATTTGACAATATTGAAGTCTATAACCTAATGTGTGGTGAGTACTTCTGTGTAAATTTAATGGTAAAATGTGAACATTGTTTTAAAAATATGTTTTGAAAGTAATGAACAATTGAACCCCAGAGGTGGATATTCAGCACTAAAAAGAAAGAAAATAGAAAAGATGAGGAAGAATGATTTATTAGTAAGGAATATTCAGCTACAAGAGTGAATTCTTTTGTTTTCTAGTAATGAAAACATTAATTTCAGGAGATTTGCTTTTCTCTTAGTTATTATATGGTGATGCAATTTAATAAAACTTAGGTAAATAAAATTATACTTCTAACATTTCAAGCAGGAAAACACAGCTAACACCTCAGGTATTTCTTACCATTACAGGGAGGAAGCATCTGGCATAAAAAGTTAATAAAGTCCTATTTTGATAGGTATTTATTAAGTTCAGTGTTTAAAACCTTAAAAATTAGAGTTTTAGGGATTCCAACCTACTCTTTTGCCTACACGCTGGCCTCAGACCATATTAACAAGTCATTTATGTAGGTAAGGCAATGAGTAAGTTGCAGTTCATCTATAATTTTAGGAATTCAGACATACATATGCTCACAATAATTGAAAGACTGAAAATTACCCATTTTAAAAATGGTGTGTAGTAGTCTTACAACTTAAATTCTTTGTTCCTAAGGCTGAGTTTGTCTCCTCTCATGGGGAATGTATAGAAGGCACCAGTTAGGATCCAGTTCTGGGACAGATATAGTTAATGAAACTCAGCAGGAACCACTAAGAAGGATATCTTTGTAAAACATTTGTATGTTTTGTCTTTATTAAGAAATTGCAAAATGTTCTCTTTGTATTAAGTGAATTCACTGGTCTTTTTCCTAGAGGTAAAGACACAGTTCATGGCACTTTCTGTAGCTCAGCTACAGGGAGTGTTTTATTCTCTGGAAACTTTCAGGAGAAAGTCAGTGAACTGAATGGTATATGCAGCCCATTACTGCGCTACAGAGGAACTTATTAAGGACATGATCAGTAGGTGTTTGTTTTCACCCATCTCCTCATAGCTCCCAGTGCCTTATCGTGGACTTATTTTTTAAAACAGATCTTCTGCACATTCAGCCAGCACCAAACAATGGTACCCATGGTAGTTTGAACCATCTTCTGAAGGAACCTTTTTATGAACCAACCCATCCAGAAGAAGTGTCAAAGTTTTCTCATTGTGACTTCACTACTTCACTGCCCAAGGATGATCTAGGATGTAAATGCCCTGCATTACAAAATGTAAGTGTTAGCAGAATGTGAAGGGGCCAGCTCGTCTATAACCAGGTTTGTGTTCTAGCTTACATATATTACTAAGTAATTGTATGCATTTCATTGAAACCATATCTAGGAATCAGAGATATGGTTTACGAATAAATATGTGAATATGCTTTGTAAACTGGAAAGCACTATTTGGAAATAATTAATTCCATTGTGAGCAAACTGTCCCTAACCAAAACAGTAGAATCTTGGAAATCTTTGATTTCCTCTCATGAGCTATTCTTACAGCTATGAAGCAGATAGTCATGCTTGATTATTTAGAACAGAATGAGCTGGAAGCATGCAGGAGAAACTGGGGTTTGGGATGGGTAGGTAGGCACTATGGAGTCTACTAAGCAAGAAGCCAAGTGCTTAAAGTGGGAGGCATCCCTTTGGGTAGCAGTGAGGACTGTGCATCAGGCAGTGCTGGGAGGCTGGCTGGCAGTCAGCACTGGGAAGGTTTTTTTTTTTTTGTTAGTGCATCAGACCAAAGCTGAATGTCAGATCCCAGAAGAGTATTGACAAAATGAGATTCTAGGGAGAAGAGAGGCCTCACCAAAGGCAGTCAGATTAAAAATGTTAGAGTAGGCGCTAACATACAATTGAATGCATACACTCACTTAGTAAATGCAATGACCAAACCCACCTGTGAGAACTGGAACACATGAATGGGACTGGATTTCAGAGTAGAATTGGAGATACAAGCTAAAGCTGTACTCACATTTGATGCCATGTTCCATGTGTGGTTGGAGAGCTAAACAAATACCTCTCTTGATTAAGGTGAGAATTGTTTTATTGTAGCCAGGATCAGAGAAGATTGTATTGTCTAATTATAAAAGTAACAGCATGCTACCCTCCCCCTACCCCACCCCAACCCCAAACAAATAACCAACCAAAAGAGACTATAAGGAACAAAGTCCAGTCAAATTTCCCAGTGAAAATAAAACCCACAGCAAAGCAGATCAGAGTAAAACCGGGTTTCCTATCTACTGCTGTAGATAGCTTCAAGAGAACCACCACTTAAAATGATAGTAATAATAATAAAGACTACGAAGTGGGTATTTTATTTTCATTTTAGAGATAAAGAGGGCTGAGAGATATTAGATAACTTGCTCAGGATAACAAAAAGTTGGTCTGTTTGCAAACTCCAAGTTCTCTGTAAAGAATTCCCTGGCTAAAGTGTGTCCTAGCATCAGTACCTGCATCGCTTTCCAGCCAATCAGAGAGCCAGAATCTCTGGTGCCTCTGAACTCAGGTCATTAACTTAGAATCCACATTTTCACAGTGCCCTCAAGTGAATTTTATGTGTGTTAAAGCGTGAGAAGCATTGCAAAATCGTTCTAATTTGTCAACAGTAACTAATTTGTCAATAGTAGCTGACCCCAGCTGCAGTCAGAATGTTGTGCCCCGTTATCACACACATCTTTGCCAACTCCAGCACAGTACAGAGTATTCTAGAGAGTAGTTGCAGTACCTATGAGTGTCTAAGTGGCAGAACTGGAGTTTAAACTCAACTTAGTCTGGCTTTTTTTGCTCAGGGGTAAGATATCTATGTAACTTCTGCAGAAATCTTCTTGATCACCTTTAAAAACATGTATTATCTATTGACTTACTTTCTCCCCTTCTATCCCATATTATCTTTCAGGATACTGTTCTATCATCTGTGAATGAAAGACTAAATCTCAAACCACAAGAAAGTAAGTCATAGAAAACACATGAGTTTCTTATTAGATCTAATGAAATAAAATTTTGCTTTGGGGGGATTCTCCAAATTAAGCTCAAGGGGCCTTTTGAATATAAAGAATGTTATTGCTAATATATAAGAGTCAAAAAAATAATAACCAGACCTAGTAACAGCAATAGCAAGCCTGGGGCAGTTAACTATTCCAGAAATGTAACAAAATCCTTGAAGTGGGTTGTGCCTCATCTACAGTCCGCTCTTCCCTTTCTTGGATTTGAATTGACCAAACTATCTGGGGTTTAGTTCTAGGTTTATTTCCTCTAGTGCCCGTATGCACAGGGCAGGTTCACTACCCAATTGGGCAGATGGATAAGGAGAATCCTGGCGCCCTCAGTGGATTTTACAGGCTTTAATGCTCTCTCTGAGAGCCGGGTACACAGGCACAGCAGGCGGGGGAAGCTGACATGCAAGGAGGCAGGCACCGCGCTGGGTGTGTTGTGGGTTGGGGGAGGATGGGTTGGGAGGCAGGCAGGCAAGTGAGCCTCCCAGAACCCCACGGATCTTTACTCTTTCTCAGGGCTCTCTCTGGTGTTTTCATCTGCCACCTCTGTGGTCACTCATTCTCTCCTAGCCATCCTCCCATAGGCGTCCTTATAACCCTGGCCTCTCAGTTCGGGTGTGCACACTTGCCATGCCCACACCCACACTCCACATGTACACAATCAGACACGTGTGTCCTGCTTCCACACTCCCAAGTGCCTTCCATATTCATACCATAAAGGCCACAGTTGATAGTCACAGAGTATAGTGTTACAAAAAGCCTGATTAAAACACTCACCCTACACTTAATCATTGCAGTGTAACCTGGGCCAAATTTCTTAATCTCTCTGTGTTTCAGTCTCTTTCTTTATAAAAATGGCAATTGTCTCATGTAGTTGTAAATATTAATTAGTATTAGTTAGTTAATCCATGGTGAGAATTTACAAAAGTGGCCTGTAGTGATATTATTATTGCTAGTTCAATTTTAAATATTCTCGCATTATTTAGTTCTTGTTAGTTCTGTTTCATCATTTATAAAATGGAGATATCTTCTTTATATAGATGTGAAGATTGCATTGACATATATGTGGATGTAGAATAGTGCCTGGCTTATAGTAAAAATTCAGTAAATATGTGTTGATTGTTTTAATAATTCTTAAAATCTGCTGAGAGTTATTCCATGGCATGAATATGGGGAAGGGTTTTTAATCATCAATAATCAGTGAATTTTTAGATTACAATGGCAGAGAAATAAAATTAAATAAATACACCAGGACACACTTTTCATGAACCCCAATATTTTTCCTATAACAAATATTAAAGTAGGCATCATTGCTAAAAAGCAAGCACTGTTTTCGAGATTTAGCTCTTCAAATATGTCCTGTGAGATTTGAACTGCCTGGCTAAGCAGTTTGTTTTGTAATCTGTAAAATGGAATGATGATGCCTTCCTTAGAGTAGGTGTACATGTGAAAATTAAATATGGTTAAATTTGTAAAATATTTATCAGGGTAGGCAACTCTCATGCCTGCCTGTGACTGTGCAAGTGCCTCTTTTTCTTTCTCCTTTTCTTAATGAACCTATCCTTTTAAAATGTAAAATATGGGTGTGTGTGTATCTATCTATTTATCTATTATTTATTTATTTATTTAGCAGAGTACCGAGCAAATGGTAAATCATCAGAGCTTGGTAGATATTATATATATAGAAAAATTACCCAATTTCACAAAATTTTTTTTATGTTATTTTTATTTTAGTATCAGCAACAGAGAAACTAAACTTGCCATTTGGGAGACCCAGAGTTATGCAGGAAAACAAGGAACACTGTCTCCTTTATCACAAGGAATATATCAGTGGATTTGAGAAATCTATCAGGATGCCTTTGTGGAGCTCTTATACTGTCCCTAAATCTCTGGTAAGTTCCTTTGTCCAATGATCCACTTGGGCTAGAAAAAAGTGGTTCACTAATATTCTGAAAGTAGAATTGTGCTTGTCATAGAGATCCCAAAGGGAGCCCACTGACCAGGAGCTCGTAAGTCAGTATCTCAGGTACTATTTAAAAGTGTTTTTAGGTTTCATGTGGGTACCAAAAAAATACATTATTTTGCCTGGGAAACTTAGAAAGTGTTTACAGATCAATTGGCTAATAGGTAAGGCAGGTAGAAGACAAGATTTTGAACATATTCAATGGGAAGTACAGAAGGCAGTGTATTTTTCACCTGATATTTCCCAAGTAGAAGATAATTTCCTACTGAGGAGGTGATAACTTATAAAAGCCTTTTTATTTATTTGATTATTTAACAACTAATTTACTATCAGTTGTGCCTTGTCATAGGCACAGGAACACAATGTGAATTGGAGGCAATCCTTCCCTGAAGGATCTAGCACTCTGAAAAGTTATGCTGGTCTTAAATGTTCAGGTTTGCCTTGCCACAGATCTCTCCAGACTAGGGTTGAGAACCCAGTCGTTTAAATCTTTATTCCTCTTCGCCACCTGGCAAATTCCTTTTCAATAAATGGCACTGGGAAAATTGGCTACCATGAGAAAGAAAACATTAGATTTCTACTTCATACCATTTAGAATTTAAATTGCTTGTAGATTTATAGAACTAAATGAACTGCAAACCCATATTTTCCTTTGTGTCTATTTGTATGACCTATGGGACAAAGAAGGATTGCCTATTCTTTTAGAATAAAATTTTGTTGACGTACCACTGGTTTATAATACTGTGTCAACTTCGGAGTACAACTTCACACAATGGGTATATATACCTCACTGCAGCCACTGCCAAAGTTCTAATGGCATTCACACTTTCAAGTTGATCCCTTAACCATTTCTCCCATCTCCATCCCCTTCCCTCTGATAACCACCATATTTTATAGTCAGAGTTATTTTTGTTGTATTTTGTTACTGTATTTGCTTTGGTCATTTGATTTCCACATGGGAGAAAAACTATCTGATAGTTGCCTTTCACTTTCTGACATTTCGCATAGCATAACCACCTCAAGTTCAATTCATGTTTCTATATTGTTGCAAGAGGCAGGGTTTTATCTTTTTAATGACTGAGTAGTGTTCCACCAAGTATATGTAGCATGTCTTTTTTTTCTTTCTTTTTTTAAGTCCAGGCATCTCCCACTGGGTATTTAGGTTGTGTTCATGCTTGTGAATAATGCTGCTACTAACAGTGTGTGTGTGTGTGTGTGCATGTGTTGGGGGAGGGCATAGTCTTTGGATAAATACCTAGGAGTGCCATTCCTGGATTATACGGTATTTCTGTTTTTAGTTTTTTAAGGAATTTCCATTCCATTTAGAGAAGGGTTTCTTAGGACACCAAAACAACAACAAAATACACAGGAGAGATTGATTTGACTGACTTTATGGATGGGACACTATATTTGCATTGCATGTAAGAAACAAAGAATGACTATTCAGATTAATAATTAGGAACTAGAATAACTAATGCATTTCTATCAGTAAACAACTGAACATTCATAACAAACTGTAGTTAAAAATGAGTAAAGCGTATGAGCCAAGCAATTGAACCTCATTAACAACCAGGGAAATACAAGTAAAAGTAAAAATCTGCCAAAAATAAGTCTAAACACTCCTTTGGGGCAGGAATGGTTGCATTTAATATATCCCCAGCATATCAGTAAGCTGCCCAATAAATGCTTATTGAATGAATTAATCTCAGTCATTATTTGTAAAGACTTAAAGACAAAGCAGTGCTTTCAATAAGAGGAGTAAATAAACAGTTGCAGGGTAAATCAGCTTTTTTTTTTCTTTTCTTCTGGAGAGAAAAAAATCTTAGTATTTAGATTCAAAAATTGATGACAAACCCAAACCTACTACTATACTTGGTAAGTATACAGATATGCCACATTTTTTTATGGAAAAGGAAGTGATCCAGTTTATTTACTCTTCTAATTCTAACTCAAGATTTTAGGAGAAAGACAAGGCATATTTTCCTGCTACTAATTAAAGCTTTGTTCAAAAAGCCAGCTCTGTTGCTGACAAAGGTTTAATTGTGGTCAGTGGTAGGAGAGTAATAATGCTGTTTCCCAGAACAGGCAAATACTTGACAATGACCTGAGTTCCAATGTGTGGTAAATGTCAATATGTCTTTATTAATGTGCACAGTGTTTGTATTTTCTTGAACATACTCTGAAATATACTATGAAGCAGTAATCTGAAGTCACTTATTTTTTAAAAGTTTCTTTTTCTGTCTTTGAGAGGGGCAATATATTCAAGACCAGTCTTATTATCATTTCTCTATTTCTGAAAAGTCCAGGTACTCCTAGGGGTTATATGAATAAATGTTTGTGTTTTAGTACTTTTCCCTGCTGTCTTGCACTCCAGAATTTATGCGAATTTTAGCAGAATGCAAAGACAGAAAGATCTGAAGTGGTCTCAGACTGGGAAGGAGTTTAGTACAATTCTTTTTTTGTTATTGTTTTAAAACCAGCTTCTTTGTTACCAAAAGTTCCTGTCCTTTCACTGATCCCACAGAGTGCTTGTGTATTTCTCCTTCCTTGTGACAGGATGGAATTCTAGCAATTTTCTGCTTTCTAATTCAGAAATTACTTTGTTAGTATGTTGTGGTTCAAGAAAATTACATACAAGGATGTTTTGAGATTCACATAAAAATGTTGTATCAGTTCTGGATTTGAAAAATCAGACTTTAAATAGCACTTTTTGGAGCATGGACCCAATTGGCATGTGCCTTTAAGTTTTATGGGGCTTTTGTTTTTTTTGTGGTTTTGGTGGGTTTTCTAATTTTTGTTGTTGTTATTATCTCAGAAGAGTTCTGGGGAAGTAGTTGTGATTCGAAGTCATGTCCTACAACAACTGCTTCAAAACCATTAAGGTTGATCACTGTGGGGCCTACTCAGTAGGAAGATGAGAACTGTTAGCTCTGTCGCTAGGACCTGAAAGCTGAAAATAAGAGCAAGAATAATTATTTAAAATATACCTCAGGGCCTCCCTGGTGGCGCAGTGGGTTAAGCAACACACTATGAAGCAAACCGCACTGCAGCACGAGTTTGATCCCTGCCGCCGGCCAGGGAGGGGACCCACATGGCATTGCAGACCTCTCCTGCTGTGCCCGCTGCTCCCCTCAGCAGTGTACTTCCGTTGATCTGCCTGTTCTGCTCCCCACTCTCTGTGGCGAATCCTCTCACCCCCCCACACACACCTCTGGCCTGTACCCCAGCTCTTGTATGCATAAATAAATAAATCTTTAAAAATAAATAAATAAATAAATAAAATATACCTCAGATTTTTAATGTGATAGATAGGGCATATTCTGTCAAGAAAATCTAGTCAACGTTGGAAATTGCCACATATACACTTATCTCCCATATCCTTACGTTTTTATAAAGCCCTCTTTGTTTCTAAAGCTTGTAGTCTCTGATACTATAAAATCTGATTTAACTTCATGTTGTCTTTAAAAACTAAGGGTGTTATTGTGTACTGCAAACGTTTTTTTTAATGACAAGGAATGATTTCCTCTGTAGAAAAAAAGACAAATGACCAGAATAAGAATTTTAAAATATATATAAAATTATTATTATTACCATAAAGCTGCATATAATTATCCAATCTTCAAATAAATACATTATTTTTTTTTTTTCACATTCAGCCTACAGGTCAGGAGAGTGTATAAGTTCAATAAAAAGAATTTTACTGTCCGTTAGTTCTATTTTGTACCCACGCTAGACAAGAAAGGAAAACATCTCACTTTCCTGTCTGTGCTCGTCTTCTACTTCCTTTGAAGAATTTTGAGAGTTAGGGAGTTTAGAATTTATCTCAGTGTCTGAGTTCTATTTATTGTTTTCCTGACTTTCTATCCCTTGGCTTAAAAAACTTTAAGGAAGTCTTATGGCAGGAATGAGGCTGTGTCTTGTCTTGGGGATGCTGAGGTCGTGGTTCACTCTGATTTCTCAAGAGCTCAAGACTCAGAAATGTGACCTTACCTCCCCTGCATCCTTCTAGAGGGCTGACGATTGCAAAATCTCCCATTTATATCAGAGGCCCCTTCCTGGTTTTCCCTATGTTGAATAGAGGCAGTTACTTTTCCTTACATTGTGAAAAATGCTTTGATGGCTACATCTACATACTGTGTATTTCTTCAAGTAGAACTTACTAAACATGAAGTTTTAGAGTATCCAATCCCACAAACTGTGTGGGAGGAAATACCAACTTACTACTTTTCGGGTATCTGTGGGGTTGACTTGGTCAGCAACTGATATTTTGACTCTTCCATTTTACATCTTTATGTATCCCTTTATGCCAAATGAAGGAAAATAGTCATTCAGAGATGTTTCCTATGATGTATATTTAAAAGAATATAAATAAATGTTTTCAGCTTTTCAGTGTCTGGCACCAGGAGAATAAAATAGACAGTTGCCGGAGAAGGCTCCAGTGAACAGTGTTGAGGAGAGACACTGAAAGAATTGAGAAACAAAAAAATGATAGACACAAAATAGAGTTTAAGAGAAGCAGGCCCCAGAGACACAAGTCCTCTTACTCTGGGCTCAAGTGTTCCAGTGCCAGGCGCAACTCATTTTTATTGATACAAACAGCCCCCTCCCCTCCTTGTTAGTTATTAGACAGTGAATCATTCTTTTAGTATCTGTCCTTGCACACGTTCTCCATCAAGGTTCTGTGTTATCAGGCTGCCCTGTTCTCCCTTCTAATCTAGTTTACTCCCTAAGCAACGGTTTTGCTGGCACAGGAAAGAATATCCTGATCGGTACACGAGCCAGTCTTCCAGCCCACGCTGCCCAGTCTTTTAGCCATGACTGGTCTTCCAGTCGTGACCCAGATATTTTCCTTGTCTCAGCACTTCACGCCTTAGGGGTCTCCAACAGACAGTGAGAGTAAATCTATGGTATCTAACACAAATATCATAAATATTTTGTGGTTTTCTTCTGTTTTGGTGGATTCCATCACTCAGGCGCATCCTCAAAAGAGGAAATAGGGAAGATGACATTTTTGAGGCTTTATGTATCTCATACTGTTCCTTATTCTACTGAAGCAATTAACTGACGGTTTAGATTTAGAATTTTAGATAAATTATGTCTTTAGGGGCCTCCCTAGTGGTGCAAGGGGTTAAGTCCCAGCACTATGAAGCTATTCCCACCCTCTGCAGCACAAGTTTGAGTCTCAGCCCCCTGGCCAGTGAGGTGACCCACATGGCGCAACAGACCTCTCCTGTCTTGTCAGCTGCTCCCCTCAGCAGTGAATTTCAGTAGATCTGCCTGTTCTGTTCCCCACTCTGTTTCTGGCCAATTCTCTCACCTCCTGCACCTCTGGCCTGTAACCCAGTTCTTGTATGCATAAATAAATAAATCTTAAAAAAGAATTATGTCTTTAAAATTAATAGGACATTGACTTCCTAGACTGGTACACTAGTGTTTTTATATTTTCTCTACTTTTCCTCCATCTTTAATTCCACTTTTTGAGAGATCAGCAACTTCATGTTCTAGAGCTTATTGGATATTTGAGTATTTAAATTTTAAGAGTTCTTTCCATTCCATTTTTTTTTTTAGTGCTTTCTACTCTTTCCCTGGGGATGCCATATCTGGTCCTATCTCTCTGACCCTAAGTTTTCTTTTGCTATCTCCATTTTCTTTTTCTTGGTTCTTCCCCCACTTCCTCCAAATATCTGGTGGCCCTTGGCTGTCAGTCCACATTTTAAGGGTGTTACTAAATTACAAGTCTGGAACTTGCTAGCTGAGAGACTAAGGTTGATCAGAATGAGAACCAGCCATTTATTGGAGATTTCCAGTAGAAATATCTAATTGTTTTATTTTGGTTTGTTTAAATAAACTAACAAACAACAAGAAAAAGAACTTCTAATCTGACTTAGCATATAAGGTATACATGGGAAATGAGCTTGGGGGATCTTACCATTCATTATATAGATTTTTATTTGCTTTCATTGTTTTCAAGTGGCACACATGCTCTCTGGAGTGCCTTGCATCTGTAGTCTGGTTGTCCCTCATTCAGCTTCATTGGTGACTGAACACTAAGCTTGGCCTCTTTTTCACAGTCTCAGTCTATTCTATTCCTTCCAGCTCTACACACATTCCCTATTATAGGAGACTCCAAGTTCTACCTTCCTGAGGTTTCACCATGGATACTGACTTCTGTGCTTTCTCCAACTATGAATCAGCATTTACTGATCTGAGTCAGGTCACAAACAGAAAACACATGTTTATCTGATTTCCAGGTTCTGGAAATGTCTTATCACCCTTTGTGTACTTTCATCATTACTGTCTTTATAGTAGGATTTCAGAAAGGAGCAAAGATATGTTTTCAGTTAGGTGAGACGTTTCTTCAACTTCTGTACAGTATTTTCCAACTGGAAATACACCATGGCGAGGAATATTTGAAGAACAAAATCTAAACAGAGAGCAGAGGAATAATGGAGGTACAGTCTCTGCTTGACTTTCCTTAGACTTCCCTTTTTTTCTGCTCCTGCCCATTATATATCTCATCATAGTGTTCTCTTGCCTAAGAGTGTGGCATATAGTAGACCTTATCCTTTATGAATTGAACTTATGCATTTTACTTATTTATTTTTCCTTCAGTTTTATTGAGATATAGTTGATAAGTAACGTTGTGTAAGTTTAAGGTGTCCAACACGATTTGATGTGCACACACACACACACAACAAAACTATTACCATATGAATTTTAGATGCAATAGCTAGTTTTTATTTTTATCATAATGTGATGAATAAAAGAAGGGTATACTATTTTAATCATTTTATAAATTTTGTAAATGTTAAGAATGTATACATTATGAGAGTCATGAGTGTAGAAGTGAAAATCTCTGAAAAAAATAAATGAATAGAAAAATGTTTACTTGTGATTATATGCTAATTAAACTAGGATCATGTAATACTGTATTGCTTTAAATGTGTCAGAATGCTGGTAGTGAATAAATTATTAGTCTTTTTTTCTAAACGATTTATTTACTTATGCATACAAGAGCTGGGGTGTAGGCCAAAAGAGGTGCAGGAGCATGAGAGGATTCACCAGAGATAAAGTGGGGAGTAGAACAGGCAGACCCACTGAAATACACTATTGAGAGGAGCTGTGGGGGAGACAGGAGAGGTCTGCTGCTCCATGTGAGTCAGCTCCCTGGCTGGGAGTCTACCTCCCGCTGCAATGACTGTGGATAGCTTCAAAGTGCTGCGACTTAACCCCTTGTGCCATCCAGGAGGCCCTATTGTATTAATCTTTAAGTAGAGTTACAAAGAAAACTAATATATTCCCATGTTAAATGATAAATGAGGCATAGCTGCAAATTTATTTAAATGCTCAAATTTTTAAAAAGTGCTCAAATAAAATGCTCAAATTAAAAAAATATGCTGTAGCTTCTTTTAATTAATCTTAGGTGGTTTAGAAGTTCTTGCCTAACTGAGGAATAATACACATAGTTCATATCTGTACTTTAAAAATGAATTGTTTATATTTTATATTCAGGTTTTATTGACAAGTGTGACATGTATTAAATTACATAAAAGTTATATCCTGAAAAGGATTCTCATTTTTAGTAGTAGCTCCCATTATTCCTTTGCTCTCAGTTTAGATTTTGTTCTGCAAATATTTCTTGCCAAGGTGTATTTGATTTACCTTCCTGGTGTCCCTAACCAGAAGGGAACCACAGAAGAAAACATTGCTGAAGACATCCATTTCCATTGCTTGCGTAGACCTGATTCACTAAGAAAATAGGAAAAGATTAAATGAAAAACATTCGAGGGAAGTTACGAACCATATAAGGCCACCGGTGAGCCACAAATGTGGGCGTAATTTTTTTTCTCTTTCCTCTTTCAACAGGGAGACACATCGGCTCTTCTCAATGTCTCAGACTGTCTGCGGGCTGATGTCAGGGTTGCTCCTTCTGAGAGCCAAAACTGTTCCTTCTACTTACCAGACATGAGTATCACCCACGGCTTCCTCTATCCTCTTGGTTAGTATGACTTTTTTTTTAGAGCAGCAGCTTAGGAAGCCCTCATCAGCTGGATGTGGGCATGTGCCTTAAACATATGCTCCTCTCTGAAACTACCTGCTTGGGCTAAACTAGCTACCCGGGAGGCTTCCAGTGGTTGTGGGCTGGCCCGATGTGACCGCTGTGATAAAGACTAATATGTTCTGCAGTGGGAACCACATAAGAGCTCTAATCTGGGCCAGATGTTAAGAGGGTTTAAATTTAATTTTAAAACTAAAGATTCCTTATAGAGGACTCAAAAAAAAATCATTTTCCACCCCCCTGGTTACTGACCCAATTTGAGGCCTGCATCAAGCCTGCATCTGTGCTGTGAAAACAAATCAGGCTGGAATTGAGGCTCATCACTCACAATGATGTCCAACAATTTAAATCTAGGCATTAACCAGTCAAGTAAACTTTAAGATTTTTGAGAAAAAAATTTCTCATGGGGACGTGCAAAAGCCACTGTCATTTTTCCCAAACTCTAATCTCTTTCCTGTTAAGTAAGAAATGGCATTTTCATGAACTTACCCATGAGATATTCAACAATTTCAACTTCTGGGAATGTATTTATTTTTGATATTTGTTTTCATTTTTTCCTAGAAACTGTGTCCAAAAAGGTCAGTTTGGAGATTTGTAATTTAGAACTGCTGAAATTTATAGTAGGGGAAAAAAAGGTTTAATGAAAGCAAGTAGCACATCAATTTAAAAGTTCCAACAGAATTAGGAAAAACGGATACATTTTAATAGAACACTACCAAGTTTACATAAACCCTAGAATAAAGCATAAATAATTGTAACATCTTACTAATAAAATTCTTTTAATCAGCATATGATTGTTCTAATAAAGCCATAAGTTACTGTATGATATATGTTTGCTTTGACAAGGAAATGAAGTTAATAATAACTGGGCTCATAGAGTTGTTAGAAATTCCATTATAAGCTAATATTTTTCTCTAAAAAGGATGTAAATGTTTGCTTGCTTTCCCAACTTTCACAGCATAGTTTTAAAAAGTAGAAAAAACTTCAGGCATTGGATGAACAGGAAATGTCAAACATTCAGGACAAAACCAGCAAAAACTGGTTTGCCCTTCCTCTTGATGTTTACCTGTTGTTCTTTGATGCAAATATTGGGTAAGATACCCAAGGATAGTTTAGAAATAAAAATTATCATAGTAAAATTTTATCAGCTTACAGCTTTTTTTTTTTTCACTATTCTTGCCCTATTATAAAGAAGTTTTTATTGCTTTATAACCTTATGCAAGCTTATAAATCAGCATCTGTATATATTTTATTAAGTTCACTATGCACTACATACAGTTCTAATTCTAGCCTTTGCTGTATAGTTGACCCCATTTCCCACACTGATCCTCTCATCCCTTTCTCCTTCCCTTCTAATAGCCAATAATTGGTTTTATAGTCTAAATGTTTATTTTTGTCTTATTTAATTCACTGGATTTATGTTTTCTATATGCTGCATATAAATGAAATCACAGAGTTTGGCTTTGTCTGACTAAATTCACTAAACATAATACCTTCTAGGTCTATCCATCTTGTCTTAAGTGGCAGGAGTTTATCTTTTTATATAACTGAGTAATATTCCAAAATTATATAGCTGAGTAATATTCCAAACTACAACATTTTCTTTCTTTTCTTTTCTTTTTTCACTGTCTTCTTTCTAGAATCTTTTAAAAATATTTTTTCTTTATTCTGAGGTAACATTGCTTTGCAACACTGTATATGATTTAAAGGAATAGATTCACACCTTCTCAGATGTATGTTCCCACACCACCCCCACCATCAAAGCACACCTACTCCTTTACCACAGACATTGGGCCCCTCCTCCCTGTGTCCCCACCCACCCTTCCTCTCACTGTAGTAGCCTCAGTTCTAAAGTTATATTTCTAGGATTGCTTTTTGTTTAGTTCTGTCAGTTCCTTTGTTTTGTTTCTCTGTATTTCACATGAATAAAATCACCCGGTATTTGTCTTTCTCCTGACTTATTTTAGTTAGCATAATCCCCTCCAAGTACATCCAAGTTGTTGCAAATGGCAGTCGTGTATCTTTTTTATAGCTGACTAGTATTCCAGTGTGTGCGGGTGTACTACATCTTCTTAATCCACTGTTCTGATGAAGGTGCTTTCTATGACTTGGCTATGTAAATAGTGCTGCAGTGAACATAGGAGTGCATATATCCTTTTGAATTAGTGTTTTTGTATTTTGGGAGTTGCTACTTAGAAGTGGATCTGGATTATATGGTAGACATATTTTTAATATTTTGAGAAACTTACATGTTGTTTTCCATACAGGCTGATTCTGTCTACGTTCATAGCAACAGTGTATGAGGGTCCATTTTCATATCTTACCAGCATTTGTTGTTGCTGGGGGTTTTTTGTTGTTGTTGTTTGTTTTTAATATATGGGCCATTTTCACATGTTGGAGGTGGTATCTCATTGTGGTTTTGATTTGTGTTTCCCTAATGGTAAATAATTTTGAATTTTTTTCATGTATTTGTTGCCATATATAATCTTTGGGAAAGTGTCTATTTAGCATTTCTGCCCATTTTTTAATTGGGTTTTTTATTTTCTTTTTGTTGCATTCTATGAACTTCATAGAGTTCAGGTAATAGTCCCTTTTCAGATTTAGGATGTGCAAATATTTTCTCCCACTCAGTAACGTATCTTTTGTTTTAGTTATAGTTTCTTTTGCTTTACAGAAGTTTTTAAATTGTAAAAGAAGTTTTGAAATCTGCAATAAAAATGCATTTTCTTCCAGTTGTGATGGCCCAAACGTTCAAAATCAATGTGTTGCTAAGGCCATTCTCTCCTTCAAGAGGAAAGAATGTAGGGAGAATCCCTCCTTATTACTTCTAGTTTGTGAGGGTTGATTTCTTGGCTTATAGCTGCATTACATCCATCTCTGCCTCATCTTCATGTGGTCTTCTCCCTTCCTCTCCTTATAGGACTGCAGACACTGAATTTACAGTCAAGGCTAAATCCAATATAATTTCATCTCAATACCTTTACCTTAATTATATTTGCAAAGACCTTATTTTCCTATCACATTTGCAAGTACAGAGGTATTAGCATTTGGACATACCTCCTTGTGACTCACCATTCAACCCATTTAAGTACCAAACGTATAAAACAGCTTGTATCATTGATGACTTAGTGGCGAGTATTTAGTATCTCTGTTTTATGGTTAATAAATTTATCATATATAGTAATAGTCATATTATGTAGTATGTCACATTTTCTCTGATAGCTGAATTTAATAAAGCTCATTCATTTTGCAGCAAACATGAATACTCCTGACAATCAATATGATGCTTTAATTACAAGTAATTTCGTCCCTATGTACAAGGAATTCAAGAGTAAGTGTATATTTAACTTATTAATTTAAAAATTCCTGAGTCACTGAAGTTATAAATTAAACAAATATTTTATTGCATCTTGTTCTTAATTTTATGAATCATTTTGTTCTAATGTTTAAATATAAGAACAGGAATGATTTATGTCAGAATTATTTCTAGAATTTTCATAATTTGTTTTTAAACCTAATTTAAGAGCCATTCATAGAACTAAATTTTACCGACACTCTCATAAGTAAATAGAAATTGCTTGTCCCTAGAATTATAATTAATAAGGTAGTATGTGTATTCTGATCACATTTTAATATTCACTGTCCCAAAAGAAACAAAACCTCATCCCTGGGGAGGAATTTGGAGATCTATTTGACTGTTATTTCAATAATGCAGTTCAAGATATGAGCAAAAATCTATTATCAATGCTTTTTGTTTGTTTTATGTTTCATGAACTATTTTGTAGACGTTTCCAATCACGACTGACAATTACTGAAGCAGACAGAATTTGATGCTGTTTAAATGTACCTGTCTATAGTACAAAATATTTCCACGTTTAATAGAGGGAGATATTTTTAACAGCTTTTTTTTTTTAAAGAAATATGGGATTACCTTCACCGTGCTCTTCTTGTAAAACATGCCATGGAAAGAAATGGAGTAAATGTGATTAGTGGGCCAATATTTGATTATAATTATGATGGTCATTTCGATACGCCAGATAAAATTAATGAGTAAGTAATCTGAAGCCAAATGGCCTTTTGATTTTGAAATAGGACATCATGGGTGAAACTTCAATATTTTAACTAAAACCAGGTATTCTAAATACCATATAGTACATTTATATAGTGATACTATTGACTATTTTCAAATACAGAAGTATTTAACAAAAGTTTTATATGACTAAAATTAAATCAATGGATGAAAAAATTTTCAAGAAAAAAGAAACCATTAAGCAAAGTGTATTAGTGGAACTTTACTAAATTAGTAGTTGAAAGAAAACTGTGATTTATAAAGGTTAAGAAGATAGGAGAGACTCTATATACTATCAGTAAATATAGAGCAAAAAAATCAAGAAGTGACAATTCATGATGTTCAATGGCGGGTGATTCATAAAAATATCTCCCAGTAAAGGATATGAGTTTTGTGTGGAAAAATAATGTTACTAAACCTATACATCTTTGTAACTTAGACCTGGTCTTAATATTTTGCTAAGTGTTACCTTTGTGGCCCACAGAAAGGAGAGTTTCACCTGTTATTTCTTTGTTATCAAAATGTGTGAAGGGCCAAATCAAACAATTATACTGTCTAAGTCTAGATTATATAAAATAATAATTTCTCCACTATCTGGTAAAGTAACATTTATGACTACTACGTGTGCAGACTTTTAAATTCTTTTCTTTGTCCTTATTTCAGTATTTATTGATTCTTTTATTGTTTAATGATTCTAGCAAATGCTGATACCAGTTTACTACAGGCTAGGTACATTTATAAGCACATAAATACATCTTTTAATACATAAAACATTATATTAGATTCTACTTGCCCTCATCTAGAAGTGAGGAAACTGTGGCACAGAGGTTTTGAGTATCTTGTCTAAGTTACCAACTAATATGTGGTAAAACCAGAATAAAAACTTGGTCTAAGTCTGAGTCTATGCAGAAGTTCTAAGTCACAGTGATGTAATTACTACTTATTCCAGCTTACATTCCTTTTAGTGGGCTCATACTAATAGTTTATCTTTATTTTGCACTTATAACTTTTACAAACACTTTCATGTTTGTTATCTGAAACTAAAGAACTCTCATTATCTGAAACTAAAGAACTGTCCATTATTTGAATTTATCCTCATGTCTGTAGTGTGAAGTTGGTAGCAGAAAACTATAGCCATATTAAAGTTGAGGAAACTAAGTCATAGAATATTAGAGGATTAGTTACACATATCAAACAGCCCTTGATAGTATACATCTTGAACCTAAATTTGCAATCCCAACTCATTTCTCTGATCCTACACTATTAGAAATGAACAAAACTAGAAAATACAAGAGGAAGAATATAATGTTTTGCTTTCCTTTGTATTATGTTTTAGAAATGAAAGTATATAACAAAAATCTTTTCAATTATGTTTTAGATACCCATTGAATACCAGTGTTCCCATCCCAACACACTATTTTGTGGTGCTGACTAGTTGCAAAAATAATACCCACACCCCTGACACCTGCCCTGGCTCATTGGATGTCCTCCCCTTTATCATCCCTCACCGACCCACCAATGTGGAGAGCTGTCCTGTGAGTATGCTCAGGGAAAGTCATAAGTCATGAGAAAGTTGTTAGAGTTCATCTGAGTTTTCATAGAAATTAAATGATCCTATTATGTATGTTTTTTAGGTATTTCATGGGTAGAGTTGCACAAAAAAGCAACCTAATTTATGAGGGTTTTTTTGACTATTGATCACTCTAATTGTTATCAGTTTTTTTTTTAATTTATTTATTTATGCATACAAGCACTGGGGTACAGGGCAGAGGTGTGGGAGGTGAGAGGATTCACCACAGACAGAGCGGGGAGCAGAACAGGCAGACTGACTGAAACACACTGCTGAGGGGAGCAGCGGGCATAGCAGGAGAGGTCTGCTGCACCATGTGGGTCCCTCCCTGGCCGGCAGCAGGGATCGAACTCGTGCTGCAGTGGTTGCGGTTTGCTTCATAATGCGTTGCTTAACCCACTGCGCCACCAGGGAGGCCCTGTTATCAGTTTAAACATATATATGTCAATAAGAGAAGATAGGTTTATAAATGAATAACTTACGTATTTTTTATATACACACACTCATCATTCACACTCACTAATAAGGGAAGGAATGGTACCTTGTTAATTTTTTTATCTGGACACAGATCTTAATGTTTTGCACCAAAGTTGGCACTGAATTAGTGTTTTGCAAATTAATATATAAATATAAAAATTCCATCAATCTGAAACAAGTAATTTCAAGAGTTGTCTTAACATCATTTATTAAGTCACCTCAAAAATTTTTCATTTTTGGATCAGCAAGTTCAATATTAATAGCTACTTCAACTTTCATATAGGTTGTTAATAAGGAAAAAATATATTCTGGTAGTTGGGCTATATTGAAGTCACTCAACAATTATATTGAGAATCTATTAGGTGTGCAGTACTGTGACAGAAACATATCAGAATGCACCAAGCAGGAATACACTGGCTCTGAAAGCAAGGGATTCATATACAAGTTTGACATATAAATGAGATAGAGACACGTAACTGGGTCAATCAATAATACAATAGTTATTTTAAAGTTAAAAGTAAGACACATCACAAAGTCAGGATTAATTGCTGAATACTATTATTAGGATTTAGTCTTTCAAATTCAAAACGTTTTTGAGTGGAAGGATCAATAAAGGTTTCATTAAATGGGACAGGAGCAGGGCTGGGCCCTGAAGGATGGGTGGAATCTGAACAGACTGAGAAGATTAGGAAGGCGTGAGTGAAAACTGGTGAGGATTTGTTAACCAACTGGATGCTAAAGTCAGAGGAAAAGAGAGACTTAAAGATGAATCAGATTTTAAATGTAGGTTATGAGGAAAAGAAAGACACTAGGATTGAAAACTATTTTGGCAGGTAGATATGATAATTAAGTATAGGCACCTCAAGTTTGTGGAAATAGTTGTTCATATGGAAAGTCCCATAGGCTATTAGGACTGGAAATTAAAGCTTAAGTTCTAGACCAGATTGGGATGCATCTATTTTCTTTTAGTTCTTTAACATTTAACTGCTTTCATCATACTGTGTGCTATTGGAGATACAAAGATAAATCAGGAATAAATTCTACTTAAAGGGACTCACACTAGCATTTAGAAAATACTATAGGGAAATAGAGTAAGAGAGAAGGATAGATAAAACTGCTGAAGCTTCTAAGGAGAAATGCTTCCTGGTAGGATATGAAGTCTTTAAAATGAGTCTTTAAAATAGGATTGAACTTGAGTATTTTAATGTTTTTTCAGTGACTAGAGAATTAAGGCAAAGTTTAGGTTGAACAGTGGGTCACTCAGAGGGAGGAAGAGTTTCCAAACAGGAAGCGATCAGAAGGTGTTGTCTAGTTCAATTTCTTCCTGTTTTTTATAATTTTATTTAGTTGAGACAAAAGAATGTCATATTTCTTCACTTCCTCTTCCAATGGAAGTGTTCGTGGTACAGTGTGGTGGTACTCTTTACCACCAAATCAGGATTAAATAATTCTTTATCACAGAAGTTCTGGGTTGCCATTATAAATTGAGAAAAATAGGTTTTTAAAAAAGAAAATATGGTGTTCTTCTTGTTCAAGGCCCTTATTGCTTTCTATCGGGGTTTTAGAAAATTGATCTTGAACTTCATTGTCTCCTGCTTTCTTAAATGCATATGTTCTTGATGGTCTTCAAATTGAAAAACTAGTTGAATATCAAGGCAGATTTATAAGAAGCAGTATAGAACAGAACTTGGATTCTGAGTTAGTTGGACATCTTGGGTTCAGTTATTGACCTGGTCTCTTTGGGTAAATAAATTAATGTCACTTTCTTCCATTATATAAAAAGAATTCACCTCCTTTCATGAAGTTGTTGTAGAGGATTGCGCAAGATAAAGTTAAAAATTCCCAAAAACTAGTAAGCAAGTGGTAGCCATTAAAAAAGAAACATATCTCATGATAGAGTTATATTATAAAGTCAACACAAAGCGAAATTGTATACAAGTAAAATATCGTATGATCAAACCACTCAGAAAAATATCCTATGATCAAACCACTCAGAAAAATATCCTATGATCAAACCACTCAAAACCACAAACTGTTCCTGATATTAAATGACTTGAATCTCATCCCTGTCTAAGTATGATTAAATTTGTACTTTAGATAATTAATTAAAATTTTAAAAGAGGGAAAATGGTCAGGTGTTCACTGAACATTTACTTGGATGAGTGCCAAATAATCTGTGAGAGAGTGGAGTAATATACACCAACTGGGAGAAAACTTTAAAGAAAAAATGACTGAATTAAGTTCCCATTGGAAATAGGAGTTTAAATTTATACATTGCACATTTATTAAAAAAAAAACAATTCCTATTGTGAGTTTCACACAGAAAAATGTCTTAGTGATTAGAAACAAAAAATTATTTTCTTTTACATTTCCTCTGGCTCAAATAGTAGCTGCCTGTTTTAAACCTGTATATTTAAAAAACATTGTTGAAGTCAAATGAGAATTATTAAAAGACATCTACTTAAGAAAGCTTTATAATTTCTTTTAAAAAAATTTTAACTGAAATTTAGCGATGTCATATGAATATCAGAAAATTAATAAAGGATAAGGATAAAGAAATCTATGTCTTTAAATTATTGAACTAACTTTTATGTAGTAAAAATCAAATGGTCAAGAAATACTTGAAAAGATACTCAACAATGATAATATTTGATGTAATAAAATTTAAACATGGATAAAATATTATGTCACACCTTGGTTCTGCAAGGATCTGGGGAAATATAATTATCCACTATAGCCAATGGAAGTGAAATTACTATAAACACTTTGAGAAATGCTAATTTTTATATCTGGTAAAGTTAAAGTTGCATGTTGTCCATGATTCAGCAGTTCCATCGTTTATCCTAGAAACTCATGTTCTTCAACACAGGAGGCATATGCCAAGCTATCCATTACAGTATTACTTATATTGCAAAAAAGCCTATCAATATAAGGGTGAAAAGGTAAACCATGCCATATATTGTGAGAAAATAGCACAAACTATGGCTAACAGCAAGTGTAATCACTACATTTAGATAGAGCACTATGGATAAATGACAGACATGAAGATGAATGAAAAAGTAATCATAGCTTACTACTGATGTCATTTACATAGCTGAAAACTGAAACAAATGCTATATATTGTACATTGATGTGCAGTAAAAATTTTTAAACATAGGCAGAATTTATGACTTATAATAGTGGTTAGATCTGAGTAGATGAAGGGGACTTAATGTCACCTGTAATATTTCTTTTTTTTTTTTTATTAAAATATTTTAAAATTTACACATACTTGCCATTAATTGTAATCCCCATGTATTCCTCATCACCATCTCACCAGTGCACCATCACCTCAGTCCCTCGTGCTCCCATCTTCCCTCAACCCTTCCCCTCCCCTCCCCACCAGGTGTCCCCAGTCTGTC
>JAGFMF010011861.1:8095415-8121174 GCA_019455555.1 Galemys pyrenaicus | reverse complement strand
CAGTCTGTCCTTGACTCCTCATTTTTGGTTTCTGTGTCTTTATTGCTGTTATTGTTATTATTATTATTGTTCTTATTCCTTTCCTTGATCCTCATTTGGATGGTTCCTCCCTTAGGAGGTATTTTTCTTTTGCCTTCTGACTTGCTTCGCTAAGCATAATCCCCTCCAGATCCATCCATGTTCCCATGAATGAGTCTATTTTTCATTTCTGATTGCTGAGTAGTATTCCATCGTGTATATGTACCACAGCTTCCCGATCCACTCATCTGTTTTTGGCATTTAGGCTGTTTCCAGGTCTTACCTATTGTAAAGAGTGCTGCTATAAACATAGGGGTGCAGGTATTCTTTTGAATCAGTGTATTTGTGTCTTTGGGGTATATTCCTAGGAACCTGTAATATTTCTTTAAAAATAATAAAAATGGGCCTCCCTGGTGGCGCAGTGGGTTAAGCAACGCACTGTGAAGCAAACCGCAGCCACTGCAGCACGAGTTCGATCCCTGCTGCCAGCCAGAGAGGGGACCCACATGGTGCGGCAGACCTCTCCTGCTGTGCCCGCTGCTCCCCTCAGCAGTGTACTTCCGTTGATCTGCCTATTCTGCTCCCTGCTCTCTGTGGTGAATCCTCTCACCACCTCCCATACCTCTGGCCTGTACCCCAGTGCTTGTATGCATAAATAAATAAATCTTTAAAAAAAATAAAAATAAAAATAATAAAAATAAAATAAGAAGTGTATCTGCAAGTAAATAGAAAAATAGTTAAACTTTATGACTTTGTAGTCGTCTGTGTTTATTATAAAATGTTTGATTTTCTTTTCTTTTAATAATAAAATTTAGTTTTATCAGATTAAGATATAAAGAAATAGGGCCTCCCTGGTTAAGCAACGCACTATGAAGCAAACTGCAGCCACTGCAGCATGAGTTTCATCTCTGACATAGGCCAGGAAGAGGACCCACATCGCGCAGCAGACCTCTCCTGCCTCGCCCGCTGCTCCCCTCAGCAGTGTTTCAATCGGTCTGCCTGTTCTGTTCCCCACTCTGTCTCTGGTGGATCCTCTCACTTCCCTGAACTCTGGCCTGTACCGCAGCTCTTGTATGCATGCATAAACAAACAAACAAACAAGCAAATAAATAAATATATAAGGCCATAAAAATCACAGGAAAGGATAATTTTGAATAATAAAAGATCTTTTTGTTAATGAAAAATCATGCTCTATAGAAAGTAGTCACTTGTTTCCTTTTTCAGGAAGGTAAATCTGAAGCCGTTTGGATTGAAGAAAGATTGGAAGCACATGTTGCCCGTGTCCGTGATGTGGAACTTCTTACTGGACTTGACTTTTATCAGGAAAAAGCACAGCCTGTCTCTGAAATTTTGCAGCTGAAGACTTATTTACCCACATTTGAAACTATCATTTAACTTTAATTTTGGCAAAATGCAAATGATTTCTTTTGTGAAAAATCATAATTTTCTATTTTTCATTAACTCCTCTTAAAAGCTGTATTGTATAATTTTTATTAGTCCCATCTCTCATTTTCATTTCTATGAACATGTATTATTTTTATATTACTTTTATTTTTTGCACATGGATGTTATGTCATATCTTCTATATTTATTATCTCACTTGTAATCTGGCATATTAGTCTGTCTATAATTAAACAGAAGGTAGAATAAGAGGTAGTTCTCACTTTGAAATTTAATTAATTTTGTTAAAAAACTTTTCATATTTGGTAATTAGATATTTATTAAGAATAAATTATTGTGCTTATTAATTTTGTTATTTGATTATTAAAAATTTATATTTATTTATTAAAAAATATACATTACCTTCATTGAGGAATTTCACTGAGTGAATTGTCCCAACATACATATTTTGTAGAAATTCATAAAAACATCTTTTACAAAGTCCAGAAAACTAGCAAAGACCATAAACAGTCTAAAAGACTGTTCAACAATTTGAGATTTTGGTTTAAAAAGAAAAAAACAATGAAATTTGTATTCCATTATGATAAAGAAAAAACTTAATTTATATATTTGATATATGTTATTTTAAATGAAGACCAAGTAAAATAGTAATAGAAATGTATGCTATCATTTTTACAGGGGTCAAGATATATAGATGTTTTATTTATATGTGTGTGTATATATGTATATATAGATATACAGATATAATTTATAGATATGTAGATATAATTTCTGTCTCTGTAAAGTGCCAGATAATAAAAAATTTTAGGCTACACAATCTCCGTTGACAACTACTCAACTCTGCCATTATAAGTAATTATAAATAATAAGTATAAGTATTATTTGTAAGTAATTATAAATAATAAGTATAAAAAATTTGAGTAGCTGTGTTCCAATAAAACTTTAGTTACAAAAACAGATGACAGGCTTGATTTGGCCTATAGGCTCTGGTTTGTTAACCTTGATTTATATAATAAAACCAGGTGAATAGAGGCAGGCACAGAAATATTAATAGTAAAAGAAGAGAAACAGTTTAAAAACTAAAAAAGATATTCCACTGAACAGGAGAAAATATTTGCATGTCATATATCTGAAAAAGAGCTACTATCCAAGATCTACAAAGAATTCATACAACTCAGCAATAAAGGAGAACAGGTCCAGTAGACTATGGTGGAGGATGGTGGGTGCATTGGTATGAACCTATTCTTCCAAATCATAGAGTGTTATAAAGTCACCATTAATTAAATAAGAAATAACAAAAAAGAAATCTAATCACAAAAGGACAGAAGAGTTAAATAGTCAACAGGAACATGAGAAAAATGACCATCAATTATCAGGGAAATGAAAGGCAAATAAAAATCATCATGAGATACCACTTCATTTGTAGAAATCCTTGACTTTAAATTATTGAATTTATTACATAGTAAAAAATACCCATTAAAAGTTAAATGGTCAGGAGATACTTGAAAAGATACTCAACAACAACAATAATAATTGCATCTCCAGATATATTAAAAAGATCAGAAACAAATGTTGAGACTGTCTAGTAAAGGACTCCTTGTACACTGTTGCTGTAAATGTAGACTGGTTCACCTCTTTGGAAAACAGCATAGAGGTTTCTCAAAAATCTTAAAAATAGATCTACCATATAATCCAGTAATTCCATTTCTAGGTATCTTATCCAAGGAAAAAAAAAACTAATTTGAGGGCCTCCCTGGTGGCGCAGTGGATTAAGCAACGCACTATGAAGCACTGCAGCACGAGTTCGATCCCTGCTGCTGGCCAGGGAGAGGACCCACATGGCTCAGCAGACCTCTCCTGCTATGCCTGCTGCTCCCCTCAGCAGTATACATCTGTTGATCTGACTGTTCTGCTCCGTGCTCTGTCTGTGGTGAATCCTCTCACCCCCCACACCTCTGGCCTGTACCCCAGTGCTTGTATGAATAAAAAAATAAATCTTTAAAAAAAAAAACTTATTTGAAGGGATATAGGGATATATATATAACACTACTTAATATCTTCATCGCAGCACTATTTATAATAACCAAGTATGGAAACAACTTATGTACCCAACAACAGATGAGTGTATTTTTTTTTTAAGATTTTATTTATTTATGCATACAAGCACTGGGGTACAGGCCAGAGGTGTGGGGGGGTGAGAGGATTCACCACAGAGAGCGGGGAGCAGAACAGGCAGATCAACAGAAGTACACTGCTGAGGGGAGCAGCGGGCACAGCAGGAGAGGTCGGCCGCACCATGTGGGTCCCCTCCTGGCCGGCAGCAGGGATCGAACTCGTGCTGCAGTGGTTGTGGTCTGCTTCATAGTGCGTTGCTTAACCCACTGCGCCACCAGGGAGGCCCCAGATGAGTGTATTAAAAGGATGTATATATGCACAATGGAATACTACTCAGCTATAAAAGAAAAAAAAAATGAATTCTTGCCACTTACAACAACAGGGATGGAACTGCAGGGAATTTTGATAAATTTATTACAAGTGAGAAAGAGAAAGACAAACATTGGGTGATATCACTCATGGAATAAAGAAGCAAAGCAAAGGAACTGATAGACTAAGCCAAAAGAAACTAGAAATCTGGCTGTAGAAGTGAGACTTCCAGAAGGATGGGGGAGCATAGGGAGCAAAATGGGGAGGGCTCAAATGACTGTGATGGAAAATTATGGATGCTTTGGTGATGGGTGCAATGTGGTAACATACATCTGAAGAGGTGTAAACATCTCTAAATCATATACAAAGTTTAAGCCAGTGTTACCTCAATAAAACAGGACAGTTAATTTTTAAAAATTTTGTGCCCTTTATACTGCTTCAAATTAAAAGAGAAATCCTCTGTGTCCTCTATATACATATATATGAAATTTTTCAATATATGGTTATTAATCAAAGAGATTCCAGTGCTTATTTGGAGCTCAATACTGTTGGTCAGATTTTGGAATTACACACTGACAATGTTCCAGATTCATCTCTGAGATAAAGAACAGTTTGTCTGGGGGACAGAGACTTTACTGGTGATGAAAAATCTTGTAACCTAAGCTTCAAAACAACAAACCATTTTATAAAGATTTCAACTGAATTATTATCATTAATTACAACTAGTTGAAATGTTAACTTAGAGCCACCGGATTTCTTTTCAGTGTATTTTCTCCACTGGTAGGATTTAGTTTTAAAAGTTATGCATTGTAAAATGCTGGGCCTTCCTGGTGGCACAAGCTGTTAAGCAATACACTATGAAGCATTCACAGCCACTGCAGCACTAGTTCAACCCTCGCACAGGAAGGTGACCCACATGGTGCAGCTGTTCTCCTCAGCAGTGTATTTCAGTCAATCTGCCTATTCTGCTCCCCACTCTGGTGAATCCTCTTACACCCCACACTTCTGGCCTGTACCCCAGTTTTTATATGCATAAATAAATCTTTATCAAAAAATGTAGAATGAAGAGAGACTGAAAAATGACCCAAATTGGAAAGTACTTCCAACTATATGACATAATAGTTGTCATATGTACCCTTCCCCTACTATGATCAAGAATTTAGACCCTGCTGTGTGGCTGAAAATAGAAGATGATTACAACCCTAAACTGAGCTTAATGCCAGATATCCTCATTGCTTGAATTTCTCTGAAAGCAACCAAATTGCTTTCTACAGGCACACTTCCATTTATTTTGCTATGAAGATACTGCACCTTTTATGATTTGAAAATTTGTGGCAAGCCTACCTAGAGCAAGTTGTCTGAGTCACTTTTCTGGCAGTGTGTGCTCCCTTCATGCCTCTGTGCCACATTTTGGTTCTTTTCACAATATTGCAAACTTTTTCATTCTTGTATTTGTTAATGTGACCCATGAGCTATCAACTTTGCTGTTATTATTGTTTGGGGACACTATGAACTAAGACAGTGAACTTAATTCATAAATGTGTGTCTCCTGACTCTTTTACCAACTAGTCATACCCCATCTCTCGCACTCTCCTTGGGCCTCCCTATTCTCTGAGACACAACAGTATTGAAATCATAACAATTCATAGGCCTACAATGGCTACTAGGTATTCAAGTGAAAGGAAGTTCTCACATTTTTCACTTTAAATCAAAAGCTAGAAATGATTAAGCTGAGTGAGGAAGGCACATTGAAAGTCTAGATGGCCAAAATTTAAGTCAGTTGGGCCAAACAGTCAAGTTGTGAGTGCAGGGAAAATAATATTCTTAAAGGAAATTAAAAGTGTGACTCTGTGAACAAAAAATTATATGAAAATTAAACAGCCTTATTGTTTATGTGGAGAAAGTTTTAGTAGTCTGGATAGAAGATCAAATCAGCCACCACATTCCCTTGAGCTAAAGGCTGATCTGGAGCAGGACCCACTGTTCCTCAATTTTATGAAGTCTTAGAAAGGTGGAGAAGTTGCAGAATAGAAGTTTGAAGGCTGAGAGTTTGGTAGATTCAAGGAAAGAAGCCATGTTCATAACCTCAAAGCACAAGGTGCAGCAACTGTGCTCAATCTATAAAGGTGGATGCACTACATACAGCTTTTCAGAGCAGACCAGTATTATTTTGAAAGATTTCATCTAGGACTTTCATAATTAAAGAGGAGACATCATAGCCTTGATTCAAAGTTCCCAAAGACAAACTGACTTGCTTGTTAAAGGCTAATGTAGCTGGTGATAATAAGTCAATAGCAATGTTTATTTGCCATTCTGAAAACCTTATGGACCTTAAAAATTATACCAAAACTTCTTTGTATTCATTAAATGGGATAACAAGCCTGGATGTGTACAGCATTCAGGCAGCATATCTGTTTACAACTTGGTTCACCAATTACGATAAGCCACTTTTGAAACTTATCACTTAGAAAACGAGATTTCTTTCAAAATATCACTGCTCACTGACAATGCACGTGGTCACTCATGAGTTGTACAAGGAGATGTACAAGGAAATTAATGTTGTTTCATGTCTGCTAACAGACCATCCATTCTGCAGCCCATGGATCTAAGGTGGTTTTGACTCAAGTTGGATGTTTTTAAGAAATACATTTTATAAGGATACAGCTGTCAGTGATTCCTGTGATGTAAAGGTTAAAGAAAATTGAAAGGTTTCACCATGGTAGATACCATTAAGAATATTGGTAATTTGTGGGAAGAAGGAAAAAAAATCAACATTCACAAGAGCTTGGAAAAAATTGATTCCATTCATCATGGATGACTTTGAGGGGCTCAAGATACCAGTGGAGGTGGTAACTACAGATGTGGTGGCAATAGCAGGAGAGGACTTAGAAACAGAGTCTGAAGATTTGACCAGCCTGCTGCATTTTTATGAAAAACCTCAAAAGAATGAGGACTTGCTTCTCACTGGTGAGCAAAGAGCGGTTTCCTGAGATGGACTCTTCTCCTGCTGAAGATGCTGTGAACACTGTTGATGGTGTTACAGGGCAACCCTAATATAAAATGGGTTTCCCACACTGGGTTCTCCACCCGCACGCGCAGAAGACTTAAAAGTTTCAACTCCAGGTACACGTGGCAAAAGTTATTAGCACGTTTTATTTTATGAAAGAAAGGGAAATAAAAGTAATAACACCAAAGGAAAAAGAAAAGGATACAAATCCACAAATACTCTACCAGATCTAAGCAATGGCGCGTTGAGAGCTGGCTCCGAGTTGAATGAATGGCTCCGAAGAAAGGGGGTCTGGCTCCTTCGTCAGAGAGAGTGTGTCCAAGGCTCACCTCAGTTTTTACAGCCAGCCTGGCTGCTTAACTCCACCCTCAGGTCCCAGTAATCCACTCTTCAACAATCATCTCATTAGATTTGTGGTTCTGGAACACTGATGGTCTGGAGTGGGGGTTAAAATCCACACACCCATAATTCATTTAAAACCACCTTTCCCCCTAACAATGGGACAACAAAGGTTTTAGAATATTACATGAGGTAGCTGGTAAAACAGCTACAGAATTTGAAAGGATGACTCCACTTTGAAAACACTAGGTAAAATGCTATCCAAAGCAACACAGCCACAGAGACCTCTTTCATGAAAGGGAAAGTCAGTCAATGCAGCAAACATCACTGTTGCTTTATTTTCGAAAATTGAAACAGACACCCTAATCTTCAACAATCACTATCTTGTTTGTCACAAACATCAACCCTGAGGAAAGGCCTTCCATCAACAAAAAGATGAAAACTCACAAAGTTTAGTTGATGGTTGGGCATGTTTTAGCCACAAGGTCTTTTTTTTTTTTAAAAAAGATTTATTTATTTATGCATACAAGCACTGGGGTACAGGCCAGAGGTGTGGGGGTGCTGAGAGGATTCACCACAGAGAGCGGGGAGCAAAACAGGCAGATCAACAGAAGTACACTGCTGAGGGGAGCAGTGGGCACAGCAGGAAAGGTCTGCCATGCCATGTGGGTTCCCTCCCTGGCCGGCAGCAGGGATTGAACTCATGCTGCAGTGGCTGCGGTTTGCTTCATAGTGCGTTCCTTAACCCACTGCGCCACTAGGGAGGCCCACAAGGACTTTTAAATTAAGGTATGTACATTTTTAAAAGATTTTATTTATTTTTGTGTAGAAGAACTGGGGTTGATGGGAGCCACCTAACTATGCTGTGAGGTTCCACAGTTGGCCCTCCTCGGACTCCTTTTTGTTTTGGCCGATTTAATAATTAAATAATTAAATAATTAGATAATTTTGATGACGTACTGCCAATTGGCTGATATTATAATACAAATTCTAAAATTAGATTATTAGGAAAATTTTTAAACTCAAACATTTTACTATGGGCTACAAGCCTTGGGGAATCTAAGCATGACTTTCAAGATTGGGCCATTGTGAAAGGTCTTGCATATCTGCCTTTATTAAGGGTGGATCCTGCATTCCTCAGGTGACTCTGTTAATTAAAATTTATGGCTTTGCATTCTTTAAGGGTAGGTTCTGCAATTCCTGATAACAGTTACAGAACCCCTCCTCCCTTTAGATAATTTGGCAACAAACTTTATCAACTAAATCTAAGAGACAAGAAAACTAGTGATTCCTGGTGAAGGACAGATACAAGGGTACAGATGCTGTTGATTGAGTACATTCCCCCGCTGCTGACCTACAGTAGAATGCTGACACCAATTTGACCTTAAGCTAATAATTCATTTTATGCTCAGAGTGAAAATAGAATAACTAATTATGATTTCATAAAACTAGTCTACCTGCCATAATATAATTAACCAATCATAATAACTAACACTAGCATAAAGATGCTGTCTTGATTTTATAATCACCTTGTTATTTAGCCTGGCTGAATGTCACAAGATCCCAAGCCGCTCTTCCGAGAAAAAATGTAGTCATTCCTGATCAATGCACATGTTGATGTAATCCCGCCTCTTTCTCCTTAATGTATAAAATAAAGACCTGCTGAGACTTTTCAGCACGGATACATACCATACCCCGACTCAAGTTTTGTAACCCTGAAGCCCCCCTCCTTCGCCAACTTCCATGCCATCTTTTGGGGACCTCGGCCTTCTGTCGTAGCTGGTCTACGGCCTGGGGTGTAGGCCAGAGATAATGGGGGTGAGAGTGTTACAGGGCAACTTTAATATAAAATGGGTTTTTTACACTGGGTTTTTTACTTGCGCGCTTAGAAGATTTAAAAGTTTTAACTCCAGGTACACGTGGTAAAAGTTATTAGTATGTTTTATTTTATGAAAGAAAGGGGAATAAAATAGTAATAACGTTAAAGGAAAAAGAAAAGGATATAAATTTACAAATATTTTACCAGATTTAAGCAATGGCGCGTTGAGAGCTGGCTCCGAGTCGAATGAGATTGCTCCGAAGGCAGAGGTCTGGCTCCTCCGTTAGAGAGCGTGTTTTTTAGGCTCACCTTGGCTTTATAGCCAGCCTGGCTGCTTAACTTTACCCTTAGGTTTTAGTAATTTACTTTTTGATAATTATTTTATTGGATTTGTGGTTTTAGAACACTGATGGTCTGGAGTGGGGGTTGGAGTTTATATACCCATAATTCATTTAGGACCACCTTTTTTTTGGAATACTGATGGTTTGGAGTGGGGGTTGGAGTTTATACACCCATAATCCATTTAGGACCACCTTTCCCCCTAACAAGAGGACTCACCAGAAACAAAGTGGGGAACAGAACAGGCAGATCTACTGAGATACACTGCTGAGGGGAACAGTGGGCAAGACGGGAGAGATCTGCTGTGCCATGTGGATCAGCCCTCTGGCTGGGGATCAGCTCAAGACACAAAGGGCCATGTGGTGGTGGTCTGAGATTTAGACCCTAAGCCATGGGGGAGGTCCCAAAGTATATACATTTTATAAAAATGTATACTTAAAAGACTACAACATAGCATAAATATAATTTATATGTGCTGGAAACCAAAAATTGTTTCACTTGCTCTATTGTAATACTCACTTTATTGTGGTAATCTGGAACCCAACCTATAATATCTCTAATATATGACTATAAATCAAATTTAATGGGTGTTTCACAAAAAAAAATTAGAGAAATATTAAAGCTATTGTTTTTGCAGATTGTGACCTTACAGCTTTTTTCTTTGTATATGCATTATCCCATTAAAAACAAATCTGTATGTCAAAAGTCAACTGAAGAAGAATACCAGTGCAGGGAATTTGCAAAATGCTACTTTGTAATTTTCAGAATGTATCCTATTTTTTACAACAAAATTTTTTATTTTATATTAAAAAACTAAATATTAAATAATAAATCTAATTTCATTTAAAATATTCCTTAGAATTTTAAACATATGGCAATATTGCAAGAATATTATACAGAATTCTCATATAACTTGCATCCAGATTCACCAATTATTAACTTTCTTGCTTCGTATACTTGTACATATCTTTATTTTTCACTTTGAACTTTCTGAGAGAATATTGTAGTCATCATGCCTTTTTATCCTCCGATAATTCAGGGTGTTTTTCTTAATATCAAAGACATTAACACTCATAGCTAAATTCCAAAAATTTATAACTGGACAAAACTATTGCTTTATTTAAGGATTAATTCAAATTTTTTTCCTCACAGTTTCAATAGTCCTTAAAAACACTTCTCTGAGATTCAAAGCATAATCATTCATTTTATTGCTTTTTCTCTCTACTTTTGTATTTGTCATCAATTCTTCAGTCTATATCATATAATGCTAACATTTAAGAAGAGTCCAGGTCTTTTATTTTGTAGACTATTCCTAAATTTGATTTTGTCTGACAATTCTTTACGACAGATCCATGTTTCACATTTTGGTTCAGAAGCTTTCACTGGACTTGTCTCCTTAAAGACAGAATTTTCCCTTTTGTAATTTAAAAAGCATTTATGGGAGAATTCTTGAAACTCTGCTGACACTGAAATATGTGACCAACTAAATTTTTGATAAGTGTTTTCAATATAAATTGCAAATTTAATAAAGTGGGATTTCTTGCTTTTAAATAGAGGTAATATATACTGCTCTTTTTAGTTAGATATATTTTGGTAGGTACACATATAAGTAAGATATTTTTGTGATGTTCTATGTTACTGAATCAAATATTACAATTCTTTGTTTGTAGAAACAGAATGTTTTAATCCAAATGAGGTCATCTAAGCTCTTGGAAGAAGACTTGGAAAGAAAGGAAATTTTAAATATTGATTTATTTTCCAGATTTACTTAAATCTCTGGAAATTTATTTTCTCAATGCACTTGTTTCTTTTTGCTTTTCTGCTCTTGTTCATTCTTCTTCTTTTTAAACCTTTCAGACTTCTTAATACCCTAAATAGAATTAAGGAAGCTCAGAGTCTGTTGTTCTGGAAAGTACCAGAAACAAATGAGCTCTCTGGGCAAGTAGATGGCTGAAAATGAATGGGATAATATGTGCACCTGTTGATGTGTCTAAGATTCACTGGTAGCTAGTAAGTTAGCTGGAATTTAGGATAAGGATGTCCGTCGGTGTTTGAATTTCAAAATAAGTAAATGGAATTTCTATGAGTCTGTATTTATGCTTATAGATCAGACTGATATCGATGCTGAAAATCCCATCTGGTTTTGGAACTGAGTTTATTACAGATTGCATTTGGATTCTTTGAAACCCTCTTGCCCTGGGGACATCTCTTTCCTTCCTCCACCTCCATCCTCCCCACCCTTGCATCACCACTACCCACCACCACTGCTTGTCATCTGTTTACTTTGGGAGGGCTGGGCCTGGGAATGGAAACAGGACATAGACGGAAACCATTTTCAAAAACACAAACAAGGCTGTTGGGAGAAACGACTTCCTTTTTACCCAGCACCCTTGGCAGACCACATCACTCCCTCAATCAGTGAACTCACGCTTGAACAAACTTCCAGACAGGAACAAACCTCAGTCTTCCAGCGACGGAGAATTTGTACAATTCTGACTTATCCTAAACTCACAAAATAAACACAGTGGATAACAACTAGTAAAACATGATTCAGAGTTAAACTGAGTCTATTATCCCAAGATACTATGTTTTTCAATCTTCAATGTCAAATAAAATATTCATAATTCTAGAAGACTGGAGAGCCTAACTAGTCTATCTCCTAAGGTTTGCTCCACTGAAGAACCATGTCTTGTATCTCTAAGGGATGAGCAAACATCTTAGGTAGTTTTTAGTATTCCTTTAATTATTAATTCCTTTAATGATCCCTACAAATAAGAAAAATGTCCTAATGATTAGAACACTGTCTTTTCTATTTAATGTATTATTTATAAAATTGGTTTTTAAATATTATTTTCTTAAGTAATCTCTTATTTTAGTATAATAAGGTAGAAGTGAATTGATGAGAGCTTCATTTTTTAAGTTATAGCCATCAGAGTTTAAATCCTGCTTCTCAACTGTGTAAACTGGAGCAGGTTCCTTATACTTTACAACTTACTTTTCTCATGTATATAAATGGGGGATCATTTAAGTTGTAAGGATTCAATAAGTTACTAGGTAAAGAGCTATACAGCAGAGACACTAACTTGAAGGCCTGATCAACCATATAGAAAGTACCCTTTTTGGAATTTACCAGGCAGTCACTTCAACCTCAGTTGGGCTTAGGCACAGTCTTGGTGACTCAAACTTGTGGATTGTCAGGTTGTTCTCTCCCCTGTGATTTGGAGGTTTGACTTCCATATTTCCTGCCCAGTTGAGTTAGTCACATTAATAGCATCCTCCATCATGGTTTGTGGTTGCCCTGGTCTTTAAATTTGGCCTGCCTTATTACAATCCCTATTTATTGGTTAGGTCTAAGAATATTTTTATAAGTTATGGCCACATTAGCAATTTAAGAGGCAAAAAAAATAGTAAAAAGAAACCGTGGCATGGTTAATTAACCCTGTTACTCAGGGATATTGAAAAAACTGGAAATCTATTGACAACAGTGGCTCAGATAGAATGTAGATTCATGAACTTCCTCCAGATTGGCCTGAATCTCATCTCAGAGAGCAGTACTTTACTGTTAAGATTTCATCAATTATCATTTCAGATTCTGATTTTAGCCTCTATAGAATTTAAGCAAAATTTTCCACAAATTAAAAACAGACATTTAGAATTAAAACTATGATTTTTTCAACACTTAATATCTTCCCCTCTCTCTCCCTTTAAATCTGGAGTCAACTACTTTCTCCTAGTCATTCAGCAATGTGTCCTGATCTTCAAATTCATCTCACTAAATTTATCTATTCAAGGAATGTTTATTGAGTTCCTACTATACTCCAAGCACAGTTCCAGAGGGGAGACTAGACAACCAGTAAGCAAGTTCAACAAAGATCCTGGCTCTTGAGAAACTTTTGTTCTAGCAAGGAAGACAAACAGTAAACGACAGATACAACAAATAAGAACATTAAATTATATATGTATTTCAGAAAGCAAAAAATGCTTTGGCTGTGCCCGCTGCTCCCCTCAGCAGTGTACTTCTGTTGATCTGCCTGTTCTGCTCCCTGCTCTCTGTGGTGAGTCCTCTCACCCCCCACACCTCTGGCCTGTACCCCAGTGCTTGTATGCATAAATAAATAAAATCTTTAAAAAAAATGCTTTGGGAAAGAAAAAAACTAAAGCAGGGTAAGAAATGATTAAGAAAATGGATTGAAGGATGTGGGGGCAGGTAGCTAAAAATATTAAATAGGGAAATCACATTATACCTCTTTGAAAAGGAGAGAGCTGGGCAAAGGCTTGAAAGAGATGACTTGCATTTAACCAGGCAAATATGGGGGATGCTATTAACACCTATATATCTACATAATTTTTAAATTCTGTTTCTCTGGACAACCTTGTCTAATAAACCAAGGACCAAAGATGAATATGTGTGGGAAACATTAAACACTATTATGGCCTTTGGAAATAGATATAAAGCACATTAATAAACCAAGGTCTCCAAATATTTATTGGTCTGAAATACTTTTGTAATTAAATGCACACACACACAAGTGCACACGCACATGCGTGCGCACACACACACAAGGATTCAGAAATCTATATATAATTCCTGTGCTGTAAGAATATATTTTTGACAATGTGGAAGAATAGAGCCAATTTCTATAAACTATACTACATGGAAGGACCTGCCGTATGTCCACGAAAAGCACAGGGAAGAGGAAATGAAACACAGTGATTAAATGACCAGATTCTAGTTCCATATTTCATAAACTCTGTATGGTTCATTTTTAGTGGTAAAATGGATAACTTAATATATGTTGTAAAGATTAAGATAATGCTTGCTTGATACATGCTTAGAAAAGTGAGAATTGCCATTGTTATTGTTTCAAGTACATAAACCTATAGAGCCCTATGTGAAAGAAATTACTATTCTTAAAAATGAGATTACACAGAAATAATATATTTTGTTGAACATATGAAACCACCCTCAAGTTTTAAAATATAATTCTTTGAATCACTATGATGTTACTACTAGACATATTATCTATTCTTTTACGTTGTGGACAAGAGTCTTAGCATAGTGCTGGCTAATGGATTTTTATTTTGTTCCTTGACTTTAGAAGATCTGTTGAGGATATTGTTCTTAAAAGTAACTTACTGTATACATTATATCACAACTATTATTTAGATGTCTGTGTGCAATTTGAGGGTAGGAATCTAGTTTTATTAGCCTTTTCGCCAGTAACTTGCAGTGTGTGTGATTGAGATGTGCTCAATTCTTTTTAAGTAAACTTATCTAAGACATTTAAACTTGTGTTAAAAAACTAAGAGCTTTGGTTATATTAAGGTATACATAGAGAGACTTGAGATGTGAGGATGCAATGATGGTTTTTCCTACCATATATTTATATGAATAAAACCAAATTCTATATTTTAGTCTCCTTTTCATTAGCTGTCCAAGATGCTCTAGCAGACATATTATTTACAGGAATCATAACAAACTAAAAAAAATCAAACCCGGGCCTCCCTGGTGGCGCAGTGGGTTAAGCAACGCACTATGAAGCAAACCGCAGTCACTGCAGCACGAGTTCGATCCCTGCTGCTGGCCAGGCAGGGGACCCACATGGCGCAGCAGACCTCTCCTGCTGTGCCCGCTGCTCCCCTCAGCAGTGTACTTCAGTTGATCTGCCTGTTCTGCTCCCCGCTCTCTGTGGTGAATCCTCTCACCCCCCACACCTCTGGCCTGTACCCCAGTGCTTGTATGAATAAATAAATAAATCTTTAAAAAAAAAATCGAACCCATAACTAAGTATTGGGTTATAGTATAAGGTACTCTATAACTCAACTGTGCAGAAGAGTCCCCATATACTGGTTGGCAGGAGGAAAATTAATCAAAAAGCTAACTTACAGTGACCTTATAATTTAAGCAAGTTTTTTTTTTTTTTGTAGTGTTCAGATACTCTAAGATAAATATGTTCTGTTTTCATATTGCTTCTCCTCTCTTGGATATGTCCAGTTAGAAGAAGAAAAAGTGGTTGTTGTGAATTGAGGTGCTGGGGAAGGGGTCCCTGGCTTCCTGCTGTCTGCAAGTGTGTGCTGACTGGCTTTTTTGGGACTCAGAGGTCTTGTTTGTCTTGTTGTGGAATTGCCCTGTTGGTTGGTCTCCAGTGTTGAAATCTACCCATCAGAAATAAACCCAAGGTCCATCCTTTTGGTTTAGGAATCTTAATTTGAGCGTCTCTCACCACGTTTTCCCTCTATTCAGCTGGTACCAACATCTAGTCCTTTCCCAAACTGTGGGATTTCTTCTCCCACAAAAGCTGACCCTGAACACAAGATTCAAGCCACAAGGACACTTAGAGATGCCCAGGAAAGCTAACTTCAGGGACTCCATCTGCCTGCAACTTGGTTCCGCGTTGCTAAGACTGTGTTCTGCTTTGGCTTGGGACAGCTTTCTTCCCGTTTGAAATTTGAGTCCACTTCACTTCCTTTATGCCCCCATAAGAGATTCCTCAGGAGCCTGATACATTTCTTACTGTAGGCTAGAGGTGGGACGATGCCTGATCTATATTTAATTACTTCTGTTACTCTTTCTTTTTTCTCCTTTGTACAGTTTAATGAGTTTAAAAAAGAGCATTTGTTTTTTTCTTTCTGGACCTTCCCCAATGAAAACTCCTTGTTTTTGCAATGGGGTAAGGCTCTGGATGTTTTGAAGCAGGGGATCAAGCAGTTCTGCTCGTCATATCCCCAAATGACAGTCTGCAGTAGGAGGTTGGTATCTTTATGAAAAGTCCTATTTTTGAATATTAGACAACCAATCCTTCTTTGGATATTTGATAAAAGAATGCCAAATGAAACAAAAAAGGAATACTAAACATCAACTTGCCCACCTCACTTTTTTATCATGTTTGGATGAGTCAGAATAAAGAATTTGTGCCTGATACATGTGAGGAAAAAATCATGTTGATGTTTGATTTTTTTTGAGAATGAAAATGCTTCTTAATGAAACATTTGTGTCATGCAAATGGTTATTTATTACTTTACAATGATGTGAATAGAATTTCGGAAAATAGAAGATACTGGAAATGCAAATTTTGCTGAAATAAAATTCAATATTATTTTTTAATGTATATCTGTAGGAGGAATTTAAAGTCCTTTCTGTTTATTTTTTTAATAATTAGAGACTCAAAGGAAGTAGAAATAATAATACAGAGTTCCATATACCCTTCACTCAGCTCTTCCCAATATCTCATATCAAAATCAAAACTCGAAAATGTCATTGTACTATACTTGTACCCAATCTACTGGCCCTATTTATTTAGTTTTCCTCGAGAGATTTAATTTTTCCACCCAACCTTGAGAGTAGGTACAAATGCAGCAGAGTTTCAGAGAATTTAGACTGCTGTCCCTAGTCCACCATTGCCCCAACACACCCCTCCAGTGTATGGGACAGAGTGACATCAAATGAGCATAAGGGTCCTGCTCTGAAATATTTTTCTTCTGGGTCCTTAACTAGTTGCATCATAGGCAGGTGTTTCTCTTTCCTTTTTCTCTTTTCCTTAATAAACTTGCTGTGTGTTGACAAAACAAAAAACAACAACAACAAAAAACCCAAATGACTACCCTCATAAATTTGCTAAAGTCATCCTAATTCTTTGTGTATTTTTTGAATGCATCTTGCCCTAAGAGATGAACTCATTCAATTCTTAATTTTTTTCCCCCTGAAATCTGAAGAGATGATAGTTGGCTAAGAGCCATGGGTAGAGCTTAGAGGGTAAAACACTGCCGGGGGGGGGGGGGGGGAAGNGGGGGGGGGGGGGGGGGGGGGGGGGGGGGGGGGGGAAGATCAGCTAAAGGGGATCTATAGCAAATGTGTTCTCGTTCTCCACAGATTTGCTGAGGAAAAGCTATATCCATCAGTTGTCTTTGAGAACACTGGAGTGTGACTGTCTCAGACAGCGTGAGTGACTGAGGTATAAAAGCAATGGCTAATGAAGTGACCCAATACACATTCTTAAAACAGTTACTGTATTTTAAACTAAGAATAACCTAGGTTTTATACGTGTGTGTGTGTGTGTGTGTGTAAAGGCTGAAACTGCCCAAGCAGCAAGGATGAAAGTGGAAGAATAGCCCACTTATGTTTCAAAACGCAGTGCAGGGCAAAACAGCACATGGCACCATAAGATTGGAAGTCAGCATCTGGGGTTTTAGCAGCACTGATGAGAAGGACAAAAGTTTCCATCTAACTTCAACAACCAAGTAGAGTCAGAGTGACTCAAGACATGTCTGGAGTTTAGACTTTATTTGATGGAAAGTTTGTAGGCTGGGTTTTCCTCTTTTCCCACTCTGACTTTACAAGCCAGAGCCCACATACTTGGAAACAGTAACTGGGCAATTACTAAATGGTTGCTGAGTGATGGTGTAAATAGTTGGAAAAAAGCTTCAATTTGGATTCATGACAGCTACCGAGGTAAGTCTTCTTACTCTCATGTTATAGACAGTTTTATATATGAAAAGGACACATGACTATGGAGGGAAGTAAACCTTTGCCATGTCTGTCCAACTAAAATTTGTCTTCATCAGTTAGTTGTGTATGTAAAAGTACAGAGCAAACTTGTAGGTTCTTTTAAAATTATTTCTTGGAAAATGCTTGCACTGTGAAGCTCCATGTGCTCTCAAAATTCACTGCAACTTGCTTTTCTAGAGGCCACACAGAAGAAGGCTGCCATGAGGAGGGAACTTTAGTCAAAGAGCCTTAGTCCCTTCTCAGGAGCTGCAGACGTCTGACACATTCTTATCTGAAGCAAAACTTAGGGCAAGGACAGGTGTAGAGCAGCATGGGGAGAGAGCCTTGTCACTTATGTGTTGTACATTAATCCATCTGTATTTGTGGATATATGTACACCATATGTTACAGTCATCCATCTGGTGAAAATATTCTTCTAAGAGCAGAATTTCACTCTCTCCCCACAGACACCTGTTTTGATGAGTGAATATTTTAATAAACTGCTTGAGACAAGGATAAAATGCCCAAGGGCCAGACCTAACTAAATGGTTATTGATCTGCTTTTCGTGGTGGTGGTGATGGCTATTGTTGGTGGAAGGCATTACTGGAGACTGGCCTGCATTTTTTTAACTGAGGAATTTAAGTCAGGAGATGAATTTTAATGTTAGGACAAAAGAGAGGATTTTTTTGATTGGCAGAAGAGAGAAGGGTGTGTGAAGAGAGTAAAGACTAACTTGTATTAAGCTTTTCTAGGTGGTATGTGATGTAATTTCTTTTCCTCATTTTCTCTAGAAATCTTTGATAAAATTGGTATCACTTGCCAATGCCTTGTGGTGCTGGATCTGTTTTAAACAGGTGTTGTGGCAAAAGCTGAGTGGGCACAGGGTGAGAACAGAGTCACCATAGAATTTCAGGCATATCTAAGTTACTCAGAACTGCAGGTTGTGGTCCATCTCTTCTAAATGAAAATGCTGTATGCTTGCCAGGTTACTGATGCTTAATACTGTCCCTCCAAATTTAGAATGTCGAAACAAAAAGATGACCACTTTCCTTTGTGAAAAAGTATTTTCTTTTATATATGCTTTATGAATATATTTGTATGTCACTTAGCAAAAATTTTAAAACATGTTAATCTCCTCGTGGAGAAATTGGGCCCATTTTGCAAATGGGAATTTTATATTTATAGGAATAAAGAGAGAGGAACTAATAAACAGTCACATTTAATTTAAAATGTTATTTTAAAAATGAAAAATCACTTTAATCTTGCTTGTTATGCACCTATGTTTACTATAAATAAATACAAATAAGCATTTGTACTTATACTACCAAGCAGAGAAAAATCACTGCTAATATATAGATGCCTGTCTTTTTAGTGCTGTTTATGTAAGACCCTATTTTGTGTCTTTTCATCTGTCTCCCATGCTGTGCTAAGTGTATTATATACAATAGTTCATCAAATTTCTCTTTACATGGAGAGGCAAATGCAGTATTATACATGGAAACACTTAGCAGTTCAAAGGGGCAGCTGTGGATCTCTTTGGCAGTCTTTGTATTTATATATTGAGGGCACATAAAACGGGTAAGTAAGCTCTGTTGTCACTTACATTGTATGCTCACTATAGCTCTCTCTGTCCAGACACTGACTTAGGTTGAAGGTGAGGAGATTTCAGGAATTAAAAAAAAAAAATCCAGACCAAAGCTAAGCACCTTAACCTACTGAAGAAAGAATTCAGGAGTATCCACCTTGCACAGAGCTCTTTGTTGACTGGAATATAGGAAAACATGTCCTCGTGCTTTCTCCATTTTCAAATAATTTTGCTTAGGATATCCAGAGAAAGAGTTGAGCCAACACTTAAGGTGAATGTGTTTGAACATATTTTTGATGTATTTGTTAAAAGAACTGGCTTTGTCCTAATTAACCCAATTTTTGATGATAGTTATAATTAAAAGTCATGTTAAACTTTATTATTATATTAAGTATATATTAATAATATATAATATATTATATTAAAGGTTATGTTAAACATTAAAAAATATGTTGCATATAGAAGACAACATGATGAAGTGAAAATATGCTGTGGCAGTATAGATAGTACACAATACGTTTCAGCTTTAGTAAGCTGCGACTATTTCAATAAATTCACATTCCTTTTTCGGGAAATGTGAAAACTCTTCTGAGTGAAATTGTTAAAGGCAAAAGCTATGAAATATGAGTCACCTGTAGACTTCCAAGAAACCAGTACTACTGGATTTCCTTACACATAGTGATTCAGTCTTCCAGGATATTCAACAGATGTCTTAGAAGGTGGGTGGCAAAGAAGAGAAACTAAAATCAACAAGAATTAAAAAATAGTATGTGTCTATTTAGCACATAGGTGTTTCTCACCTGAACACACATTCCTGGTATTTTCACCCATTTTTGGAAACCATTTTGTTTTTTTCTTTTCCTACTCTACCATCTGTGGTCATTTACTTTGAGATGGAAGTTATCAGGAGACTTAGGGATGACTGTTTCTTCTAATGTAGCTGAATTTTTATGTGCCTAGAGGTTTACCTTTAAGAAACCGTTTTTAAAACCATGTAACCATACTGAAGGAAAATGTCATAAAATAAATCCAGTCTTCTCTGGCCCTTCAAATAGGTTATTCTAAAGATAACCAAATATTTCTCTAAAAGCCCGATTCATTTTCACGAGCAGCAGTATGCTCTGCCCGTGATCACTCTCCTTTTTTATGTTCTGTGTTCTTCCCCACTATCTTCCCTCTGGCCCTCAGATCTACCACATTCTCTCCCTAGGTTTTGGGTAGTTGGATCTCATTTTTGTCTCTTCTGTTGTCTTCCTTCTTAGACCAGATCTGCTTGTCATTTTTTCTTTTTAACTTGTGTAACAGTTATTGGCTCTGTTATTGGTTCTGTTAATGGCTCAACTGTGTTTACCTAAAATTCATATGCTAAAGTCCCAACCTCCAATACTAGAATGTGATTCTACTTGGAAATAAGGACTTTTCATATGTAATAAAGTCATGAGCAGGTCATCAGGGCGACCCTACTTCAATATGACTGGTGTACTTATATGAAAATAAAATGTAGACACTTACAGAGAGGAAATGATGTAAGGCAGCTGTGTGCAGACCAAGGAGAGAGATCTAGAAAATATCCTGCCTTCCAGTCTGCAGAAGGAAGCAACCCTGCCAACCTTATCCAAGGTCTAGTCTCTAAGACTGTGAGAAAATAAATCTCTGTGTATCACGCTGTCATGACAGCCCTAGCAATCTCAAACAGGTTGACTTGGAAAACATCTAACCCAATTAATTAACCATGACAACTGTAGTCTATGAGACAGTGCAAGAATGTATCACCTGTGAATATTTCTTATGAATTCTATGATATGAATATGGCTACTGTGAATCCTAGTCATTTTAAGCTTAGAGGCATAAGATGTCTTAGGGTGCATAAAACAATAAATTATTCAATCAGTAAATGTTTAGTGAGTCCTTTCTATGTATTAGACATGGCACAATGAGATGTTGATACAGTCTTCAGGGAGCATATAGTCTCATAGAGGGAGCATAATCTCACAGAAGGAGACATTCATCTAAGAAACTAATGGCATTAATAGTGCATTCATGTTGGTGAGGGAAACAGGAAAAAGTAATTTATTTTACCTGGAATATCTTTATAAAGAAGATGGTGCTTCTTGAGCACACACAGACAGGAAAAGAGAGCATTATTCGGGAGGGGGGAATATAATGACTGAAATGTGTCTCCCCAAAATTCATGTTGAAGCCTAACCCCCATTGTGATAGTACTTGGAAATGGGAACTTTGGGAAACAATTGGTTTTAAATGAAATCATGAGGGTGGGGCCCTCACAACAGTGTTAATGCCCTGACAGATAGTTTTCTCACTCTCTGTTCCCACCGTGTAAGGATCCAGTGAAAAAGCACCAGTCTATAAATCAGAAAGAGAATCCTCACCTGAGACTGACCATCTTGGCACCTTGATATTGGAGGTCTCACCTCCAGAACTATGAGAAAATAAATTTCTAGTCTTTAAGACACTCAGTCTAGGGCAATTTGTTTTGGCAACCTGAACTAAGACAGAGCATAAGCAAATATTCAAAAGGAACTCATGGCCAGAGGGCTTAACTGTCCATTCATCTGTTCATTCACTCATTCGTTCAATTATTCACTTGTTCTATATTTATTGGACACCAACTTTGTGTTGTGAACTGTATTAAAACTTGGAAGTGTAATAGTAAATGAGGAAAGTTTTTACCTTCATATAACTGTTATAGGGCAGGGAGAGGAGCATTTAGAACCCTTAAGTTTGCCCTCTCTGAATGGGTTCTGCTATTTGCCGCATTAAGACAAACATATAAAACCTTTAATGGAAAGGAACTTTAATACAACTAGGGTATAATAAAGAAAGAATAAAGAATATAGTTACTAAGTTAAGCTTTCAAAGTTACCCATCTCCTTGAGGGTAAAAGTCCAGCCAAATAGGATTGGCCCAAAGCAAGGCCCAGAAACCTGGCACACATTTAAAGGACCTTTCAGTAGAGACCCATAGAAAAGGGTCAGAAAGAGTCAGACAAATCTGGGAGGAAAAGAGCAAAATTAAAATTAAGATGAAAGTTGCCATTGCTAACCTCCCCACAGGTCTCTCACCTACATCTGTTCCAACCAGTCCAAGACCAAAAAGCAAGCACAGTTTTTTCACATGTTCCTCTGCTCCACGTGCCTCATCCAGGTTTCCTTGCTGTTCTCCATCTTCCTTTCTCCCTCCTCTCTTCTCTGCAGAAATCTTTTTTTCCTCCTCAGCTCCACCCACTTAGGGCGGAACCAGGATTTTGGGAACTTCCCCTTTTCCTGGGACCACCCTGTTACATAACTTACATTTGAATGAAGAGAGAACTAATAAAGCAATAAACAAGATACTTTCAGATTGTGGAAAGTTCAGATAAGAGTAAAAGGAGGCATAACCAATGGTTACTATAGATAGAATTCCCAGAGAACTTTTCTCTGAAGAGGTGATATTTAGCTGAGTTTTGAAAAAATGAGAATCAGGTAACACTACCAAGATCTCAGGGAGTTATTTGGGTGGACGACTTGCAACTTCCAAAGTATAAAAAGCTTTGTGTATTCCAGGATGAAGAAGAGGTCCAGTGTGGCTGGAATACAATAAAGGGAGTATTAGATGAGAAAAATGAGAGAGGCATAGTCCATGAATCTTTGTACACTATACCAAAGAGCTGGAACTTCAGCGGGTGGACGAGGAGAACCTTTGATGATATTTACTAGGGGAATAGCAGAGAAAGTGTTTTTGTGCACTTTGATGAATACTGAAGATGTATTTTTTGAGATTACCAGATAAATTATAGGTTATTCATGCAATATTTGAGAGAGGCTTACACTTAAAAAAAATACTGACTGTTCATCTAAAATTCAAAACTGTAGTTTTACTTGCTAAACGCAGCAACCCTAATTGGAAAGCACAAGAGCAGAGCAGACGTGGATACTGTGATTTCCCAGAGAGACCACAGAGTCCTGAAAAGGCAGGAAGTGGAAGATTGGGTAGGAAAAACGGGGGTAACATGACTGGATGTGCTATTTGATTATTCTGGTGGGATACAGGAAGTGAAAATGGGAGAAAGGAAGGAGTCAGGAGTGACAGTTTTCTGACTGCAGTGGATGACCTTGCTTGTCCCGTAGGATACAAGAAAAAGAAGAGATTTCAGGGATTGGCTAAGTTTGGTTTTGGGAATGCTGAATGGAAGGTTCTAGGGTCCTACTCAGGTAAAAATATTTCAGAGGTAAATGGATATACAGATCTGAAAGTCAAGAAAATTCTGATTAAAAAATTCAGGATTCAGGGGCTTCCCGGGTGGTGCAAGGGGTTAATTCTCAGCACTGTCACTCTGTCAGCAGCCACTGAAGCACGAGTTTGATCCCCTAGCCAGAGAGCTGACCCACATGGCACAGCAGACCTCTCCTGTCTGCCTGCTACTCCCCTCAGCAGTGTGTTTCAGTGCATCTGCCTGTTCCGCTCCCCGCTCTGTCTCATGAACCTCTCACCCCACCCCACCTCTGGCCTACATCCCAACTCTTATATGCATAAATAAATCTTTAAAAAATTTCAGAATTCCTGTCTTGTGAGTCATTGGCACATAGCTGTTTATGATTCTAGCTATGAAAATGATCACAGGGAAGGGCATATTAGAGTGAGGAGGGATCAACACAGACTTTATGATAAAATACCATGGAGTATGTGTTTGTGTGTCAAGATAATTTTGTATCTTATTTCCTATTCTCTTTACATATTAATGCACCTCCCCCGCCACACACATTTCTGTTGGGTTTTAATACCTGTTGCTGGCTCTGGAGGTCAGGAGTGATGAGAGAGTGGGGAAGTGGTTAGAAGATCTTTGTTTATGTCCTACCTCTGTCTGTCTGAGTGAGCGAGCAATAGCAAGCCACTTTCTAAACCTCAGTACGTCCCAAACTGGTTATTTGGGGGATTAAACAAGAAGAAATATGTCACAGGGTTTTGGAAATTATATGGCCTTAATTATCTATTGAAGAAAAGAATTGAACCTGTTTAGGCAAAGGAATAGTTAAATTAATAAATAGCAAATGAAACCAGGGCTAACTGGTACAGGGAACATGTTGTTACTGAAAGCTATTTTAGGTAATGAAATAGGCTTTTTGTATGCAGAGTTGGGTTTTCCTTGTTTTTACTGTGGCAATACCAGTTAAATGGTACTTCTTACTTGATTGGAAAATTGAGACTTTTCTATTGGAGATGCTCCTAATTGGATCAGGGACATTTCTTGATGGGCAAAACTGCTTAGTGGTTAGACAATTAGACTTAGTGGACACTTAGTGCATTTACAACCAGCTCCAATAAGTCACTTAACCTGTATGTAAACATGAAAATAAAAGTAGCATCTGCTTTATGATTTTATTTATTTATGCATATAAGAACTAGGGTGCCAGTCAGAGGTGTGGGGGAATGAGAGAACTCATCAGAGAAAATTGGGCAACAGAACAGGCAAATTGACTGAAATACACTGCTGAGGGGAGCAGTGAGCAAGACAGGAGATGTCTGCTGCGCCATGAGGGTCATTTCCCTGCCTGGGTATCTAACTGGTGCTGCAGTGGCTGTGGATGCTTCATAGTGTAGTGCTTAACCCCTTGTCCCACCAGGGAGGCCCCTGCAGATGAGTTTTCTAACACTGCATTGTGTAACAATTCCTTTTCAGAGGGCTCCTGGCACTCTCCATTGTTCTGGGATGATAATCTAACTTGCTTCCTTTACATTTTACAAGTTTGGATGGGGAAAAAGAGTGACAATCATTTACATTATCATTTACAATATCTCTGGCAAAGCTGTGACACTTCCTTCCTACTAGGATTATTTTGGAATCGTTGGCTTGCTCTGCTTTTTGACAAAGCTGTGTGGTACTTTCAAACACTGCTACTGAAACTGCTATCGGCTATCATACTCCCAGAGGACAGTATATCAGAAACCTTACTGTATGTTTGAACTTTGGCTATTTATTTTGAGCTAATTGGCAAATTCTCAAAAATATTTGAGTGATTTTGTGGGTGGCTTCCTAAAGTAACAGTGAAAAGTGGGAAACTAATTACATGCTTAGCAATATTGAACTGATGAATAAATGCTGGTGTGCTAATGTATTGTAATGTCTAGGAGAATAAAATAAGAGAAGCCTTTATTTTCCCATGAAAAGTTCTTCATTGTATATGAAGTAAACAGCAAGTTACAAAAACCATGTAAAATCGATTGCTTTAAAAAAAAAAAGATGGGGGCCTCCCTGGTGGCGCAGTGGGTTAAGCAACGCACTATGAAGCAAACAGGCAGCCACTGCAGCACGAGTTCGATCCCTGCTGCCGGCCAGGGAGGGG
>JAGFMF010011861.1:8083847-8095365 GCA_019455555.1 Galemys pyrenaicus | reverse complement strand
CTGCTCCCCACTCTGTCTCTGGTGAATCCTCTCACCCCCCCACACCTCTGGCCTGTACCCCAGTGCTTGTATGCATAAATAAATAAATCTTTAAAAAAATAAATTAATTAAAAAAAAAAGATGTAGCATTAATTTAAAAATTTGGAAGAAGTATCACAAAACTACTGGTGGTAGTGGTATTTTGATTGGTTTTATTAACCATTTGCTTTTAAATACATTTTCTAAATTTTCTTCAATAATCAAGAATAGAATATATGAAGACAAAAAGGGAGAAAATATTTTAAAGAGATTTTTTTCATACAGTTCGGTTAGTTTTTATAATCAAGTTATTTGTGGAAAAGTTTCCATGCTTTCCAAGAGAGCTGCAGGGGAGGAAAATCTTCTCTCTTAGTTTCTGTGGTTGGGCCTAAGAATTAAACTGGTAAAAGGCAGTTTTATTAATAGGAGAAAAGCATACAAATCTCATTTATATTTTTATATGTACAGGAAGCCTCAGAAGAGACTACCCAGGAGAAGCCAGTAGGCACCAAACCTTTTCCATCTTCTTTAACAAAGAATACTAAACTGTGGGGATGTGATGGACAAAGGGGTGTGGGTTAGGGACAGTAAATCGTGAGACAATGGCTTGAAATATCTGAAGGAAACTAATTAAAAATAAAGGTAATTTTATGCCATCAGAATGCTCTTTTCTTCTTGGTGCAGGTAGGTAATTTTATTACCTATTTATTATTACCTATAATTCTCATAGGTAATTTTATGATGTTTTTAGGTAGAAGGGAAGGTCAGATGCCTTTGGCATCTTTTGCCTCCGCCAATGCTTTCAGCTCAAACTAATCAAAGCAGCATAATTAGCAGCAGCGTGTTCTTCAGGGCCTGTGCTGATTACAGGAACCTCGCGCTTTCCCGATGCTACCAGAGCAGCTCAAGCTTGTGGGTTAACTGAAGGCCGGTGGTGAAAACAGAGTGCTTGAGAAGCAGTACAATGGATGTTTGCTTCTTCTTGCCTTCCTCCCACCCTCTCTGCATTTATTTGCAATGGAAAAGAGGATATTGATTCCACAAGGTCGAAAGTACTTTACTATCTAAGGTCTCCAGAGGCAAAAAGGAGAGAAGAATTCTTATCTCGGCCTAGTAATCAATACCAGGTGAGCTCTCTACCACGAAGTTCCTCTGCTACATTAATTATCTTGATTGAAAGAATATCTTTGAGTTACTCCCAACAGACAAATCTCCATGTTAAGGATAAGAGTCTAAACTTTTGGCTAACAACTCCTAGGGGTGCTGCCAATAAGCTTCGGAAGGCCATTCTCAGGCTTTTGGGGCAGATTTCCAAAGCCCAGAAATCTGAAGATGTAAAAATGAAGAAGAACAGGAAAAACACTATACTATTTCCTCTGTGCTTATGGGCTGACCTGGAGTTCTCCTTCCGTGCTGGATGGCTGTGGAGAAACCAGCCAGAATAACTGATGCCAGAGTTTGCTATTACTCTTGTCAGGAGTTTCTTTTTGTTTGTCGGAGTCAGAGATTCTAGGTCACACTAATTCATTTTTCACCTGAGATTTTCTTTTTCATTAGAATATTGTGATTAAATTCAGGCTCCCAGGGACACATTCTAGGTGGAAGGAACTTGGCCAAGAGAAACATTTTAGTGGAAAAGTAAAGACCTTGGGTTCTGGGCTTGAGTTATTATGTACCAGTCAATTGTTTAAGCAGTATTTCTTTCTTTCTCTTATTTTTTTTAAGATTTATTTGTGCATATAAGAACTGGGGTACAGGCCAGAGGTATGAGGGTGTGTGTGAGAGGATTCACCAGAGACACAGTGGGGAGTAAAACAGGCAGATCCACTGAAAGACACTGCTGAGGGGAGCAGTGGGCAAGGCATAAGAGGCCTGCTGTGCCATGTGGGTCACCTCCCTGGCTGGGAGCTGCAGTGGTTGCAGATAGCTTCGTAGTGCTGCAATTTAACCCCTTGCTCCACCAGGGAGGCCCTGTTTAAGCAGTATTTCTAAGACTTAGCTTTTGCCTTTGTAGAACAGAGGGGAAATGAGGAAAATAGAGGTCACTGTGAGGATTAAATTCACTGGTGTCCTTAAGTGTCTGACATATAATAAGTATTTAATGAAAGTCAACATGAACAAAGAACAGCTTTGGGGAAGCTAAGGGTTGCCCTGGTTTTGGTTGAGAGGCTGTGGAAAGACAGATTGAATACAGTCTAAGCCCAGACTCCACCGCATGGGGAGTGTCACCCACCAGCCTGCCCCTGCTACCACCCAGGCAGTCATCTAGGCAGTTACTTCTTCAGTAAAAGTACTCCTTTTTATTCCCAAACCCAAAACGTAGTGTTTAAAACAGCACTACTGTTTCATGAAGGTGATGTTTTGGAAACTTGTTTTCTTGAGTAGTTTTTAAATTTGTGTCTATAAAGTTATGTCCTCTTACTGCAGAGCTTCAGATGTGTAGAATCTACCAAGCATATTACCAGGGAAAAGAATGCTGCTTCTTGTGCTGTCTGCGTTCCTCTGAAGGGAACACCAGAAAGCTCAGGATATTTAGGTTATTTGAAAATAGCAGGAAAAAGCAAATGCTGAAATACTAAAAATAAAAAAGGCATTGAATCTACTTAAACTGATCACTGCAGCTGGCAGCAGCTCATTAAAAGTCAGTTTCTAAAAGTGATAGCTTTCAAAGAGCTTTTCATACATTTTCTGAGGTTGCCCTGAAAGGAATCCTTTCTTCATGCACATTGCTGTTTAGGAGGGCCAAATGAAATGATTTTGAAGGTAGACCAACATGAATTTGAAGGTAAGCATGGTCCTTAAAGGAATAGAAGGCTTATTCAGAAATGTTTATTGAAATGGAGAAATCCAGCTGACTTTCACATCCAGGCATATCAAGTTTTCTAGGTTCCAAAGTGGATCACATGCTTTAAAGTCCTCAGGTCCCACTAGGTCAGCAGATTCACTCATGCTACTTTTTTCTTTGGGATTGGGCTCCAGAGTGACATTTGGGCTGCCCTCCCTGTGTCAGATGACAAAATCACTTGTCACTGGAGGGGTTAATATACCTTCCCCTCCCTGGTAAACATTTGTTTCTAAGAACACATTTCTTCTCTTTTTCTCCTCCGAAGTTCACTGACCTTTCTGCTCATAGCCCTTACAATGAACATCAGTTAACACAGGGAGTAGATAAGAGCCTGGGAAGATAAGACTGGCCATCCAGGAAGGACCTCTCCCCAGAAGCTGTGGTTTTCATGTTCTGCTTTGATGTATCAATGTACATCAGCAGCCAGGCTTTTATTTATTTTTTATTTTTTTTAAAGATTTATTTATTTATGCCATACAAGCACTAGGGTATAGACCAGAGGTGTGGGGGGGTGGGGGTGGTGAGAGGATTCACCACAGACAGAGCAGGGAGCAGAACAGGCAGATCAACGGAAGTACACTGCTGAGAGGAGCAGCGGGCTCAGCAGGAGAGGTCTGCCACGCCATGTGGGTCCCCCGCTCCCCCCAGCCGGCAGCAGGGCTCGAACTTGTGCTGCAGTGGCTGCGGTTTGCTTCATAGTGCATTGCTTAACCCACTGCGCCACCAGGGAGGCCCTTATTTATTTTTTAAATAAATTTATTTAATTATATTTGACATCATTTATATTCCCTAGGGAGTTCCCACTGTCAGTCCACCCGTGCACCATCACCTCAGTCCCTTGTGCTCTTTCTGCCTTGTCCCCGTCTTTGCCCTCCCTTCCTCCCCCACCCTCTATGGTCCCTTTGGCGATCCAAATGAGCATTTGTACTCCTATGTTTATTGCAGTACTATTTGTAATTGGTAAGACCTGGAAACAACCCAAATGCCCAAAAGTAAATGACTGGATCAAGAAGATGTGGCACATATACACAATGGAATATTATTCAGCAATCAAAAATGAGAAACTAGGGCCATTTATAGTAACATGGATGGAACTAGAAGGAATTATACTCAGTCAAGTCAGACAGCAAGAGGAAAATATCGGATGGCTTCACTATTAGGAGGAATATGAAAGAGCAACAACAACAAAAAGAAGAATAAGCTCAAGGAAATGGGCAACTACAACCAAAAGCAAATGAAAAACTCAACAAGAACTACCAGGCCTTTAAAGCTAAGTCAGGATCAGATCAGGAGAGCGGACTCAGAGCTGGTCCATGAATGCCCAGCTTTCCCGCCAGCTCCATCCCACGCTGCAGCACCCTCTCTCAATGGAGGCAGCTACACTGTGTCTCCATCTTTTTTCTCTCATGCTAATCACCTGTTTTCTTTTCTTTTTTGTCCTTCCTAATGTGGCAGAATCCTTGTACCCCTCACTGTCTTGGGGTTGTCACTACCTCAACAACAACTGCAGTGCATGGAACTGAACTCAGTATTTCAGGGGAGTGACCTTTGCAGGCAGAAGTGCCCTTTATGACCCTTTCCATCTATTTGAAAAATATATATTGAATGCCGACTATGTGTCCAACACTGTTCTAAGTATTTAGGATACTTCAGCAAATAATGACAAAACTTCCTGCTTTTATGAATTTTAAGATTCCAGTGGGAGAGAAATTTTATATGACATTATATTTTTGTTAGCAGGTGCTATGTTCTCTGAAGAGGAAATGTGTCTGTTCAGTGCAAGGTCAACAGGGAGACAGGATGGTGGAGTTGAGTGCTAGGGGCAGAAGAGCAGGAGGTGAAGTCAGAGGGCTATGAATTCAATGGGTGCCTGGGGAGGAACGGAACATTTTGAACAAAGACATGACACACTCTGACTAAGCAGTCACTACATCATCCACATTGAGAATAGACATGGAATATATAAACTGTAGGACACTTAGAATTATTGCAAATATAGAGGCAAGGTTAAATAGTGTTTGCATTATGGTAATCGAGACCTCTGTAGGACCAGCAGAAAAAATGAGAAGTGGTCAGATTCTGCAGGTATCTTGAAAGTAAAACTACAGAACAGGGTCAGGTCATATAAAAGGATTAAAAGAAAAAGAAGTCAAGGTTTTCTTCCTAAGCAACTGAAAGGATAATGTTGATGATGTCGTTTTTGGAGTCTGTGGATTTGAAGTGCAGGTTCCTGGGTTTACTCTGGGAAAGGTTGCACCAGAGCTCCCTGTTCAGTAGCACATGGCAAATTTCCCAGGCAAGTTTCACAAGGCAGAGATGTTGGTTATATTTAAGAGAACAAGTTTATTGGGGACGGGGCAACAGAATAAAGGACACTTGTATAGACACAAGCGGGCAGAAAGAGCTGCCTGGAAAGGGACAGGTTTTCTGAGAGACGCCTGCATGGTTGCAGGTGGGTGGCCTTGAGGAGCACTGCCTCCACTGAGGGAGGTCAATGAAGAGAAGTCCTGTCATGATACAGATCACAGGTGGGCAGGAAGGCTGCTGCCCTGCAGAGGAGAGAGTTGGTAAAGAGATACACCTGCATAGCCACAGATGGGCAGAAGGATGGCTTCCCCATGCCAGTGCAGAGACTGCACTGATACAGTCTTCTCTTTGGGAGGGGCTCACTCCTTGGAGTGGCTTGCTTGTGGACTTTGAATAAAATATGTAGAATCTGAAAGGGACAGGAGATTCTATGGTGGACTCAATCTCTATATTTTTACCTTCAGGTCTGTGCTCCAGACACCTGCTACAGCAGTCTGATACCTGCTTGGATCTTTTGTTTTGTGATGTAGGCATTGGCTTCTAAGGATCTTGGTTTCTAAGGGTGACTAGATGGCTGTGCTAATCCCTTCTATCCCACCTCCTTGTGTGAACCAGGTTTCTGGTCTTATGGTGCCTCCTTTCCAGTTTCTTTGTTCTTATCTTCCATCACTGACATCAACTTAAACAACAGAGACTGAATTTAAGGAGAAGATAGACCTTGCTTTGACATATTGAGATTTATATGCTGATTAGACTTCCAGATACAGTTGTTGAATAAACAGTTGGATACTTCCCAAACAAGTTCTTTGTCTCCTAATATAATTTATTCATAAAATCTATTTACCTTATAAATGGTTTGAGTTACTGATAAATCCTGGATATCTTTTCTTAGATTGTTTGTTTGCATAAACATACACACTCTGACTTGCTACAGTTAGAATTTTATCAACTTTTCAACTTTACAGTGGTGCAAAAGTCATATGTATTTGGTAGAAACTATTCTTTGAATTTTGAGTTAAGTTATTCTGTTTTTCAGTATAGTACTCAATTACATGAGAAAAATCAGCATTTCATTATAAATTAAGCTTTGTGCATGTAAATGTTTTAGGCATGTTTAAGGTAGGTAAGACTAAGCTCTGATATTCCGGTGTGTTAAATGCATTTTTGACTTAAGGTATTTTCAACTTACAATGAGTTTATCAGAATTTAACCCTGTGGTAAGCTGAGGAATAACTATAATGAGATTCATTGTTATGATTATTTTAATCATTCTCATTGAGGGTAGGCATCACTTTTGATGGTGTTTGATTTCATTGTTGTATTTTCATGCTAGCTATTATTCTTGGCAGATGGTAGGGGTTTAAGGCACATATCAGTCACCCAATAAACATTTGTTAGAATAATCAATATTTGTTAAAATCATTTTTTAATTTAAGGAAGAATGTTGATCTGAAGATATCTTCAAATTTTATTACCATGCTGCTTACCAGAAGTATCCACCAACTTTAATTCAGGACCAAACATAATACTATTTTACCAGAAATTATACAGGGAACGACATCAATCAAATTTATGGAAAAATGCAAGTAAGTCAATTTTTTTTGAATGCTACAAATTACAAAGAGAGACTCACTGCATATAAATGTTGTGGATTTAAGTGGATTTTAATGAACCAGGAGAACAGGAAATGGTGCAGGAAAGTGGGTGGCGGATCTTGAACAAAAACCATGGAAGTTTGGATTTTGAGACACTGGCACTTTCTGTTCCTGAGTGGCCTGACCACAAGGAAGTAAGCGGTGTGTCCTTGGATTTGTCAGTGTATCCAAGAGGGAGGTTTCTGGAGTAGCAGGGCCACTTCCCTGTCTTCTGTGGTTGAGGAAAGGAAAGGGCACAACCCTTCATCTTCATCCTATTTATTTCATTACTTGGAGACCTGTCTCAATTCCTCATCCTGAGATGAGAAAGAGAGAGCTAAAGGCACAGAGCAGTTCTGTAGGGACCCAGCAAGACTAAGGGTGGTAGCCTATTTCCATGATTTTTCCAAAGAAGAAAATCCCAAGCGCCTTAATTGAAATTGGATTCAGATATGGAAAAAGTGAGATAATACGTCTGTATCTATTTTTACTAGGTTTTCAGGCCAATTGGAAGGTCTGTAAAATTTGAAAAAGTCAAGATTTCCTATCACCTCCCTACCTACATCTAGCTCCTGAAGGGAGTATATTCCTCCTTTATAAAGACATCCCTCAGAAAATAAACTAGATTGAAAATGACAGGATAGATCTGATGCAATCTGCTCCTGCTTCTTAACGTTTGAATATATCTCACAGTTCTGCATGCCCCTGTCTGCAGAGTAAGTGAGAAAGTGTGTGTCTTTTTTTTTTTTTTTTTTTTTTAGAAAGTGTGTCTTTGGCAGCTACATGCCCACAAAGCAGTGCAGTATTTAGGAAACTTGGCATATTTTTACAACTCACTAAGCATCAATTTTTTTCATCTATGAAGTGGTATAATAATGGAAAAATCATAAAGAGTATTTAGGATTTAACACATGCAAAGAGATAATATATGCTTATCACAGCATTGGTAAAATAAGTGTTCTAAACTATTGCTTTAATACGGAGATGTTGCTTGCAGTGTAATTGTGATTATATAAAGACCCTCTCTCTCTACATATATATATGTATATATATATATATTTTGTATAAAGAATAGTTTAGAACCCAAAGTCCAATAATTTCTATTTACTGCTGAATGTTTCCTACCCTTGAATTCAGTCTGTATAATCTTGAACTTTTATATACACATATATTTTAGTTTTAAATTAGTTTAATTTATTTTAATGTCTTTGCTTTATTATTTACTTCATCCTATTTATTTCATTGCTTGGAGACCTTTTAAAATTGAGGTAACATTTGTTATATAACAATGTGTAAGTTTCAGGGATACAGTTTTACACTTTGACATTGTATGTCCTTTCCAGTTTCCTATCTTGATTTTCTTTTTTTTTTTTTATGAAAGTTTTATTATTTTTTTTTAAGATTTATTTATTTATGCATACAAGCACTGGGGTACAGGCCAGAGGCGTGGGGGGTGAGAGGATTCACCACAGACTGAGCGGGGAGCAGAACAGGCAGATCAACTGAAGCACACTGCTGAGGGGAGCAGTGGGCACAGCAGGAGAGGTCTGCCGCACCATGTGGGTCCCCTCCCTGGCCGGCAGCAGGGATCGAACTCGTGCTGCAGTGGTTGCGGTTTGCTTCATAGTGCGTTGCTTAACCCACTGCGCCACCAGGGAGGCCCCCTATCTTGATTTTCCTTAAGAGGTTTCATTGAGAAATTATAATGACTTCTGGATAGTATGAAACAGAATAGTTTAAAATATTTCCAAAAATAATGAATCTTAACTCTCAAAGTATTATACTTGTTGAGAAACACACATTTCAGTACACTGAAGAATGATGAAATAATCTAGGCACATCAGATATAAGGCAATTACATACTCCTTGGAAATCACAACCTCCTGTCCTATGTTCTAGTCTCATTTAAATGTCACTGTAATTAAAATCACCACCTCCTCTTCCTAATACACATCCCCCTCCCCACTTTATTTTTCTTCATAAGACTTACCACTTGCTAAAAAGCTCTATATCTTATTTATTTGTTTTCCTTGTTGTCAGCAGACCTTCACTAATGTTAAGTGCCAGCGGTTTGTGTTTCTTTTGGTCACTGCTACACTCCTTGAGCCAGCATTTGTAGGTGCCCAATCTTTATATACCTGATACATGACTGGATTCCCATAAGAAATGGGTATAAAAGTCTTGATGGTAACCATGGTGGTCATGGAAACTAAAATAATAAGAAAGGGATCAAGGTAGGAAGATTGGGGGACTGAGAGGATCTGATGACCATGATGAGATAAGTCAATTTCTAACCTGCAGCCTCTAAACTGGAAGTGGACTCAACCTCTGGTGATAGCTTCTAGGCAATCATGTCATTGATACTAAGTAGGAGCACAGTTTTCTGAAAATAGAGCCTTGGAAAGGACAACCTAGGAACCCAAGTGCCACAAGGGTGGAGAGACTTATAGGTTGTTAGAGTGTGGATGTGACAGCCTTAGGGCATTAGGGAGCAGCAAAGTTATTAAGCTGAAACAGAAACCAGCGCAGCCTGAATAGCATTTCAACTGAACATCATTTCTACTGAGGCCTTGTGTGCCTTTAGAGCTTCCCCCATGTGCTTTCTGTAAATGCTTCTGCAGCTGCTCATTATGGGTCTTTCATTTCCTGTTGACCAAGAGATATTTCATCCCCTTCCACTTGCTTCATCAGTTGTGGAGTCCTGGTTTATCTAATTCACTGGTTTCTGCTTCTTTCCTTTATCCAGACAATCTATAGTATCTCAAAGAAAGAATGCCATCGGGATGGATTTTAGAAACCAGGGTAGAAAACCAATACACAAACTTATTTCAGAGTCCACAGGGCCCTTGTGTGCATGCTCAGGTGTCATGGCCATGTTAGCAGTTCAGTATCAGGACAATATTCTATTGTCCTCTACCAGGCATATTTGCATTTTTATAGACAAATAAAACATCAGGCCAATCAGAGGCAGCCTGATGTAGTAATCACGTAACCTCAGCATCTCCTGGTTGATGGTGGGACACTGGCCCCTGGAAACTCTGGTTTCTGACCTCAGAGTCAGTGAAGTCGGTGAAATGAGAGATGAAGTGCAGCTAGCCTTCTCTGCCCCCTTCAAATGTGTGTTTCCTTAGGCAGGGGATCTATCCCCAGAAGTCTGTACAATAGGTACTCCACTTCTTGTTAAAGAATGTAGAGACCATGAAACTTTCACTCCTTAGGAATCCCACTGACCAAGAAGAAATGTGAATGTTTGATAAGTCCTATCTACAGGTAGTTAGTCCATTCCCATTAGTTCCTCTGTGTTGTTAACTGACCTCCACATATATTTCTCCATAAGAAAGGGTTAAAATTACTTTATTTATGTTAAGGTTTCCTGATACTTACAACAGTGTGGTTTTAAATTTTCTTATGGGTTTCCTGAGAACTACTAGCACTTTCTCATTTACAAAGCTATATTCCAGGAATAGGAGACTAAAAGCAATTAATCATAAAAAATACTTTCTGGTTGTAGTAATGAAGTCTGGTTTCAATATATTTTTCTCTGGTTACTTAGCAAAAGATTTAAATAAATCCATACAGATAAATATGCACCAGGCTCCCCTTCCTCCTCTCCCCTTTGTTCTCTCCCAGGAAATTGTGGTGGAAGAAAATTGCTCAGTCTGTGCTGATGACTCTCCTTGTATCCAAACTCTCATCCCGAGCTCCATTAGCTCCCTCTCGAGGCACAAAACCTGAGCTTCGTAAGTTCAGTGAGTCCTGGGCATCGGTTTTAGAGTTTTTGTAAGGGAAGCCAGCAGGGTGGGGGCAAACACGGGGTCTGTGCCCTAGAGACCAGATCCTTGTCTTTTGCCCTGGAAGCTGGTAGTGTCCCCGGCACCCACTCCCCACAGATCTGTGTCTGGCATGAAATCAAGCAAATTCTCACAAAGGACAGGAAGAAAAAGTCTTCATACTGGGCATTTCAATAGTTCCAAATCCATGTCATCTTGGAAGAAAAAGTTGCAATAAGTGATTTGAAAATTCAAAATAAGCACTTTCTTTGGTTAGCCAAATATGAAGCTGTATCATGATATTGATGTGTTTTGTTTTGAAAACACACATGCCTCCCTGAAAGTCTAGTACACTCTACATAAAATCATTGGTCTGAAGTGTGGATCATCTCAGCAGAGGTTCTGGCCACCTGGGGCCTTGGGAGTAGGGGGCCAGGAGTGCAGAACCTCTGGAACTTGCTATGCAGGGGGTTCACCTTTACAAACTGGGTGTTTTGGTTCCACTAAGAGAGTATGGCATGCCAGCTTAACAAATGGTTTTGGCAATTATTCTGGAGATTTTATTAAGGAGAACAACCAACTGGAATAATTCAATTTGATAAGCATGTTTTCCTTCACTTCTCATTTGCTTCCTATTTATAGGATAAAGCAGATGACTTCAAATTTAAAACTTGTTCACAGAGTGATTCTAACACTGATGGAAAATTTACAAATATTGGATATTTTGCAAGTCAAGTGATTATTTTATATGGGCTTATTATTTCATATGGGCTTAATTACTTCCCATTGTAAGCCGTTTTCTATGCAGGAGAATCATTTCAAAGTGTTACTTCTTCGAAAGGATGATTTTTTTTTTAAAGATTTATTTATTTATGCATACAAGCACTGGGGTACAGGCCAGAGGTGTGGGGGGCGGGTGAGAGGATTCACCACAGACAGAGCGG
>JAGFMF010011861.1:8069972-8083731 GCA_019455555.1 Galemys pyrenaicus | reverse complement strand
GGGGAGCAGAACAGGCAGACTGACTGAAACACACTGCTGAGAGGAGCAGCGGGCACAGCAGGAGAGGTCTGCCGCGCCATGTGGGTCCCCTCCCTGGTCTGGCGGCAGGGATCGAACTCGTGCTGCAGTGGCTGTGGTTTGCTTCATAGTGTGTTGATTAACCCACTGCGCCACCAGGGAGGCCCTCAAAGAGTAATTTAAAATCAACAAACTTTTGTTATTTAAAGTAGTAATAGTAATAACAATATACCTTTTCTTTATTATGGCTATCAAAATAATAAATTATCTTTGGAAATGAAAAATGGGATATTTGTGTTGAGAGATCAAGGAACATTTAGAATCTTTCTTTTATTTTTAAAAGATTTACTTATTTATGCATACAATAATATGCAGATCAGAGGTGTGGAGGGTGAATGAATTCACCAGAGACAGAGTGGGGAGCAGAACAGGTAGATCTACTGAAATATACCCCTGCAGGGAGAAGCTGGTGAGACAGGAGAGGTCTGCTGTGCCATGTGGGTCACCTCCCTTGTTGGGGATCTAATTCGTGTTTCAGTGGCTGTAGGTAGCTTCATATGCTGTGCCTTAACTCCTTGCACCACCAGGGAGGCCCCCATTTAGAATCATTTTTATGAGAAGATATTTGAATGTTGCTTATTATTTGAAAGTTAAGTTCCCTAGAGACAACAGAGTCAGAAAGAGTGAGAATAGAACAGGACAGAGTGTTTATAAATTTATACAATTATCACCTCAGGTGGAACGTCTTAAGAAAAACCAGCTTGTTCTCTGCGGTTATGACTACATTTTTTTTCAATGTCAAGAGTGCTTTTCAGTAGTCATGGTATGAGATTATAAATGAGCACTAATTTAAAAGATAAGTTTATGGGTTTCACAGTAATTTTAGAAGAAATAAATCATTAACCTAGAGAGAATAGATAGGAATAGCTTGTCCTTAGTTTGCAACTACGCTATAGTTACTACAACAGGAACGTTGTCACCAATACTAGGGATCCCTTAAAATTTACAAATGGCCAGAATCTCAGTATTTCAAACAGTTCTTTTTTAGATTAATAAAGCATATAGCCTTGCTATTCCCATTTTTAAAAGTGGAAGTCAAACCAGGAAGAAGACTTGGCTGGGGTCATCTTGCTATTAAGTAGGGAAACCTAGTACTTTAACAGATGTATAATGATTCCCAAACTTTCTCACCACAAAATGATATTTTTAAAATTACCTTAATTTATAAACAGTTGCAGATGCCTCCCTGCCTTTCCCCCCCCCCCCACAAAATAATTACATTGTGTGTAGTTCAAATAGAGATCAGGCAGAACTTAACCATGTACTTCCCTTCCTTCCTGCCACAACTTCCCCTTCTCTTCACCCACTCTCTAAACAAAAATCTCCTAATAAAATAATTGCAACCAAAGGAGCAAGTTGTATGAGTAAATATGTTAAGGAAGCAGATTTTCCAATAATATTGGCGTATGAGAAACGACTATTTTTTAGTTGATTTGGTAACAATGCTAGGATTCCACATAAACAGATGGATACATAAGTACATAGGATGTCTTCAACAATCACAGAAATGATAGAATTAAAAAGTATATGACATCTGAAGTGGCAATATCAACATACTGACTAGCAGTAACTTTTCTAAATAGTTGCTTCAAAACATCCAAAAGAAAATAACCAAAAACAAAAAAGGCAGCACCTTTCTAGAGATGACCAGAAGAATTTTGTGACAGCTTTTAATATGATGTATCACATGGAGTCTGTATCTCTGAAGAATTTCAGACTAGCCTTCAAGAGCTACTTGGGTTTTTTTTTTTGTTTGTTTGTTTTTAAATAGGACTTCAAAGCTGAAGATTAGATCTACTCTTCCTTATAAACCCTGGAATATAATATATATGAACATAACAAAATAAGAGTTAATCATATAGAACTTCCTCTCTTGACACAGAATTTAACACAGGTAGGGTCCACTGAAGATGATGCTAAAATATTGCTGGACTGGCTTTGGGAATTCTGGGGATATTGTGACTCACTTTTACATAAATAGAAATTCCAAAACTTCATAGCAAAGATTGACCAGAGGCTTAAGAGTGTCCTAGAAGTGGGTTTACCAGATCCAGAAGGAATACTCTGGTGAGGGAGCATCATGTTGTGGAGCTCAGTGAGGTTCTCTTCTAGAGGTCAGGGTGGAGGATAGGAGTGACATCGCATAACAGTGGAATGAAGCCCCTGGCATAATGGAAGCTAAGTGATATAATTGTCATAATAACAGGGCCTGATAGCTGGACAGACAATAAGGTATTGTTCAATGTACATTAAAAAGAAATCAAAGGTGGATAATTAAGAGGATGAGGGCAGCAAACTCAATAACATGTCACAATACCTTAGTTTTCTGAAGTAAGCAAATTATTAGACCCATAACACACTGAGTCCAGGAGAAGCTGGGTCCTTAGGACAGACCACTATAACACCACAGAGAGTAGGTACTCTAGTGATTCTTTTCAGTTCTTTGCCAAAGGAATGCACAGCCTTTTAGTCAGTCACCAGACTTGGGAGAAAGGGATATACCCAGACATTTAGAGAAATGTTGAACCTAAGGTCTGATTGGGGATTGATAGTCAAAAATTTGAAACCACATCCCTGGCTTCCCTAGTACAGATGTAAGTTGGTAAAGCAATGGGGTCCTAACTCACATGGGATCATGGATTAACAAAGTATTCAGTTGTTCAGTCCCTGAATTGGAATGGAAATGATGGTAATTGTCAGAACATTCAGTTGGAATCCTTGATGTGTGTGGTAAGAACAGTCACAGTGGGGAGGCCAAGTAGAAGCTCTTAAACTGTCTGTCCTGGTTACAGTAATAAGCCTACAACAATTTCCCATGCTAAGGGAAATGGAAGAAATTTGTGCCACCCTGAAAGATCTAAAGGACACCAGGGTAATGATCTCTTTATGTCCACATTTAAGTGTATGGCCTCTACATAAACCAGATAGAGCTTAGAAAATGAGAGTGGGCTATTAAAAGCAAATTTGCCATAACCTCAATTACAGCATTGTTCACACAGAGTGTGAGCAGCAGTGGTTTCTATAGGTGGTTTGAAGAGAGTCAATAAAACATAGTACCGCTATAGTTGAAAATGATGAAATAAGAGATGTCTTCAAATGAGGTTGAATGGTGTTAAGGATCCAGCTAACGTTAAAGGCTATCAATTAAATGGTAACATCTATTTTCTGAGTGTTTTAATACTCAGAGCCAACATAGGAGTCTAAACTACTGTATTCACTTATAGAACTGTTGTAACCAAGAACTATAAGCTGGCAGTTTAAAACAACAGGAATTTATTTTCCCCCAGTTCTAGAAGGCTGGAAGTGCAAAGTCAAGATATCAGGCGGGTCATGTTCTCTCACTCTGAAGATTCTGGAGGAGGATCCTTCCTGCTTATTTCTGGCTTCTGGTGGCTCCTGGTAGTTACTGGCATCCACTGGCTTATAGTTGCCTAATCCCAACTTCTGTCTGTTTATGTTGGTCTTTCCTCCGTGTCATTGTGTTGTTTTCTGACTCAATGTATGTGAGTAGGAAAAATCTACCTTATATTTCTCCTTTCTGCTTATATAACTATTATACTGGCAACACTTTCAGATGTGTATCTTTTCTCCCATGCTAAGAATTTCTGCCATGACAGTAGAGTGTCCTACAATTCAACTCAGTTCTGACACAGTCAGACTGAATTAGCATCAGCTCTTCAGGGTGAGGACTCAGTCTCATAAGACTTCTCCTCTCCCCTACTTCAGAGACCAATTGCAAATCCAGGTTGATACCTGTCCTTCTGACCCATCACAGGCTCCCAAGAACCCCTCTTTGTGTTCAACTAATTTGCTAAAGCAGCTCAAAGAATTCAATAAAATGGTTTACTTACTATTTGCTAGCTTATAATAAAAGGGTATGATAACAGAGATGAACACCCAGATAGAAAGGAAGCACAGGAGGCAGTATATAGAAATGTGTGCTATATTCCAGCACCTCCATGTGTTCACCAACCTGGAAACTCTTTGAACAACATGTTTCTGGGATTTCTTTTTCTTTTTTTAAAAGATTTATTTATTTATGATTGCAAAAGCTGGGGTGCAGACCAGAGGTATGGGGAGGTGAGAGGATTCCCCAAAGACAGAGTGGGGAGCAGAACAGGTAGAATGACTGAAACACACCACTGAGGGGAGCAGTGGGCAAGGCAGGAGACGTCTGCTGCACCATGTAGGTTCCCTCCCAGGCTGGGGATTGAACTTGTGCTGCAGTGGCTGCAGGTATCTTCGTAGTGCTGAGGGACACAATTCAACTCATAACTACTACATAAATTATGAGTCAAGATATGAGGAATATGATAGATTGGATTCATGATAACCTCAAAGAATAGGGATAGTGGAAATAAGGGTGGATAGAAAGAATAAGTGACTTTGGTCAGACGCTAGAATATTAAAGTTTGCATTTTCAGAGGGCATATTGGCATAGTTTGGGTGCATATTGGATCCAGAAAGCACCAAGTGCTGATGAAGGATGAGGATAAAGATTGTCAGAATTAAGAGATAAAGGAACATCATCCTGAGAATACTGCACTACCAGGACCATGGCAGAAGTTAGAAAGGGAAAGAATTCTGTTAGCAGTATACCCATGAGCTCTGTGAATGATGGGGAGTGATTAGTAAGACTAGAGAGAAGAGTTTTAAAAAGTCCATCCTTGAAGAAGATGGATATTACTAAGTGAAAGAAGTCAATCTGAAAAAGAACATACTGTATGATACTATGTGACATTCTAGAAAAGGCAAAACATGGAGACAATAAAAAGAAATATGGTTACCAGGGTAAAAGGGGAAGGAACAGCAAATAGATGAAGTATAGAGGTTTTTAAGACAGTAAAACAAATTGGTGTTATATTAGAATATAGCAGATTACAGACTGTATACTATATGTGATATTTTTTAAAAAAAATCTGCAGTTCTTTTGACACATTACTAGAGGCTTAATGTTTCCTTTTGTTGAACCTGGGTGGTCTTTGTGACTGATATGTAAGTGATGCCATGTGACTTTAGAATCAAGATCTTAAATTGTGGTAACTACCACTTGGCCCTCCTAGGAAGCTTAGCTTTAGGACCCAGCCACAATGTTCTGAGGAAATCGAAGCATAAACATGGACTACAAATAGTGATTCTGGTTGATAGCCCCAGCCAAGGTCCCAGCTAACAGTATCAATATGAGTGAGAGGATCTTCAGGTAATTCCAACCCCACATATCTAGTCACCCCAGCCCTTTGGATTTTGCAGCTGAGGTTCCAAAAATCATAGGGTATAGAAAAGTCTTTCCTTGCCGACATTCGTGATTCTCAACCCATAGAACCTGTGAGCACAATATAGTAATTTTTTAAATGATACTATTAAATTGGGAGTGGGTTATTATGCAGCAAGGGTAACTGGAACAGGTCAGGAAAAGTAGAGTATTTCATAAATAGTTTTGGGAAAGAAATAGCCTCTTGAAAAATAAAACCCATATATCATACCCAAATAAATTCCTTACTGGTCAAAATCTGAGATGTAAATGTAAGTAATAACTTTAAAAAGTTGCTGAGATAATATTAGAGAATTAAATATTAGGAAGATTTTTTTAACGTGTGATATAAAATCTGGAAATCATAAAGTAAAAGTTCAATAAATATGACTATACAATAATAGAAATATATTGTTTATTCAGGCAAGGGTCATAAATAAATTCAAAAGATCTTGACTATAGTAGTCAATAAGAAAAAAATGAATAGTCTATTGGAAAATGGAATCAAAAATAGTAAAGTCACAGAAAAAGAAATGCAAATTCTTATGTAAAGAATGTCATCTTATTTGTTATCCCTTCTCATGCAACAGGTTGACCAAAATGAAACATAACCTAGAAGCTTGGACCCGGGAATCCAAAGCCTGCCTGTCTGACTAGTTGTCCTGCCTTAGGCGAGTTCATTAATCTCTGTTGTCTTTCATTTTTCTCATTTAGACTGGTGGTGCTGATGATAATAATAGGGTTTTATGAGAATTAAGTGACTTGAAGTATATAAAGCATTTAGAATCATACCCAGCATTGGGATGGGAACAGAAACACTCCTTCATTGCTTATGGGAGAACAAATTTATTACTCTATGTAGAGGGCCATTTGCCAAGCTCTTTAAAAAAAGGAAAAAAAAATGACAATCTAGTATTGCCAGGTGTAAATAAATTTCGTACACATGTAGTCACACTTACGAAATAGAGTAAGAGCAAAAGTTCTCATTGTAACAGTTGCAGTAGCAATATTAGAAACAGCCAATATCCCAGTTCATCCACAGGGATTTAATTGGTTTGAAAATGTGGTTTCCTGGTACAATGGAGTATTGTGAATCTATTGTAAACCTTTTACTCTTCTCATGGGAATAAAATTAGTAAGCAGAGATGATAAGACCCAGCTCACCCATTGTGGGAGTGGCTGTGGTTCTCTAAGCACCCCGATATTTTGTGAATTCAGACAAGCACAGAGTCTATAAATCACATGGCTCTGGACTGAGTGGACTGTAAATATGTGGTCATTAGAATTATTACTTATCATCATTTTTCTTCTAGATGGAATAGCAGTCCATAAGGCTCTATGAGGCTCCTGGGCTTTTTGTATGGACGTCTATAGAGATAGCTTTGGCTTTATGCCTTTGCTTAAAAAAGCAACTCTGTCTCTCAGCTGCAGGCCAAACTGGTATCACCAGCAGCTGCTTCCCAGCCAGTTCGAGTCAAGGCTTATTGCCAGAGAGCAGGAGAACATGCTTGAGTGAATCCTTAAAGTCCTTTTTGTCCCTGCTTAGGATAATTTCACTCATGTTTACAATACAGTATCTGCTGTAGGGTGGGTGGGTGGATTCTGCTCCAGGGGCAGCCGCACTGCCAGTTGAGAAGCTAATTGCTTTCTTGTGGACAAAGGCTTAACACTGTCCCACAGAGTCCCCTTCCATTTGTTTTGAAAACGCAAAAAATTGATCGAAATAGAATTCTGATGCATTTTACAATTTTTGAATTAGGAGTTCCAAATATCTCTTTTCTGAAGAAAGTATGAAAATAACCAAAATGAATAACTACCCTACAGTTTTTCAGCTTACCAAGCGCTCATTCTTGTGGAAAGTATTTGTAAGTTCAATTTCATAGGATGGAATTGCAAAGGAACACGACATTCAATTTCCTGTTACAACTGTCACAGGGCATGTGTTACTTATAGGATTCAAGTTAAATCAAAACAAGAAATATCTTTACTAATTTCTTAACATCATTTTTTGACTTGGCTTTGTTTTCAAATTTCCTTTCAAATGTATAACTTATTTACTGTGACTTTCCTAGTTTTTAAAATATATATTTGAATATATTTTCATGTGGATACTTCACCTAATTCATTGCTTCTCTTTCTCCTTTAATAGTGTGCCACCTGAATCACATTTCAAGGACATGTTATATAATCATTTTGAAGTAATTTTTTTTAACTTGTGTTTTCTCTCTAGATTCTGCTCTCCCAAAACTATTTGTCACAATGTCAGGGATCTTGAATTGTTTTCATGTATAAAATGGAACCCATAAAATGGTGGATTAAGAAGAAATGTGTGAATATCATCAGTTTATGACTCATAGTTAATCTATCTCATTTCTGTCTACGTACAGACCTTACACACCCTACAAAAGCCATGTTTTCAAATCATTTGGATTAGTGGTCTGATTTCTCATTTTCTTTTGTAAGTCCTACTTAGCTCACCAACCTTGGTTCAAGCATTCCTCAAGGAATTCTTTTCCACCATTCATTGACTCACATTCTCCAGTCATATAATCCAGCCTTCATGTACTTTTTCATGACAGTGTTTATAACAATTTTTAAATTATAATCCTCACTTTTTATGTGATTAATATATTTCTCCCTTTACAAGACTCAAACTCCTAAAGGAGATTGATGTTTTTTTACCCTTATATCCTGAGGCTAAATTAATGTTTGGCTTACAGTAGGGTTTCAAAAAAATATATGGTCACCCCATTGCTGTTTCTACTGAGATACATTATAACCTTTCAACTGTGCCTGATGCAAAATTATCAAGTCATAGGAAACCACACAGTCCAAATCAGAGAAAACTGTATTCATAACTGAGTCAATAGACACTCTAAGTTACGTCTTCTGCATCCACATATGCTCTAAACCCCATGATAAATTGTCACTAGTTTTGCACACATGAATTATATTTGAAGAGGTTAAGATGAGGGAAAAGTTTCTTTATAATCATCCAAATATTTACAATTTCTTTGCTCTTCATAACTTTGAGTAGGTTTAAATTTTGATTTCGGTATCATTTTCCTTCTGTCTAAAGAACTTCCTTTAATAATTATAATAGTGAAATTTGGCTGGGGCTATTGCCTCAGCTTAGTTTATCTGAATGTGTTTTTATTTTGCCCTTATTTTCTAAAGCTCTGTATTATCAGGTAAAGAATTCTAGTTTGACAAGTGTTTTTTTTTTCTCTCTGTGTACTTCGAAGTTGTCTTTCCTTCTTTCTGACCAGCACAGTCTTGTGAGACATTCCCTATGATTTTTGTCTACCCTCCTCTCCTGCTTGTAATGCATCCTATTTCTCTGGCTTCTCTTAAGATTTTTCTTTAACACTAGTTATCAGCAATTTGATTATGATGTTCTTTTTTTGTGGTTTTCTTTGTGTCTGTTCAAATTGTCTGGAGTCCATGGCTTTATAGTTTTTTTCAAAATTGAGCAATTTTATTCCATTATTTCTTCAGATTTTAACACCAGTCCCTTATTTGAAATTCTAATTATATATATATATTAATTATATGTCTGTCTGGTCCCTGATATTTTATTTGTTATCTTTTAGTCTTTTTTTTTCTTTGAGTGTATTTTGTATTTATAAGCTGTGTCTTGAATTTCACTGCTCTTTTTGTTTCCTGTTTCTAATTTGTCCTTAAACCCACTCAATGTGCTTTTCCTTTTTTTGCCAAAGTTCTAGCATTTAACATTTAATTGCACAACTGAACAATTTCCCAAGATACCCTGTTCAAGAAACAGAGAGAGGGGAAATTACTCTATACTGCACACTTTATAATGTAAAACCTGTCAACATATAGGCTTTAGTTTCAATAGCCATTTAGTGTTCTCTTGACTTATAAAAATGGTGCTGCAGAGTTTGGTGTAATGTGCGGCAGGTATTTTGCTTTCCCCTTCCAGCTCTTCCACCCCTACCTGTGCCTTGATCTTCAATGTCTTCAGTGTCACTATTCATAACATCCATTCTTCCAATGATCTGGTCAGATGTGGTGTGAAATTTACCTTATCTACTTCTGTACTGCAGAAGAGGTTGTACCACTGAGGTGAGCTCTTGAATGGTCTTGGGGTCCATCTCGGCCATCTTCCCAGTTCCTAGCTTGGCAGTGAAGACTAAGACCATTGCCTACATGTCCGTTTGTCTGCACAGATACTCCAGCCCCAATGCATTTATTAATTTAAAATAATCTTTTTTTTTCTTTCAAACTTGTTTTTGGTCTTTCTTCATATCTTTTACTCTCTCTGCATCATGGCAATGTTTCCCTTTAATTTCTTAAGGTATATTATTCATCATTTAAAATATGTGTTTCTGTTTTTGCTAAGTGGCTACTTAAAATAATTGAGTAGTTTGTTATTCATTAACAAGCTCTTATCTGCAGTTCCCTCATGCCTGTCATTTCTGGGTAGTTTCAATTGATGAGTTTTTCTACTAATTAAAAAGTCATATTTTTCAGTTTCTTTGATTGTCCTCTCAGTTCTGGATGTGTTACACAGTGAGTTTTATGTTGCTTATTGATGGATTTTGTTGTATTCCTTTAAATTGCATTGGATCTTGTTGTGGCATGTAGTTAGGTTGATTGGAATGCCTTGATCTTTTTTAAAGCTTACTTTTAAGCTTATAGGCTAACTGTAGAGCAGCATTTAACCTGTGTTGTTTTTTTTTTTAAATTCCATTTCCAAGGTGATAATCTTCTAAGGAATCTACATTGTTCTGTATTTTCTATAGTGTATTTCTCTGACCAATAGAAATAAACTATTTTCAGACAAAGTCTCAAGGGCACCTTACTACAAATTTTCAGAACAACCTCCCAATTCCATTTTTTTTAGAGATTTATTTATTTATGCATACAAGAACTGGAGTACAGACCAGAGGTGTGTGTGTGTTTGGGGAGGAGGGTGTTGAGAAAATTCACCAGAGACAGACTAGGGAACAAATCAGGCAGATTGACTGAAATACACTGCTGAGGGGAGCAGCAGACGAGACAGGAGAGGTCTACTGAGTCATGTGGGTCACCTCCCTGGCTGGGGATTGAACTCATGCTGCAGTGTCCTCAGATGCTTCATAGTGCAGAGCTCAAACCCTTGCGCCACCAGGGTTTAATCATTTTTGATATGCATGTGTAGATGGAGGCCTAAAGATGGGAGAATTCATAACTGAAGGAATGTAACAGGGTGGTCCCAGAAAAAGGGGAAGTTTCTAAAATTCTGGTTTCGCCCTAAGTGAGTGGAGCTGAGGATAAGAAAATTTCTGCAGAGAAGAGAGAAGAAGGGAAGATGGAAAACAGCAAGGAGACCTGGAGGAGGCACGTAGAGCAGAGGGACATGTGAAGAAACTGTGCTTGCTTTTTGGTCTTAGACTGGTTAAAACAGATGTGGGTGAGAGACCCGTAGGGAGGTTAGCAATGGCAGCCTTCATCTTGATTTTGATTTTGCTCTTTTCCTCCCAGATTTGTCTGACTCTTTCTAACCCTTTTCTATGGATCTCTACTAAAAAGTCCTTTAGATGTGTGGCAGGTTTTTAAGCCTTACTTTGGGCCAATCCTATTTAACTAAACTTTTACCCTCAAAAAAATGAGTAACTTTAAATGCTTAACTTAGTAACTATATTCTTTGTTCTTTCTTTATTGCACCCTAGTTGTATTAAAATTCCTTTCCATTAAAAAAAAGTTTTGTATGTTTGTCTTAATGCGGCAAATGGCAAAACCCATTCAGAGAGGGCAGGCTTGGGAATTCTGGGTGCTCCTCTCCCTGCCCTGTAACAGGAATGAATGATCAGTATAAATGGAAAGCATCTCAAGTTGACCTGCTTAAAGGGGACAATGCTGGACAGCAAACATTTATTCTGATCTTTCGGATATTTGCATGTTTGTCAAAGTGAATTGTAATCAAAATGAAACTGAACGTGTAACATTTTCTTGGTTGGAGAAGGCAGTGGTTATCGAAATGAATTGAAAGTCATTGGTTTCTCCTTGACAGCCAAAGCGCTCATCAACTTACATTTGTGGTTTTTCTAACTGGTGAGAAACGAAGTGTCAAGTTGCAGAACCACAGTTGAATAAAAACCCACCAAGAATTATAGCCTATGGTGCATATCCTATAGTTCATAAAATATCAAGGTATTTCATATTGCATTTGAACTTTTGATATTTACTCACCTAGTTATCAGTGTCAGCCTTTGGATAGGAAAATCCCGATACTGAAGCTTTCATAGAACAAATTTAAAGGAACTAATAGGTAAATATATTAAAAGGGGTCAAGGTAAAATAAATGATTTTTTTAAATAGTATTAATTGTCTCAGATGCAACTACCATGAACCTCTCACAATACATAGAAGACTCAATGGATAAGTCTTCTGAACAAACTGAGCCAGACAGTTGTTGCTTTTGCCATCCAGCATCTAATTCCCATTCTTTTGCAATAATACATCAATTGTATATTGGGGAGCCAGCCTGTAGTCATACCTTACTCAGCTCAAAGTGTATTTGGCTCTTTACATAGTGCCAGTGACTGAGTTACTGTAAAGATCTAGAAAGGGATTGAGACACTTTGATTTAGTCTTTACTGAATGGATATTGGCACATTGGCACCAGCAGGGAATTTTTAGCCTGGAATGAAAATGGAGACCGAGGGAGAATTTCAATGCTTTGTGCACAGACCATGCACACTCTTATGATAGAATTTGAAAATTGAGAGCCTGTACGTAAGTCAGTGAACCTTAAGGAGGCATGTATTGCTGTTGGCCTCCATGGTGTTTTTAAAAATTTCCATTCAGTTGACAATATTTTTAAATGAATATTCATTTTTTCAGCATTTATTTAAGTATCTGGAATGGGTTTTCAGCTATGTCACTATAAAGGGATTTGAGAATCATTTCAACAAAATGCTGGTGATAAAAATGTATGGAATTCTTAATAAGGGTCATTTCAGGACCTCCCTGGTGGCACAGCGGGTTGAGTGCCACACTGTGAAACATCCACTGCACAGCAATGCAAGTTTGGTCCCTGGCCAGGGAGGGTACCAACATGATGCAGCAGACTATCCTACCTCACCCACTGCTCCCCTCAGTGTACTTCAGTAGATCTGCCTGTTCTGCTCCCCACTCTGTCTCTGGTGAATCCTCTCACCTCCTGCAACTCTGGCCTGTGCCTGAGCTCTTGTATGCATACATAAATCTTTAAAAAAAAAAAAAAGGTCATTTCAGGGTTCAAAGACATAACAGAGACAACAAGACAAGAAGCACTTTTTCTTAAAAAAAAAGATATTGAGTAAGAAGAATTTGTAGTCTTTAGACATGAGAGGGCTAAACTTGATTTGGTGGGTTGATGGTGAGGTATAAAAATGGCAAAGTTGTATGAAACAAGAGTTAAAGTTTACAGTTTTATATCCAAGTGAGTAAAAAACTTTATTTTTTTGAGAAAAGTAACTAGAGTCCAGGGTTGCTATATTACCTAAATGTCCAGTATGCCACAAAAATTAGGATAAGTGGAAACAAAGAAGAATGTATGACTCATTTAGGAAAAAAAGTCACTGTGTATACACATACATTTTTAATTTTGAAAAGTATAATGTTTAAAGTCAAAATTGCAACTGCATCATTAGCTTAGTAATACATAGAAATTAATATATTTGACAATAATAGAAAAAAGAGATGAGAAAATGAAAATGTATTTCAGGGAAAAATGCTATATGTTACTAGAATTAAACCAATATTAATCTAAAGTAGATGATAAATTAAAGATGCATATTATAGCCTAAGTAGCTACTAAAAATCACTTTGAAAATAAAAATCTAAAATCCAGCAGAGGCGTTAGCATGGTATAATGAAAATATTAAAGCACAAATTTAAAGACAGGAAAGAGAAACACACACACACATATATAAAATAACAAAATAAAAAGAGGAAACAGAAAACAAAGAGCAAAATGATCAGAATAAATTCAGATCTTTTGGCAACCCTAGATTTTGTTTGAAATGAGATGTAAGTGACTGGAGAGTGACTGAGTCTGGGGCAGTCAAACTACAAGATGCCCTTGAGATGTCATCTTAGTATTTTTTTCAGTGTCTATTTTTCTGTAGTTTCTATTATTCTCAGTTGTATCTTCACTTGTGACTTTACCTCATTCGTTTTGTTATCTCCTTGATCCCTGTAGGCACTTTTGCTCTATCCTAAGGGGCAAGGGTACCTTTATTACCCCAAGATCTCTCCTTTTGTAGATGTATGTTCAATGATAGCTCTCAAACTTTCTCACACATTATTTATAACTCATAAATCACGTACCATTATGTAGACTTTATTTTTTTTTTTAAAGATTTATTTATTTATGCATACAAGCACTGGGGTACAGGCCAGAGGTGTGGGGGGGTGAGAGGATTCACCACAGAGAGCGGG
>JAGFMF010011861.1:8008137-8059655 GCA_019455555.1 Galemys pyrenaicus | reverse complement strand
TCCTCTCTGCAGAAATCTTCTTATCCTCAGCTCCACCCACTTAGGGCGGAACCAGGATTTTGGGAACTTCCCCTTTTCCTGGGACCACCCTGTTACAATTATATGCATAAATAAACCTTAAAAAAATTTAAAAAATAAAAAGGGATTGAGAAAGTAGAGTCATAACTGGAAGTCATTTTAGAGATGTCAGTTTTTGCAAGAATGTCTCACTTGGGAACTAATCATTTACTCACCATACCGTAGGACTTTACACAGATTTATGTGGCAAATATTCTATCATAGATGTGATTTGACATTCTCAAAGATTATTCTCTTTTGACTTTCAAGAGAATTTTCCTGAAAAGTGCTTGTTACTGAAGCTGGTTTCTTTCCCTTGGTGTTAGCAAGCATCGGGGGCTTATAGTGTCTCCTGGAGAAGAGAAAGTAGTTTTTTTATGATGCTACTATGAAATAGAATAGAGATTTTTTTCCAAGTAAAGTTTCATAATGCTCCAGAGTAAGATTATGTACAGATTTGCAATAGAGTATTGATTTACATGTGTTTATAAGCAAAAGATAATAAAGGTAGAACAATATTTCAGTCAAAATGTTTCAGGGAGCATTTCTCTAAGTGTGGGCTGTGGATTCCAGGAGGATCCCTAAGAACCTTTCAGGAGGAACATGAACCTCAAACCATAATTTGAACATTATTTGTTCTTTTCATTGTACTGACATTTCACACTGATGGTTTCAAAGCAAGAGTGGGTAAAACTGGCCCCTTGGCGGGAATCAACCAAATAGCTCCAGTTGTACCTCTAGTCATGCACTTTCAATTAAAATTTACAGTAAAATTTCAAAATGCTTTTCCATCTATCCCATGTTACCCAAGCTACAACTCTGCTATTTTTCTATGACAGAGATGAAAAAAATATGTCTCTGAGAAATTTGGGGGGGGGGAGAGGGCTCTTCAAGATCATGAAACTAGTCATTTCCTTAATCTCACTACTATTGTTTGATGAATAAATTTGAAGTCACATAGGACTGCATTTAAATCCTGCTCCTGTGTTAGCTGTTTGAACATAGGCGAATAACTTAAATTTCCTGAATAACAGCTTTTATGACCATAAAAGAGAGATGACAGAACCATATTAGATGTTGTTGTGAGAATTAGGAAACATACCCATGGCACATAGTGTATATGGAATAAGCAATTGCTTTTCTCGTGCCTCATCCTGGGTCTGCTGCACCAGAACATGCTTTTCCACAGATCCCAAGCCACTTGTCTTTATATTAAAGTTGGGGAAGCCACACTCCATAGGCCAGTGAGGTGGTGTGGAAGGTAAAGAAAAGTTCCTTATTTGAGAGTTCTAAGCAGCCCTTGTTCTGCCACTGGCTTCATACATGGTGCTATGATTTCAAAACAAAAACGAAAACTAAACTGAATGCACTGGGTTGGAGTGATGCGGCTGTTGGTTGTATTTGGCCCCCTTCCTTCCTTGGCTCTCAGTGGTGAGTTAATTAAAGTCGCCCCATTGCTCTTGTCATGTGTGCAGGACACCCATATGCAGCCCTTTATTCTGATCACGTGCAATTTCCATCTCTTAGGAACCTACCTGTGCTCTCTTTTGTTTCTTATACTTTAATTGCGTTTGCTTACACTGCCCTAGCTTGTCCTTTAATTGGTCTTTATTGCTCTCAGCTGTGCCAATCTTTGCCTTACTGTGATCTGATAACATTCAATGTTCTTTCCAAGCCAAGCATCCACCTATCAGAATACCATGTATATTTCACTTACATTGATCATCGATAGAACTCCAATTCATAGTTTCCACTGCACCACTTCTTGACCGTCAACAATATATGTGACACACAACCAAACAAAGGAATCTTATTCCAGGGCTTTTTCAGGTGGTGTTGAATCAGATTAAATGTCTTTGGCACAGAGTTTATTCCGTAATACTTAATCATCTAAACACATTGGTTACTTGTAAAGCACCACCCAGTATCATTTACATTAGAATCTTTCAGAGACTAGGAAACAGGTGAATGAAGTATAATTGGGTAAGAAGGGGATGGATTAAAAACATTGTGAATAGACTGTGTTCTTGTTCTCATCTATTTTTGGATTAATTAGGGAAAGAAGTACAGAACAATTCTACTTGTACACTATATAAATATCCTATGATAACTTGAAGGAAGTAAATGTGAAGCATGTTGGCATATAAAGGTATTTATGCATTCATACATTTGTCATCTCTTGGAATGTTGAAAGAAAAAGAATACACTGTTTTTTCTGAGGTGCTTCAGGCTCTATTCTAAACTTTGAGTCATGGATTATTTGTCATGATCTTTGAATGGTTGCTTTACTTTCTCTTTAGTTACTTTCCTTAACTAAATAATATGAGTGGTTTAGATTTAGTAGTTTCATTTTATGTCTAAAATCTTTGCATAGAGAGCTTGCAGTATTCCCTTCTTGAGTATAAAAAGTATAAAAAGTACTATACTCTGCAGAAAGTTCAAAATGTAAAATATAGATAAACAATAAGGCTTATTTGTTACTTTGTCTCCTGTCACTCTTTTGGGTTCCCCCCTCCTTAGAACTCTTCTATGTGTATCACTTCTTTTGAAAGAAAAATGGGATCATACTACATGTACTGCATATACTACATATTTCTTATTTTCATCTGTAGTTCATTATGAGATTTTACCATTGCCAACAACTTTCGATGCACTTTTCATGACCAGAATTTTAAGACTTTTTCTAACCTTAGTTGATCAGGTAATTCTTGATAGCATTTCTACTAGTTTTGGTGACTTAATCACCAACAATTTAGTTTTAGAACATGTTTTCAGTTTTACTCATTCATCAACTCCCTGTTCATCACTTGTGTCTTTTGTGTGTGTATATGTCATTTGCTTACATTGCCATAACATGTGGGAAAATGTGTACTCCTAAGCCCAGTGTTGTCTTTAGCCTTACTTCTCATTGCTCGAGCAACACTGTCACCTCTTGAGGGTTTAGCATGAACAGTTTTATCCATCCATTGCAACCCTGAAAGTGTATGAGATATATGTGTACTTATTTCTTAGTCAAATTTTTCAAGTACTTGAGTCAACCCTTGTGCAAAGTAAGTGCTATATAAGTGTTTGCCTACTACATACATACCTTTACTGAGTCTGCTATTTGTCAGATTTTGTGTATACACTGTATCTCCTTTAATTGGCACAGTTGTATGAGATAGGCAGGAGTGTGCCTGTTGGCTGTTGAGTAATCCATACTTCCTTAAGATTCTATCTTCTATGTGATAGGAGATATACATATTATATGTATGACTTGGATTTAGGAGTTCAGAGGGCTCTTTTTTTTTTTTTTTTTTTTAGTCAATTTTTGCTCTTCTGATACTTTGGCAATTCAGAGAATCAGAAAGGGTCTTAAGATTTCACTTAGTCAGAATAGAGGTATCATGTTCCTAGACCCAGACTATACTGCAAGGTAATAGTACTCAAAACAGTGTGGTTTTGGAATAAAAATAGACACACAGACCAGTGGGATACAATTGAGAGCCCAGAGATAAGTCCACATTTAACTGGACAATTAAGGAGCTAAAGGTATACATTGAGGAAGGAAAGCGTCTTCAAAAATGATTTTGGGAGGATGAACAGCTACATGCAGAAAAGTGAACTTTTCTTACAATCATACTCTCTTACAATCATACTTAAAAATTAACCCAATGTGGGTTAAAGGCTTGGATATGACACTGGAAACCATAAAAAACCTTTCAAAAGCTAATACACAAAGGCAAAACAGTGACATTAGCTTCAGGGATGTCTTTCAAGACTCAGCTCCAATGGTAAGGAAAACGAAAGCAAAAATAAATAGAATTCCTTCAAAGTACATCCCTTTCACAGTGAAAGAAACCATAATGATAAAAAAAGGAACCTTACCGAATGAGAGAAAATATTTGCACACTATATGTCCAACAAGGACTGATTTTGAAAAATTGAAAGAACTCATACATCTCAACAAGAAGAGAGCAAAGAACTCTGTCAAATAATGGACAGAAGCTAAATAAATACTTCTCCAAAGAAGACATGGTTAGCAGACACACACACACAAAAATGTTCATTGTTTCTTATCACAGCAAAACCACAATGATATACCAACTCACTTTTGTAAGAATGGTCATGTCAAGAAAAAAAAAAAGAAATAAAAAGGAGCAGCAACAGATGCTGGCAAGGATTTGAAGAAGGAACCTCTGTGTACTTTGCTATGAATTTTGACTGGTCCAGCCTATGGAAAACAGTATGGAGTTTCCTCAGAATATTAAAATATTAAATTAAAATAATAAACATAGATATAGGATCCAGAAATTCCATGTCCACACCTCATTATGTACCCAAGGAAGGTAACATAAATACACTCCTATGTTTACTGCAGCACTGTTTACAATAGCCAAATTATAGAAACAACCTAAGTGCTCAAAAACAGAGGAATGGATTAAGAAGATGTGATTATCTCTCTATCCATCCATCCATCCACCATCCCACCCGCCACACGTATGCATACATACACACACACACACACAATGGAATAATACTCAGCTATAACAATAAAAAAGATGAAATCTTGTCATTTGTGATAACATGGATGAAACTGGATTACATTAAGTGACAAAAGTCAGAAGGAGAAGAACAAATATCAAATGACTTCACTCGTGGAATACTGAGAAACAAAACCAAGGAACTGAAAAAATTAAGCCAAAACAAACCTTAGAAATATGACTACAGAATTAAGACTACTGGAGGGGAAAGTTGGGTAAGGGTATGAACAAATGGAGGGGGGGAGTCCAGTGGTCTGTGGGTGTTTTGTGGTGTGGTGAGCTGGGGAGGGTGAAATATTCCCCTAAATTATGTATAGTGTTGTAATCCAATGTAGCCTCAATTAAAAAAAAAAAAAGAATTTGAGATCTGAAAAACAGAGAGGAAAATAATACCTTTAACAGGCTCACTAATAGACTGAGCACATTTGATGAAAGAATCCAAGGGCAGGATACTGTTACTTACATTGAAAACAAAAGGGTTTTTAAAAAGCAGAGCACCCAAGATCTGTAGGTCTACTTGAATTGTCATTCATATTATTGAATTTCCAGGAGGAGAAAAAGAATAGGGTAAAGGAAATAATGGCCAGGAATTTTCCAAAGTTAGAGACAGACATCAAACTGTACATCCCAGAGCAGTTGTCTACACAAAGGATATAAGAACACCAGAAGCAGAATAAATAAAAGTAAACAGCCATAACAAGGTGAAGTACGTGCTGAATCCTTATACTTTCTTTCATTATTAAAATACAACCATTACATATTATTTCATGGATATGGCATTTCAGTTTTGAAAGATGAAAAAGTTTTGTGGATGGAAGTTGGTGATGGTTGCACAAATTTGAATATGTCTGATGGCATTCAACCATCTACTGAAAGATTATTGAAATGGTAAAGGTTGTTATGCTTAATTTTATCATAATAAGAAAAGGTCACTGTTCTGTCCAAGCAGTATACAATAGGTTGTAATAATTAAAAAACAAAACAAATGAAAATCTCTGTTGCAGATAGTCCAGCGCTGCTGAAAGACACCTTTCGTGACTGTCAGCCTGGACTTGTCTTATTCCACAAACACTTCGTATAGATGACATCTGTTCTTTACTCCAAGAGTGTTCTTTTTATCTCCATGTTCTTACCTTGCACCAAGCACTCTGGGATTTAACTCAGTTTACCTTCCCACATGGAACATTCCTTAATGCTTTTTGGCTTCAGGGATAAGGCAGCATTACCCTGGGGTAGCAGGGAGCATGGTTGGCCCAGCATGGCCAGTGTGTAGTTGCTGAGAGCTATACGGTGGATGATGTGGCCGGGAAGGTGGACAGGCATGTGGTCCAGGCAGAGCCTTGCACACCTTCGTAGGGATTTTGGCTTTTAGTTTAAGGGCAATTGGGAATCACTGAAGTCTTTTTCTGTTTGTTTTTGTTTCTATTGTCCTTAGAGACAGAATCTGTTTCATGACTTGGAAAGGTCATTTTGGCTTTAGTTGGCAGGAACAAATTAAAGAGAACAGGGTGGGTGTAGAAAAAGCAGTTTTATTTTTTCACTTGGTCATTTCATACCTTTCTCTTTTCTACTGGATTTTAAGTTTCAGTAAAAATTTTAACTAAGTTAAAATTTACATTAAAGTTAAATAAATAAAAAAGAATTTAATTTCTCCATCACAATAGCCACTTTTCAAATGCTTCCTGTTGACACCTTATTCACTACTGTCTGGGCAGCCCACACATAGAGGGAACATTTTATCCTCTTAGAAGCTTTTCTTGTATAGTGATTAAAGATTGTGACAGTGTAGGGGTTTTGTTTTTTTGTTTTTTTACTTTTATGTTCTTCCAGTCAGTAATAATGAAAATATACATATAATAAGTACCCTTAGTTTAAGAAACACTTGTAAGGAGAACAAAAAGAACTAATTAAAAGGTTTAAATTGTGAAAGTCCTTACAAATTAAATTTTAAAATTACTTATCCAAATGAATGGGCGTAATTAAGTCAACTTAAGCCTCAGTATGCACATGAAAATGGTGACACATTTCTAAACTTGTATTTCCTTCCACATTAGAAACCCATATGTGCATGACCAATTTTTAAGTTCTGTCTTTAATTTGTCACTGTGATTTTACTAGAGTACCACTAGATCTTCACAGAATGGTCGTTTATTAACTCTTATTCTCCCATTTCCTTTCCTCAGGAAGAATTACTAAGTCCTTGTATAGCTGTCTTTTTGTTGTTTCATTCCACTGAACCCATTTTTTCAAAAATAAATAAAACATGCCCCAGTCATTGTGTTTCAAATGTTTTTAGGGGGAAAAAACCACAAATAAATCACATAAACTTAATGAAGCATAATGTTCTTTTACCTTTTGTGTTTCATCTCTGACCTGCGTAGGCAAGGTACCCGTCCAGGCAAGAAAACCATGTCTTTTGGATAAAACCCATGGTGCTTTTACCTTTCAGTCCATCTGTTTTGTCCTCCACCGAAGGGCATCATAAATAAACCACTTTTCCACCCTTTCCCTTCTTAGGAGTTTAGCTGACCTTAAAATTTAAAAAAAAAAAAAATCATACTATTATTTAATGAGTCATACCTTGATCATGGAGTCAAAAGAAACAAACTGTTTTCAGGGATATTTTGACAGTCCTTTTTTTTTTTTCTTTCTTGAAATCCAACTGGAGCAAGAGCTAATTAAAATTTTTTGTATCTAGAGATTGCAGAAATAAAAATAGGTGATCCTTCAAAATGGAAAGGTCTTTGATTATATTAAGTGTAGCTAAAATTAGGCCTTTGCTGTACTGACCAGGATCCAACCAGAAAACAAAGGCCTTCCTTGGCAATCTAACCAAGAGAATTTAATATAGGAAATAAGTCACAACAATGTTAGAAGAACTGAAATCCAGATAAAATGGTAGTAACAAGGCCACACAGACATGTGCAGAGGAAACTGCTATGACCTGGAGAGGCCAAGGCCAAGGATGATAAAAGCCAAGCTGGGAACTTGGATTCCCCTATAAGAAAGCAACCCTAGAGATAGGCTCCCACTGTCAGGGTCCTGCCTGAAGTAAGGAGCAGAGAGTAAGTACTTTCAGACTGCTCTCTTCTGGCCACCCTTCTACTTTCTCTCATTATTTGCCATTACGTTATCCTGGCCTGGCCCCTGAGTCAAGGAACTTGGGGCACATTGGTATTCAGAGTTCATTTCTCTGGAACCGTGTAGAAGAAAGGCTGTGCGGACTACGGATTGATTTCTGGGGAAGTAAGTCTGAGCTGAGACTAGCACGCTGGCAGATTTGTTAGCGTGTACTCTGGAGATGGCACCTATGGATGGAGACCAAAGAAAGAGGACTGTGGTGAGGGTGAAGCTGAGTGGCAGTGCAGTCTCAGTAATGGCGTGAGCCCACTCTGAGGGTTTTACTACCAGGACCTGAGAGTTGTCCAGAGGGAGACGCTTCCCTGGGAAGGGATGTGGCCTTGGACAAGGTGCTGTCTTCAGTTGAGTCAGTCCTTGTAGGTAGCTCTTGTGTCCCTTTGGCAAACCCCCATTATTGTGTGTGTGTTTGTGTATTTACGTGCACATACATGTGTGTTTAGCACTAACTTGTTTTCTGGTACTACAAGATGTTTTACACTTTCAGGCTCACCTGTCCTATTTCCTGCCACCCCACCCCCAATTTACTAATGTTCTGGATGATATAAAACTAGCACACATAATCGAAAGTCCTCTAACTGAAGATTAGAGTGGATTTATATAAATTTTGTGCTCACTCTTTGCATTTACCAAAGAAAGGACATACACATCACACCACTCATATCCCTCATCATCAGGAAGTAATGTTCAGGCATTTCCCTTTTTCTAATGGGAAGTGATGAAAAGAACCAGGTTGTTACCTCTGAGTGAAGCTGACCAGTTGTGCATTTTCAGCAGAGTCATCTCAGATTCCTGTCATTGATCACTTTACTCTGGGAAAGATTTAGGCATATAATCTAAAAGAAAGTTCCCTTGTGTGGTCAGGGAGCCATATTGGTTAGGACTACTGACCTGATAAATTCATCTCTATTGAGCATCTTTCAATAGTTCCATAAACCTGAAAACCTCTTATATTTTTGATGGGCCAGGAATCTGGGAGCAACTTGATTGGGGAGGTGTGGCTCAAAGTCATACAGTTGCTGTCATATGTTCAGTTGACTTGCAACCCTTTAAAATAGCTGGCTGAGTGCCTCTCTCCCTCCCATTTCATGTAGTTGAGATCCTCATGCAGTTTCAGAAAGCCCATGTGGTTTTTCACATGGGGTAGTCTGGGTTTACTCACAGTGACAGCCTCCAAATAATGCTTACATGGGGCCAAAGTCTTCAAGAGCAAGTCTCCCAAGGATGGAGTAGAATAAGTTTACAGTAAGTGGGAAGTATTATGTATTTTTCAGTTTTACATAATATATTTTAAGTTCATTCAATTGTTGATGAACAGAAATACAGTTTATTGAGATGTTTTGGTATTGCAAACAATGCTACAGTAAATGATTATCTCTGCATGCATATTCTTATATGAGATTTTCTAGCAGTTAAGTTAAATTACAAGAGTGGAGGATATGCACAATTTGAATTTAGATGCATTCATTTAAATGACCTTTAGATAGGAACTTGTACCTCCACAAATACAGGGATGAAAATACCAGTTTCTCCTTATACTCTTGTCAGTCCTTGCAATTTTCAATCTTTTGAACATTTGTCAATTTCATTGGATAAAAATAAATTGGCTCTTTGACTTATAGTTCTTTGACTTTTAGTAAAGGGAATATCATATTTTCATGAACTGTTCTTTTTTCTTTATATAGCTAGTTTATTTTTGGTATTTTAAAGTATGGGATAGATTTTTCTACTTGATTATTATTATATACTCGTTATCAATCATGAACCTTTATATATTGAAAATGTTTATCCTAGTTGTCCTATCCAAACTTTGCTTGTGGTAGTTTTTTTTTTTTTTACTTTATACCTAATTTTTATGGATTAAAATGTATCAAATTTTCTATTCTAATTTCTGGATTTTTTACTGTGTTTGTAAAGGTGCTGTCACCCTAAAATTATAAAAATACCTGCTTATATATTTCTCTAGTATTGTGCCTTTAAATATTTACTTCTCCATCATCTTATTGTGTTACAAGAAAAAGATAGAAATCCAGTTTACCAAATACTTTCCCAAAGATGTGTTCTCAGTGGAGTGCTTTTCAGTAAGATACCTTTTCTTAAGAAGTTTAAGTAAATCAGAAAATTTTATATAAAGAATGACCACAACAGTATTTTGTTATACTCACTCTATTGAAGACAGAGTCAGTTAAATAGTCAGCAGACCAAGAATTGTCGGTTTCAGTGGATAAAAAAATGGGCTCTGTGTAAGATTGCTGTATGATAATCTTGTGATAACTTGTGGACAAAACCCATTATGTGTGTAAACAGAAGCTCTGGTGACAGAAGGCTGTACCTGCAGTTTCCCTGCAGCCTCAGAGTGATTTCTTGTTTGTTATTGAGGTGTTTTCTATTACTGGCCTTTTTGATTAGGTTCTTGTGTCTCCAGACTCAGCAAGAATATATAAGTTAAGGTGATTAAAGCTTGCCACCAAAGCCTGAGTCTCTCCTGAAACTATTAATGCTACCAATGGAAGTCTACTTTAACCTTTAACTTCAGAGAGTAAAAGTCTGTGAAAACACTTGCATAAGTAGTCTACAAGATCTGGGAGAAGCAGTTTGCTCACTCAGGCAAACATTTGAAAATTTGAAAATTCTTCTTGCTTTTTTGAAACAAAAATAAATGAACAAGATGAAGGGGATTATCACTACCCTAAAAATAAATCTTTCCTATAGAAGCCTTGTAGGGTCCCAGGAAAGATTTCTTTAATTTTTTCCCTTCTGAGTTTATTTCTGTTTTGAGAAAGAAATAATAGATAAGAGAAAAAGAACATAAAGATCTCAAAGAGGTATGTGGTGTTCAATGCTTTTATGGTCTTTTTATTCAAAATTAGAATCCACTTTGGTAAAGTCTATTAAACTCAGCCTGCTGCTCATTTTCCCACTGACTAAAATATGAGAACTATTTGCCATTTTAAAAGGTGCATCACATTCATGACACTAATTCTGATATAAATTAGAAGCAAGTACTGTTTGAATGATGGCATACATCCAGCAATTCTGTTAATCATTATTGTAAAAAAAAAAAAAATGTGTTGATGGCAGATTCTGAGAAAGTCAATCACACTGTGATATGTCTTTGAAGCTTGTTTTTTGTTGACTCCTATCTTATCAACTCTCATTTTAACTGTAATATTTTCCCTTTAATGTTGGTGGAAAGCACTTCCCTGAGTACTTTCTGAGATTCTTTTCATCCACAGAAAAAGAGACTTCTCTGAGGGGACTTGCTGTAACAGATGTGCTGGAAGTCTTCAGCAGCTGGGTGTGAGCAGACATTGTTACCTTCTACCTTGCACTGTGGGTATTGCAGAACCCAGCTCATTACATACAGTGCTTCTGACTGTCTTCTCATGGCTTTCTGTTGGTCCTTCTTATCGTTCTTACAGTCAGTGATTTGATACATGACCATGTCACCTGAAACCCTGTACTTTTTGTTACTATTTGCTCTCTGTGTAGTTATTAATAATTGAAACTTCATAAAATGGCCCTTCTGTTACTCCTTCATTATGGCACCTCTTCTTCCTCTGTTTTTGTAATCTTCAGTGTATACTAGTCACAGGTTGATAGCTACTGCTACAAGAACTTCTGTGACTCATAATTGAACCTGTTAATGAGACAGTAAGCTATTCTCATGATTGCTAACGCTGACATAACTGTGAAGATAGAGGACATTCTACTTAAGACAGTTATCATGAGATACTCCCTGGTGCAGTACAGGCAGGCATTTGTAATTTCTTCAATTGAATTTGATGAGGTTGAGTATGACTCAGAGACAGAGATATAAAAGATACCTTTTTGAAAACTGTCACAAATCAAAAATAGATAAACTTTTTATTTTATTATCTATTTTTGATTTGTGATAGTTTTCAAAAAGTAATGGTGCACTGGTGAAATGCTAGTGGGGGTATGTAGTCCATGGGGACTACAATTGATATCAAATATATATAAATAAATGAAAAAATAATTATTAAAAAAAAGTTTATGAACACAGGCATTAAACTCTCCTTTGCACACTTAAAAAACAGAAATTAAGTTTTAAAGTCATGCTAACCTAAGAAGTTGTGTGTGCTTTTATACCTTATTTATGTATTATATTGTAAATGCATTATGTAGGGATAATGTATGATATTAGAATGATCTGTCAAGGACATAGCTGTTATGTAATTATGGTACATTTCCCATATATAAGATATACACAAATTTACTTTACCTAAAACCAAGACAGTGGTTCAAACTTAAAGTTTCCCCAATGTTTACAGAAACAAGTGTGAATTCTTTTTGCAGGAAGGTATATTCGTTTTATGCATAATAGAATTCTGACATTTTTAACATTAATGGACAGAACACAGTTAAAAAACAGCCAGACACGCAAAAATGGTACCCTGAGCAATAACTAGTAGTAATACTAAACAGCAGAAGAGGGCAAGTAATGACCTCTATGATAGCATTTATCAGACAGATTCTAAACTGCTTGATGATTCTTAAAGAAAATATGGACAAGCGAATAGTGAATGGAAGAATAATTTCTTGTGATCTTTCTGTGATGTATATTAGATTATGTTTTCTGAACTATCTTCAGCTCACTAGCTCTGTGTCTCTGCTACTAAGCCTAACCTCTGAATTAATTTTATTCACTTTATTTGGTTCTTTAAAGAACTTTTTAGGTTACTTCTTATCATTTACTGTTTTCTGCTAATTGTCAATCTTTTCTATTTTCTTAATTTAGATACTGGTTGAAGAGATGACCATTTTCTAGAAATAATAAAAGACATCAATCTTCACATTCAAGTAATTTAACAAATCTTAAGCAAAATAAGTAAAAAAAATGTATATCTGTGTGTGCACATGCATATATGTGTATGTGTGTATGAGGGTGCCAGAGAGCAGAATAACTTTGTATAAAATATACAAATATAAAATAAATATAAAAATAAAAAATTGAATTAAAGTATTGGTGATAAAGATTTCCTTCAAAAGTGAACTAGACTGATAGATGACTTCTGAATAGTAGAACACAAATATAAAAATAAAAAATTGAATTAAAGGTATTGGTGATAAAGATTGCCTTCAAAAGTGAGCTAGACTGATAGATAACTTCTGAATAGCAGTGATTAAAGCATCAGTGTAGTGGCATATTTACTGTATTGAATGAAAATAATTGCTAAAATGGAATGTATACCCAACAGAAATACCCCTCAAGAATGATAAAAGAAATAAATGTATAGACTTAAAACTACTGAGAAAATCTGCTGTCAGGAAAATTGTATATGATATACTTTATATGGAAGAAACTGACTCTAGATGATTATCGAGTTGCAAAAGAAAAGTGCATTAAAAATAAAGTTGTACAGACCTCCCTGGTGGTGCAAGGGTTTAAGTCATAGGACTATGAAGCTATCCGCAGCTACTGCAACTCCAGTTCGATCCCAGGCCAGAGAGCTGAACCACACAGCGCAGCAGAACTCTCCTGTCTTGCCTGCTGCTCAACAGCGTATTTCAATCTGCCTGTTCTGTTCCCCACTTAGTCTCTAGTGAATCTTCTCATCCCCAGCACCTCTGGCCTATACCCCAGTTGTTGTATGCGTACATAAATAAATCTTTTTTAAAAAATAAAGTTGTAAAAGTTTGGGTAAATGTAAATGAACTTATAACAGTAATGTCATAGGGATTTAAAAGTTTGAATACAATTAATATTCAAAGAAACTCTAAAAAGCTATGACCTAAGCATGCATATTAATAATTTAGTGAAAAACCTTGATAGTTGTATTGTCACTCTGGAAGAATCTTGAGGAATAAGTGAACATTCCATATATGGACTCTCATTTGTTGAGCACCTTTGTGTCCCAGTCACCATCTAGATACTTCCTGTATATCCTACCCAAGGCTCATACCAACTTTGTGAGGTGGTTATTATTACCACTTTAGATGTAAAACCATGAGTTTAGGTGAGGATGTGAAATAGTTGGTGACTGTATAGAAGTCACTAGAATGTAAGCTTTCTGAGAGCACTGAAATTGTTTTATTCACTGGTGTATCCCTTGGTGCTTAATCAGTCTTTTTTCTTTTTTTTTTTTTTTAAAGATTTATTTATTTATGCATACAAGAGCTGGGGTACAGGCCAGAGTAGTGGGAGGTGAGAGGATTCATCAGAGACAGAGCAGGGAGCACAATAGGCAGATGGACTGAAATACACTGCTGAGGGGAGCAGTGGACCATGCAGGAGCGGTCTGCTGTGCCATGTAGGTCCCCTCCCTGGCTGGGGATCCAACTGGTGCTGCTGTGCCGCAGATGCTTCACAGTGCAGTGCTCAAACCACTGTGCCACCAGGGAGGCCCACTTAATGAGTCTTGAGGTGTAGTAGGTTCTCGAAAAGCATTTGTTGAATGCGGAAAAAAATGAATTGATTGGGTTGGGATTTGAACCCTAGTTATTTTGAACTTGAAGCTCTTTCTACTAGGCAGTTTTATATTTCACTGAGAGATTGTGAGGTTTGCTTCTAAGAGATATGTTTGCTCAGTACTTACTGTCTCTCCTCCCCATTTTCTTTTATCAGTTATATAAATTGCTTCACATGAAATGTCACTGCCATTGGGAGAATCATCAATTAAATCACATGTAACTAAAATGATACTGAGTGTATAATGGCTGAGTAAAAGAACTTTTTCTTTAAAATGTTCATTAAGTCCACTCAAGCAGTTATTCTATCTTCTGCTTTGAACTTTGTAATTTTTGAAAGTTCTTGAGGAATGTTATTTTATCTTGGAGTCTTCCTTTGGCTTCTCTGTGGGAGTTTCTTAACAGTGGACTTACTGCATTAGGATTTAATCCTTGACCTCTAAGAAGAGAAATCCCCTAAAGACTCACAGTTGTGTACTGATAGCAGTTCTCACAGAGTTGTTTTTAGAAAATATGCAGCTTTGTTCAAAGGTCAGAGGCCTGCTGGCAATGTGGTCAACTAATTATCTTCACAGTGGATGGACATTCATATTCCACTTGAACACCAAATCCAACAATCTGTATCTTTAAAAAAATAATGTATATTTATTGTGGGCATCCTTTGAGTAAAGCAGACACAAGTTATTTTAACAAACTGACTTTCTCAAGATGAGGAAAGGTGGGAGGTTTATGGATTCCCCCGAAATTATGTTTAATTAAGCCACAACATACTGATTTTCAGCTCAATAATTATTTTTTAAATATCTGCTATATTCTAAGCACCCTGTTTGACCTAAAAAATACAGAGATGAGTTAATCATGCCTTTTTGGAATTCCCAGTCTAATTAGAGACAGATAAATCAACAAATCTCTGCTATTGGGGTGGGGAAAGATCTCAGGGAGCACTGAGCATCTGAGGGAAGAGAGGCAGGTAAGTCTCAGCTTTCATTTCACCCTTGGTTTCACATTTGGATCACAGCCTTCCTTAACATTGCCAAAGGGCAAAGGGCCTCTGGGTTTGTCAGTCTAATCACTTACATGGACCTCAACGGCTCCCCAGTGACTGACCCTAAAGCTGAAACCCTCTTTGAGTCCTTCCTGTAACCCTCTTCTGCCCAATTTCTTTATAGTCTAACTTGCCCCTGCTGCTTTTTAACTGTGTGATCCTGGAAAAGTTACTTACCTGTATCCATCCCTATTTCATTAACCTGGGTTAGTCACAAGAATCTGTGTCTAAACATTATTATGAGGATTAAATGATTAAAATCTTAGCTAAATGCGTAGTACACAGAAGTGTACTTCTCAGCTAAGTGCCTAGTACTGTGTAGATGTGATGGCTGTTTACTGTGTGATCATTGTTTTCTGTTTCCCAGACTATTTGTTTTCTTTAATTGCTTGGCTTTGCATAAAAGCACCATTGCATATATTGTCATTATGTTGTTTAATTTTTCATTTTGCTTCTTGTTTTTAGTCTTTTTCATCAACAAAATCGAGAGTTGCCATTGCCCTGAATGGACTGTAAACTCTGAGATTAAAGTCTCACCAAACCTTCTTTTTTTAAAATTTGGTTTTTATACTTCCCCACAGAATCTTAATATAGACATACTGCAGACACTCAGACATTTGTTTATTAATTGTGGAAGAAATCCCCTTTTCTACAAATCTCCATGAAGCCATTAGCAGCCAGTCTCTCTTCTCTCCACTGTGCTTTTAGCATGTTAGCTTTTTTTCTTTTTCTACTGTAACCTTTTTCTAGTTCCATTGTACTCATTTATTTTAATGCCCACCTCCTCTCCCGCCCCTCTCCAACCTTGGTCTCTCTTTCAGGGAAGGAATTGCTTTTGTTTGTATTTCTAGCCTTTCTTATGCACAGTAAACACATACATTTGAATGAATGTTTGATAAAGGCTAATGCACATTATAAAAATACCTTTTACCAATGAAGAGTTGACTAAAAAAAAAATCAGTATGCCTTTTTTGAAGCTTACCAAGAGAGTGAAAAGCTGGCATATAATTATGTGTTTTAAACCAGTGGTTACCATCTAAGTGCTTGCTTACCATCAAATGATTCCATAGTTTTCTTCAAGATGAGACTTACTTATAATGGAGTTGTTCACAGTTCTGTTTGTTTTTTTTTTTAAAGATTTATTTATTTATGCATACAAGCTGGGGTACAGGCCAGAGTAGTGGGAGCTGTGAGAGGATTCACCAGAGACAGAGCGGGGAGCAGAACAGGCAGATGGACTGAAATATACTGCTGAGGGGAGCAGTGGGTGAGACAGGAGAGGTCTGCTGCTCTATGTGGGTCCCCTCCCTTCCTCTGGGATCCAACTCACCCTGTTGTGGCGCTGATGCTTCACAGTGTGGCACTCAACCTGCTGCACCACCAGGGAGGCCCCACAAATTCTGTTTTATGTTTAGGAAGAATAGTAAAGTGATTTGTAATACATTTTCATGACTAAATTTCTTAGAGTCATGAGGGGATACATATTTTTAAGTCAATAAATTTCAAATATGAATAAATTTCTCTGATTTTCATTAAAGGTGAAAGGTGAACTGATTACTAGTAAGTAGGAGAACTTCCAGATCTTCTTACATCTAGCAAGTACCTTAAACCAGTTTCAGATTTATATTTTTAGTTTCATCTCCATTTCAAACTATCCCACTTCTGAAAACTCAGACTCTGAAATTCCTTTCAGCGTTTACAATTTCTGCTCCCTTCCTCTCTTGTTCCTAATCCCTCACCCTCCTCATCTTGTCTTTCTTCTGCAGTTCTCAGTTTAAATACAGATGCCCACCAGGTCCTCACCTCCTTGAGTCCTTGCAGCCACACCAGAGCTTTCTTGTTGCTTTTGTGCTGTTTTCTTTGCCTCCCCATCTCCCCACACTATGTCACCATTTTATCCCACCCCTGCACTCCCCCTCCTGGAATTCCAGCCACTTGGTTGCATCTCAGTCCATGAGCTCAGGTTGAGCTGAGCTCTGAGAGTTTGATTGTCTCTTAGCTGTTCCTTTGTTGACTCAGCCCTCACTGCTTCACTGTCATCCCTCACAAGGAGTGCCCTAAACCCCCATTACTTCTGAGTCCCACGGTGAATTCTCCTGTGATTGAAGCGCTTCAATGTCAGCTGCTGCCGGTCGGTCACTTTCTGCATCTTCCTTTCAGCCCTGTCTGATACACTTATCTCTGAGGATCACATCTTCATTTTATAGATTAAACATGCCTTACTAAATCAGTTTCTTAAAATGAATTTAGCTTGTTTCTGCTTTACAATTGAATAGTTCTGAGATGAACACCCTTAGAGAACTCTAGTGTCCATTTGGTAGAGTACAGGCCATCCTGGTTTTCTGTGACTCTCTGACATGAATAATTCCAGTTATCAAAGTTTAAATCACAAAAGCCACCCAGCAACATGGTTCACTTTCAGTTATCAAAGTTTATTCACTGAGTATATAATTTCATGAAATAGAAGCTTTGCCACTGGCTTTTCAGTTGACAAAACAATATGTAAATAACAGATGTATTTTGTGGTTAGTGACCAACTTGATTTGTTTCTAGGTCTATGGTGATTGGTCACTGTGTTTCTCTTGTTCAGTTTCAAGCACAAAGAGCAAAGCTTCAAGTAGTGTTGCTTCTTTGATTCACAGTGGTACACCTATATGCCACTTTATAGGAGTGGGTGACTGGAATAGGGAATGGACCTATAAAGATGAATATACAGTGATAATGCTGCAAGGGAGATTCAAATCAAATGTCAGTGATGTATAGAAGAAATAGCTACCTGTGGCAGTCTTAACAGAGCTGCTGTTCAGCAGACTCTAGGTACTCAGCCATAGGAACTTAGTGAAGAGTAGTTTCTTCACATGAGTGAGAAGCACAGTTGTGATGATAAGCATAAAGGTGACCTGGAGTAAGTGCTGTTGGCACAAAGCTCACATTAAAGGAATTGTTGGAGATGTTTCATGATATTGAAACTACAAAGGTTAAAATATTAGAAAGTGGTCTGAATTTAGGAAGATCACAGTTTTATAGGCATAGACAAGATTCTCACTCTGTAGTGTAAGTTATATGAGAACATAAGGCATTGTTCATACTATTCTTGATAAGTTTTTCACAAAAATTTCAGTTTTGCATCTTTTAAATTACAGAGAACTAGGTACAGATTAGTCTTATTAAAGTTTAATTTCCCTATGCTTATAATTAATTTTGAGTTTTTAATGTTTCTGATAAATATTTTAAAATTATCCTTCCATATGAGGTTGTTTCAGTTTATACCACTACCGGAGGTCTAGGCAATCTGTTAGTGTTCTTCTGATATTTTATTGGCCCTGGTCTATTCTTCTCATGGGTCCCTTTTTTTTTTTTAATTTCTATATATTTTTTTTTAATTTCTATTTATTTTTTTCTTACAATGTTTGCTTTCTTTTCTAGGTGTAGTCCCCATAGAATTTCCACCACCAATTTACCTATGTGATGGTCCCTATTTTAATGGACATTTAAACACCTAATCTTGCTTTCCTAAATAAAGTCTGACTTCGATCTTGTTGCATTTTAGACCCACTTTATTCTTAACTCTCCTTTCATTTCCCCTCACTTTTTTTTTTTTTTAATAAGTTAAGCCTACTCTCTTATCCTCACTTAGTTCTTGAGTTGTGACTTGAGGATAAAGGTCATATCTGTTTTATTACTGCTATCCAGTACCTAACCAGGAGACTTAGTGTCTTCACCTATAGTTGATACTCAGTGCATTTTTGTGGTTGTTGAATTTCCCTGTAAACTGACTTTCTAGAGAGCCATTAAGAAAACTATTCTATTACAAATATTGAGAATTTCTTTCTGTGAATTATGATGCACCCTTCTAATTCACAAATAAAAGTGCTGTTATTATTTTAGGAATTACATGCTATAACCAGTTGTTTCAAAATGTCTCTACTTAAAAGAATAGAGATGAAGAAAATGGTAAAATAGAACTAGAAAGTTCTTTAGACATCTACGACGTCCAAACGTTCAGTTTTATGGGTGAATAATATGGTGTTTAGAAATTTAACATGACCTGCCCCAAGTGACACAGCATGTTTCCTCACTCCATTTGACCTGGGAGTAGTCATCTCTGCCGGTCCAGCGCTCAGTCCTGGAAGCTGCCACGGTACCTGTGAGGGTAGTGATCATGTTTGAGAGGTTAAACTGTTAAGAGTCATCTCATATTCTCATTTTCTCTCTTCTGGATTAACAAACTAGAAATTGCATCACTTGAGGTTATCCTCTCCATCTTCCTAAATTATTAGTTTTTCTGACTAGATTCATTTACATCAGCTATAAAATTTCTGGCGCAGTAAGCTTGGGATGACATAGGTTTATTTGATAAAACTTAGTAGACCTTTGTGATGGTCCATACATAGAGAAAAATAGACAGTGTACAGTTGGCATTTTCAGAGTGATCATATCTGTGGCACAGCCCCAGATCAGGTAAGTGGCACCAACAGTTTACAAACATTTGAAGATAGAAAACATTTGAAGAAATAACAGAGTTTTGAAGCTAAATAATCATCTTTGTTCTTCCCACAGGTTTTATCAGTCTGTGTGTTAACAACAATCCTTGGTTGTATATTTGGGTTGAAACCAAGCTGTGCCAAAGAAGGTAATTAGTAGTGTGTGTGTGTGTGTGTGTGTGTGTGTGTGTGTGTGTGTGTGGTATGTTGATAGTCAATGTTTAAAATGTGATTGGGGTCAGATTTATGTCCTAATCTTATGGGTAATTCATAGATACTGCACACTGATGCTGGTTTGAGCCTTCTTCTTGAAGCTTTTTATTTAGCCATTTAGTATTATATGTTTACTTGCAAAAATTCATTGCTCCCAAAACAAAGGACCATGAAAAAAACAGACAAAAATCAAAAAAAGCAAACAACCACCAAAACAATGAGAAATAAGAACAAAGAAAGAAGCAAGCAGATGCAGTTGATGGCTTTTGGTGTTGCTTTCTTGGAGCCTTCTCACCCTGACTTCCTCCAGGGACCCTAAGACTCTTCTTGTCCCCAAGGAGTTAATTGCTGAAACAGCTCTGGAGGTTTCTAGGTGAACAATGAGCATCTCTGGGCAACCAGAAACATCACTACATGCTCTTATGGGTTTTTAAATTATGGATATTGGGTGATTTCAGGCAGTAGTGCTGTTTTTAAACTTCTATATAAATGTTTCTCTTTATATCAAGTGCAGAAGTATATCTAGCATTGACAAGATTACTTAATAATATATTAAATTACTATAAATAATATTTATATTATTTAATTACTATAATATATTCAATTACTATAAATAATAAAATCTGAACCACAGTATATTGTAGTCATTATTTTGGCTGTAAAAATCATTGAAGCTCTTCAAGGAATTCAGTTTTGAAAAGTCAACAAATTTTTTACCTATTTGACTATTCTGTAATTGTAATATTAGTCACTTAAAAATTTTAATGATTGGTAAGCTGTCATTTGTTTAATGATATGCAATTTTATGTTGTAAGTTGGTATTTTATTCACAGTTTAATACTTTACATTGAACAAAATACAAAAATTACAGATTTTAGTGTTCACCTATGTAGTCTTTAGGTATAAGTTTAATTGAGTTCAGTTTAATACATAAAAACAAAACTCAAGGATTGAAAACAATAAATTTAATCTAAACACATCATACTATCCACAATACTTTTAAAACCCTCTTAGGTGAATATTAATGAGCTCCAAGTAATATCTATTATTCCAGTTGATAGCATTTTCTCTCTTGGGTCAGGAAGTTAGTATTTCTGACCCTGGGAATTATTTATTGTCTTAAAGTTGCCTGGATTCCCAGTGTCAAATCAAACTTGAATTCCTAGACAGTGTCCTATAGAGTCAGGAGGCTATGTTAAAGTCAAGAGCTGGGATTATTCCTTTTTTGTTTGTTGGACTTCCATTATCGTAAAAGCAGATTTTTTTTCTCACCATTCTGATTTTTTAGTCATCCATTAGAAACCTACCTTATTCTAGGTATCTAATAAAAAGTTGCAATATAAAATTGTTGTTTTTAATAAAAATTGTTTCCCTCCCAATCCACCTTACCCACTTAACAAAAACTTATTACCATCAACTAAATGTCAAGTTCCTTCCCTGGCCCCAGGGATACGATATACAGGGCAAAACCAAAGTGTGTTTTTTGCTCTTTGTGCTTTGACATGAAAGTACGAGATTAATCAAGCAATCTAGATAAAAATGAAGGGGATAAATGATGGAGTGGAAGTACACAATTTCATAAAAACTTAAGAAAATAGGGAAATGGATTTACACTGGGGAGTTATGGAAAGTGTCTAGGAGGAAACCAGGCTGGATCTGAGTCGAAAGGGTTTGCTTTTGTTTTGTTTTGTTTTTTTATCTTATGTATTTTTTACATGATTCTTAATTTTTGTACAATGTATGCTTTCTCATCTTGGATATAGTCCCCGTGAAATTTCCACCACCAGTTCACCCGTGCACCATCACGATGTCTTGTGCTCTTCCCACCCGTTTTGACCCTGCTCCCTCCTCCCCTCCCCACCTCCCCCACACTGCGGAGCCAACACATTACTTCTTTACACCAAGACTGAGTGAGAAGTCAAGTCTTCTTTTCTTACTGACATACTGATAAAATCTCTTTAAATATATTTTCTCACATTTTGAAATTCTGGAGGACTCCATGGCTGCTTAAGTCAATGAAGAGCATAAAACATTTAGAACAAGACTTATTTTGACTCTTCTCTAATATCCCATAAATATTTAAGCCTTATCAGGCTGAGTAGGATTTGTAATAAATAAAAGTTGTCTTTTTTATGTCAAGAGATGAAATTATAAACTCAGTATATAAGGTTATCTTCTGTTAGTTCACTTTCTATATTTTGTAAATAGATTCTTGGGTAATTTTGTTTGTCTGTCTTGTAGAGTACTGTTTGCCTCTACCTAATTTAGGCATATTAGTTGATGTTTTACTTTGTAGTTACAGAATTCTTAGAAACTTCTAATTCATTTGATACTTTTCAGTTAAAAGTTGCAAAGGTCGCTGTTTTGAGAGAACATTTGGGAACTGTCGCTGTGATGTTGCCTGCGTTGACCTTGGAAATTGCTGTCTAGATTACCAGGAGACATGTATAGAACCAGGTAAAAATGTACAGGGAAAGATAGTCATGAACATTATTAAAAGATCAAAGACTTACCTCTTGGTATGTGTTTTATCTGACTCATTTGAAATTTAAAAATTAAAAAGTACACACTATTTTGACTCTCACCTTTGTCTTAGTAGTTTTTGTAAAACAAATTTTCACATATTTGCCTTCATTAAACATTTATAGATAGCAGTGTTTGATGAAGACAGTCAGTTTTACCCATAAACATTCTGTTTATTTTTAATGTATGCTGAAAGCCTATGTGATCTAATTTGCATTTAAAGTAAATTCTAAAAGCTTGTTTGAAATATATTAATAATTTCATGCTGGACTTATTATTAAAGTCTTAGGTAGGCACCTAAACTTTAAAATTAACTATCCAAATACCGAAGCTTTCAGTTTGACATAAAATAATACTCAAGTGGGAGTGAGTCAAATTTAAATATAACTTTGAGCGCTCTGAAAATATCTGATGGGAGACACAGATCTACATATAAACTGGATAATAGTAATAATAATAATGGTTGTCCGGTTGTCCATGCTTTAAAATATTTGAGTTCTAGGGTTTTAGTGAAGTAGTAGCCAGAGATGTCTGCATATTTTCTGTTCGTTACTTCAGACTGAGCAAGGTGGTGGCGGTGTCTATGAATGAATAAGAGTTATGAAATATTTCTCTGTCTCTTATGATCTTGCTCAGGAAGACAATTCTGTGTTTGCTTTGGACATGTTGATTTGAACCATACATAAAATGCATTTTCTTGATATTTGTTTCTAGAACGTATATGGACTTGCAGCAAATTCAGGTGTGGTGAAAAAAGGTTGTCTAGAAGCCTCTGCTCCTGTTCAGATGACTGCAAGGAGAAGGGCGACTGCTGTATCAACTACAGCTCTGTGTGTCTAGGTCAGTCCTGCCCACGCTCTGGACGCTCCGAGCTCCCGACATCTCTCCAGGGCTTAGCCTGATTCTGCATAGGTGGTGTTTTTTTTCCACGAGGAGTCAGATTTATTGGCCAGCTACATTAGCTGAAAAAAAAATATCTCAAACATTTTTAAAAATAAATGTCAAAGCTCTACCAGAATGGAGTATATCATGGACCTTGCACTCTTCACTCAGCTTAATAATTAATGTTATCTACACAACAGCCAACTTTGTTTATTTTAGTCACTCACTCTCTCACTATCACCCTCGTGTTATTTTGATGGTAGCTACATATTTAATACTATATTTATGGAAAGATTGCTTTTGCAGTCCTGGCTGATTTTATATAATAGATTCCCTTATAGTAAAGGAGGATGACAGCTGTCCTGTGTTGAGAGAGTGGATGTGAAATTACTGCAAAAGATTATAGGGTGTTATGTAATCTGATGTTTAGGTGTTGCAATTAAACATCCTTTTTTTTTTTTCCTGATGCCCACAAAATCTTATTTGAAATAGAAGAACTGCCTTTATTTGTTATATTTCCCTGTAACCATGCCTCATGTTATTACTGTGTGTATTTGTTAACATATTTTGACTTGGAAATCTGTTCTAATGTGTCTCACCGGTATCACAAATGTTGTTGCTATTAAGTGTGTTCAACTTGTTTTATGTCTGGAAAATATTTTAGGTGTGGAAAGTTGGGTAGAAGAAACATGTGAGAGCATTGATGAGCCACAGTGTCCAGCAGGGTAAGACTGAATTCTAAGATGCTAATTCTTTTCTTAAAGAAATACCATTACTTTTTATGTTTTCAAAATGAAGAAGTAAAGATGAAAATTATTCATTGGTTCATTAACATCATTTTCAGTGAGGCCTCCCTTGGGTCCTGGGGGTATAGAGATGGTTGTGGCACAAGCCTCCCTCTGGAAGCAAGTAGAAGAAAGAGATGTCATGAATATTTAGTCTCTAGTACTCTGCAGTGTTGGGCGGAAGTGCCTGTGTCTTCCTTCTTAGGAAGGAAGGGCCTAAGTTTTGAGAGTTGAACTTCTAACGAATTCAAGTTTTTTCCTTTTCTTGGTATTTTGGTTCATTTATAAATTTTTGGGATAAGCAACATGTCTGTGAGGATAGTACATCATTTTTATATATTGAATTTATAATTTCTTTGTTCTTTTTATCCTAAAGTTCTTTTGCAGAGTCCCTTATATATAATAGACCAAGAAAAGTTTGTATGGAATTCAAAGGGCAGAAATTTTATGAAAGCACTAGATGAATTTAACATTGTGCTATTTTCAGTCTCATGAAATTTGAATATTCATCTTCAGAAATATATGTTCATCTTTTTAAATTACAGTCACAGTTGTCCCTTGGTATTAACAGGGGATTGATTCCAGGTTTACTGCAGATAGCAAAATCTGCAGGTGCTCAGGTTCTTAAATAAAATGATGTAGTATCCTACACACATCTTCCTTCTACTTTACATCATCTCTTGATTATTATAATACCTAACAGGTGTGAATGCTAAATAAATAGTTGTTAGACTGTGTTGTTTAGGGAATAGTCAGATGCAACACGTCTTATGTGTTCAGTGTAGACACAACCAGTGTACACATAGGTACACAGTACATATTTTCCAGCTGGATTTGGTTGAATCTGTAGATGTGGAACCTGTTGATATGGAATGCTGACTACAGTAATGGTTTTTCCAAGCTATTAAAAAATTAAAAATTTTTATTTTGTTTTATTTTGTGTCTACTTATAGTTTGTTTTTGCTTTATATGTTTTTTTCCCCTTGGATTGGAGAATAATTTTTTATATTAAGCAAGAGAAACAGCAGCCACAAAAACTAACTCCAAATTAATCATTTTCTTTTTTTTTTTTTAAAGATTTATTTATTTATGCATACAAGCACTGGGGTACAGGCCAAAGGTGTGGGAGGTGAGAGGATTCACCACAGACAGAGCGGGGAGCAGAATAAGCAGATCAAGGAAGCACACTGCTGAGGGGAGCAGCGGGCACGGCAGGAGAGGTCTGCCGCACCATGTGGGTCCCCTCTCTGGCCGGCAGCAGGGATCGAACTCGTGCTGCAGTGGTTGCGGTTTGCTTCATAGTGCGTTGCTTAACCCACTGCACCACCAGGGAGGCCCCCAAATTAATCATTTTCAGTGAGAGGCTGATTTTAAAAATGGTTCAAGGTATATAGTGGAAAATATACCTCCTTTTTGTGTTTAAACTTTTTATTGAAGTAACATTGGTTTAAAAGACTATGTATGGGGTAGTTGTTCAGCATTGTAACTTCTCCTTTCTTTACAAGGTCATAATTTAGAACACATTTTATTACACTGGAAATTACTATACCAGTATATTTACCTGGCTGCCCAGCAAACAGATTCTTATCTTTCTGTTATTTGAATAGAAATAGTTTTTGACACATACGGACCATTGAGATGCTGTGCAGCTGTTTCTACAGTCTCCCACCCAAAAGTTTTTGCATAGTTAATTTGCACAGTTATCCAGTTAGTATTAGAAGCTGCAAAACTTCTGAATCACAACTGGGTTATTGTAACTGTGTAATGGTCATCTTCAGTTACTATCTTGCTGAGTATATCCTTAGATGTGTAGTGACTTTTTTCACCTCTTTTGATTCTAGAGTTAGGAACAAAGTACTTGTTCTTTTTTTTTTTTTTTTAATTTATGTACATTTGATTACAATGCTCTGTAAGTTTCAAGAGTACAGTATTGCACCTCTATAAGGCTATGTACCACACCTCACCCACCACCAAAATCCTAATATATTCACCACTAGCCAGATGACCCCCTATTGTGGTCCCCCACTCCTTGCCCTCTTTCCCTTTAGTAACCACCATTTTGTTGTCAGAGGCTAGGTGTTTTTGTTTTGTTTTCCTTGTTCCTTTTCTTTCTGCTTCTTTGGATTGCTACACCATACACATTAACTCTGTGTATGTATGTGTATAATCTCATTATTTGTTCATCTGTAGCTTTGAACTCTTTCTTTGTGGTTTATATACTTAAATGTAGCAAATACCTCTGAAAATTTTCTACTAAACATTAACATCTCATATATATTAAATTGAAAACTAAGCAGTATATAATTTATGTAAATTAAGTACCATCTGCTAGATTCAGTGAGATACCATATCAAAAAAGGTTGTTCAGGAAAAACATGAATAAAAATAAGAGCACAACTTAGGAATGATATTGCTAATTCATTCTGCAAGTTAGGAAAATATTATTATTTAATGTTGTTATTATTAAATGTTATTTCATTTATAGGATTTGGTCTAGCTTTTGGAAAATCCAGAACCATGGATGATGTTCTCTATATGGTGGCTCAAAATTCCATGTGTACTAATAAATGCTGTATGAGTACTTTGTATATAAAGATGTAAAAGCATGTATATGAATGCTTGTAAGCATCCTTTGTGAGGATGCCTCTGAGCTTAGTAGATCACCTTATATACTGGTGGAAAGTCTTCACTGTTGCAGGAAAGGATAAAATACATCGGCTGCATATCTTCTTTCTTCTTCTTCAAATATTTTCTTTCCTTCTTTCTTACCCAGGTATGAAACGCCTCCTACCCTCTTATTTTCTTTGGATGGTTTCAGGGCAGAATATTTACACACTTGGGGTGGACTTCTTCCTGTTATTAGCAAACTGAGTGAGTAAATTCATAGTTTATGTTGGAGTGTCATGATTTTAAGAGATAGGCTGGGGAGGCTATCTCCTCTTGGAAAAATACTGGTAGAATTTGTTTAACTAAACTTCTTTATCATAAAGTAGCTTAATCTGATAAAGAACTAGCCTATATTTTTAAATTACCCTTTGAACATTTCTAAGAAAATAGTTATATTAGAGTTTTAGTTTTCTTAGGTTTTTTAATCCCTTTACTGGTACATACGTATATATTTTTTTAATTGGCGTTTTGGATTCCTTTTGTGGAGAATCACTTATTTCATAAGTGTTGCATTTTAAAGTACAATTTCAAAAACTGTAATTTTTGAACCTACTAGTTGTGTATAGATAGAATATTTGCCTGTATTATCCTATAGTGCTATATTATTGTGTATCACCTTTTTAATTTTTTTGACTCAATTGAGGCCTAAATTCAATCAATATTCTATAATTTATTAATATAATAGCAGAATTGTTTTTTCTTAGTATTAATGTCAAAGCTTTCAATCAGATTAACCACCAGTAATATGGATATCACTTGTATCATCATAGTTACTGAAACATAATTATACATAAAAGTTGTAGAACTTTGCGTGTTATTAGTGATTATTATATACCTACAGTGTAATAGTGGACTGAAATAGAATTGGGTAAATACAACTAGTTTTGTGTTCTTCTAGAATTGTAAACTATTACCAGAATTTGAATCTATGAGATTGGTTTAAACATTAAATTCACTTTTGATAAATATTTTTACATTTCTTTTGTGACAAGCCAAAATAATTTTTGGAGAATTTTTAAACTCTTCAATTTTTGACTGCTACTTGGAAAAAAATAGCTTGTAGAAATACATAAGCAGTGAAGACTATTCTTATCAGCCAGACTTATGATCTTTTGAAGCTTGAATCTGATCTTTTGTTACCCTGAGGAGGAAAATTTGTCTTGATGACAGCAAACATGGTGCTCTGAGTTCAAAATTAAGGTGTTATGTGTACACTAAGACAACCAACATGTGAAGCTGAAAAAACGTCAGTGTGCCATTAGCTTTGGAACATTGGGGAGTATACATCTGTAGTTTAAACTATTTAAAGGTAATGAGCTATCAGTAGATCAATACCATGCCATCTGGAGATGAGGTATGGAAATGCTAGAATCACTACTTACATGTTGTTTCCTTATCAGTAAAGGCTGGAGGAGGGAGTATGTTGCTCAAGCTAAAATAGGAAGCTTCTGGCTTCTGTGCTTTCTCTTACTTGAATCCAGAAGTTTACCTCTGTCTATAGGAAAGCAGTGAATTTTTCTAGAGTGACCTGGTTCTGGATTTGGGGGTATTGCTTCACCCTTGTTTTAATTTTGCAGATTCAACTACTGGTGCAGTTTTGTTTTTTGTTTTTTTAGATTAGCTCTTGCAATTTAGGTATTTAATCATCAAGTAGTATCAGGCAGAGATTTTAGCTAGTGATGTCATTATGACCAGCCAATTCATTTGGAACTTAATATAATTAATGAATATGGGATAACTTCAGCTTAATTTTTGTTTAATGTTTTTCTGACTAAGAGAAAATTTGATAATATTAAATTTGAATCTATATGTTTTATAATTCACATTTATGTGGGGTTATAAATCCATTTTATAAATATGGGTTATTTTTTAAATATGATTTAGATTTAGGAGGTACAAAAGCTAAATGAGGCAGAGAGATTGTCACTTGTGTTTAACATCAGTCTTTTTTTTTCGGTGTAGAAAACTGTGGAACATACGCCAAAAATATGAGACCAGTTTACCCAACAAAAACTTTCCCTAATCACTATAGCATTGTCACAGTAAGTTCTACATTTCAATTTTATGTGTTCATGGAAATGAGATGTGAATGTAATAATTTTCAGGGGAAAAATTAGATATCAGATTAGGAAAAAAGTAACTTCTTTCTATTGTGCAGGTAAGCCAGGAAATCTAGGTTCTGGTTCTTGCACTGCCCCTAATTAACTGTGGCTTTGGGAAAGACCCTTTACCACTGGGTCTGGATTTTTCCTTTCTGTGAAGAAGTGACTAAAGGCCCCCTCAAAAAAATGATTTCTTGTTTTTATGTTGTTGTTTATTTTTTTGCTTTTAAAGTCTGATTCTTATGTCTTGATTTTTTTTCTTTCTATTTTTTTAAAGGTTAGTGTGTATATATGTATATAGTATATAGTATGTTTCTTACTAATTTTGTAGCTTACTTTATTTTGAGTCCAAAAGCAGTCTCACTCACATGTTCTCAACTGTCTTTTTAATTATCTTGATGTATATATTTGAATAAGCCACCTTACCTGACTTTAAATAGTTTTTCAGTCCTGTTTTTCTTTCAAATTTTTCAGATTTAATTTGAACCCAGAAAAAAGTAGAATTTACTAGGCCTTAGGATAGGAACCAGAATTTATACTTTAGCTTATACTGATCAGTTCCAAAAGGAACTTGCATTGCTTTCTCAGCAATGCAAAAGGACAGCAGACTACTGTCTTCAGAATTTGGGAGGCTGTGTACTTATATAGACCTTCAGCCATAGCATTTGTTACATTTTTTTCTCCTATTACATAATGTACAACACAAATGCTACATTCAGTTTGGAGTGACTATTTTGACAATATTTTTTGTTCTTTCTTCCTTAAACTTTATTAATTTCCTGGTAGCTTCAAGTTATTAGTTTCTCATTGATGATTTTGGCTTTTTTTTACTTTATTTAGCATTAAAAAACTTGTATAAAACCTGTGTTTTGTATTTTCTAGGGACTTTATCCAGAATCCCATGGCGTCATTGACAACAAAATGTATGATCCCAAAATGAACGCTTCCTTTACACTTAGAAGTAAAGAAAAATTTAATCCTGAGTGGTACAAAGGAGAACCAGTGAGTTGCTTTAGTCACTAAAATAGTTTTCGTCTCATCTGTTTCAATCAGAGTAAAACACTTGGTTCTTTGGTGTTTTTAATAATTTACTTCATTTACAGTGGAGTTGAATGCTGATAATCCTAAATAAAGCATGTGTCACTGTATAATGAAATTAGTCTGTTTCAGAACTCAATTTGAATTTTTCTTTATTGTTCAATTCTACATTGACTTAGTAGCACTAGTTTGGGGATAGTATTTTAATGTGGAAAAGCTAATTGACTCTGAAGAAAGTAAACCTTGTCTTCATTGGATTTTTTTTTAATTTAAAAAAATTTTAAATTTAGATTCTTATTACTTTGATGTGGTTGCCTTTAAATTTTTTAAAATTGTCATTATAATTCCATCTGGTTTATTTGAATAACCTTGACAGTCTTCTTAGAATAAAAAAGAACACAGTGTTTAATTTCCAATTATAAATTTAAATTATAACTCTAATATTCTAAGTTTGTGACTTTGGGCAAATACTGTCAGTACCTCAATTTTCTCCTTTCTGTACTATAGATAATACTCTACACTACCTCATGGGATTATCGTGAGGATTATTATTATCAATCTAGGATGCTTATAGGAATACTATTTAAAAGTATAATTGACAATAACAAGTTTTTAATAAGAGTTAGCTATGTAAGTAAAAATGTCAGTAAAGATGTGTATTTCTGAATTTTCTTCTTTAAAGAAGACTCTCCTAAGCTGGGGGTATGACTCTAAAGTTGTATAAATTACCAATTATTTTATATCTATATTTCTTAAGTTTAATTTAATCTCTGGCTATTTAATTTCTTTTGCTGCTGTTTAGTCATATTACATGGTTGTTTTGTAGTTTACCTGCCAAAGCTCTTTAACCCTAAACATACTCTTGCTTGAGAGAAATGCACTGGTAGTGTGTGAATGCTTACTTTCCCTAGAAATGAATGTTTGACCTCTCTTCTTTATCTTCCCCAGATTTGGCTAACAGCTCACTACCAAGGTCTGAAGAGTGGGACATTTTTTTGGCCAGGATCAGATGTGAAAATTAATGGAATTTTTCCAGACATCTATAAAATATATAATGGGTATGTGGAGATGTATGTTTTTTAGGAGCAATAATTGTAGAAGAGGTCATTATTTTTATTTCAGCCTCTTCTTTTTATCAAGTGCTAGGCGCTAGCCTTTGAGTTATGTGTCACCTGAAAAATAAGAACTTTCAGATCAAATATTCTTTCTCAGAGGGTTTTAGATGGATGATGAATAGACAGTGAAAGTGGACATACTTCTTTCCAGAGGTTTTTTAGAAAGAACTGGTATTGTTTGCACTTGGATGCAGATCTTTGGGCAGGAGAAAAAATATAAAATGGTGAAAGTAGAGATGTCAGAGAGGACCCTCATTTACCTCTAGGAAAGAGAAAAGAGATGACAAAGAGAAGAAAGCATGAAAGAGGACACAGGTACCTGGAAATATTATTTAAAGAAGATACTAATAGCATCTTTGCATTTGCATTTTGAAATTAATAGACATGCCATCTATGTGAATAACTAATTAGCATAACCTCCTTCTGGTATTCAAGAGCCATGATTCTTGAGAAAGAATAATATATATTTTTTTTTCTACAAGACTATCTTTGGATAATTTTAGTGAGACAACCAATTTCGGTGAGACTATTTTACACTTAGGGAATTTCTTTCACAAAATCAGTGTAATGGTGTATTTGGGGAAAGAACAGAAAAGAGAAAAAAATTCCAGATTCTAGATGAGACATGCATAATGCATATCTCTTTCCTTTTTTTTTTTTTTTGGTGTAGAAGATCTAGGGTGTAGGCCAGAGGTGTTGTGGGGAGGGGTGAGATTTGTCAGAGGCAGAGTGGTGAGCAGAACAGGCAGATCTACTGAAATACACTGCTGAGGGGAGCAGCAAGTGAGACAGGAGAGGTCTGCTGCACCATGTGTCAGCTCCCTGGCCAGGGATCCAACTCAGGCCATAGTGGTCATAGTGCTGAGACTTAATCCCTAGGCCACCAGCGAGGCCCTGCATAACTATTTTCTATACAATTTTATGCTGTTGCTGCTTCTTTGTGGCTCACACGACTACAGTGCACTGTCTGTTCTCTACCTTATTATTTTCATTTTATGGATAGTAATTGAGATTTTATGTGCTGTGCCATGTGCTAGGTGTGATGGTTCAAAGTCTAGTGTTTTGGGCCTCTCTGGTGGCTCAGTGGATTGAGCAACGCACTGTGAAGCAAACCGCGGCCACTGCAGCACGAGTTCGATCCCTGTCCCTGGCCGGGGAGGGGACCCACATGGCGTAGCAGACTTCTCCTGCCTCGCCCACTGCTGCCCTCAGCAGTGTGCTTCAGTCAGTCTGCCTGTTCTGCTCCCCACTCTGTCTGGTGAATCCTCTCACCTCCCATGACTCTAGCCTGTACCCCCAGCTCTTATATGCATAAATAAATAAATCTTTAAAAAAGAAAACAAAGTCTACTGTTATAGGTTGTTCAGCTTCTCAAAGCCAAATTAAAGCACATAGCTGAATGTATCTGGGGTGGGGCAAGCTCTCTGATGGAGTTGTGTAAACTGAACCCGGAAGAAGCACAACTGATTCTGCTGGGCAGTGCTGCCAGGGGAAGTGTCTGCTCGTCAGGTTCCCACTGCCCAGTTTTACTGAGTCTTCAGTGAGTAAAGTCTTCATGAGCTATCACCCTCCATAAAATGTTTGACACGTGGGTTATTCACATGACGTATCTACTCCCTTAATGTGCAGGAATAATATCCTTTAGGAGAGTATAGGAAATAATTTTTGAAACTTGATGACTTTTTCTTATGAGTAAAAATTAACTTTTGTTTTTCTGTTAGAAAAACCAATTTGTTTTCGGGTAAGACTCATATTGCTTCCGACAATATTAACACACTATATTGATTTGTCTCTGATGCAATTTTCAGTGAGAAAAACATTTATATTTTTAGAGTCAAACATTTGCCACAGGTTTCTTTCATTTTATTTATTTTAAATTTTAGTTCAGTACCATTTGAAGAAAGAATTCTGACTATTCTTAAGTGGTTGCAGCTTCCTAATGACAAAAGGTATGTAGACAAATTATTTCTGTTGTATGCCTTTGTTTCATAGAAATTACTACACAATATTTCTAAGTTGACTACAAGAAAACTTTGTAATTGCTATGATGTTTTATATCCAAATGAACGCCCTGTGAACTATTACAGTCACATTTTGAAGTATTCCAAAGTTGTAAGTTTTCAGCAAGTTTGGAAATGTTACCCTAAGTGTTGTAGAATTTGTAATCGCTATCAGTTGTTAAATTATTCTTTCCATTCTGTTTTACATGTGTTCATAAAATATTACATTTTGATACTATTTGATTTAGACCACACTTTTACACTCTGTATTTAGAAGAACCAGACTCTTCAGGTCATTCCTACGGACCAGTCAGCAGTGAAGTAAGTACCACTTTGTCAATGATTACTTCATTAAGCCTGGTAACATCTAACCCAAACTTGTTTTGGAACAGATTTCTAGGCCATGTGCATTTATCAAAATTTTATTACAACAGGGGCCTCTCTGGTGGCGTAGTGGGTTAAGGAACGCTCTATGAAGCAAAGCTCAGCTACTGCAACACAAGTTCGATCCCTGCCGCTGGGCCAGGGAGGGGACCCACATGGCACAGCAGACCTCTCCTTCCTCGCCCGCTGCTCCTCTAAGCAGTGTATTTCAGTCTATCTGCCTGTCCTGTTCCCTACTCTGTCTCTGGTAGATCCTCCCACGCCCCTCCCACTGGTCTGTACCCCAGTGCTTGTATGCATAAATAAATAAATCTTTAAAAAATTTTTATTACAACAAAGGATGCCTTTTTATCAAAATAAGAGGTTAGAGAATTGTTTATACTTTCCATAGTGCTTACACTGAAATGATGAAGTAAATCTATATTTTCAGTTTCAAAGATTTAACCACTCCATAATACATTGACCTTAAAAACTAGTGCACTTCAAAAAGTTTGTATCTGTAAAACTCCAGTTTTCTATGAAAATAAGTCTATCAAAAAATAGCAGAAGATAATTCTTATGGACTCTCTCCTTTTTTTAATATTTTAAAAATATTTTTCTTTATTAAATTTATTTATTTATACATATTTGATAGCAATTGTAGTCCCCATGGAGTTCTCACCACCATTTCCCCAGTGCACCGTCACCCCAGTCCCTTGTACTCTTTCTGCCCTCATCTCCATTCCCCCCACCCTCATGATGCCTTTGAATTTGTCTTTGACTTTTGGTTCTTGTTGTATTTATTTTTTTGATTGTTGTTCTTTACCTTGAGCCCTTTGTTTTGTTTGTTTGTTTCTTTATATTCCTCCTAGTAGTGAAACCAACTGATATTTTTCTCTTGCCTTTTGACTTATTTCACTGAGTATAATTCCTTCTAGCTCCATCCATGTTTCTACAAATGTCTCTAGTATATCTTTTTTAATTGCTGAATAGTATTCAATTGTGTATATGTACCACATCAGACTCTCTTTTGCAGAGATCTCAGATCTTAAAATAGAGTTTGAGGGTTAAAGGATGTAAGTTTATCAAAAGTACAGGGACGATTAGATAATCATTGTTTTATTGAGTGGTTGCTAGGAAACTGGAAATAGGGTAGCAGATCATGACTCTTAATGTAATCTCTTGTTTGACCAGTCACCCTCTTTCAGTACATGCATTCATAGCTCCTGGCTATGTTTGTAATTGGCATGGTGATTTAAAACATCAAATGCTAAGTCAGTTTTTGTGTGGCAATAACATTTTTGTATCTTGGAGCACAGGAAGCATTAGGATGGGACAGTGATTTGAACTTCTTTCCTTGTGCCTCTGCAAGTACTTGTATAAGGTGCCACTTGCCCTTGTAATTTCCTTGGTATTTATATTTTATCTTTGACCTAGGATATGAAAAAAAAGTGAGTAAGCATCTGTGATTTTCATTGGCCATAATGAAAGGGAGAAGCAGTACTGCCAGGGTCCCTAGTCTAAGAATCCTCATCTTGTTATCTTTTGTCCCAGATGATTCCAACAGAGAAAAGTCTAGCAGGTTAGTGAGCCTCAGGGACTCCAGGTCCCTGACTATCTCTTGAACCCTGTTTTTGAGAGGGCTGCTTGCTCTTAGGGCTCACTTCTGCACCATTGGGAGGAAGAGAGAGGAAGTATGTGCATGGTTCTCACTTGAATACAAAACACTGCCCATCATTTTCATTTTCTCCTGGCTTCCTTCTGTCTGGGTACACCCTTCTTGGGTGCCATCTCATCAGATTAAACGAGATGAAGAGAAAAGAAGTTGGCCCTCATCTAGAGCTATACTTACTTTTGTCTTCTTCCCATCAAACTCCATCTCCAGCAGCTACACTATATTTAGCAGCCCCATGTGCTCTTGCTTTGATTCTGTCATTGAACTAAGCAAAAATGTCTCCTGTAGAGGTGGGGTAAACAATGTGACCAGCAGTGTAGCTGTGTCATAATTGGTCCAAGGAAAAAGTCTCATATCTTGGTAGGGAAATTGATCAGATGCAGTATAATTCTCTTTTACTGAAATCACTGGTGCTTAAGACTGTGGTCTAGGTCAGATTGGCCACAAGGAAGTCTAAGGAACACTCTGTAATTGTTTAATTATCAGATCATGCATGTTTTAAAATCCATGCTGCCATTTCTAATTCACCAGATTTTCCCACATTTCTGCTTGCTTTTTTATTTATCTTCATTCATGGTTGAGCTCATCAAATCATATTCACTAGTTTTTAAGCCCTGTTAAAATCTAACATTACCGGCCTATCAGATCCCCCTTTCTCTTAGTACTTAAAAAATTACAATTCTTGATAGTTTGGATATCCTTGAATGAATAAAAGACCAGGGTAAAAGAACTTGTTTCATATTATAGTGAACTACACCAACTATACAGGTTAGAGTGGTTTCATATATTATAAAAAAACACATGTAAAACTGCATATTCCTCAGGTGGTTTTATGAGGAGAAGGGAAAGATAAGTGCAAAGCAATTTACCTGAACCATTTGTCATTCTGTCACCTTGTGATTATATAAAAACACATGCATTTGTGAGAATAATGGGTTATATTCCTAGAAGTTTTACTTTTAAAAATTAAGTACAGAGCACTACATAAAGCATTTCATGAGTAATTTTAACATTTTTGTAAATTAGGAAGCATAATAACATTTACATAGTAAACATTTAAGTGATCAGAAAGAACAAAAACAAATTAATTATAGAAAATGAGTTGGTAGTTGAGAATGCATCAGTGTCTGACCCCACATTCTGGATTTCAGCTAGTATTACTTTGACTTATGCTGGGTCTGGTCTAGGGATAACATTCCAAGCCCCAAGAAGAGAGAGTGCTAATCAGATCAGCTAATGTCATTGTTAGGACTTCCCCTTGAGGTGTGTAGAATTTGGACCTCCCCTTGTTAATGATCTGCGATTATTTATGCTCTTCCTGTCTTATCTGACATATCTTAGCCTGATATGAATCAGTTCATTGTAGTATTTGCATCCACTGAAATTTTTCTCTTTTGACCAAAATAGCATTAAGTAGAAGTAGACTTCAGTATGGAACGCATCACATGAGATTGTGTCCCTTTTCTAGGTCATCAGAGCATTGCAGAGGGTTGACAACATGGTGGGCATGCTGATGGATGGTCTAAAAGAACTGAATTTGCATAGATGCCTGAACCTCATCCTTATTTCAGATCATGGTAATCTGAATTTGCTTCATTTACCCTCAGGTTTATTGATTGATTATTGTGCATTAGTTTTTTTCTACTACTTTATTCTTTTTTAAAAAATGTAGCTTCTTATGCAAAGTCTTTAAGGGATATTAAATATAAGTACAAGTAAAAAAAATTCACAGAAACCTAAAAAGTCTAGAAACCCCAATGTACCCATCTCTTGGTTTGGGAAGGCTTCCATTAGGAATTTGGGAACTTAAAATTTTTTTTCAATATTTATTTTGGTAAGTCTAACAGTATAGGTTTAATTTCAATATTTTCTGTCATGTCCATTTTCTTTAACATGAGACATATGACTATAAAAGCAGTATCTTTTAATTTTGGCTATGTTTTTATCTCTCTTTTATTTACTATGGTTTTTGTAAAACATGCTTGTGTAGTCATGGGATTATAGAAGAAGTATGAATACCAAAAAATAGAAAACAGGTCCATGTCTTTTCTATTAGATGTTTAACTAAATGAGTCTGAATTAAATTCTGGAAGGTGAGAGAAGTTCTGTTCAGACATGTTAACTTTTTCATCAATGTTGCAACATGTTTGGAAATTTTTCTCCTAGGCATGGAACAAGGCAGTTGTAAGAAATATGTGTATCTGAACAAATATTTGGGAGATGTTAAAAATATTAAAGTAATATATGGACCTGCAGCTCGATTGAGACCCTCTGATATCCCAGATAAATACTTTTCATGTAAGTATACCTTTAGGCTAACTTTGAATACGATAATGTTCAGAATATATTCTTCTCAGTCACCATATCTCTATGCTAAAGCAGATCAATTAAAACTAATTTCCTTTTTTTGTTAAGTCTCCCATGAAATTCTTCTACACTCAAAGGAATATTGTGAAACTGGATATGAGGACTTAGTCTAACCACACATCTACTAGTTATTCATGGATACGCACAAGCTTAGCAATTTCATTGTATGTGTGTTTTGCTTGTATTAGTTTCAAGATTACTTGTCTGGAAAATAAACAGCCTTAAGAGAAAGTTCAGCTACATTTTACTCACTGTTAATTAATTACATTCCATTAAAACCACTCACATCTGTTCTAGAATAATATTCTGTGATGAGGAGGAATGCTGACAGAGATGATTAATTCGATATGCAGCTGTTTTGTTTGTAGAAATGACTTTCTTGAAAATGATTTTTCATGAAGAGAAATAGATTTTCACTTCAGGAAAATGGTTTCACAAATAATAGCATAGTAATACAAACAACAGACTATATACATCACAAGTTTTAATTAGTAACTTACAAAGAATTATGAATGCAGTATGTTATTACTATAACCTCTTATAAAACCTATAGGGGCAATGGAGTCCCCAAAGATGTTTAGGATATGATGGCTAAGCTTTAGCACAACCTTCTCTTAACTAGGCCTCTAAATTTCTCAAATTAAAGTAAAAACTATATATATTTTTTACATGCACATATATGCAGTAATCTTATTTTTATATGAATAGTTTTCTCAGATTGTTGTATTGTTAAAATAATCTTAGACAATAACACAAAGTATACTAAGTACACTATGGACTTATAAATCAAATTCAGTTTCAAAACTACTTTTTACATTTCCCTGTGTTCCTCTTAACTGTAAAATCTGGAATTATTACTGAATATCAAAATAATGAAGTAAAAAGTAACAGTGTCCTACTCTACATCCCCTAATTCAATGCTCCATTCCTCTCTCTAAAGATAAACTTTGTTATGTTTATATGTGCTATGCATATATAAAACCATTCATGTTACATGGCGAAATCATATTAGATCAGAGAGATGGATAGATGGTTGGGTATTTCGATGCATGGAAAGTAGATGGATAAACTACTTTATCCATGGGTAAACTAATGGATGGACTAAGGCATAGGCAGCTGGGTCGGTGGCCAGGTAGCTGAGTGGATAGATGTGTGGATGGGCAGCTGGATAGATAGAAGGATGTTTATAACTTGCCTTTTCATTTAATAATATAACTATTATGTTGTAAAATTTATGTACTTTATAATATTATAATAACACAGTAATAATATAAAATATAACGTAATCTCATGTTTCTAAATATCTTCTAACTTCTGTCAATGACTACTATATAATGACTTAAATAAGCTATTTGAAACCTGCTTGGTCTTTAAATATAGGGTTGAAGCCTGACATTCTATATTTTTGATTTAAATGAAAATTTCTAATTGTAGCATACCATCAACTGTTAATTCTTACCTTTCTCTCCCTTCAGTTAATTATGAAGGCATTGCCAGGAATCTTTCTGTGAGTTTTTATTTTTACATTATCTAATTATTGTTAGTTTTATATGTTATATATTTAGAAAAAAGATTCCATTTTTGTTCTTGGGTTTGTAGGATTAGAATTTTTGAGTATCCGGCCTCCCTGGTGGCGCAGTGGATTAAGCAACGCACTATGAAGCAAACAGCAGCCACTGCAGTGTGAGCTCGATCCCTGCTGCCAGCTGGGGAGGGGACCCACATGATGCAGCAGACCTCTCCTGCTGTGCCCGCTGCTCCCCTCAGCAGTGTACTTCTGTTGATCTGCCTGTTTTGCTCCCCGCTCTTTGTGGTGAATCCTCTCAGCACCCCCACACCTCTGGCCTGTACCCCAGTGCTTGTATGCATAAATAAATAAATCTTTTTTAAAAAAAAGAATTTTTGAGTATCTAGAACAACATTTATTTTTATTTTTTTAAATTAATTTGTATTGAGGCAATATAAGTTTACATCACTGTTTTTATCTTTGGAGTGTAGGACCCCCCCTTCTGGTGTACACACGCCACCAAAGCACGTGTAGGCCACCACCACAGCCCATTATGCTTCTTGCCTATTTTGTCTGCCCCTCCTCCTCTGGGTTTCTCAGCTATATAGTCAGCTTTCAAGGCTTAGTTTTTAATTTTGGCTTTATCTGACTCTTTGTTTTATTTCTATTTATTCCACCTATGAGTGACATGTTCCGATATCTTTTTTCCTTCTGGTATTTCACTTGTGTAACACCTTCCAGCTCTATCCGTGCCTGCTGCAAATGGCATGAGTTTGTTGCACAATATTTATGTGCTCTGTAGATCTAAATATTTTTAGGCCATGTCCCATTCATCTAGATTTGGAAGTTTTTAAGAATTTATTCATTAACATTGTAAAGTTATATGACAGTACATTATTTGCATTGAAACAGCAGAAAGAAAAAATGTATAGCTGTAGCACCATAACGATTGTAAGCATTGTGATGCCAGATATTATTTTTAAAAATTTTATTTATGCATGCATGCAATAACTGGGCACAGGCCAGAGGCACCAGGGGGTGAGAGGATTCACCAGAGACAGAGTGGTGAGCAGAATAGTCAGATCGACTGAAACACACTGTGGAGGGGAGCAATGGGCGAGGCAGGAGAGGTCTGCTACGCCATGTGGGTTCCCTTCCTGGCCAGGGATCGAACTGGTGCTGTAGTGGCTGCGGAAGCCCCACAGTGCAGCAGTCAACCCCTTGTGCTGCCAGGGAGGCCCCAGATTATTTTTTTTAAGGCTTGTTTTTTCAAATAAGTTTGTCCTAGTACTGATTTATCTATACAACATTTTTTTTTCACTTAATGGAAAATTCTTCCTATTTTGAAGAAAATTCTTTTAATTGTAGTTACAAATTGTAGTTCAGTTTAAGTTTTCTGTGACTTTTATGTAGTAATTGTGCTTCTCTGTAATAATAGGAATATTTACTAGGTAGGAATATTCATCTTGTACATTATACAGTTAGTAAGAACTTACTTTTGCAAGTGTGATTTATTGGGCATGCTAGTCAAATGTGAGAAACAATTCATTGGGGTTAGAAAGTAATTTCAAGAAAAGCTTACACTTTACATAGAAACAATGTTTTTTCTTTGTCTTCTACAATTTCAGTGTCAGGAACCAAAGCAGCACTTCAAACCTTACCTGAAACATTTCTTACCTAAGCGCTTGCATTTTGCTAAAAATGACAGAATTGAGTCCTTGACCTTCTATTTGGATCCTCAGTGGCAACTTGCACTGTAAGTTCTGACAATCTCCCAGGTAAACTTACCTGGGATATATTTGTAATGCAAGGTTAACCATGTGTCCTTTCCAACTATACTGCTACATGTAGACTGTGATTCTCTTTACTCTGTGCCAGCATTTTCCAGTCTTTCTCTCCTTCCCTCCTTCCTTCATTTATCTCCCCACCCCCTTCCTTTCTTCCCTTTGCTGTTTTATTTTCTTTTAATTTTTTTTTCTTTAAGAAAAGGAACACTGCATTATAATATAGGTTTTTATTTGCATCTCAACATTTGGATCAGATATTCCTTTGTTGTTGGGGGCGATCTTGTTTGAAAGCATCCATGACTTCTTTACACTAGATTAAAATAACACCCTTTTTACAGTTTTGTTGACAAATATCTCCAGATATTGCTGAAAGTCCCCTGGGATAGGGAGAGCACTCCCAGAAAGAATCATTTCTCTCTCTGCTCACATCCATATTGGCTTTTCCTTACACTCCATATTTGTGCTGCCATTCGCTGTTGACTTGTTTGTACCTGTTAGTTGTGTCCGATAGCCTCAGAGTGCAGAAAGTATTTGGCAAATGCCTCTTTATATTAATTAGAAATTACCTGCATTATTATGCATTTTAATTTTTATTATGCTAATTCATCAATAAGACTCAGTTATTGAATATCTTTGGTAAAATATTTGGATGATTGAAATTGCTAGTATTCATAACTTGATCAGTAGCTCTTTTGATGGGTTCCAGGAAGCCAGGAATGATAAATACCCTTGTCAAACAAAACCTGAACAGTGAACCAGAACCCAATCAATAGAATTGCACTGCCATTGGGGCCTCCCTGGTGGTGCAAGGGGTTAAGAGCTGCACTGTGGAGCTTCCTCAGAAAGGACCCACATGGCATTGAAGAACTCTCCTGCCTTGCCCCACTGCTTAAAGTTAATTTGTCTACAAAACAAAAGATAAAGGTGATCTTTTAGTGCTTTTCAATACCAAGTAGTAGTTGTTTGATTAACAAATTGGTTACTTCCTTATTGATGGGATATGATAATACCTTTTAACTAGAAATAACCTAAACTATTATGGGATAATATCATGGTTATCAGTTTTGCCTTATGAATGTTTTATGACTTATGCTATTAATTTTTATTATGCATATAATTAGGAATCCTTCGGAAAGGAAATATTGTGGAGGTGGATTTCATGGCTCTGATAATGTATTTTCAAATATGCAAGTAAGTAAACCTATTCTGCTTTTTAAAAAAATGGTAGTTTATATTTTAAAAATTTGACAAAGTTTTAGTATTAAAATACAGACTATCTTTTGAATGAGAATTAATGGAGCATCTGTTTTTCATTTGGCTGTTTTACATTTAAGACATGATTAGGGTTTTATTTAAAGTCTTCATATTTCATGAAAGTGTGACTTACACCTCCTCCTAAATTTCTAATAAATATTTTGCATTTATTTGTACTTCATTAAGAATATTATTCCATAGTAAATGAATCTAGTGATGTAACAGGTGAAAAGATCATACTTGTAAGTAAAGATCACAATCACATTTGCCTGGTATTTTTAAGTTTTTCAGAATATCATCACAGTAATTATCAAATTTGACCTTTGGAACACTATGCAAGGTGGGCAGGATGAAATTTACCTCACATTTCAAAGATTAAACAATTTTTAAAGTGAAGAGAAATATTCTATAAATATTCATAAAATAATACATCCTTACATTAAATGTGTAACCTTAGTTAAGACAAATTCCTATAAAATCTGTTGCACATAGTAATTTATCCTTTATCTTAACAAAACCAGTTTATAGATGTACAATGTGGATAATATGAAATATAGTTTGTTTGTTTGTTTGTTTTCTTACCAATGCATATGTAACGGAAATTAGTTGAGACACTATTACTTTTCTGGCCAATCTAGGCCCTCTTTATTGGCTATGGACCTGGATTCAAGCACGGCTTTGAAGTTGATGCCTTTGAAAATATTGAGGTCTATAATTTAATGTGTGGTAAGTGTGAACATACAGCTTTTGTCCCTTCTGAAAACAAAGCTAGAATAGAATTATCAAAAGGAGATGTCACATGATGGGCCCCTTTGTGGAGATGATCATGAGGCAATCAGAACCTCACATTTCCACTTTTCTTCTTCCTGAACCAAAGCCATTGAAAACAATGTGTGCAACATATTATCTGATTGTTTCCTCCAGTAGTCTATAGACCAGCAAAGCTTAACACCCAATGTGGAGAGGTTTATAAGCCTCAGTGCCAGGTCCTGGGCTTAATTATATGACTATTAAATCAGATAAGTGGGGGAAACAGTTTGAGAAAACAGCTAGAGAAAACAGTTTGAGACTGTGAAAGGTTGATAAACAGATGATATGCCAGGTAGCAATAACAACTGAATGGTTGGCATAGAAGTGGAGAAGAACCCATCTATATGTCCTTGGTTTGCCCTATACTTTATTAACTAGTACTTCTATGCTCGGGTATTATGTGTTAAATATATGGACATTTGCAAAACCTTAAATATGTCCTGTGTCATTCTTTGTGTAGGAGCCTATATACTTAAATGAATTAAGACATCTGAAAGCACTTAAAACAATGCCTGGCATATAGTAAGTGCTTTGCTATGTAAATGTTGCTATTATTACTAAGAGTGTGAGTTTTAGGCAAAGCTTTGAGTCCAAAGTCTACTGCAGTAGTAGCTTTGAGAACTTGAGCACAACACTGATTTCTCATCTACCAAATATAGACAATTAGCAAATTGTTTTTGAGAATTAAGTAAGAAAAACGTGTTCGTCAATTGATTAGTATATAATGGCATGCAACAAGAGCAGTACAACATACATACTCATATTTCCATTAAGAATAGCATAGTCATAAATGTTCTAAAATCCAAGAAACTTTTATAAAGATAAAGGATACCCATAGAGTTGGTTTAAAAAAATAAAGACCATAGTACAGTCTACTGTTTATTTGACTTTGAAACTTCTAAGTAACTCTTTACCATCATTGGAATTATGCAGATTTACTGAATTTGACACCAGCTCCTAATAATGGAACTCATGGAAGCCTTAACCACCTTCTAAAGACTCCCTTTTACACCCCAAAGCATCCCAAAGAAGCCCGCCCCCTGATGCAGTGCCCTATCACAGCAACCCACAGAGACCACCTCGGCTGTTCCTGTAATCCCTTGGTAAGTATTGCTGAGAAGCTGAGCATGGATGAACAAGATTTCATAGGATCCTCTGCACAGCTTGTGCTATAGAAATATTTAAGTCACATTAAAGTTTATGAGTGGGAGTGAACATAATTCTTCTTAATTCAAATGACACATGTAGACCTTTTATGATTTATTTTCCCTCCTCCTAGTTTTTTTGTACTTCTGCCTATTTTTACCCCTTTGACTTGACTTGAGTACAGGTTGGGAAGAGTCTCGCTGAGTCCTGAAACATCTGGAATCAGAATCTGTGCTGTTTTCCTAGCAGCAAAGTCTTGATTATGGACCAATTATAATGTTCCTTCTATTGAAAACATTCCAACCTATTTTAAATTTAGGCAGAAAATATCATTTGGAGGGACAAAGTGGATATATGGTATTTCCTTTTCACTCCTAACTTAATTTAGAGCTGTTGTAAAAATATGACAATGTAAACATTTATGAACAGAACTGATAGTTTTCATAAAGATAGAAATTTGAGGAGCAGATGGTTTTATGTTTTCCACTACCTTTTAGGCTTATAGAGTTACAACAGTAAAAATAGAAACAAGAACTATAAGATAGCAATTATATTTTTATTTTTCAGTGAATAGTGTGGTATGCTACCAATTTTGTCTTTTTGCAACATCCTATCCTTTCACCTTTATTGAAAATAGTTTCATTTGTGAAAGATCCTACCTATACTTCTAAAACACTCTGTTGTAAATTGGTATTACCCCAATTTTTTTTTAAAAAGATGCTTTTAAATGTTACCTTTGTTCTATGATGGAATAATTACACTATAGACATTTTTGATACATTATTAAACTTATCTCTCAGATTTTAAAGATGGCGTTATTAACATTTTAGATTCTGCCAATTGACGATTTTCAAACACAGATGAATCTGACCATGGCTGAAGGTAAGGTTTATTCTTGAACTTAGAAAGTGGAAGCTGGTTTCAGTCTTATTTGAGAAAAACCAATAAAACTAAGGAAGTAGTAGAGGACCACCTGATAAAACAGAGATTTCTTTGCTTGACAGTCTAGACTGTTACTCATAAAGAAAGAAGGGGTATTTACAGTGGGAACCTCATGTAATATATTGAGTGGAAGCTAAATCACTCCTTATAAACATCTTAGAGATGTTTTGAAATTTTGAAGATTTTTGTACGATTATAGCTACATATTTCCATTTCAATCCCTGTCAGAAAAGAGATTCCCTTCTTTTTATGACTAAATAATATACCATATTATTTATCTTCTTTATCCATTCACCCATGAATGGATACTTAGGTTGTTTCTATAGCTTGGCTATTTGTAAATTATGCTGCAGTAAATAAACATGGATGTGCAGAAAAAACAATAAATAGCAATATGTTAAACTTCTATCTCACTTGGTTCTTAATTATGAGAAAGCATAAGTTAATTTAATAATCTAAAGTTATTTTTCATAATCTTTGAATAAAATTGAAAATATGCAGATACCTGATAAAATTTGTTAGCTGTCACTTGCATGTTTACCATCACTTTGATACAATTTCTAGTCCTTAAGTTACTTGCTTATATTTTTATCCTGCATTCTTTATCATTCTTGTGTTATTTTGACATGAAATTAATCTTTTAGAATCTACACTGGCAAAATCTACAGTGAATCCACTTTGTTTTGTAGAGTGTTTATGGATTGACCCTTTGTAATTAGTTTTTCTTACAGATAAAAATAATTTTTCAAAGGGGTTGAGTAAAATTTAGATGAGTGTATCATTGTATATTATCACATAATGTTCACTAAGTACATTTAATGGTGGTTCCATTTTCTCCATACAACCCAAGAGAAGATCATTAAGCGTAGTACTTTACCCTATGGAAGACCCAGAATTCTCCAGAAGAATAGCACCATCTGCCTTCTTTACCAGCACCAGTTCGTGAGTGCTTACAGCCACGACATCCTAATGCCCCTTTGGACATCCTACTCAGTTGACAGAAATGCAAGTATTTCTTCCCTCATTTCTTGAACTTTGTGTGATTGTTTTAAATCTTCATTAAGCAAAACACTAAAGGAATTGTTCAAGTTAATCTTGGCTCTACAACCAGTTCCTAAATTAGAAGTTAACCCAAAGTCAGGAAAATTAGATTTCAGCTCTGCCACTAGCTGCTATGTGACTATGATTCAGCAGATTTTTTCTGTGAAGTGAAAGGTGTACAGTAACGAATTCCCACTGGCTGGCTTAATTTTTATTTTGTTGTTTTATATTTTATGATTCTAATTTATAATTTCATGAAATCAGTTTTAAATGTAATAATTATCCATCTCTATGCATGTAGCTGTGTGAGCGCAAGGATTTCCCTTAACTGTGCAAATCTTAGGGGCTTCTCGCTGACTAGTGGAGAAAACCATTAAAATTCAGTAACCTGACTGCATGTACCACCTAGACTAGACTAGACTAGGCAGGGCATCCTGTCCACTCCCAGACCGGAGGCTTAGGCCTTGAAAAGAGAAGGCATGACTATCACAGTTCTTAATAAAAACTATTATTCTCCCTCGTCTCCACCCTCTGGGTGCTGTGATCGAGAAATGATGGATATAGGCTTTGAAAAAGAAGATGGGGATGGGAGATGAAATTTAGATTTCAGATTTAAATTGCTACTTTAACCTAGACTAACTAGATTTTCAGAAACAAAAAGTATCTGGAAAAGTTTAAGATACCCCTAAAGGATGAAGGGGGATTTCTCTGTTCCATTACAAAAAGTAAAATTAGTGCCTGGTAGTAGATGAAGACATAGATTTTTATGATGTGATATATACAGATGTCAAAATATAAAGCTGAAAGCATGAAACAAAATCTTGTTATGAGAACAAAATGAGAAGAAGGTAATGAAGGTGGGCAAATTGGGAAATGGAGGGCAGTTATATGGTAGTGAATGGAAACTAGACTTTTAGTGGGGCTCATACATAGTTTATATAGATGTCAAATTATGATGCTGCCACCTCTAACCTATTTAATGTTATAAAATGATGTGGCTGCAATAAAAATTTAAAAATAAAAAGAATTAGTACTCACTGAGGCTGCTAAATAGAATAAGGACTTATGTGCATATATGCAATTTCTATATTGATTATATATATCTGCACTCATTTATATAAAATTTCAGCCTTAAGCATGATTTTTCTTTTTTTAATTCTTAAAGACTATCTAGAAAACGATTGTTATTTGGCTTTGGAATATATAGCAATCCACATAATTTTTATTTGTCCCCATTTTGTGTATTGAGTTTAGGGCCTTAGTTATGGTGTTTTTGGATTCTGTGTGAACTATAGTTTCCTTATGTAATCAAAACTGCATAAAATCATGGTCATGCCTACTTCTGAGGTTTTCAGATTGCATTGCTATTCAGTGGCATTTTTTTCCATTTCCAAATTTATTCTGTGTAGTTAAACATGGAAGATTGACTCAGATCTTTCATGACTATACCCAGAGAAAAATGGAAAAATAGCAAAGGACATGAACAGACATTAGGAACAGCATAATTGTATGATGTAGCTCACTTTTAACCACTTAAAAAGCAAGCTGCTTTTCTCTATGTGCCTGGTACCTGATGGTTTTTTGTGTTGGTTTTTTTTTTTTTTTTTTTCCTTTTTCCTCTATTTTTTTAGGACAGTTTTTCTACAGAAGACTTTTCCAACTGTTTTTACCAGGATTTCCGAATTTCTCCTAGTCCTGTTCATAAATGTTCATTTTACAAAAACAATGCTAAACTGAGTTATGGGTTCCTTTCCCCACCACGTAAGTTTCTTATTCCCAGTTCCCTTTACCTTTATTTGCTTCTCTTTCTTTTTATTTATAAATCTACCATATATTACGGTGCAAAGTACATAGATAGCCTTGTTTTTTACTGGTGAAAATTGTGAATGAGAAATATAACTAGTAGGGAAAATTTTAAAGTATGTAAATCTTGGATTTTGGAAATCTTTTTATTGTTGCTTGGAGAGCGGTTGATTTAGTGCAGACATTGTATATAGGATATTCTTCAATTTTTTATGCCTTTCTTTCAAAGAGAATTTAAGGAAGCTCAGTGCAATTAGAGGATGCAGCAGGATTCTTAAGAAGGAGAGATCATTTTCTTGTGCTGTGTAACTTGTCGTAGAATTACTAGACATAGAGCCTTAAATGTGTTTGCTCTTTCTTCATCCAAAGCCTCCAGGGGATGGCTTTTTGGAAGTCAAGTGCTCTGTTTTTTAAAGTGTCATATTTGTATGTTAATGATAGGACATTTTGAGGCTGACCTTAAAAAGGCAAAACTCAGAAGGCTCCAGGTGCTCAAATACCCTCCAGATTCAGTTCAGTCCCCAGAGTAAGTGTCTGAAGTCAGAAGTTGGCTATTGCATTATAAAAATAGACCAGGTCCAAGCTGAAAATTCATATAAAGAAGTCTTGTCCAGCACTTTGAGGCAGACATCCTGTGATGTTTTTTCTGGATGGTTGGTTGTTTTGAAGCCAGATAGTTTCTTTTCTCTTTTCATTATAAAAGAGTTTAAGCAAAAAAGATTGTCAACACAAAACATTTTAGTTGAAATAAGGCAAATAAGATGTAAAGTTTGAATATGTTTAATTTACTAAAGTTTTAAAGTATTTGATAAAATGTATTATATTTTCCCTTGGCATAGAAAAACTTTATAGGTTTAAGATTATATTTGACTAAAATTTTTAAATCACATCTATTAAAAACTTTTTTAATGTTTGTAAAGAATGACAAAGTTGTTCTCTTGTTTTTCTTTGTAGAACTAAATAAAGGTTCAAATCAAGTATATTCTGAAGCCTTGCTTACTACTAATATAGTGCCAATGTACCAGAGTTTCCAAGGTAAAAGGTTTTAACCCTATATTTTATAATTCTGATGAAATACTGAACATACAGGTATAATTTTTATGTAATAAGACTGATGTTACAAATTAAGTGGCTATCAGGTATCTTACACGTCTGTTTTGAGACTGCCAGTACACACAAAGCTTTACAAATATTAGAATTATGATATTTAGTAGTCTATTTCTCTGCTTTGTATTGAAATGTTTATGAATATTTTTTGATGGAAAAAAGTATGTAATATTCTCCCTAAGGTTATTTAGCTAGTGTAGTCTACTCACGCATTTACTTTAGTCTCTTTTCCTATTTAACTCTATGAAAGTTCTTGATAATTGTTTTTGATTTTAAATGAATCAAATCAAATTTGCAAAATTAATTTTTGTAGCATTTGACTCTTATGAGAATCAATAAACATTTATATTTAAAATGATATATTGAATTTTAAAATACGGAGCATGTGAGAAAACTTCACTTATTTACATTTAGCCTACTTGTGAATGAATATTCAGTGGCAGTATCCAGATATTCACAGTAAATTTGAATAACCTGCCTTGTTTGTGTTTGTGAAGGTTTTATATTTAAAATAATGACCTATTATATCACACGTTCATGTTGCTGGTATCAAACTAATACCCAAGTCAGACTTGATTTTTCTCTCTATTACAAATGCTAAGTTTGTTTTTTTTTTTAAAGATTTATTTATTTATGCATACAAGCACTGGGGTACAGGCCAGAGGTGAGGGGGGTGAGAGGATTCACCACAGACAGAGCACGGAGCAGAATAGTCAGATCAACAGAAGTACACTACTGAGGGGAGCAGTGGGCACAGCAGGAGAGGGCTGCTGAGCCATGTGGGTCCTCTCCCTGGCCAGCAGCAGGGATCGAACTCGTGCTGCAGTGCTTCATAGTGCGTTGCTTAATCCACTGCGCCACCAGGGAGGCCCCACAAATGCTAAGTTTGAATACAAGATTGATTCTTTCATGTGACACCGTGTCTCTTCATTCTTTTGAAAACACCCTGTCCTCCTTCTTGCTTAGTTGTATGGCGCTACTTCCACGGCACCCTACTGCAGAAGTACGCGCAGGAAAGGAATGGCGTCAACGTCGTGAGTGGTCCTGTGTTTGACTTCGACTATGATGGGCGCTATGATTCCTCACACACTCTGAAGCAGTAAGAAACATTTCATTGCTCATCTGCCAGTTAGAAGATGAAGAGGCATGTGTCAGGGTAGAGGCATCCTGATTCATGAATCAGCTGGGTGGTAAAGTAGCAGTCCCCCAGCGTAGGCACAGGGCACATGTCACAGCCGTGACCGAACCCTGCGTGGAGGGAATGATAGAGTGACTTTTTAGAGAAAACTGCCAGGGTATTATATTTTAGAAATGAGAGAGAGAAAACACTCTAGGAGCTGGTTGGACTTTTTAAAAACAATAATTACAGCATTTGTGAAAAACATTTTGCTATTACATGTATAAGAAAACGAGACTGGAATTTTTGCTGATTCAGCCCTGGTTGAGAAATTTCCTACTCTCTCAGACTGATTTAGGGAACCTTTTTACACACATTTATCTATGACCACATTAGTTTGTAAAATTATAATTAAAAAAAACTTTTTTTTTTTACTACTATATCCTTAAAGGCATCACATTCCGCTGTACTGCCTTTTGGATACAACGGTAGAGTCCCCAAGGGAGAGAACTCATATGCCTTTCCCATTCACAGCTTCAACTAATCTGTTTCACACATACAGTTCTGTGTAAGGTTTTATTTGAAAGCAGTGATCCCACTACATTAAAGTTGAAAGATGTGGAAAAAACCCACCAACCGGCTTAGCTTTGAAACCCAATGATAGAGCATTAAGATAAGGTAATGATGTTAATTGAGGTAGCACAGAGAATGTGTTGCAATAAAAACAAATAATAAAGTTATTGGGATAACAAAAGGAAACAAAGGAAAATTCATGGCATGTGACTTCTTTGATGAAACAAGAATAAAAAAAATTACCAAACCATTCCTCTATCTGGCTGCTGCCTGTCCACAGCTTCATGAAGTTTAAAAGATAGTAATACTTTAAGATCTTGGTTGTAGCGGTTCAAAAATATACTGTCTCAATTCCAGTGTGTTAAGATAGAATTACAATATTCAAAAATTCAATAAATTTCTACAGAAAATAAAAAATATTTGGATTGTGTTTATCTATCTTTGAAATCTTTGTCAATCTATGTTGACATAGGTGTGATTACTAACTTTTTATAATACATTTAATTATTTAAATCTTTGCTTTAGAAGTATTATATTAAAATGTTACTGTGAAATATTCTTTAAAAGAAGAGAATTATTTCATTCTTAAAGTGATTATTACCCTATTTTACAGAAACATCAGATCAATCCGTAATCAAGAAATTCTGATTCCAACTCACTTCTTCATTGTACTAACAAGTTGTAAAAATACATCCCACACTCCCTTGCAGTGTGACAATTTAGATACCTTAGCTTTCATTTTGCCTCACAGGACTGACAACAGTGAGAGCTGTGTGGTAAGTAACCTTTTTTACTTACCTTAAACATTGAAAATATATTTGTATATTTGTGTATGTTTCTTACATCTAAAATGCTACAGGGGAGCTTTAGCTTGAATCTATATATACTTTGAAATTGTAAGGTGGTTTCAAATTGATCCTCTAAGGATCAAGGAAAGGAATAAGAACAATAATAATAATAACAATAACAGCAATAAAGACATAGAAACCAAAAATGAGGAGTCAAGGACAGACTGGGGACAC
>JAGFMF010011861.1:7889868-8008087 GCA_019455555.1 Galemys pyrenaicus | reverse complement strand
GATGGGGAATACATGGGGATTACAATTAATGGCAAGTATATGTAAATTTTAAAATATTTTAATAAAAAAAATGAAAAAAAAAAAACAAAAAACAAATTGATCCTCTAAGATGGTATGTCTTCAGAGATCACTTTTGTCTACTGAAAACACTACAAATCAGATCAAAAACTAAATATTTGGACTAGAACTAAATTCTAGTCTTATATGAAGTAGGAATTTTCTCCTATTTCAGAAGCAGATCTGTAATTACAGAAAAAATACCAGTTTTGTTGTAGTCTCAAAGTTGTGGTTAGACAACATATCAGATAATTTCTATATATCACATTGTTATAAAAGTGTGCCCCTAATTATCTTTTTCTGTTATTTCAATGCTTGGAAATAATTGTTTTATGTCATCTTATTTGCTCAAAATTAAAAAAAAAAAAAACCAAGCCATAGCTATTAGACATCAAGACTGCATTAAAATTGTAACAGTTTTCAAGTTTTCCTTACAGTGAGCCAGAATATTTTTGCTTCAGAGTATTTACCAGATTTCCTAAGTCTTTTTTTTTTTCCATTGAATTTACACAAAGTAAGTCTAGATACAAGTTGGCAAATAGATTTGGCTTTCCAATGAGGTTTGTTGAATGAGTAGTGTGTGAGTCATGTGGTCCAAAGGACCTGTAGGCCCAGTCTGAGCTCAGCAAGGAAAAGTGCTGTGATCACACATTGATGTGTGCCTTCATTCATCACTTATCTCTTCTTTGATCCAGCAGTTCACTCATTTAACACAGATGCTGTAGGTACTAAAGACACAGCAGTAAACAAAACAAAAAGCGGTCTCTTCTGTGGGCCTAGGAGTAGAATAAAATGACCATTTCAATCTAGAAGTCTTTGTATCTTTCATTAAAATGAATGATGTCTCCCTCTAGTTGTTTCTCTGAAACCGCTTTCAGAACTAATACATTTCTTTTTTTTTTTTTTTAAGATTTATTTATTTATGCATACAAGCACTGGGGCACAGGCCAGAGGTGTGGGGGGGTGAGAGGATTCACCACAGAGAGCGGGGAGCAGAACAGGCAGATCAATAGAAGCACACTGCTGAGGGGAGCAGCGGGCACAGCAGGAGGGGTCCGCCGCACCATGTGGGTCCCCCCTCGGCCAGCAGCAGGGATCGAACTCGTGCTGCAGTGGCCGCAATTTGCTTCGTAGTGCGTTGCTTAACCCACTGCGCCACCAGGGGAGGCCCACTAATACATTTCTTATTAAGCTATTTTTTCCTTATTCTTCAAAATTAAGTAGAGGATAGTAGGATTTTAACTATTTGGATGCCTTTTGGGAATCTACTCTGCTAATTGGTCAGTATCATAAATACTTGCCAAGAATTCGCTTCATAGTTTTCTCTTTCTGGATAAGTTAAATTGCCTTTAATTTAAAGGTATCAGTTAGCATTGTGTTCTGAAGCATATAATAGAATACCTAGTTATAGTGAATTGAGCAAGTAAAAGGTTCCTCTGAAGAAGAGGAAACTCAGAGTTAAATAAGATTATGCATCTGGTGAGCAGCACCACTTGAGAAACAGAACCTTCCTGTCTTACTGTGCCAATGTTCTTAGCCTGTGGCCCATGTATGCGAAAGATGGTGGCTACTTCCCTACATGCTATATCTGAGTGCTGTGTCTTCCCCACTACATCAGCCACAGGCTTATGCTTACATTTCTCTGACCAAGATGATAAGTGTCATGAATTAGGTCTGCAATCCTGTTCCACCTCTACCATTCCAGCAGCCATTGTACCCACACCTTCAGTACAAACACTTTCTTCTTCTACAACTACATTGTACAGAGAGGACATCAAATACTAGACTTGAGCCAGTGAGAGGAATATTTGAACTTACATCCCTCATGCTTACCTATTTGACTTACCTCTTGGCTGGATATTGGCCTGAGTGAACTGGTGCCTTGTGTATGCTTTTTAAAGTATGTTCCTGTGAATGTCAGAAGAGATGCCAGATGTCCATTGGCCAAATGGCCCGTTGAGTCATGGCTGTTCCCCTTAGAGCCTGGGTGAGAATGCCTGCAGGAGGCTGAGTGGGCAGCAGTATTGACAGCTGATGATTGAGCGTTAATGGAAAAACAAAAATTATTGAGATGAGCTGTGTGAAAGTCTGTATTTATCATTTCCAACTAATAATATCCCAAGGGCACATGAACCTTTCTTGAGGGATGCCTTCAAAATATAATCATAACCATCAACCAGTGGATACTTTCTTCATCTGTCCTTCTCCAGTAACCATACTCAGAAAAATTTACACTATCACATGGATGTTTGATTTACATTTCTATCACCCACCTCAGCTACTGCATCTGCGTCCATTTACGAGGCACCAACCTTTAATTCTTACTTATTTGTTCTTATTTTCAATCTTTTTTTCATGGTATAATTGTCATATAGGATTACATTTAGTTTCAGGTAAACAACCTAATGATTCAATATTTTTATATAGTGCAAAATGATCACCACAATAAATCTAGTTAACATCTATTATCATGTAGAACTACTAAATGTATCTCTGACAACTTTCAAATTCTTTTCCTATTTCATATTAGCTAAGATTTAACTACTTACCAGAAATGATAGTGTTTTACTATTTTTCCCAACCCCTTCTTCATGTACCTATGCAAGGGAATCAGGATTCAGATGTTAAATAACTTGCCTCAGTTTACTTGATAGGGAGAAGTAGAACCAGGACCAAAATTTAAGTTTCTTCAAACGAATTTCCATATTCTCTTAACATGCCACGTTGCTTCTGTTTTCCAACATTTTATAAATCCACACCACTAAGTTTCTTGAAACAGTGCATCTTTCTTGATTCAGAGCATCTGTTGCCGGAGTATTTTCCTTTTCCCAAACTTGACATGTCTAATTTAACCAATTATCATGGTATATATAAGACAGTGAGCTACTCAAGAATTGGGATTATGTGTAACCAATCTATGACACCTACCATTTGGGAGCCAAAGTGTCAGATCCTGATTAAAGTTGGGAAGATGAACACCTTGCAACAGAAGTGAACTAGCTGTTCTCCAATGACCTTTCTTCCTTCTTCCTCGCAGCACGGGAAGCACGAGTCCTCATGGGTTGAAGAATTATTGATGTTGCACAGGGCTCGGATCGCAGATGTTGAACATATCACTGGACTCAGCTTCTACCAAGAAAGAAAAGAGCCAATCTCAGATATTTTAAGATTGAAAACATATTTGCCAACCTTTAACCAAGAAGACTGATTTTTTTTTTTTTACAAAAACAATATTTTTTTTAAAAAGAACACTCTATTTTATACAGTCCTCTGTTCACTCTATTGCATTGTTTGGAAACTGTCGACCGGAGTTAGAAGTGGGAACCCTCTGTGATATGACCATCTCAGGGAAACTTGTGGCCTCACTACAGTGGTAGAAGTGTGTTCCTATTGAGTCCTGCACGCGTTTGAATGTGTAAGACCATATGCGCTGTGCATGTTTGGAGAATAAAGACAGACCATACCTAACACTGCTCTTCTACTTCTCTTTAAAGGCAGAAGTAGCTGTGAACATTGTCTGGACACCAGATGTTTGAATCTTAGTATCTTTAATAAATTTTTATGGAACTGGCAAACACTAGACTAATGAATAGGGCTGGAAAAATTCATGTTATACCAGCATCTTCACAGGAATTTAAGAGATTTGAATTCCTTTTAACTTGGAGTTTCATTTTACTTTTTTTAAATCAAAATAATGGAAGCCAGAATATTTCAGATGCCCCTATATCTTTTATTTTATTCTGTCAAGACAAAATATGTAATCCTGTGTATTATTTTTTATTGTGTTAAGAGTTTCTTCAAAATTAATGATGCAAGCAAGTTAAACTTTAAGGGAAAATCTGTGAATTGCACATACCTCCTGCTACAAAATTTTAGTCTACATTTGTACAAAAGTAAGAATATTACCAATTTGTTCGGTGGTTATTAACGTAGGTTAAAAATAGCTCTAAAAGTAGTTCCTCTGTTAAAAATGCACCTTACCTGATAAAACCTTAGAGAACTTGTCAACATTGGCAAGTGGCATTTTTCATTGAGATTGTAGAAATGTCTTCCTCTGTGCAGAGAAATGACCTTGCCAGCAGAGCTGTGCTATGCCTCCTGTTCATTTTGAAATTCCATGGTTCTGAGTAGACATTGTCTTCCCTTCCCATCTTCTGGGCAGTCATGATAAATGAACCTGAGTTTCCCCATGTGGACTTTATCCTTTAGTCCCAGTCTGTGAAGCTTCAAAGTCTACCTGCAATCTTAGGCTGCTTGGGTTTGATTTAGATTTTATATTATTACACCAAAGATTTGTATCTGTTCTTCATTTGATAATCATTCTTTAATAGCCTTAGGGCCACAGAACCTTTAGATAATGCAATTTGTGTCTCAAGATTGTATAATAATTTAGAAAGTTTCATTGGTTCTTATTTTAATCCTACAGGTCCCTGGGGCTCTGTTTAATTTTGTTTCCAGTATATTTTCTCTCTCTTGTTTAGGTTGGATAATTTCCATTGTTGTAGTTCCAAGTTGATGGATTCTCCCTCTATCTAATTCATTTGTGTAGAACTCATCCATTTTTTATATTCCAGTTATTGTATTTTTAATTCTAAAAAGTTCATAATTTTTATGTCTTTTTTTTTTTTTTTTTTTTTTACTGAGACTATCTCTTTGCTGGACTTTCTATTTCTGTGCTGAGACTTGTGTTTCTTTCAAGCATTTTTATACTCGCTCACTGAAGCATTTTTATGATGGCTGCTGTAAAATCCTGATCAGATAATTTTGATATCTGTGTTTTCTTGATATTGTCATCTATTGTGTTTTATCATTTGAAAAGAGTTTCCTGGCCTTGGTGTGATGAATGGTTTTCAGTTGAAACCTGGATATTTTCAGTATTACATTGTACAACTATGGATCTTATTTAACCTTTTGTTTTCACTGAGTTTCTCTTATAACACCCTAGCAAGAGGATTAAGAGCACTGCCAGATGTGGCTGAGCCAGGTTTCTCACATACCCTCCATTCACAACTTGGATGAGAGGGGACCCTGGTGGCTGCTGAGCAGGGTGGGGATTCAGCTCACCACTGAGGCTCCAGTGATGCCTCCCTGGCTGGGATGTGCAGGTGCCTTGTTCCTACTCCCACATGGTCTCCACTGATGGATGGACTGAGAGGCAGTGGTGGGGAAAGCCTTATTATCTCTGGGCAGGGATGGTATGGTCAGTTCTGAACCCAGCCTTCTCTGACATCATGCTGGCAGGAAAGTTAGGACACTTTGTTGTAACCTGGCAAGGAAGGAAGCCTTGGTTCCCCACTCAGCCCTTGCATGGTGGAGGGGGTCACGGTCTTTTCTGTGGTGCTTGACTAGTGCTGTTATTATTACTTTTTTTTTTTAACTATGATTTTTTTTTTTCCTGGATCTTTGGTTAAAGAACCAGAGAAAGCAAGAGAGCATGCCTTTCCTTGGGGTTTCTTTACCTCTGCTCTCAACACTCTGGGTTGCTGGCTTCTTCAACTCCAAATATGGAATATGTGAACTAAATAGCAAATGAGGGAAATTATCACAATATTTTCTTTGGGTCGCAAGGCTCCAATCTGACTACCTTTTTTTCCCCACTTTTCATAACCTTCCTCTGTTTGTTTATGTATAATATCTAAGCTTTTTATCTGCACTTAGCAGAAGATTTCTACTTCTTTGTAGAAGTGTCTCATTGATTTTATATATTCTTTGAAACACCTGCAGATACGTGATTGTGGCTACATAATGCTTCACAGTAAACTTTAATTGACTAGATTAATTGACATAGACATAGTTGACATAGATACCCTTCTCCTTTGCCAGATAATAGGACTACAGAGAACAAGTTACAATCCTTATAGAACTGGGGAGACGGTGGTAGGTAGCAGAAATATAAATGATCCCTAAAGGGTGATAAACATTATTATGGAGCGTTGGGTGGATAGTGGCTCAGGGAGCACAAACCCAGTGTCCAGGGAATTCTGGGTTCTGCTTGGTATAATCAGCAATGGCTTCCCTGGAGGTGGTGATATTTGGACTAGGTCTTTGAAGGAAGCGCTGGTGATCTTCTAGTAAACATGTAAGGAAAGGATAGTCTAGTATTCTTTGGATGGATACATAGCTTGGCATTTTCCCATTGTGTCCTCTGCTTTATTTTACAAGGGTTATTGTGATCTACTTATGATACACAACTATTTCACTTTTCTTCCTTTGTCATAATAATCTCCTATTCTTAAAGAAAATATGAGACTAAATTCTGTGCTGACTTTTTAAGGTAAAAGACATTCCTATCTCTTCCTACTTAATTTTTTCTTCAGTTGTTCTTATACAGTATGTATTATTTCTTGTCTTGAAAGACATGCTCCTTTTACTATTTAATCACCTTAAAATATGTCACTGGCCTCCACTTTCCCAGTTTGGTAAACTAACATGATCAGATATGGAAACGTCCTGATCCTACCTTTTTCGATAAGGCTATTTTTTGCTTTCCAAATAGACAGCAAAATTTTTAACCCTAATTTTATTGCCATGTCTCCAGTCAGCACCTCTTCCATGAGGTAAGTAACTTCCATACAAAATTTGTACCATCCAGGAACCAAGTGGAACTTGAAAATATTTACAAGGATTAGGAAAGAGGGAAAGTCTTCATGTGAAGACAAACATTCAGGTTCCAGCAGGGTGAGCAGACACACAGGGCCTGTGCCAGGCACTACTCAAGGCGGTAGACAAAACAGGCATAAAGTTAAGAACACACAGTCCTCCAAAGATGCCTGTTAATCAACCCTTTTGGTTTTTCTTTGTTATTAGCTACATTAACTGTCCTGCCCTATTTTCTGGGTAAGTTCTTAGCTATGACAGGAACTTGTATTTGAGCTTTGAAACAAATGTAGTGATTACACTTCATGCTGAAGCCTATCACAGGAATTTGGTCTGTGGGTGTTTTCATAAGCCTTAAGTAAATTTCATCATGTCTACCTACATCCAATGGCATTTTTCTTGATTTTTGGCCAATCTAAATAAGGGAGAAAAAGAAATCTATAGAATATAATGTCTGTAAAACAAGAAATGTGGATTCACAAATAAAAGTTGTATATACAGAAACTTGACTGCTTGTGTGTGTTGGGGGGAAGAGGGGGGAAGGCAGGGAATGGTTGGTGGTGTTTCTCTAGGCATCAATACTGAGTGCAAGGGTTGTGGATAATTATCCACAACTGCATTGTTGGAAGGGGAAAGAAGTTCCAAAGTTCATTTCAGGTTCACAGAGTAAACAGTCATTTCTGATCTGTGACCTATATTCTTGTTTTGGTTCTTTAATTACATTTAATGGTACTCCCAAGTAAAAAAAGGAGACAGACATATATAAATATCCTTCCAGTATTTAGAATAGTCTGAACCAGAGGAAAAGTTAACAACATGTAACCTCCATAGATTTTTTTTAATGTGACATTTTTGCATTTATACTTGCTGTTATATGTAAATAATGACTGCTTACAATGAATCATAACCATACCAGAAACCACAGGTAAATGAAATATTTCACTCTACGAGTAATAAAAGAATCTCTGAAATAGGTATTATACCCATGGACTAGGGAAGGAAGGAATAAAGGAATAAACACCAAAAAAGTTCCTTACATCCCACCCCAATGACATTATCTTAAATTTGACATATTTGCTAATAAATCCTCAGCTCAGGACAACTGAGGAATTTAAATAAAACTAAATAGCGTATTCATTTAAAATGTATGTGCAGTTTCATTTTATATCAGAAATTTAGAACTCGGAATAGACATCAACTTTCACAAACAGAGTTAGGAAATAATTTAATAAACATCTAGGAAATAAGACTCAAATTTTTGATAACTTTGTTCTATGATGTTAAGGGGTTTTTTTCACTACCAAAAATTGTATGTGCCTATGCTTAGGTGTGTTGTGCTGACTGTAGTACGAAAGAAGGGAGGTGGGTCTTGGAACTGAAAGTTTGTAAATTAGTAAAAGCTTGAAAGGATTTAAAATAAATGAGCTCAAATTTTTTCATTCAAAGAATGAGTATAAAAGACAAACTGGGGACACTTGATGGGGAGGGAAGAGGGGAAGGGTTGAGGGCTGACAGGAGCATGGGGGACTGAGGTGATGGTGCACTGGTGATGGTGATGGGGAAGACATGGGGATTACAATTGATGTCAAATATATGTAAATTTAAAAATTTATATTAAAAAAAACACAAAGAATGGGTCTATTTCACTGTTGAAATTTTCATAGTTTAAAAATATCACTGATAACCCCTACAATTTTGAGTTCTCTATCAAACTTTTCTGTACCTTAACACAATTCCACTGCCTTTGTCTTGCAGAATTACTTGTATGAGGTCCAAATAGAAACAGAGTGGTGTATTTTTATAGCTTTCTCTTATTTTGTTTTAAAGTTAGCCTCATTGTTTAACATCATTAAATGAAGACATTGGGCCTAGATTAGGTTTAATCAGATGAAGACACAATAGATTTCAAAGCAGTGCTTACTTTCCTGTCATGTAGTTAGGCTTTAGGGGAAAGTTGGGAAACAGGATAGATGAGATTCCTACCTTCTTAGTGTTCACTTATCTATGGTTTTATTTCAAGGTTCAGTCCAAGGCTGAAGTCTTTACCACACCATCCTCCTCTCCTCCAAACTTCTAAGGCATTCCTCATGAGATAAGATTGTCTTAGACACTGGAGGTGAGAGACATGCCCTCAAACTGCTCATTGTTATGTAGCTGCAATCAATGGCACATAATGCAATTGTTCCTCACAATTTGTTCTTCACAAGTTGTTAGATGGCACTGTGACACAATAAGAAATTGTACACTGGTCCTCCCTCCATTATGACCTTTAAATGCAGGGCTTTCTAAAGTAGTCTGTAACCATAAAAGGAAATAAAATAATTTCATTATGATCCCTAAATGCAGGACCTGCCTGTAGTCTGCAACCATAAAAGGAAAAAAGTAATTTCAAGGTGAGGTTACTGGTATAAGTGAGTTATTAATTTTCACTTGGGGCTTCCAGGATCCTGGCAAGATCTTATCCTAGAGAGAACACTTTGCTACAAACTCTGTAAAGAAATTGAGGGGTCCAAAGAGGCTGAGTTAATTAAAAACATTTCCAGCCTGTGGTCTTCTGTTAAATTCATACTTCCAGATAAAAACAAGAGATGGGAAAAGATAAACTGTATCCTCAACTTATTCCTGAAAACTGTAACTGATGAGATTTGTGTGAAACGTGTAGTCTTTCTGTTACAGGGCAACCCTAATATAAAATGGATTCCCCACACTGGGTCCTCCACCCGCGTGCTCAGAAGACTTTTAAAGTCCCAACTCCAGGTACACGTGGCAAAAGTTATTAGCACGTTTTATTTTATGAAAGAAAGGGGAATAAAATAGTAATAACACCAAAGGAAAAAGAAAGGGATATAAATCCACAAATACCCTACCAGATCTAAGCAATGGCGCGTTGAGAGCTGGCTCCGAGTCGAATGAGATGGCTCTGAAGGAAGGGATCTGGCTCCTCAGTAAGAAGGACCCCAAGCTCACCTCTGGTTTTATAGCCAGCCTGGCTGCTTAACTCCACCCTCAGGTCTCAGTAATCCACTCTTCGATAATCATCTTATCGGATTTGTGGTTCTGGAACACTGATGGTCTGGAGTGGGGGTTGGAGTCCCATTTAGGACTACCTTTCCCCCTAACATTTCCAAGGATTACAACTCAATAGCTGTGATTTTCATCCCAGTGACTATTAATCTCATTTGGTATATATATATATATATATATATATATATATATATATATATACACACACACACATACACATATATATTTCTTAAATTGATAGATTCTTTTTCATATATTTGTTGCCTTGTCTCTAAGTCATCTGTCAATGAGGACAGAAATAAATAATCTTTATATCTATGGTTTTTATGCCACCGCCTGTTACATAGTGGTCACTCAACAAAAAAATATCCAATGAATAAAAACCAATGAGATGATCTTACCAAAACAATCACTGAAGATAGCTAAGGAACCACCATTACATAAATGCAATTAGAGGACAATCACAGAGAATGTAATTATTCTTGGTATCCCTAGTTTGTAAGCGCCAGATGGTATTTTCAATGACATAGTATTATAAGGTAGTTCATGTATAGCTATCGTCCTAGTCCACAAGGCAGAATTTTAGAAAATAGTAAACGAAGGCTAAAAATGCATTTCAAGGACATTCAGAGTTCACTGACTACATCCTGTGGAAAGTATGAAGCCTGCAAAATAGGAGGGGGAACAATGAGCTTTTCAGAGTTTTGACATCTCAAATGAAAATTTTCTACAAAGTGCACAGTGTTTCTCTGGTAACAAGCTACAGTTATAAATACTCACTGGCAAAGGTAGGTCTGCCTGGGGTCATCTCTTAGGTCACATATCCTCCAACTCCAGGTAACACCTGGAAAAGCACATCAGCCTGGAAGAAACTACATGGGTGGCAGCAACTTTACTGAAGCATCTGCAACAAACGTATTTCCTGCAACCTCACTTTACTAAAGAGGAGAGATATTTTCCCATCCCTTCCTCCTATTTTTGAAATTTAGCATCAAGCCCTGGCTAAGGTAGTGGTGAAATAAAAAGTGTTAAAGGTGAGTGAAAGTTTCCTATTCATCAGGTGTTTGTTGGAAGGTTGACAATGGAATAAATTTAATTTTTATGTATCCAATGAGTCATTAATATTATGGTAACAAACACCTCTAAATCTAAATCAAATATGGTATAAGAGCTACCTTTATTGGGGTGCTTATGTTACTTCAGATATTGTGTTAAGTGATTTATATATTTTTCTCAAAAAAATCTGTGATGTGAAAATTTTAATCCTAACCCTTGCTAGTGGATTATTCCTGGCAGGGCTTTTAATTTGAGAGTTGTCAAATTTCATATGATTCAACACTATGGCACGTAGCCTTCTCAAAGCACACTGAAAATACCCAAGTTCATTCAAATGGTTGTATTCTAAACCAGTCTTGAAATAAATTTGCTAGTAACATGCTAATACCATGAAGTATAAATTTTTAAGAAACACTTAAAACCTGGAAATGTTCATTATCAATCAAAAAAATGGGCAAATATCTGGGTTAAGACATTCATAGGAATGAAATACAAGAGTAACAAATGCAGAAATATGACTTATTTTGTTAATTAAATCAAACATCTGTAGATGGCATAGTTTTGTACCTTCCACGCAGGACAAGATTAACAGCTGCAGGACTTTGAAGCAACATGGAGGTCATCCTAGCTACAGGATAGGGACACAGATGCCTGCTATATATTTGGGCACAATTTGAGAGCTGTGTTCCAAAGCTTAAAAATTGGTTGTAAGTATGACTCATTTCAGTTCTTCAAATTTATTCTGAAGAAGCCATTTCACAAACTGCAGGGAGATATAAATGGATGTAAATCTGAATGGTTGACTCATTACAGAAATAGCAATAACAAGTTCATATAGACTACCCTTATAATTTGATGCCCATCTAAATTTACTAAAGTAGAAAACATTATAATATAGCTTTGAATGACAGCTTTGAAGATAACATAATAATATACCCCTTGGGACCCAGGGAAGATAAATTCCATTTTTCTTCCACTTCTCTCTCCTCTTTCTTCTTCTCTTTCTCATCTCTATAGCTTTCCTCGTCAATTCTCTGCTCATTCTGCTTTCTGGGAGTTAATGCACTAAAAGCCATATAACGATGGTTATATGTGAACAGTGAAACCTGAGGTGATCCTCACTTTCTTATTGCCTTAAAATGCTTCCATTTTGAAACCTGGAAAAATGAACACTGGACAACTTAATTAGACAACTAGTATTTTTACATCTCATCAAGTATTTTAGTGACTTTATCTATTTTAAATATGCCCAAGCAGCAGAAAATGTCTAATGTGTGGGCTGCCCATGAGGTGCATATTGATAAGGAATAAGTGGTATTTCCTCATTATGTTGCTCTTTCGCCATATATTTATTATTAACACAGTTCCAATAGAGCCATTCTGAATGTTGTCATACTGCAGGAAGTATGCTTATTTTTAGCATCTTCTTTTCATCATTCAAGGATTACTGTGTTCACACCCACTTCCCAGTCCCCCATGATGACATGTGATTCTTTTTTTCTTCAATAGGACCGTTCATTTCCTCTAGTGCTTTGCTTCCTGGATTTTCAGTTCTCTCTCTCTCTCTCTCTCTCTCTCTCTCTCTCTCTCTCTCTCTCTCTCTCTCTCTCTNCCTGTATTTTCTGTTCTCTCTCTCTCTCTCTCTCTCTCTCTCTCTCTCTCTCTCTCTCTCTCTCTCTCTCTCTTTCTCTCTCTCTCTCTCTCTACCTCCTCTCACTCTCTCTACCTCCTTATTCTCTCTCTGTCTCTCTGTCTGTCTGTCTCTGTCTCTCTCTCTCATGTGTGAGTCCCACCTCTATGCTGCTTCCACCTCTCTGCTTTGACTTTTCACTTGTCATTCCTTCATCCTAAAATATTTACCCTATTCACTTGTCACTCACCTGCCTCTCTCACAGTCTTTTCCCTCCCTGTGCAACAGGACAAATAAATGATTGGTTTACATTTCTTGACTTTATTTCCTCGAACTCTCCCCTCCTTTTTTTGAAACTGCAATAAGTTGGTGGTTTCTGATGACCTCCCCAAATTGCCAAACCTCCCAAAACCTGTTTTTAAAAATTATATTCTCTTGCCTTTTGTGGCAACATGGATAGAACTGGATGAGATTATGCTAAATAACATAAGTTAGGAGGACAAATACCTGATGGTTTCATTCATATGTGGAATATAAAGTAACAAAACAAAGGAAAAGATAAAACTAAACCAAAACAAACCTTTGGATTCTGACTATGGAACTGGCATTACAAGAAGGGGGTGAGAGTAAGTGGGGAGGGGGCCCAGTGGGGTTTAGTGGAAGGATGTTGGTCCTCTGGTATTGTGTGAACTTGTACTCCCCAAACATGTACAATATTGTGGACCGATATTACCTCAATTAAAAAATAATAAAAACAAAAGCAATAGAATAATGATTTCCTGACATATTTGAACTTTCTATTTTGGAGTTCAAAGAAACACTGCAATGTAGAAGGAGGAAAATAGCAGTCACCCCTTACAGCCTTCCACTGTTAGGGATAGGTTTGCTTTATTACTTTCTTGATTATTGCTTAATGCTTTTCTTTTATATTTTCATCCATACCAAATATCTCCACCCTTGTAAAGTCCCAGGGTGGAATAAGGGTTGGGGCAAAGAAGGGTCCTTTTGTCTTAGCAAACTTCTGTGACTTTTGTGTCTCATACAAAGTTCACTTCACCTTAAACATTTGTCATGTCAGATACACTTGCACTCTGCCCCATTTCCCCAATGTAGTGCATACTCAGGAGATTTCACATCTGTCAATACCATTTTCTCTTTTCCTGTTTCACTGGTTTTTCTTCCAAAGTAGTTTCCATTATGCTCCCCATTTCACCATTGTGGTAGATTGTTCTTAACATACTCTATGCCTCTTTGAGATTGACTTTGCTTCTCTCGTTCTCAAATGTAAGTGACTTGCTGCTCTCTCAAATGTCGGTGACTTGTTTTTAACCAACAGAAGGTGGCAGAAGTGATATTTTTTCTTGGAATAAGGTTGTCCTTAAAGGGTCTTGCACTATATGCTTTGGAGATTCTGAAGATTCTCCCACCACTATGAGGGAAGCCCAGGCTAACCCGAATAATCAGAGATGACGTAGGAGAATGACTCAGCTCACCACTGGCATCAGAGCCCCAACAAAGGAGGAAGGACATCTTCTGCCTCCAGACCTAAAGGAGTTGCCAGGTGACTGCAGCTAATTAAGTGGTCCCAGATGGGATCATCAGAGGAGCCACCAGCTGAGCACAGTCAGAGGTTCATGAGAAATAAATCATTCTTTTAAGCGCCTACTTCTTAGAGTGGATTTGCAACTATATATGATCTGTATCTGAAAGCATTTTAACGTCACAACTTGAGGCATGTTGTATTGACTTTGGGAGCTGGCAGAGGACAGACACTGGAAATGGTAAGGGACTGTGGAAAGTGGGGCAGAGTAATGCCTGTGTTATATATTTTTGCAGCTCTTCAAAATCTCTCTAGCTGTCCGTGCAGCACGTTGAAGGGGATGGGTAATTTGAAAGTTTACAAATATTCACAGCAATAATATAGCAGTAATAAAAACAGCAAAACAATTGTCATTTTAGAAACATTATTATTAATTCTATAAATACAGAAACTGGGTTAAATTCAAAGTAGGAATCTCCCGTAGTCACAGAAAATACTTGTCAGACTGGAGCTATAAACTAAAGGAGCAGTTCTCCCCCTGCCGGTCATCTTGGAATTGTTCGGGTTTAGGAAATAACCAAGACCGCTGGAGTGAACTTGCTCCCTAGGAACTTAGTATTCTGAATTGAAATGAGAGGCTCAAATTGGATTTGTCCCTAAGGGACAAACACTGACTGGCCTCTGTTGCCAGATACTTCTGCATATGTCCACCGCTCAAACAACTAGGCAAATAATTCAAAAGCGTCAGAGTTGATCCTGATCAATATACTTTGTATTTTTTTATTAAATTATTTATATATATTTGACATCAATTGTAGTCCTCATGGAGTTCCCACCACCATTTCGCCAGTGCACCGTCACCTCAGGCCCTTGTGCTCTTCATGCTTTCATCCCATTCCCTCCCCCCACCCCCTCAAGGTGCCTTTGATTTTTCTCTTTCTGGTTTTGTTTTTTTTTTTTTTTTATTGTTTTCCTTTTCTTTGATCCCCCTTTTCCTCGAGCCCCCCTTTCTTGTTGTTCCTTTATATTCTTCCTAAAAGTGAAACCATCATTTTTTCTCTCGCCTTTGATTTATTTCACTGAGCATAATTCCTTCTAGCGCCATCCGTGTTTCTACAAATGATGCTAGTTTATCTTTTTTTGATTGCTGGCTGAGGGGAGCAGCGGGCGAGGAGGAAGAGGTCTGCTGCGCCCTGTGGGTCCCCTCCCTGGCAGGTGGCAGGGATCGAACTCGTGCTGCAGTGGCTGCAGTTTGCTTCAGAATGCGTTGCTTAGCCCGTTGCACCACCAGGGAGACCCTTACTGAGATTTTTTTTAAATACAGCACATTTTTTAAAGATTCATGCAAGTTATTCCATGCATCATGTTTTTTTCCTTTATTTTGTTTGTTACTGAGCAGTGTTCTTGTTACCGATGCATATAGTTTGTTTAAATATTCATCTATTATAGAGCATTTGGGTTATTTCTGAGTTTCAGCTATTACATATAAAACTACCAAAAACAAGGATGTGTAGGTTTTTATGTGGACTTAAGTTTTCATTTCTTTGGATGACATGTCCAGGAAGAACATTGCTTGGTGTAAGAACTGTATGTTTAAGTGTCTTGACAAACTGCCAAACTGTTTTCCAAAGTGACCACGCCATTTCATATACCACCCAGTGTCAGAAAGATCTGCTTTGCTTCATGTTAGCCAGTTCTTGCTGTATTTCATTTTTTCATCTTGATAAGCACATAATAATTTCTCATAGTGATATTAATGTGCATTTCTCTATTTTCCAGTGATTTTGAATATGCTTTTATGTGTTAATTTGCCATCTTTTTTTCCTCTTTGGTGAAATCTCTTCATGTCTTTTGCTTATTTTCTAATTGGGTGATTTTTTTATTACTGCAATTTGAAAATTCTTTATAAATTCAAGAGATGAGCTCTTTATAGATATGTGATCTGTACATTTGTTCTCCTGTACAGTTTGTTCTTTCACTCTAATGGGGGTCTCACATACAACAAAAGCTTTTAATTTTGATCAAGTATGATTATTGATTTTTTTTTTTTTTTATGAATCATGCTTTTGGTGTCATGTCTAAGAACTCTTCACCAAGTCTTAGGTGGTGAAGATTTTCTTCTGTGATATTTCTGTAAATATTTTATGGTTTACAGTTTAGATTTAAATCTATTATACAAAAATTTTGAATTAATTTTTGTGTTAAATGCAAGATTTAGGTGAAGATAGTTGCCTATGTAAATCCTACTACTCCCGCACCACATATCGAAAAGGCTCTCCTTTCCTCACTGCATTGCTTTTTGGATGATTGAATAATATGCCTTGTGTGTATTTTTGTGGGTCTATTTCTGGTTTTTCTATGTGGTTTCATTCATCTATGTGTCTGTCCCTCCACCAATATCACATAGTCTGTTTACTGTTCTATATTAAGTCTCTAAATCAGGTAAGTGAGCCCTGCTATTTAACCCTTCTTTTTCAAAATGATTTTCACTATTTTAGTTCCTTTGCCTTTCCCTATAATTCTGAATTATCTTGTCCTTGCCAATCAAATATCATACCAGGATTTTTTAAGGAATTACAATTAATCTATACATCATATGGGAAATAACTGACATACTGACTTTTTTATTTCATGACCACAACATGCCTCTCCACTTACTTAGGTTTTTGAGTCTTTCATCATCGTTTTATAGTTCGAACATGTTTTTATTTAATGTATATATATTTAGTGATTGCAAATGGTATTTATTTAAAAATTTGCCTCCAAATGCTCTCTGTTAGTATGTAGAAGCAATTAATTTTTTATTTTTGTGCATTAATTTGTGTCCTGCAGATCTTTTATTAATTCTAAGAGTTCTTTTTAATTTTATGGTAGATTGGGAATTTTCTATAAGCAATTTCTTTTCTTGCTTTACTGCGTTGACTAAAAATTACAGTACCATGTTTCTTAACAGTGGCTGTGCTGCTCCTAATGCTGTTTCTGCTCCTAGTGGCAGAGCTGTCATTTTCCCATGAAAATGAAGCATAGAATTTTTAAATATATATATATATATATATAAACATTTCTCTTTTGGTAGAAAAAAGTACTCATTTATTTTATCTACCACATTAAAGGGTAAGAGAATCATCTTATTTTTTCTCAATTATTTCTGAATTTAAGTTGCTATGTTAATGGCAAGCATCTAGTTTTAATATAGTAGTAAAATTATTTTTTAAACAATTAAAAAAAATACAAAGAAAAACTTTCATTCCCAGTAACATTTTATAATCATCATAGTATGTATTCAAAAATAATTTTAAATTCACCTCATAGTGATTATAGAAAAATATTGATCACTTTAATAATTAGCTGATTATTTTTAAATATCTGTTATGCTTTTCGTCTCATAATACAGTCTTCATTTTTATGAACTAAAGTAAGGAAAATAAATAAGTTGGCCCTTGAAATTTTTTACATTAAGGTATAATCACTTGGTAAAAATACTGATCTCTGAGCTCGTTGATTAGGATAAAGTGAGTAATACAAAATCTTTTAAATATTATTAAATTGCAGTTAAATATACCACCATTGGCTATCTAGAGAAATACAATGCTTATGAAGTATATATACAGATGCCATAAGAATTCCTTGGAACCCTGACCTGTCTAACTTTCCATCAGAGTGCTGAACTCTCAGAGGAGTTGTTTGCAGGGGCATCATATGGTCACTGAGATCTGGGCAAATCAGTAGAGATTTTTACCAGAATGATTGACAATGACTGCAGATGCCATTGTGGGTAATTCTCTGAACCATATAGACTGTCTTTTTTTTTTTTTTAACCTGACCTTTAATTTAACAAGGACAGAGACACCAGAGGACAAGATATTGCCACAGGATATAGCTACTTCGAATACAATTGGTTTTGAGATACAACTTATCCACCAGTGCTGTATATTTTCTCCCAGCAGGTGGCGGTAAATGATTAGGGAAAATAATTTAACCAGCATCAGTAAAGAAGCTTGGAGTTTGCTTAGGGCTATTTGGAAGGGGTCATTTGAACATAAAGAACATTTTATTACTCTGAAGTTAGCTTTTAATTTTAATACCACCTGAATGCTATTTTATTTGGTACCTACAAACAAGTGAAGTGGTTTAAGCATTGCTTAAGCACAAAAGAGATTTACAGTTGAGCTGTTTTAGTTGAATAGGGTCCAGGAGCATAACTTTTCAGTGACAGTCTCTAACAATAGATCAGTAATTCTTATCAGTCATTTACACTTAGATGTCCAACAGTATCTCAGGTTCAACATGTTCAAATAAATCAGTGGCGTGCCAGAGCAAATCTATTTCATTTCATGAAAATCAATTGATAATTTGTCAAGAGATTTTGTGAGCTGGTTGACTTTACATTGGTTGTTTGAAATCAGTTACCATGGAAGTGTTTTACATGGCCATCTCCAAATGCTGACACCAAGAACTTCCTCTACTTTCAGCCAGTTGTTAAATATTTACCAGTAACCTACAAATCCAAACACATTTACTTCCACCATTAATAATACTGCTTTTCTTTTTCACATTTCCCATCAATTCCTAAACCTGAATATCTTATTTTCCAAAGCACCATTCAAATCGTCAACTAATATTTAATGATGGAACCAAGAATATTCAGTGGAGAAGAGACAATCTCTTCAATAAATAATGTTGGAAAATTGGATAGCCACATGTAAAGAAAATGGCGATTGCCACTGTCTAACACTATTCCCAAAAAACTGACTCAAAATGAATCAAATAATTAAACACAAGACCTAAGGTCATAAAACTCTTAGAGGAAAAAAAGCAAAAAAAGCTACCGACATAGTTTTTGGTGATAATTTCTTGAACATGACACCTAAAACAGAAGCAACAAAAACAAAAATAAATGAGATTATGTGAAAATAAAAAGCTTTCGCAGAGCAGAAGGAGTGATTGATGAAATGAAGACAAGTTATGGAACATAAGAAAGTATTTGCAAATAATGTACCTGACAAGGGATTAATATCCAAAATATATAAAGAACTAAATCAATTCAATAGCAAAGAAAACCAATTAAAAATGGGTGAAGTACCTGAATAAAATTTTTTCCAAAAGAGAGATTAATGACCAAGGTACATGAAAAGGTGCTCTATATTACTAGTAATCAGGGAAATACAAATCAAAATCACAGTGAGATGTCACCTCATAGTTGTTAAAATGGTTGTCATCAAGATGAACCAACATACGTTGGTAAGGATATTGGAGAAAATGGAACATTTGTGCACGTGTGGTGGAAATGTAAATTGGCATAATCACTATGAAAAACAATATAGAGAGTCCTCAAAAGATTAAAAGTAGAAGTACTACATGGTCAACAATCTGACCTCTGAGTATATATCCAAAGGAAATCACTATGTTAAAGAGATCTCTGCGCCATCATTTTCATTGAGGCATTATTTATAATAACCATGTCAGAGAAGAAAATGAATCCATCAATGAATGAAGAACATGTGGCATATATATATATATATATATATATATACCTAACATACATAACAACATACATATACATCTATATACAGTTTATAACTTAATATTTTGGTCAATGATGGATGCATATATGCATATATGATGGTGTTCACAATAAACCATATATTCTAGGTATGTAGTAGGTTATAACATCTAGATGTGTGTAATTATACTCTTTGACCTTTGCACAACAATGCAATTGCCTAACAACACATTTTTCAGAACATATCATGTTATTGCTTGATACATACTTGTGTACATACAAGGAAATATTAACTATCCATTAAAAAGAAGGAAATTCTGCCATTTGCAATGACATGAATGGACAATGAGGGCATTATACTAAGTGAAATAAGTTATACAGAGAATGCCTAATGCTATATGAGCTCATTCACATATGAAATCTTAAAAGGAAAAAAAAAACCCAGAAGTAATGGAAACAGATTGGTCATTGCCTGAGGTGGAGTGGGGGAAGTGAACTAAGGCAATCAAAAGGTAAAAATCAAACCAAGCAAATCAAATAAAAATAAATTCACCTCTTTCTGCAGTGACACCGACCCTGCCCCCCACACTCTATGCCTGTAGCTTCCTAAGGCACTTTATGTCACAGGGTAAATAACCTTATTTTATAATGTGCATTTTTGTTACTCAAGAGGCTAGTGCCTACTAGAGTTCCTAGGGGGGAATTCGAGGCCTGTGTCACAGACCTTGTGGCAACCTCAGTCACAAGGATAGAACTTGCATATAGTAGTCAAATGGCTACAGTTTGGCTATGCTCATACAATAACTTCATATTTCTTTTATGTTCACCATATGCCCCCAATGACCTTATTCATTTTTCTAAGTTCTCGTCTTCATTCATCCTGTTGTATTTGTTATATTTTACTCAAACCAAGGCCCTTGGCATGCCCTGTAGTTACTGCCCACCTTCTCCGTCTTGGTGGGCTCTCTTCCCCCTCCCCACAGAGTGCCTTTCCCCATTTCTTTCAAGGTCTTGCTCAAATGCTATTTCTCTTGCAGACCCTTTTCCTACACGTCCTTTCAATTCTGCTGCTTTAAGTATTCTGACCTCTCACCAGCATGTCTCTAAACTCTATAAACTTGTCCACTGTATTTTAAAATTCTGTTCAAAGGGGAAACTGAACTAATCCACTGTGGTTGACTAGACCGCAAAGAGGAATGCCCGAGTTCATGAAGAATATTCTGAGAACTTTGCCAAAGTCACTCCCTTGTCCAGACCAAACAGGAGTGTGAATGATGGATAGAGATTTCGGATGTGGGGTACAGTGAAAAGGAGGAGGGCCAGGCTGGTGGGGCATGAGTACTGTCTATTTAAAGTGGTTGCCTGTTTGGCAGCACTGGCTGGAGGTGAGAGGGCTGTTTGTGCTCTCATCCATATCAAAGGTGCCCTTAACACCCTACAGTTCGAGTCTGTTAGCCTTACTCATAAAACCATGTTTGGAGAGATATCTCTGGGGAGGGAGTTTTGTTTTGAAACTAGAAGAAAGTGAGCCTGAAATTTAATTTGGAATAAAGATATATCAAGAGGGGAAAGACGACTGCGTTGAAGTGGAAAATATCTTGTGAGGAGTAAAAATAGTGGCTTTTCGGTGGCATCTGAGGCAGTTCGGCTGCTCAGGCTTTCATTAGCTGTCTTCTTTGCTCCACTGTCCTCAGAGGGCTGACTGCTGCTTCTCACCAGCTTATGGCACACGCCGGTCGTGGATTCTAGGATTTCAGGAAGGCAGGTGACTGATTGTTGCAGAGACTTTGTTTTAGGATAGCTGATCAGTTGATCCCTGATGGAGATTTTCACTTGCTCCCTGCCAAGGACAGTGGAACAGTGAGGTGCTGGGGGAGAGAACAATATAAAAATAAATGTGTGATACCGAGTATGTGTGTGCTCAAGTGAACATGTGCATACATAGTCGTGTGTACTTAGAGAAAGTGAATGATCCCATTTGTCTGGGTAGAGGACACAAAGAATGAAGCAGCTGCTTATATTAAAAATGATTCTACTTTCTGGCTTTTAACTCCCCCCATTCAGTCTACTTCTTCAATTCAACTTGATACACTTTTATGAAATGCATGCTGAATGCTGACTGCTTTGAGAACCTGAGGGATAGAGGCTTGAATGAGACATTATCCATTTTCCCTCCAAGTTTTCTTTCTTCAGCCACAGATCCAGCCTTGTTCCTCTAATCTTTGTTGCTGATAAATCTTAATGAATGATTGTACAGATTCGGGGAAACACTGAAGAGAGTAAGCTGGGGAAAGCACTGTGGGAGACTTAACATTTTGCCACTACTTCTTTCTCTTTTTGTCACAAGCTTTTTCATTGCTAGTTGATAGGTGCTGGCATCCCTGATACAAAAAGGGAAACTAAACAAACATTTTTCCAACAGGAAGGGAACACTAGTCACAACAATTACTCTTTTCCTGAGTTTGGCCATGGCCTCAGAATCCTCTCAACACAGAGCTCTGGGGAGCCACCAACAGCAATTTTTTTTTATTTACTTAGAGAACTATTTCTCACACCTACCTTTCTGTCTCTTCTGTTGGCTCTCTTCTGTTGATTCTAAATTGGGGTCTAAAATTCCTGGTTTCGTACCCTAATGTTCCCTCATGAAAGATTACTTAAGTATGTTTTGGAATTCTGTATTATGAACTCATCTTCATTGATGGACATGCTCCATAGCATGACTTGAGCATACACCTCTCCAAAGAGGTTTCTTACCTCCTGAGTCAGGCACCTTGGCGATATCAGCATCTTGGAACTATATTAATTTCCTAGTTTGGGTTATTAGAAGCTTTGAAGAGCTTATAGAATTCTCTTTTTTTTTTTCTGAGAGCTCAGCAATGCATTTTAAGGAACGTTGGATATACTTTACCCAGGATTTGTGGGTTTGGAGTGGGGAAATTAAGGTTTATGTCATGTCTGGAAACAGAAATCTATCCAGAAAATCATTAAAATCTATTGTTATTAGCACTGAGAGATACATACACCAGGAGACTCCTCATCTGGCTGTTTGGACCTCTGTGGATCTAGTTCTAGAAGCCTCAGTCCTGCCTGATTTTGCCTATGGAGGAATTTGTAATGCATTAGAAACATAATCCAAATCATCTATTTTAATGTGCCTATATGATCCCACTTTCTTTATGTGTAAATTTAAATCACCTTTATTGAAAAAGACTAGTATCTCTTGTCCTAAGCCAGGTCATCTCCAGCAAACTATTCAAAAACTCATAGGGTTGTTTTCTTTTTTTTCAAATACAAAGAGAAGTGGTCCTCTTTCAATACCAGACAGAGAGAACTATTCTGTCCTTAGCACAGCTGTTGGCAGTGAGTGTCACATGTTGTCACTGTTGACCAGGAGTCTGGTTGAGGTCAGGGGCCAGGCCAATTGTTCACTACACAATTTCATACTTTCTGGTACTCCCACTTGGACAGCAAGGTTATAGCTCTTCCAGTTCACCTTCAGATTTTCAGAAACTGTTGCTCTAAAGCTGTTCGTTTCATTTCATTGATATTCGATCATTGATATTCAAAATCTACTCTGTGCAAGTAGCATGGAAGCCCAGAGAGGGGGGATGATTTTTCCAAGAGAATTCTACAAATTAATGGAAGAGTTGGAATTTCTCTCTGGACCATCATCATGTCTTTCAGACACTAATTCCTGCCACACATTAAGAGGTAAAAACCAAGTCTCTTCTGTGTATCTGCAACCACCCTTGGTCAGTTAGTTCCCCTCAATGAAGGTCCCTTCTAGATCTTTTGGATTCTGGTGGTTGCAAACACAACACTAATGGTTCTCAAATTGTCATGTTTAAACCAGGGCTATTAACATCACCAGGAAATTCATTACAAATACAAATCCTCAGTGCTTACCCCAGATACAATGAGTCAAAAAATGTGGGGGCGGGGAAGGCAGACTTTGTTATTGCAGGCCTTGCAGTGATGATGCAAAAGTAAGAGACTTGCTTTCCAGCACAAGCAGCCTTTCATCTCTTAGGTACCGGAGATACAGTGTTGCCTGGGACAAAAGATTTGGAAGGCCTACAAAAATGTTTGGAATTTGAAAAACAAAATTTTGTTTCAAACTTATAAAAATGATTTGGTTTCCACATAAAAGTGTGGAAACAATTGTCAATTTATAGATGTGTTCAGAATACCACAAATGTCAGTGTAATTAAAAGAAAAAGTAAGCATATTGCAGTGAAATCCTGCTAAACGCCTTTTAAACTAAATTAATAGGGACAAATGAAAAAAGAAAAAAAAAAAACACTACAAAACTCTATTATAAAGTCCTGTTAGCTTGATGGGGTAGGACTTTGTGCTTTATTATTATTATTATGTTCAGTCTCTGCTCTTTTGCTTGTGTATTCTCTAATACGATGGGCTAGATTTAGGTTATGTTTAAGTAACATAAGACAGAAAGGGAAAACAAAAAGAATATTTGCTGGTTGCTTATTACATATTAGCTACTACCTACCCCGCACATAATATGTGCTACAAAGAATCCAAAGAATATAAAACTAAATTTGATATTCACAATAACTTGACAGTCATCTACTTCTGCTTTCTATTACAAATAGCAAAACTGAGGTTTAGGAAGGTTATATCACATTAAGGCCATGCAACTAGTATATGGATTTATAATTTAAATACTATCTTTGGAAACACTAGAAATTCATAGTTTTTCCACATTTCCATTCTACTCTTTGAGAAAGATATAGCATCGAGAGTGAATATTGTCTCAGAACAACTTTCGCTATGCAAGGAATATTGATGTCATTAACTATTGCTTTGGGATCTGGAAATTTGTGAAGTAATTTGCCCTTTCCATGCCAATATCTGTAAGAATATGCACCAAATCATTATTCCTTATGTACGAACAGTCCAGATTTGTTATATTTGAGTTAAACTGCAAAAGTTGACATTTAGGGGAAAGTTTCTTAAAAGAAAATTTATTTTTAGACTTTATTATTCCCTGTTCTCTTATAACACTGTAAATGTAGTAAGTTCATCAATCTGTTTTGTGCTGGTTGCTTAGACGCAGTCTGTGGCTACTGCATGATTTGTCAAATATACAGTCAACTCCTAAAAATAGTATTATTACTTGATCATTAACCTGTATGAAGAATAACCCATACACACTATCGACAGAAAACAGTCTGTTATTGTTACTGCAACCAAGGCAAATGTAATAAGAAAGGTTTAGCTCACAAACACTCCTTCATCCAAGTTTCTACTCAGGTTCCTGGAAACATCTCATTGAATGGTCCAGTCCTCCCCCCCCCCACCACCTGCTAGTTCTCTAAAGCTGATATTTTAGGAAAATGTCTAATTAAGGAATGGAAATCCAACTCATAATTTGCTCAGCAATAAGCTCATTTCATCAAAACAAGGATTTCTCATTTATTTTAGTCTTTATGAGGTTGTAGATGAGTATCTAGTCATAGGACTAGATGTTATTCACATATTGAGAAGTGGAAAAATATGTCATCAAGTATTTTTTGTACTATTCAACCATTAAAATTGTATTTATTAGAACAACATTTGTTATTTTTGATCTTTTTGATATGGGATATTATCACAGATCTGAGATGATATTTCATGGTCTTGATTTGCATTTTACACATAAGTGATGAGGGACATTTTTTCAAGTCCCTGTTTGCAGTCTATATATATGTTTTCTTTGGAGACCTGTCTGTTATTCCACCATTTTTTTCATTGGGTTATTTGTTTTCTTTTTGTTGACTTACATGAATTTTTGTAGATCTTGTGTATCAGTCCTTTGTTGGATATATGATGTATGAGTATTTTGGGTCATGCTGTAGGGTTTCTTTTCTTTTTAGTTATGGTTTCTTTCACTGTGCAGAAAACTTTTAGTTTGATTTTGCCTTCATTGTTTATGTTCTCTTTTTTTTTTTTTTTTTTTTTTTNTTGTTTTTGTTCTTTTTTTTTTTTTTTTTTTTTTTTTCAGTACTGTTGGGGATGAATCCCTAAAGCTGTCACTAAAGCTTATGCCATGAAGTGTTCTGCTTGTTTTCTTTTATGTTTTTTGTGACTTCAAGTTTTACATCCAACTCTTTTACCCATTATTAATTGATTTTTATGTATTGTATGAGATTGTGGTCTAGTTTCATTATTTTGCATGCAATTGCCCACTTTTCCCACACCATTTATTGAGGAGGCTTTCTTTGTTCAAGTGTATGTTCTTGAACCTCTGCTGTAGATTAACTGTTCATATAGATATTGGCTTATTTCTGGGCTCTGGGCTCTCAATTCTAACCCATTGGTCTGTGTCTTTTGTTTGAATTGGTTTGAATTGGTTTGTGTCTTTTGTTTGAATACTGTTTGAATTATTATGCTTTATACTATAGTTTGACATCTGGAAATGTGATACTTCTATTCTCTTTCTTTTCTGTCAGGATTGCTTTGGCTATTTGGGGTCTTTTTGGGTTTCACATGGATTTCAAAAGTTTTTGTTTTAATTCTTTGAAGAATTATGGATTTTTTTATTGGGATTGCACTGAATCTGTTTATTGCTTTAGGCAGGATGACCATTTTGACAATATTGATTCTTCCAATTAGTGATCAGGGAAATATTTTTTCCATTTTTTTGGTGTATTCTATTTCTTTTAACAATGTCTTATATTAACAATATTTTACAGTTCTTTTGCCCCCTTTGTTAGATTTATTACTAGGCATTTAATTTTAACAGGCCAACAAAATGTTTTGAACTTTGGAAAAAAAATGTGTAGACTCCAAATAATGTAAGGAAACTGGAATGTTGCACGTAATGAATGTTTAAAATCTACATATACCACAATATGTCATCTCTATTACCAAATTTAGTATTTATACAAATTTCATAAAACTGAAAAATAATTCTGAAAGTTAGAATTTCTTACTTTGAAAGAACTCCTAACTATACATGGTGGCAACTGACAAATCTTAGCCAACCATAAATACTACCTGTAGCCAAATAATTTCAAAAGTAAAATTGTAAACATCTTTTCAAAAAATTGACAGCTGAACATTGCATTTGGTGTGAGAGAAGGATTTGTTTTGATATGATTATATGATTAGAACATTTATAGTAAAATAACTCAAGCCTAATGAGACTGTAAAATGATCTTAAAATTCTTCTGTGCCAGCCTACCTGATTCCTGATTAAGGAAAATCCACAAAGTCGGCAGTATGGTGTGCTGAAAAATCAGTGGACATACCCATATCCAGCAGTGAGAAGTCTGACAACTTTATTGGCCTCTCAGAACTTTTGATTATTTGAACATGCAGAGATTTTTAGGAGTATTACATAAGATGACAAAAAATCCTGGTAGGTTGATAGAATGGTGTAGAACAGAGAGAAGATAGGTTCAATCCGGTGCCCCATGGAAGAATAGAATTTAACAAAGAGTAAAACTGAAATCAAATAAAGGATTTGATGAAGGAGTTCAAAACTGGAAGTGATTTCAGAATCTCAAACCTTAGAAAATTCAGTATATTCTATCAGGCAAAGGAGGCACTTAAAATGATTGTATTAATTGGGTCTTTTGATAGGTTGCGTGATTGTTCTTACCAACTAATTCCTTCTTTGTAGCATAGTCATGCATCCCTACCATGGCCATGTAATTTGCAGGGCCACCCTGGGGGAGGAATACACTTCCTGTACTTTGCCAGCTTGACTGCAACTTGCTTCAGCAAATGGAAATGCCACATCTAAGCAGCAGCTTTATAGGAATTTGGGAGATTTGGCTCCGCCTCTTGCCCTTTCCCTTCTGAGGCCTCAGTAACGATGCTGTGTCTCAAATGAGGACTATTCTTTTAGTCTGCTTCCTGGCATGAAAAAACAAATAAAGCAAAACCACAGCAGCCAGATAGAGCTGCTAACATTGGTTTTTGTGAAAAATATTTTGTTGCTACAAGTCACTGAGAGGTTTGTCACTACAGAAAAGCTGATTAATAAAGGTATTTATATTAAAAGCTCTCCTGAGAGAGGAACAGTCTCATTGTTCTTATATTTATCTAATGTAAAAAACAGTGATTTTTCATTAATAGGCAGTGAAGAAAATCAGCAAGTTTCACTTTCAATTGAGCATTATTAACATGCTTTATAGTAATTAACACTTTACCAGAATTAGAAAGTTATTATTAAAGATAATATCTTTGCTAGCCAGGTCACACAGCTAGAAGGCTCCATGTCAGGGCACTAGGAGAAAAGTATTGGGGACATTTTGAATGACTAATACAGCTACTTACTTGTCCCTAATGATGCCTTCTGGGATTTATAAGGTAGGAATTTTGGTTTTTCAATTACAAGTGTGAAGTATTCTTTGTTGCCAATTTTGTTAGTAATTCTTTGCAAGGTTCTTGTTGCACTACATAGAAAGTAAATTTTGATACAATGCATTTCCCTATGGCTTAATTTAGTATACTTCCCATTTTCTCCATGGTATAAAATCTGTACTTTGTTCTCTGAGCTCCAGATCAATGAAGTTATCTTGTAGAAGAACATACTTTTCATCAGTTATACTCTGTAGCAACTCCTAAGATTTTGTGGTTGTTTTGTTGCTTCTTTTTCTTCTTCTTTTGAGTGAATTTTACTTTTTAATTTTTTTAGGCAGGGAAAAGAGTGATTTTCTTTCTTTTGAATTCTTATCTAATCTAAACATTTCTGTATTATCCTATGCTGTCTATTTATATGCCTTTGTTTCTACATTTGTTACATTCATTCATTCATTCATTCATTCACTATTTGGCAGTATTGTTCTATACCTTGCAAATGAAGTGGAGAACAAGAGAAACAATACCCTGTTCTCTCGGATTTGACTTTATTAGAAATTCTTAGCAAAAGATATGCCTAAGTAAAGGAACACAAAGTCCAAAGCCACGAGGCAACACTAATTTTAGACTGTTTAAGTAAGAAATACCCAGAAGGCAAAGTTGCTAGAAATGGAGTTTAAAAGGGGAAATTGTTAGGGCGTGAGGCTGGGAAGGTTGAGACTGTCTAGATCATGGGAACTATGATCATGTGAAACTGTGCTAATGAGTTTAGTTTATATCCTAAAAATATGGGAGCTGTGGGTGGATTATATTTTAGAAAGAGCACTCTGGTTGCTTATTAGGAAAAAGTTAGGAGAAGAGCAAGTGGAAGGAAGAGACCCATGGGGAGGTTGCTAGCGAAGTCTAGCTGAGGAACTTAGTGTAAGCACCGGAGTTGAGCAGTAGAGGTAATACGTGGTCAGATTCAGCATGTATTTTTGTCGTAGAACTTGCTGATTGCTTGACTGTGGGGTGTAAGCAGAACACCTCATCTGAATGACTGGGGAAAATATGATGCCATTATCCGACATAGTTAAAAATGGGGCAAAAGATTATTATTTTTGGAAGGGGGAGATAATATATTTTAGTACATAAAAAGTGTTTTTTTAGATCAACCAGACAGAAAATAATTGAGGACATAATAATGTTTAATAATTAGACCACATGGCCTTTATATACTTGTATGGCGAACTGCAGCTCCCCAAAAACTGAATATATTTTCTTATCAAGTACCTATGGGACATTGTTCAGGACAGGCCATATTATATATTTGGCCACAAAACCATTGGTAATCATTTCATAAATGCTGAAATCATACTAAGCATCTTCTCTGAACACGAGACACAACCTTCTAGAGTTATGGCATAGTAAAAGCAGTACTAAGATGGAAAGATACAGAAATACACACTCATCTCAAGAAACAAGAAAGAGCTCAGATAAATAATCTTATTTTTCACTTTAATGAAAAAATAAAACCAAAATCTAAGGAAGGAAGGAAATAATAAAATTAGAGCAGAAGTAAATTAAATAGAAAAAAAAGGCAAAGATTAATGAAACCAAATCTGGTTATTTGAAAAAAATAAATAAGCTCCTAGCGAGACTCACATACACACAAAAGGGGAGAAAACACAACAGAACCAGAACAAAGGAAGATATAATAAATTATTTTTAAGATATGACTAATATATTTATACAATAGTATGACTGAATAACTTACTTAACAGAAAGTTATTGAGAATCTTCATGCCCAAGATTATTTTTGGAGCTCAAAATGTTGACCCTAAAATGGAGAAGAAAAAGAAAATCTATAAACAACTCAATGATGCTTTTAAATATAACTTTCTGTGATGATGAAAATGTTATTTCCAATATGGAAGTCATTAACCACATGTTGTTTCTCAGTACTTGGAATATTGCAAGTGTGACAGAGAATCTGAATTTCACAGTTTATTTAATTTTAATTTATTCAATGTTAATAGCCACATTTGTTTATTGGCTATCATCGGGACAGCAAAGCACTAAAATATGGGTAAAACTGACATAATCAGAATATATGATTACAGACAGTGTTTAAAGAAAAGAGAACTGCTAATACGTTAATGGATTCAGGAGAGGATATGTGGAAGTGATTTCTGGGAATGGCCTTAAAAGATGAATTAGGTTGATTTATAAGCTCTTCCTCACAAAAAATGTGAGCCTCCTCTATACTGGGTTTGGGATTAATTTCTCTATCAGTGAATTCCTATATTGAAGATAAAATATTTGATTTGGATGAAAGGAAAGTGGAGGATTCTGTGATAATTGGTTGTTTCCACCTGAGTAACAAATGGATTAATAGTGGTATTAATAGAAATGTAGGATCACTTGGAGAATCTGGTTTTGAGGGAAATTATGATGTTCCCTTAGTGTGGAGCATAAAAAGAATAGTAATCTTTCTCTTTTTCCCCTAACATCAAGGGTGATTCATTTGAGCTCATTTAAACATTCTCCTCCTCCCAAATTCTTCAAACTGAGCATCCCTAGACTTAACTCTCTGTGGGAGACACACTTTGGTGCTTCTAGTCAACATCTTCCAGCACAGCCTCGTGTTTGTTGCTGTTGGGAATGACTGCATCCATTGACCACTACTTCTAACAGTGGTTGTTAATGTGAGTTTCCATAGCAGTAGCTTTCAGACCCATGTTGCCACAGGTTCTAACTAGCATCACCATCTCTCAGTAGACCTTCCTACTGATGAACACTGCTCCAAAGGATTGTCGGTAATTCTTGACTTCTATTACCTTCGAATTCCATTATATTCTAGAAGGTTTAATTTAATAGGACTTCAATCCCCAAATCTAAAAGGACAAAAGCTTCTGATTGCCCTCTATGGCTAACAGGAGCACTAGGTTCTAGAACAATTCCTGTCATCTAGTTCTCAACAGGTTCCTGTCAAGTCCTTTTGAGACAGCCACAGTTCTATAGCTCTGTTCATTACTCTTCCTCTAACAGAAAAGTCCCATAGATGAAGAAGCTGGATTTCTCTCTTGAAAGACTGATAAATGTTTTCTCATGTGGTATCTTGTATATATTCCAGTTAGCTGAGCCATCTCTGTGTGTGGGATCTCTAGACCACCATGTTTGGAAGTATGTGACAGAAAGACTACCAAAAAAAGATAGCAGAAAATTGAAAAGATTCATATCAAAAAGAATGAGTCACCAAACATTGTATTAATAAACTTGGGGAAATGTATAATATTACTCAGGACCCCATTCCTGTTGCCTTTCCATTTTATTTATTTTTTTGCTGTTAATCAAAGCAGAACAAATGAACTGATTTTTTTAAAAATCTTTGCAGAGTTCCCCTAGAAAGTATCCCCAAAGGTCACACCATGAAGACTGTAATTCCCTCCCCAAATCTCAGGAACTGTAGTGTTTGTCTCAGTCCCACATACATCCTTCTTCTCAACACATCTCTGTGTAGAAGCTCCCACTGACTTCATATTGGACTTCAAAAGGAGTCCTAGGAATTGTCCCCTCCCCCAGAACCCCTTAGCATAAGTATGCAAATTTACCTAATCATTCTAAGCACTAGAAACATTTCAAGAGCACAATCTAGGCTTTCATGTGCTCTTTGCTCTTGCATTGTCATTGTATCTAAACCTTTTCAGTGAGTAAATATGAGAAAAAATGTCTGTGTGCTTGTGTACATGTATGTATGTTTTAAAAGATAAACTCATCATAAATTTATCATGATATGTCTATTTCAACTTCAGGACTACAGAAATCTGCTCATCTATATATATAAATAAATAAATGTTTATATATGCTATTTATACTTATATATTTATGATAATTATAGTTTACTTACATTTATTAAATTATTTATATTGCACTAGAAATATATTATTACAGTACATATATTATTTAATATTGCACCTGTATCTGACTTTCTTTTTACTCACCAATACTCACCAACACTAGGGATGAGTCTTCATTGTGGCTCATTAGCTTTATCCTACATTACACACTTGAAAGAATAACCATACTAATACCAATAAAAGCAGCTGAAAATTGGAGAGATTCATATGCTGTCTCTATTTTTTCCTCCTCTTTCACTGCTATACTCTATACTACCAGAGATTATAGCAACTGTGTACTATATTTTCTCTTTGTTAACCTTCATCCTATCTTAGTTCCAAAGGGAAGCTATATATTTCATGCTCATCATCTTTCCTTATGTTGACACTTCTCAGACATTTTCATTGTTTGAACTTCTTCTCCAGTAGGTAACTCAGAAAGGGCTCTCAGGAATAATATCTCCTAGGTCTTGTATATTTTTTTAAATCATTTTTCTGTGTCCATTCCTGTATATCAGTTTTAAAAGGTAAAACATTTTTACTCATATTTTCTCTCCTAGAGAATATTAAAAATTTTATTCTTTTTTTGGTACAAAATATGGTAAACAAACAAACAAACCTCTGAGAGGTTAGGTTCCTTTCTTTTCTTTTTTTACTTATATGGCTTATATTCTTTTTTATTTCAAAGTCTATATGGTTTTTCCTTTTTTTATATGCCACAATTTTACTAGAATATGCCTTGGTTTTGACAGATCTTATTAGATATATGACATGCCCTAACACATATTTTGATATAGTTATTTATTTGTAAAGGTTTCTTAATTTATAGCTTTAGCTCTTTTTCTTCCTCAATAATTCCTCCTCCCTATGTTGGATCTTCTTTGCCTATCACCTCTCCTTGAAATATTTTTATTCTCTTTTTAGTTCAAAACATTTCTCTCTCCTCACTATCTATTCTTCTTAAGAAATTACCTGTTCATGCTCCTACTCCTTCTAGTTTGCTATATTTCTTCTATTTATAATTTCTTTTTGAATTTTATTACCATACTTCTAAGTCTCACCAACTCTGATTTATGTTGCTATTTTCCATCATTAGCTTTCTCCTTTTTATTATTTATGCTTAACGTAATTTTCTTAATGTTCTTTTGAAATAGTAGGTTAGAGTTTTAACATGTTTTCTGGGCATATATATATTTTTGGTCAACATTCATCTTCTATATAGATGTTATTCTTCCCTTACTATTTTTATAGAATAACCTTATATTTGGAGTTGATATTTTTTTCCTATTTTTGATATTGAAGTAGTTTTTGTAACAAGTTTAAGGGGAGTGGTGGTCTTCATAATTTTTACCACTTCACACATGTCCCTTTCTTATTATTTTTAAAGCAGTATTTTCCTGCATATTAAATATGGTGATTTGTTTCCTGAGATTTAAAACCTTTCTTATTTTTATCTTCACCTTTCCACTCAGTGTTTTTGCTGTTTCTGACCTGCCCAATTTTGATTCCACTCCCACTTATTGGAGTCCTTTCTTGGGAGAGAGCTCTCGTTTGAAAATTTTGCTGGAGTGGGCAAAACAGCTACTGGTTTCAGCAGCTGTTCTACATTTCACTGTTGGCTATTTTGGAGCTCTCCTGCTCTCCAAAGCCTCAGATTGGGCTTTCGCTTCTGGTCCCCTTTGCTTTTTCCCATACATATGCTGACAGTGTAGAAGCTTTGTGGTAGCTGATGATTTTCCTCCACTCATATTCTGGGGTTCAAGGAATGCCTTGTCACCTAATTTTATTATAAATATTTCTCATGGCTTTTCAATTTTGTAATCTAGTTAACTCTGTTTATATGTGGAGATTTGGAAAATATAAAATCTATGCTTCTATTACTACTTCCATTTTCCCAGAATTCTCAAATAGCTTTTAAAGCAGGCAGGCTTATTTCCCATGTTTCTTCATCTTTATAGCTAGGGATTGACAGAAAGGAAATATGAACTAAACAATATACTCTGTGTGTGTCTACAAATGTGGGTTTATTTGGGGAAGTGGGGTACAGCTGCCGACAGCGTTGCTATGTACATATGTGGGTGTATCCTAAAAGTCTGATGTTTTGACCAGAAATACTTTTCACATTTTGAACACGGGAAGTTTTCCCTTTGGTTTGTGGCATGGGTACTGTTTGCAGAACTAGTCTTTATTTTTGGATGTATTTTTTGTCTCTTGGAATGACACTGACACTACAACATGGCTAATTACCTTGTGACGGCTTAGTTACCTGTAACTATTTTTATTTCTTTTCCTCTAGAATCCACAGCTATCCTAATATGGAACCTGTTGGACTTCTAGTTGTCCTTGGAGTATTGCCACTGCAGTTCACTTTTCAGGAGGGCCTGAATAGCTCCGATATGATTTTCTGGACCAGGCTTCTTAGAAATTTCAGTTTGTCACTTACAAATCACTTGGTAAGTTATTGATCTTGAGATCTGTTAAAGAAAAAAACTTTACTTTTGAAAATGAAGGAATTGCTTTAAGACCATTTGTATTACTGTTAATGAGTAGAAGATTTGCTTATTGTTGCTTTTGTAATATGCCATCATCTATTTGATGGTTACCATGGCAACTGAAAACAGAATTATACGAAACTTATTTATACGAGACTTATTAAATGATTCCTTGTTAAGGCAATTTAATTTTATGCTTCTCAGATTTAACAGTAAGATTCTGAAATTAGAAGTTGCTTTGCAGTAGAGCATAACAACTCACATGTCCATTTTTTATGTGCAAAGCACATCATGGAAAGTTTATGATATGGAGATTGGAAATTAAATGCCTACAATGACCAGAGAGATAGTAAATATAAACAGGACCAAGGATAAAATGATAGGAATTAGTAGTGATTGAAGTTATCTAGAGATAACTGAAGTGAATGTAACTTAAAATGTCCGTATGTTCACTATAGCATGTATACAGGCAAAATGACACTTGAGTGTGAAATGTCTATGAAAAAATTTTACTGAAGTAATAAAACAATTTATTAGTATATGTGAGAAAAGTTCTTAGAGAATTACTGGTGAATTGTTTTAAAGCCAACAAAACTTCCCATTTATACTGAAGAAAACTCAGAAATATTTAAGGAATAAATGAATAAACCAAGTCCTTTGTAGAAAAAATATATACTTTATTTTCAACTAGAAAGGTGCAAACATGTAACTTTTGGTCACACTTTCAACAAATAAACTGTCCAAAAAACAGTCATAGTCAAAGTAGAAACAAATGTTTCCAGGTGGAAAAACTGATCAGTCTTATAGAGCCACTCATTTATTAATAAAGGTCATTTGTTTATTAAAAGTGAGGCTACCACAGTTCCAACCCATAAATCACACTTCCAAGGACATCTGGGCCTCACCTTCAGCAAACTGTTTAGATGGACTGTCACTCTAACTGAAAAGAATTTCCATTTGAATATCCATTTCATGCTTTGAATTATCAAACAAGTTTTACATCCTACCTATGGTGTTCAGAATTGAGGCTAACATTTGAAATATCAAAGCATTAAAAACAAAAACAAAAAGGCACAAACAACTTTAAATTAACTTAGATAACTGTACAAATATATATATTTATATATATACACAACATTTACAATATCAATAAAAAAATTTTGGCTTGTTTCAGGCAAATTACCTTGCCACAAGCTGTCCAGTCTAATAGACAAGATTCTGATTCCCGAATACTGTCATTTGAATCAGAATGTCAGAGCTGAAACTGATGTTCTGACTTAAAGAAGAACTTGACTTTGCTTCATGATGGCTGGAGAGTGTACATCCCAGGTGTCACTGGAGCGTCAGGCAGGTCATCCAACGTGCTAGAGTCCCTCTCAATTACACTCCAAAGAGCAGGCACATTATTATTTTGAGATGACAAGCCTCTCTCCTGCCCCTCCCACTGCCCCCAAAGCCACACCTTAGTATACATTCTGGTGCAATGAGCTAATGTAGTCCCACCGTCACGGTCAAGTCTTAACTTTCTTCAAACCAGTGTCTGGGGTTAATAGACTATTTGAATGTCACACGGCACAACATTTTGAATTTGGTGGGAACTTTTCTTTTCCCCAGTTACAAAAACAGATTTAAATAACGTGTGCTAAGGAGATCATGCTTACACAAAAATGAGATGTGAATCAGTTCAAGTTACAACCTACAGAGTTAATGTCTCTCACTCTTTCTGGCTTTATGCCATGTCACCATACATTTTCCTGTAGAAGAGTGACTCAAAGATGTCATTGTCTCCGGGACAGTTGTAATGGCAGGCGCAGGTCTTGATGAACATCATGTTCTTCTTCATGAGCTCCCCATCGGGACACTTGAACTCCACAGGGAGGGTGGTGGTTCTGTGGGGCGTACAGCATCGCCCATCTGTGCACACTCCACAAAACTTGGCCCGGTATGTCTTCACACTAGTGCAGCCCGAAAGCTCAAACTTGACAGGCTTGGAGATTTTGGGGGTACGGATGCACTTTTTGCCTTTCTAAGAAAGAGAAGGGAAGAGAGAAAAATCAATGACTGTAAAAGTGTATTTTTTTCAACCTCTGTGTGTTGTAGTTTGGGGTTGTCTGACTTCTGTTTGTATTCTGAGGAGCAGAAGTTGGAGTCTCTTGCCAGTTTTCTAAAAACAGCCTCTCAGAATGTATTGAATTAACAAGTTTATGGAGGATTTCTAGTGGAAAGCTGGGGTTCCTGGTAGGCAGCATCTAATTCATTGCAGCAAAACAGCTCAAAACAGACTTTTGGGGAAACCATAGGCTTATAATTACAAGGTTGAGACCTCGCTGTGGTTCTATCCACTATCATTCCATGAAAATCAGTTAACAGGAGCAGAACAAGTACCTTAATGTTCTCTTCCAGGTCGGCTTCGCAAGGCCTCACCATGCAGAGGCGGCTCTGCTTCTCCAGCCTGCAGAAGGCGTTGTCATTGGTAACGCGGGTGGAGATGCCCATCCCACAGGTCTTGGAGCAGGCACTCCACTCTGTGGTCTGGACCAGGCAGTTGGCTCGAATCATAGTTGGGTCTGGACCAAACGTCTCTTCCAGTCGGTAAGCTGTGAGAGCAGAGCAGACCAACGCAAGGTAAGAAGGCATCCACCTTGGCGCCTTGACAAAATTAGGACTCAGCCCCCAGGTGGGGATCACAAGGCTGACTGGAGGGAGAAGCAACTCACCTGCCAGGGCTGGCCCAACCACGGTGTGGTCCTTGGGTTGGTCGCACACCCACTCCTCGCAGCATTTCCCGGGCAGCTTGACCCTCCGAGGGAAGGGGCAGTCAGGGCTGGGCAGGCGAACGTCCATTCCGCACAGGGGCACGCAGCCCACAGCCCCGTCTAGGCAAGTGCACTGGTATTTGCAGCTGCTCTGGAAAGACTCTCCGCTTCGGTACACTGTCCCTCCAAAGACGCAGGGAGCACCATCTTTGGCTGAAGGAAAGAAGGGGAAAAGGGGGGATGCAAAGGTCAGATATTGGCTCCCGGTCTCCAACAGTAAGTGCATCGGGGATACGTTCTGGGCTCAGGGATCCAGTGGGCGGGCTGTGAACAGCCAGAGGAGGGAACTCAGTTGCAGCGGTTTACTTTCTGGCGGGCGGGTGGGCATGAGTGAGGATGTATCGGGTCACCGAGCGCCCCCGGCCCTCTCCCCGCCCCCGGACCCTCAGCTCCCGGGCGGGGGCTGCAGATCTCACCGGTGCACACGCCGATCTTGCGGTTGGCCGGAGAGCCGAAGTCGCAGAAGAGGCCCTTGTGCGGGTCGCAGGGGTCGCGCTCGGTGCAGAGCTCGCCCAGCTGCTTGGCGCACACCCGGCAGCAGCCGCAGCCGTCCAGCACCAGGCTGACGCCTGCCGGGCAGCGCGGCGCCGGGGCGGCCGCGCACTGGCACTGCCCGCTGCAGTCCTGGCCAGAGGAGGGCTGCGGGAAGGAGGGAGCGGTCAGTCAGGCTCACGCCCCTCGGCGCCAGCCGGCCCTCCCCTTCCCGGCAGAGTCCCTCCCCACCCCGGAGGGCCGGCGGCGGCCCGGGTCTCCCGCGCTTACCCGGCTGCAGAGAGCAAACAGGAGAAACACGAAGGCGACGCGGACGGGGCCCAGGCCGGAGGCGGTCATGGTCGGCGTCTGTGGGCTGCTGGTCCGAGAGCAAGGCGGCGGCGGCGGCGGCGGCGGCGGCGGCGGCGGCGGCGGGGTGGGTGAGGCGCGAGCGGCCGGAGAGTGACGCGGACTCGGGCTGGAGGTGGGTCCTGGACACGGAGCGCTGTGGTCTCGGAAGCTGTCGGCCGGGGCGGCTGCCGTCGGACTGGAGGCGATGGGTCGCCTGTGGTTGGAGTTGCACTGGCTGCCTCCTCTCAGTGGGGAAGAGTTGTTGTGTGCGGCTGGGGCGGGCGGCCCGAGGCTTTTATACGCTCCGGGCAGCCCCAGCTCGCCAATGAGCTGAATGGAGTCCTACACAAACAGGGACATTCCTTGCATTCCTCCCCACCTTCCTGCCTCATCAACTCACACCGGATTGATCCTGACCCCTTGACACTCAACATTCCTCCCGTCTGAAAAAGCTGGCACACTCCAACTCACCCAAAAGAGGAAAAAAAGAGGCTCAGTATTTCATTATTTCCAACACCAAATAGGATTTTTCCCCTTCCCTCTTCAAACCATTCCTGATTTATATCATTTGAAAACACATCATCAATTATTATCATTATTCATACTACTGAATTCTGTTTCCAATAGTTGTACCGGGTCTACCCACTGACATAAATTCTTTTCAGGAGGCTAACAGCAGGGATTCCTAAAAAAAAAAAAAAAAAAATCAAAAGGGTTTCCTTATTATTTTTGTCATGATTTTAGCTTTAAAGGCTGTATGCCTTGAAACTCTTTGGAGAGCAAAAGGGAGTCCATTGCTTTTAATCAGCTGAAATCCCCAGAAAACGAACTTGTAAAACCCTGACTTCTGTGTTGGAAATAAAGAGATTTGATTATTTGTCATGTGAGATAAAGATTTGTATGCACATGGCCAGACATAAAAGAAAGCAAACAAAACCAGGTGTCTAAGTATGGATGCAATTTTCTGGCTTTTTTTTTTTTTTCTTGTATATGTAGCAATTTTATTGTTGATTGTATAGATAGGGAAAGACTATGTGGGGACATCAGTATTTTAGAAAAATGGGTCTACTGTTATGTCAAAGCAAATGATTTTGTGTTGGGTAGGTAGAGGCTATGAGTGTTATGGAAAAGCTTCAAGGGTGGCAAAGAGGAGAACCAGACTGGAGGGCGCTAGCAAGAAGTTTGAGATTTACGTGGGCCATTTTAAACACAGTTATAGTTCTCCAAGAAATGAGTGATTTTTCTTGTATTAAAACCTATACTCTTCAAGTAGAAACTCTGATTATATGTGTACTTATTCTATGTGGTCATAAACTAAGAGTGTCAGTGAATAATGTATTTTAGTGACTCTCCCTCACATTTATTGATTGTGATTGTGATTTCTTATTACCCAAGGAGAGTGCAACCTAATGGAATAAGGTCGGGTCAAGGATCTCAACTTGTGTGTAAATGTCAAATATGGCCAATAAAATCTAAGCATATCTCTCCATTATTTTAACATTGCTACTAAAACTCACCAAGGCCACAGTTAATTAACTGTGCTTTCACATGCAGAATCTTCATTGTTTAATTTTTTTTCTTAATTACTCTAGTTACCATTTTATATAAGGAGAGTAATTCCAGAAACATGCCCTTTTTTCTTTCCTCTTCTAATACCACATCACTTGACCGAAGGTATTTCCAATGAGTAGATTCATTTCAGTTGTTGATGCTTCCATGTCTAGGTTTAAGAGGAACCTAGCGTGCCTGCTGTGAATATAAGCTTTAGAAGCAATCCTATAGATTTATAATTTGAAAACAGCCTGTTTGATCTGGTCACCTCTTTTAATGTTTCAATTCTATTGAAAAATAGCCAAGGGGGGAAAAAATAAAGCTCTCTAAGTTCAGCACAGACCACATCATCTGTGCACAATTACCTCGCTAAGCAGTCCACATGTTGTACAGTGTAGTTGCATGTCAACAGCGTGAATGGCCAGCAAAGGCAGCCTCTGAAGCCCAGGAAGAATTTTCATCATTTCTATTTAATGTTCTTTCCAAGCATTCCTCAAAGAGAAGAGACCTAAAAGTTCCTATTTAAAGAAGGAACATTCCAAGTTATGTTAATAGCCACATGTGTATTAAAGGCAACTTGGCTCCCAACTTTTTCTTCCCTTGTGGATGATTTTAAAAGTCCAAAATATGTGGGAAGCCACAGTGAAATCTTTCAAGACCTAACCCCCCAATTACATATACCACTAATGATTGGAAAGGTGTGGCAGATGGGGAGCGGGAGGGATGTGAAGCTCCAGCCTCAGCTAAGGTGGGATGTGGGCTTGCTGGCGAGCGCTTGTGGCTTGCAGGGTGAGGTGGATGGGGTACAGTCGGGGGAATGTTTGAATAGTTTAGAGAGTCTGACTGCCACCATCAACACCTTCATGTGCAGCAGAGTGGAGACTCATTCATCGTGGGGATAAATTGTTGGACTGAGTTACAGTTGGGTGACTTGGGCTGGATTCTTGGAACTGCCATTCACAAATCCTAGCGGAGTCACAAGTGGGAGCCACATTCCCAAGTTTCCATTTATAAAATGACAACAATGAAAATGTTTTATTTCAAGGGTTTAATGATGGTTAATCAGATTAAAATTCTCAGGGTGTTTGCTGGTTTTCCTCCCAATCTTTCTTTTTCCCTTTCTCTACAAAGTTTACCAAGTACATTATTATTCTGCTGTGTTAAAAATAAGACATGTTACAAGAAAAAAAAAACTGGTTTATTATGTAATTCATATGGTCCCTAAAAAACTCCATAGTTAGCTCCAAATGGACGATTATAATATTTGCTAAGAAAACATGAGCATATTGAAATATATAGAACATGGACCCTCATGTAGAAAAAGGTTATGTGTTATAAGGTTAGACTGAAGTTTTATGACCCAAAACTCTTTTGAAGGGTTTGAAATAAAGAGAGAGAGAGAGAGAGAGAGAGAGAGAGAGAGAGAGTTGTAGGACATTCACAGACTCAAAAGTATGTTTATTTTGTGATACAGACCATCAAGTGCCAGGAAATTCAAGGGAAAGACTGACACTTCATTCTTAACTCCTGCCATGGGATCTGAATTCTTGCACTATTATAAATGACTCAGCAAATGTTTGTGTGTGCCCGGGCGGTAAAGTAGAAATAGTGGCTTCTTATAACAGACTCCAACTCTGACTTTTCCCAGCCCTTTTGATTGACAGCAGATCAGAATTAGGAAAAAAAAAGGTCTTTGAATTTGTGTGTAAAATGGTTAAGATGCCCTAATTTTGTCTTGCAAGCAAGTGTTTATCTAGCAAATGCTGTTTAGAAAGAACTTTTTTTTTCTTGGTAAAATGAGGAATTCCTTGAGCTGGCCACTGAGTCCTATTGACAGTTATATGCATGTGTCTACTCAGGCACCGTTCGTACAGGTCGTTTGGTTAAATCTTGTAAGATGTTCACCTGTGGATGTACTACATTCTTTCTCTTATGCTTTTTTTTTCTTTAGAAAAGTTTCTTGATCAAGTATCAGACATAGAGAAACCTGGCAAGGCTACAGGAAAGTGGCTAGACTTGGAGTGTTTGTGTACTTAAAGAAGGAATCTTGCACATTTTCAACTTTCAGTCATAGACATTTTCTTATAAGAGCAAGTAGAAATCTGTGCCAGCCCTCAAAGCGGAAATCAAAGCTCCCAGGGAAACATACTGGAGGAATGTGACTCAGTGCCAAGCTCCACACGCAATGCGGACACTGAACTGTCAGATTTATAGGAAGTCTGGCCGTATATGGGTATCTGGACAGTGAGCGATTTGTTGTTTAGGTGGGCTGGGATGGGCTTCTGATGTTTCTAGCCTGCCTCAGATTCAATCATGTAAATGAATTCCACCAAAAAAATGGTATGCCAGAGGCTTTTTGAAAAATGGTAATAAATATTATCCTAAAATCTTCAGGGATCCTGGGCTGGCTTACCTTGCCTTATGTTTGCTTAAGATGAAGGTTACAGAGAGGGCATCCTCGCCAGGAGCTCAGAGGTGGGAAAGAAGTACGGATGTTTACTATCTAAATTATACTCATTTCCTTCATGCTTCTTCCTCCTTATAATTAGTTCTCTGACTTTCTTAGGATGTTTTTTGATGCAAAGGTATTTATCAGAGTGTAGTCAAGACTGTTCCCTGCGGTTTGTTTCATATTTGCCTGTTCATTTATTTGCTTGTAGATGGAGTGGAGTGTTAGAGGAGTGAGAAAGGGATGGAATTTAAAAAAAAAAAAAGATATTTCCTTTAACTTACCATGTGTCTTGCTTATTTTATGTGTGTATTAGTTGCTTCTAGTGTGTGTAACTCTGAGATAGTGCTGGTGAATGTGAATGGAGATTGGGCTTTAACACTTTTCTTGACAGATTAGTGACTCAGTTATGAGTATTCTCTTAGATTTATAACCTGAGTGGGAAGTGTTTTCTCTTAAATTCTTTTTTTAATATTTATTTTTATTTATTGATGCATACAAGAACTGTGGTGTAGGCCACAGGTGTAGGGTAGGGCAAGAGGCTCACCAGAGACAGAGTGGGGAACAGAACAGGCAGATCTACTGAAATACACTGCTGAGGGGAGCAGCGGGCCAGACAGGAGAGGTCTGCTGTGCTAGGTGGGTCAGCTTCCTGGCCCAGAATCAAACTCATGCTGTAGCAGCTGGCGATAGCTTGATAGTGCTGAGTTGTTAACCCGGGTGCCACCAGTGAAACCCTTAACTTGATGTTTAAGGTGATAAGTGAATAGCAATGAAAAAGGGAGGGGAGACAGTCATGCTTTCAAGTGTGTGGCTTGGGGAAACCAAATCAACAGGTTTAAGAGGGAGAGAGAGTGGAGACTAGATAACTGATTTCAAAGAATGGGAGTGAATAAAAGAGTTAACACTTTAAAAGTAATAGTATTAAATGTACATGGCTATGTCCCCACAAATTTGCCTGTAGTGTGGGGAGCTGGGCAAACTAAGCCAGGTCCCATAGATTTATGCTTTGAAATGTGTCCTTACCTTCTGCTGCAAGGTCTGAGATCTCTTCTCACATCTTCAGGGTTCCCAGCCAACTTTATGAAAAAGCTTGCTAGAACTAGAGGTGTGAGCTCCATACTTGTTATTTACCTGCTGTGTGGCTTAAGGAAGGCACTGAACCTCTTAGTGTCCCAGATTTCCTACCTGGTCAGTTATTTTCCAGCCCGTGGAGACAATATTTATGAAAGTAACTTTTACATAATGCATTAGGATTTTAAATTTTTCCATTTTTTTCTCTTCTTCAAACTCTTTTCCTTGTCCTTAAGACTAGGTCCTACTCATTCTTGATTTTAAAACCCATCACAGTCTGACAACACCATTCACTTCTGTAGGTGCTTTAGTGTTAACATTTGGTGAGAACTTAGAAAAGAAATCCTGCTTCTTCACTTTTATAGATGAAATGCTCAGAATTTGTAAACCGAAAGGATTTTTTTGTCTTATGCCTCTTATATCCCTTACATGTCGCCTATATGAAAGAAATATGATAATCTTTTAAATATATTTTAATCATAGTTTCAGAGTGCTGAGGATTAATTCTTCAAATAGTTCAGAGAGTTTCTAGAGTTGTGAATTTTAAAATAATTGTAACTATGGGAATCATATTAAAGTCTGAACACATGCATTAAATTTAGAGGTGTCCTCTTGCCTTCTCAGATGGAGCTAACACCATAAAGAAGAAAAGCAAATCCTAAACTCTTGAAGTCATCAGAATTGAAGTACTGCATTGTTTAATCTGATATTAGAATGCACAGTACCAATTTTTCTGATTAATTTAATCAGAATGCTACTTAGTGGTGCCTGAAATAGAGACCTAGATGGCTGTACCACCTTCCATTTGGGTAGATATTTTAAATTTACAAAACTTTTTCACATACACTGTCTCACTTTAGCTTCATAACAGTCCTGTGAAATGTAATTCTCTCCATTTTTCAGGTGAGAAAATTGAGATTCTAACAAACTTGGTTAGAGGTAGAATATTGAGAATTTGAATTTAATTCTTCTAAAGGGTTCTCACCAATGCCATTGGTTTTCTTTCACTTTTTTTTTTTTAAGATTTATTTTTATTTATACATACAGGAACTGGGGTACAGGCCAGAGGTGCAGGGGGTGAGAGGATTCACCAGAGACAGAGCGGGGAACAGAACAGGCAGATCGACCAAAACACACTGCTGAGGGGAGCAGCAGGCGCAGCAGTAGAGGTCTGCTGTGCCATGTGGGTCACTCCCCTGGCCAGCATCAGGGATCAAACTCATGCTGCAATGGTTGTGGTTTGCTCTGCAGTCCGTTGCCCAACCCACTGTGCCACCAGGGAGACCTGGTTTTTTCACTTTCTATACAGCGTGAACAGTGAACATTACAAGCCCTTGAGATAATCATCTCAGATTTTCTAAAACTCTTAGAGCACACACTCTAGCAGGCATATAAAAACATGGTGGGCTAATTTGTAGTCAGAATTATGCTGTGGTCTGAGATAAGAATGAAGTAGAAGGATGATGTTTATTAATCTGTATTCATAGAGAACCTTGGACTTAGATACAGATTTCTTTTTTTTTGGATAACATTTGTGTGATTTGCTGTGTAGACAGATACGTTGCTTCCTTTCCATCAATGAACTGATGTAGCTAAAAAGGGAAAAATGAATCTAGATGATAGGTATGCTTTGAGAGATTTAATATTGGGTGTGTACCACTGTGACATCAGCGTCAGCCCACATTGAAAATATTCAGTCTCTAACTCATTGCATTCTTGTTTAGGCTAAGACTTGAACCAACATAGGCATCATAAAAGTCTTTTTGATTTATTGCATCATTCACTGATAAGCTTTCCTTGGAGTAAATATTGTGACAATCTCAGACCATCAGTATGACTTCAGCAAAGCTACTATAAACAGATTTTTTTCACAAGTCCCCCTTCATAGGCTTAGCTCATTATATAATGCTTATTTTATGAACTTCATTTTTACTGAAAAATGCACTTTCCTCATGCTGACTGCAGTTTGTATTTCAGACTTATAGCTTTCCCCTTCTCACAAGACTCTCAGGATGGAATGGTTCGATTTGAATTGTGATTAGTTTCATGTTGTTCATGGAATGAGTTCTATGTCATAGCTACACGTGGTAGAGATTAAGAGTGTTGTGTAGGACTGGCAGGTTTATAATGAGGGGATTTTCTTATTGACCTCTGCATGTGTGTGAAAGTTAACAGCTAGAGCATAAAGTTTCCTGTAACCATAGACTTACTAATGTCTGAAAATATTTCACCATGAAGCTATTTCTCACATAGAGATGATGAAAGCTGTTTTGTCCAATGAATTTTTTTTTTTGTGGCATTTTTATCTTTTCTGTCCGCTCTCTGCTGATTCTTTGTGCTGGTTTGTCCCGCAATTTCCATATATGGCTGTTTCCCAAGACTCCATCTATTTACTTTACTGCTCTGTTAGGTAAGCCAGCAAACTTCCTGCTCAGTTTTAGATTTTTAATCAACTTTATTTTGCAGTAGGACTGGGCACTACCGCAGCCAAATGGATACCCTGCGGTCTCTGACTGCTTTCCAGCCAGGCCCCTCCCTCTCCAGTAGAGCAGATTTGTCCTGGCCAACCTCTGAAGGAACTGACAAAGGGGACTCTTAACAATATATGGGTACACTTCTGCCTCTCTGATGTTCTCATCTTACTTACTGAAGTCTGGCTTTAATTTAAGGAGGGCTCAAAAAGTCTCAACTCCTATCGTTCTCATATCTCACAACCAACTATCCAAGAAGGGAAAATGACTTTATGTTAAGAGGAAGTGGCATTCTGGAAGCCATTTTCTTTCTGATAAGTGCCAAGGACTAGGGGACTTCTTAGACTCTGTGTGTGTATGAGGGCAGATGACCCAAAGCAATGTCAGTTCCCCAAATACATCAACAGGTGCATCCCCTGGCATCCTTCAGAGAAGTGTCTGACTGTTCCTTTGCTAAAGTTCCTCATTTTTCATGGCAGTGGTAGTGGTAGGGAAATATCCTGTTTTACTTTTTCAGGTGGCCTAATCAAGCAGGTCTAGAAAAGTGAAGGAAAAAAAGATAGCAGTACATCTTTTAAAAAAATCTTTGTTGTTTATATATTATTTTTAAAATGCTGAGAATAAAGCCTGACAAACTTAGTTCCAATTTAATTAAACAGGTTTTAACCATTCTGACTTGACATTCCATTACAAAATTGTATTATTTAAAGTAGATTGAGTCTAGAGTTTAAAGCATTTCTTACAATTAGGTACCATCTTGGATTTAGCTAGGCAACTTTTTTGTTATCTTGATTTCAAATGTCCCATTAGTAGCAGTAAATGAAATTGATTTGAATATAGTATTTGCTGGACTTTGTATTTCTCTTTCTATTTCAGGAGAAGTCTTCTTTATTTATTTCATTAAATGATTGACATAAAGCAAGCTAGTTCATCTCTCTAAGCCTCCTCTTAACTTGAGGATATTAATATGACCCACCACTTGTGATACATCAAAGACCTTATTTTCTATATATTGGACTTAATCACCTTCTTTTTTTTTTCTCATTAGATTTATTTAATTGTATTTAACAGCATTTGTAGTCCCCAGGGAGTTCCCACCACCATTTCACCTGTGCACCATCACCTGAGACCCTTGTGCTCTTTATTCTCTCCTCCAGTCTTTGCCCTCCCCTCTCTCACCCCTCCCCCATATTCCCTTTGGTCTATCTTTAACCCTTTGATCTTGTTGAGTTTGTTTGTTTGTTTGGTTTTGGTTGTAATTGTCTATTTCCTTGAGCTTTCTCTTGCTTTTTTTTTTTTGTTTGTTTGTTTTCTTCTTTTTTATTTAATCACCTTCTTTTGAGAATGGCTTGGACACAATAATGTAACTCACCCTCATAATATGAAGGATAATAAGCCCACATCTGGGAATATCTGGGCAAGGAACAGTTCTTAGAGGAAGTGTATGGTATGTTTACACCAAATAAACTTGTTTTTGAATGTACTAGTAAAATGACTCATTTGAGATTTGCTCTAATATAAACACACTCATACATACAGATACAGAGTGAAACAAAAACTTTACGAAATTAACTTTTATTGTTATTATAAGAGATATCCTTGGTATCTTAACACCTATTCCATTCTATTTTTTTTTTTTTTTAAATGCTGGTCTTGACCACCAAGCTCATTTACTGTCTCATTGAACCCATATTTTGGAAATAAGATCTCACTCTTGTTCTTGCTCTCTTCACTCTCTATTTGTGATGAAAGTGTTTAGGCAGGTTACTTAAATGAATAGTGGAGGACTTAGAGGGTCATGTGAGGTTTGGATGCTTTGTACACCTTGTTGGTCACCAAGGGAGCACCTGTAGTCCTGGGAGACCAGTGCATGAAGTCCAAGTAGATACAAAGCTGGCAAAACCTGGGTCCTTGGTGCTAAATCAAGCCTTACCTGAAGTTACTCCATCTGTCTCAGTGTCATGAGTCAATATGCCCTAATTTTTCACAATGACTTCTGGATCTTACACTACAAAGTGTCCTAGAAGATGTACACTTCACTAGTGTAAAAGGCATTGTTTTATTCTCATATTGATTGATATTTTCAACTTAATTACATAATAACATTTTTCTAATTCTATCATAGTATTAAGATGTAGCAGTGCTTTCCAGACTTTTTTTTTTTAACTCAATGGAATGCGTAGAAAATATTTTTATGACATTTTGAGGCAAAGGCTTTCTAAAGTTCTAAAATTTTGGAACAGTAAAGGTATAGAAATGTCTTTGGTTTAAAGATATCAAAGATCATAGGGAAGCTTACAGGCTAATTGCTACCTTTAAAAAAAATTCTAGGTAATTTAAGGCATTTCTTGGAATTTGGCTTCTGAGTATTTGTGAATAACCTCTCACACAGCATCAAGTACAAACAAATCCACCATTGAATGAATTCTTTATGTAAAATTTAGGAACTGGATTGAACTTTAAAATATTCTATGAGGTATTCTATATTTAGCTAAAATTACACAATTAGTAAGGGGTTAGGAATTATGGTGTATATATTTTAGATATTTATATTTATTTATATAGATACATATTTTATATTTATTGGTTATATAAATGAAATTTTTGAGGTACACATGTTCATATTGGGTAAGCTTATGTTTTTCGGAATACTAGAAAAAAATAGTGTTTACTTAATTCAAACCATAATTTATTAAAGTAAATAATTCTCTAGAAAATCGGATAACAACACTAGTAGGTGTTTAGGAAAAGTCACTGACTGACTGGTATTTGTATGTATTTCTAGCATTGTTTTAAATACAGATTTTAGAAGATATCTAGTTCTTGTTTATCAAGAAGTCCCCATTGATTCACAGAAGCAAGAGATAGATACATGGACTAAAAGTTAAACCAGTGATCCTCACAGTTGTAGTCCATGAGAACCATGGGGCATTGAAAACTGGAGGTTGGGTGTGATGTATTATGCATAATTCTGGAATTACAACTTTTGAGGAATTGTGAGGCATAGATTTTGTTAGAGATACATGCAATAAGGATGGAAAGTTCTGATTTTTGAGTCATTAGTTGGTGGAAGTCATGAAGTGTCAAGGAGGGATATAGCACTAAGTGCTCCAAGAGTGAGAAGAAGGGAAAATAAGCAACATGGAAAAATCTGGTGCATCTTTTTTATGGACAAAGCTGGGTCAAAAGATGAGGACAAGAGGAACAGAAAGTATTCTTCCAGACTTTAGGAAGAGAATAGATGGGCTGTTTTGACCTGGTATTGAGCTAGAAAGATTAAGGAAGGGACTGCAGCATAAGAATCAGAGTCCTAACTTCTTTCTTTGACTCTCATGTTCCATTCAATACTTTTATTTTCAATTTTCTAGTCTTTTTGAGCATACATTTTTGCTTTATAATAGATTTCAGGCCTTAAAGAATGTGAAAAGACTTTCACATTTTTAATAAAACTAAGAGAGCCTCAAACCAAGATTTACTAAATCTGATTGTTGTTATACTTCTATTTAATATATAGTTTTTTTTTTCTGTCCACAAACTGCAAATACCAGGCACATAGAACAAACACAAAATTCTGTAAATATGTGTTGAATTAATGCATCTTTATTGAAGGCTGAGATTATATTTGTTCTTCCTTTTATGATCTTCTATAACTCTTGTTATAATGTTTTGCATACAGTATTAAAAATGTTTATATTATTGAGGAACAAGCATGGTTAAAGTAGCACTACTTGGCCAAACTGTCTCATAAATTCTAGCATTCATTCATTCAGTATTGGATGCAATCAGTGAACACTTCTTATGTGAGGACAGTTAGTCTAATGACTATTTTAACAAGTTTCTTGTTTTTATGCCTTTGTACATGCTGGCCAACTCTTACTCATTCTTCTTACTCATTCTTCAACTATCAGCTTACATGTCACTTTCTATTTGGCATTGCTTACTGGGTTAGGTACTTATTTTTTCATAGCGTTTCTCTAACTGTGTGGTGATTCCCCTATCTCCCTTATGAGACAGTTCCACCGAGCAGAATTGAGTCATTCCTTGCTATGTCTTAGTACTGAGTCCAATACCTCCTTGGTAGATGTCACTTGATGAGAGTTTGTTGAGTAAGGGTAGAGCAAATATAATCTTTAATGAAGGTGTTGCCAGATAGCTGACTTTGAACTGGCAATTTGACATTTCAGTATTATGAATGGAAAACTAACTGCCATAACCTCACCCCACCCCACTTATAACAGTTTGGAGACAAAGGATGAGTAACAAGAAAGATAAATTAAAATGCCACAAAAATTCAATATAAAATAGAAGATTTTATATATATATAACATAAATATATATATATATCATGAATACTTTAGGTAACATTAGTTTTCAATACTGTATAAGTTTTGGGTGTCCAATTTCTTAGCTCATTAACCCTGTATATCACACCACATCCACCAACAAATGCCTAGTCATCTTCCACCACCAACCCATCAGATCCTCCAATCTCTTATCTGTTCCGCCCCACTGCCTTCTCCTCTGGTAACTGCCATTTTGTCAGAGTCCAAGCATTATTTTGGCCTTTTTATTTACTTGTAGATTTTTCTTCTTTATTTTCCACAAATAAGTAAAATCATAGGGTATTTATCTTTTTCTTCTGATTTAATGTCATTATAATCCTCTCCAGTTCCATACACATTGTTCATCAGTAATATAAGATGAACTATGTAATACTGTTAACAAACTATTGATGTTGTATAGGTATGCAATTTTTATTGTACCAAACACCTTTACTGTGTAGCTAGTGTTTTTATTGAAACTTTATAGGTAGCATTTTCAGAACGCACTGACTATAAGAACAGCAGGGCAGGAACCTTGGCGATCATTCAGTCCAAACACTGGTTAACTAAGGAAACAAAACCAGGTTTGAGTGCCCCAAAGCAGTTATATTTCAAAAATCTAGTCATGTCTATGCTGCAAAGTATGGAGGAGCCCCCTCTGACTCTAACACCAGATTCCCCAGTGGTTCCCTAGAGACAGTGCAGGAAACAGCTGCAGGTAGATTAGGCTAGGTGAAAAGTAGGCTCTCTCCTTCTTACACACTGCTTCTCTGTGATTTGGTAGGAAGAAGGGAGTTGGCAGAATGCAGGTATCACAATCTTCCAAGATAATCTTCACATATGTTATCAATAACAATATGGCTACCACACATTAGCGCCTCTACTAGACAGATTATATAGGTTAACTTAAATCCTTATACAAGCCTTTTTACCAAATAAAAATAAAACACAGTTCATTTTATAAACTTGCACTCCCCTTTTTACAGATAATGAGGATAGAGAATATGTGTCAGATCTATGTCATGGAACCGATAAGCAAAAGCAGAAGTCCCAGCAGACTTCTCTAACCCTCCAAACTCCACATCAGCTCTTACCTCTTATAAAGTCAAGAGAAAATATAGATATATATCTCATATATATGATAGAGTGAGCTACCAATATTTGTCAGGTTATATGGTGTGACAAGAAGAACAAAACATATACTTTCTATAAGTAAATGGCCACCTGAATGTGTATGAAGCAGAAAGACTAAATTCAGGGGGAAAAATCCTGATTTTTTGTTTTTTAGTACCCATTACATCGGTAGAACATAGGTTGTTTTTTATTTCATTGTATTTTGAAAAACTGACAATTTTTTTAGTAAAATTTACATAGAAGAATTTATGCAAGTTGTATAATATACACAATATTTTCCTTTAAAGCTGCATAAGTGTATATAATCTCATTATCTTAGATTGAGCTATTTATAACTTAACCAAATTAAGATACAATGCTAATGAAGGCATAGTGATTACTCAGAATTAATAGAGTTAATTTAAAAGTTTATTTAAATACCCAACTTAAAAATTTCAAAAATGTATTTTTAGGTGCTTAGAACCAAGCAAGTAATGATTATTACTTATAATCATTAGAAATAGAGACTGGTTAATTTAAAAATATTTCTAAAAACCTCATAATGCTGTTGTATATAATAGAATTCCATTATAATAAATGCAATGGAATTTATTACCATATCCTTATCTTTGATTATGAGTTTTTAATCACCATTAGACATTTTTGAGAATAGAGTCTATATTAAGACAAATATAGTTATTTACTTAATAATGGGAACTGTGTCATTATACAGTTAAAAGTTACAGTTGACCTATATGTCTTGGGTTGGATGATAGAAATGATATATCACTCTTAAAAACCTATTTTGTTGAGAACTTAAAATGTGCAGAATGAAGTAGAAGTCTATTCTTAGCACAGTAGATTTTTGTCTGAGGAGGAGCTTTGATGAAATATATTGTTTTCCTCAGAATGGCCTTAAAACCAGTTTATGCTAGTCTTAATTGTTTCCATAGCCTTAGCAGAATACTTTGCATATTAGTAAGTATGAGTTGGCTTGAATTTAATTTGTTTGGAATTTATCTTGTTCTTCAGTCAACCCCAACAGCACGTTGCCTTTACTAAACTAATGTGTGGACTGTTTCTTATTCCATATAACTCTAGGAAATTCTTTCAGATAGTCTCAAAAGATGGAAAATAGCCACATTTTGAAGAAGAACTCAGTATGTCACCTTGTCAAATTTCTTTTCCCTTAAACCCAAACTAGAATTTCAGTAGTTACACTGTGCATTTCACTGGTCTTACATTCTACAGGACAGTTAATTCATAGGTTGTATTTTACGTGATGTTCATATATGAGCAAAGGTGTTAGAGACACTTTCATTGAGAACATTAAGAAGTAGGGAATTCTACAACTGTCTGAATATTATAGTTGCATATTGCACTGTTACAATTCTATAATTGTCTGGACCATTGTAATTATCAGATCATCAGGAGGATGATCTAGCAATTTTATTGGAAGATGAAAGGGTGAAACAAGATTCAGTTTTTGGATGGAGGTATACAAAAATGTAGGACATTAAATAAAAAATAAGACAAACTGATAATTCACTAAAATTGGTGAATTTTAAATTTTAAAATCAAAAATTAAAAAATTTTTATACTCATCTGATTTGTGCACTTACTCGATGCATATGTTTAACCAAAAATTAAAAAGCAAGTGCAAAGTAAGACCAAATTTCTCACTTTCTCCACTCCCAAAAAAGAAAGTTAGAAATATTTAACCCACACATTTTCCTAGGTTGACTTATTAAAGCTGACTTGGGCTAAATTGTTATAAAAGTTACACATATATAGATGGTAACAGATATTGTTAAGTATAGACAAATTCTGACTAGAAGAGAAATATTATTTCCACTTTTAAGATACAATTAGTAGATTTAGGGTTGGTATTTTTCTCTTTAACCTGTTATGAAAATAATAACTTGTTCTTCAGTTTCAGGTGGTAAGGTAAAGAAGTGACTGACTTCTTGCTGTGTAAAAGATGAGGTGTGAAAGGAAAGAATAATATTTGGGAAATTTAAGCATGGACCATATAGTGATAAAACATAACCATTTAGTATTTCTGTTTGTAAACTAGATTTTTATTTAACTATGTTTATGTTAAGTGCTTTTGATTTGTTTCTTTTTTCTTAAAAAAAAAAAAGATAAGGCATCTATCCTAGAAGATGAATAAATTTTAAGCAGTGTTTTTTACTTTTCTAAACATGATCTCTTATCTATTATAGTTTGTCTTCAGGAAATTGCAGTGATGAAGAAGAGTCACACAGAAAATACTGATAATTTTACTCTTATCTATGGGAAAGTTCCCATGAAACAAAGAAAATCATTTTTTTTAAACTAAAGATAGTGTTCCAAACTCAGTTTAGGATATTATAGTAGTAATAAAAGCATGACTATTTTTGCAGTTAATACTTTCATAGTGATAATTATCACATCAGTTTTGGTGATTAATAATGATATTGACATAACTCTCTAAAGCCTTTTGAATTTTTATGTAGGTAAAATTAGAGTTCTTTCCCCTTAAGCTTTCAAGTATATATTTAAAGACTTGTCCAAAGCCACATAACCAGTTTGTGGCAGAACCGATACCACTTGTAGATTTTCTGATTTTAGCTCTGTCTTGTATTTTTTTTTGCTCATGAACTCGTCCTATCTTTATTCATTTTACACAGGGGAATATATGGTGAAGAGACTAAAGATAAATGGAAAAGAGTAAAATTCTAATTTGTGACTGCTGTTTTTAGTAACGTTCAGCACTCTGGTTTCTCTCTTTCCTGGGATATTAATGTCCTGCAGTGAATGTTGCTGTGTGTGAGTGTGGGGTGGTGCTTCTGAGTCTGGATTCAGGAGTCAAAATGCTTGGTGAAGCTGGTTCTCACCCAGGTGTGAGGGCTGGTGCCTAAGCTGCCTGTCTGGAAAGTGAGGAATGTAATCAAATCCATTTTTGTGGTTGTTGCAAGAATTCAATGGAGTGTAGTTCAAGTATTTAGAATAGTGGGAATGCATCTAGTAAGTGCTTCCAAACACTTAGGTGTTAATATTTAATAACTTTAATAGTATTTTAGTTAATAATTAACTTCAATAGTTAATATTATCAAGGACGATGAAAGAGTTACTATCCCAAATTAAAATACTAAGATAAATGGGGATCAAGTGGAAATTCACTTTTTGGAGAAGGGCTTCTCAGTGCTGCATTGATCTCTAACAAGCATTGCTTAGCTCATGTAAGAACAATTAAATGAGAAACAGGGAAACTAATGTTTTTAATTAGTAAAAAACTTCACAAACAAGTATAATTAGCAGCTTCACTACTAAATGAAATTATTTTTCTTCGAAACCTGGGCTTTATGCTAAACAAAAATATGTGTTAAAGAGGCTAAGATGTCCTTTTAGATGTGACATAGTTGTCAGAAAGCAAGCATTTTGAATAATCCTGGGTAAATTTAAGACATACATTAAATATTAAGCACATGAGTTAAAAATTAGGAAAGTTTTTGGAATTTCTGTTAGAAAATCTACCAAATATGGAGTTCCATGAAAGTAGCTTCATTTTCATGCCCCATAATAAAAGTTGACAACTTTTTTTACTGATCTAGTTAAACATACACATATAATTAGATCATGAGACTTAGGCTTTTTGAACTCCTAACCAAAGCATCTATTATACAATGAAATCTCCTACAGAAACCTAGGAGAGCAGCTGTGTTTGCTCTGAGGGAGCGGTTGAAGTAGGTTGGCTCACCATCCCGGGTTAAACCTGGGTCCTGCAGAGCTCGAGCTCACACCTCTCCTTTTTACAGGTGTACAAGCTGAGTCCATAGGCTATGTGTGTCTTGCTGACAGACACAATCCCAGAGAGACAGTGGCAGAGAAAGTTCTTGAACAAACATCTTCTGTTCTTAATCCTGTGCCACATATTTCTTAGTTAAGAAACTATAACCCAGAGTCCTTCACAATCCAAATATTTTTCCCCCTCCACTTTTTTTGTGGAGTCACTTCTAACAAAACAATTTATTTGGCTTCATATCAGTATGAAACACATGTCCTCGGATCAGTGTAAACCTATCCCATTGTTTAATTGATTAATTTATTATTCCCATATTGATCATCTATAATGCACTGGGCACCATGCTAAACCTTGGGAATACTGAGATGGTGAATACTTCATCTTTTCCCTCATAAGAAGAATACAGCAATAGAGACATAAATAAATATTGTCTCTTTCAACTGCTGAGCTCTAAGTAAAAATTGTGTTAAAAACATTGATTCTTTGAAAATATTTTTTCTTGGTTTTATTGAGACACAATTGGCATGCATTACTCTATAAATTTAAGGTGTATAGCACATCAGTTACATAGGTTGTGAAATGAGTCCTTAATAACTTTAGTTAAGATCCAGCATCTCATATAGATATAATAAAAGAGAAGACAAAAGATGTTTGTTCTTAGACATTAAATATTAATCATTAAATAATGCTCCATTCACGGCAAATATCTGCATGCCAAAAAAGCAGGATAAGTGATTCATTTTATATTTTTACTTAGACTTTTTTGAAGCAAAAAAATAATGTTTCTTGTGACTTTTTGTTAATTTAGTTGTTATGAGTCACATCTCCTGTGAGCGAGAGGCCCCTGATCTCTGTGCATGTCTGGGTCACCAATGGGAATGAATAATGGGACGATGGAGGGGCTTCTCTTATAGTCTAGTTCAATGAAACCTAAAGGGGTAGTGGTGGAATCTGATAGAAATTCATCTCCTTATGTAAGTATTGATGGTCAGGGTCACTGTTGACTCTATATTGTTGGCAGACAACTCAGTGCTTTCGATAGAGAACTGGGATCTGTGTAAATTAATCAAGTGTATATCATCAGTCTGAAAAATACAGTATTTAACATGGAGAACTTTGGATGTTTTGAGTAGCCATTTGAATCAGATAACAGGGGTAAAGAATTAGAAGACAGGTCAAAATAAGGTAAGAAAGAATGAAAAGCAGAAGAGTTTAAGACATGTGGTTGACAAATTGACTTCCAGACTGACTATTCTCCAGAAATGAACTCAATCTCATGAGCTCTATGAAGTGCTTCTTTCTAACTATCGGATGCTATTAGAAACATATTTAAGCACATCTAATCCTGCTGTTGATTCAAAACATTTGTGTTTTCAAGGAAATTTAGAGAAATGAGAGATAATTTTGTTAACTTTAAATGGAAAATCAGTTTCCTTTAAGTCGCATGTTTGCCAAAATTTGACAATTTTTGAAAAGAGAACAGAGCACAAGACTGGAGAGCAGGAATAATCTGGATTAAGTTTTCTTTGTAAAAGGAATAATGTAATGTTGTAAGACTATATTGATATTTCCTTGTTTTAGTTTATTTTGCTCCTTATTCTGGTTTTCATGTCAAAACTTTCTGGGTAAGTAGCAGATTCCTGTCCCCTGTACTTTCTCCTGTTTTCTTTGCTTCCCCCCATTTGATCTGCCAGTGCTATGCTTCATGCCTCTTTTACTATATTGAAAGTCTATAAGATTTTCCATTTCTGGAAAGTTAGACAAAGAACAGAATTTTTTATTCAATTCTTTGTAATTGGTGAGCGTGAAGACTGTCTCACAACCTGCAATGCATCTTTTGTGGGTTTTAAACTATTTTTCTTGAAATTTTTGTGTATTGTCCATAGACCCATAGACCCTGACACTGTTGGCTAAAATACTATATTTGTGAAAAAATTCTTACTGATGACTTAGCAAATGATAAAAACATGGAAAACATATTTGTGAAAATATTAATAAGTAGAAAGTGCTTATGGACAGATTCACTCAAAGAACCAAATGCCAATGTTTGGTATAAAACCTTGGATATTTTATTTATGTGTAAATGACTTCTGACCCCCCCCCCCCTTTTTACCTTACAACCTCAAATCCTTGATGATAAAGAAACTCCCATGGGTACCCAATAACACCTGAACCCAACTACAAATAACCGATTACCCTAGAACTCTGAGGATTGTTTCTGAGGGTGAGAAAAGACTGACCTTGATCTGCAAGTGTCTTCTCTCCCCATGTCCCTAGAAGGTACAGCAAGGTGTAGAAAATGCTATAGTATTACAATACTTTAAGGACTTTGTATTGATTGTAAAATGTTTTCACAGATGTTATGCCATTTGACTTTTTCAAAAATTGTGTGAGGTAGGAAGAGAAACAGTTACCCCTATTTCACAGTGAACAAAGCAACTAAGGTTGAGGAAGAAGTGAATACCTAAGGCACTAGCTAGTGAATGTTAAAGTCAAGATTCACACCTTTGTTATTGTTCACTGTTGCGTCCTAACCTAGGAGGCTTGAGTGGACTGGAAGGTGGGTGCAGGCAGCCATAATGTTGAATTGTTTTTGTAGTATTCACTACAGCTACAGCTTCCTAACCCTATGATAGGTATAGCCTATAGTTTTGAATAGTGTTCTAGCACCAGTGGAGGATTGTGGAAGCATTTTGCAATAGGAATCCCAAATCCTCTGGGATATGGTAAAAGGCAAAAGTTTTAGAAATTTGTGCTGTTCTTAAAAAATGAAAAATAAATACTCTTATTTAACAAGTTCAAGAAAATGTTTTTGGAAATACTCAGTAGTGGCTTGCCCATAGAAGACATCCAAACTGCACGGGCTTTACAAATCCACAGTAAATTAAACTGTTGATCAACAAGATGCCAAGCAGCCAAGCAGGCTCTGTGAGTATTCTTCGTGTCAAGCTTAACCTTAGGAGACAGTGCTCAGAACAGACTCACAGTTCCGCATATCTTGTGAGCAGAGCAATTAACTGCTTTTATTTCATTCTATCATTAAAAAAAATGTTCGTATAGTGAGGGCCTTTGAAGATGAGACATTATCTCCCACTGGAACAAAGGATGCATTTGCTCACAGCGCAGTAGAAAAGATTCAGGTTTCCTAAGGTCTCGTATATGCTTCCTGTATATACAGGTATCATTTGATCTCTCTGTGTGTAAGGAAATTGGCAAAAAAATCCTAATCCTTTGGCTGTTGCTAATGCTGAGTAATAAAGGCAATTGTCTCTGACCGAAGAGTATCTTATCTTCTTCCAGCATCCATAAAGTATGACAGGTTAAATGCTAGTTTTTAAATAGTCTTCCCAAGGCATCTATGCCCTACCCACCAATCTCTAGCTGTAATGCAAAATTAAAAAACAAAAGCTCATAAGACATTTATTTAGTCCATGTTTATGCCCCTTGCCGTTTCCTGACCCTTACGTATTTCTAGCATTCTGGCATTTCCCATTGAATCATTTTTTGTAGAGATCAGATATGTAGTTGGTGGAAAGCAGTCAACAAATAATGACACTACAAAGACATCTGGGGCTTTTAGATAATTCACTGCTGCTCCGCCACGGCTGACCTCATCCCTTTAGGATGAGCCCTAAGCAACCTGGCGTATAGCTCTTCAGACTGAGTAGCTGCTTCTACTTTGCCATTTTATTGTTCAGTACAACTGGAAATTATCCTCATTGTTCCTCACTAGGCTGCATTTTCACTCTTAGTTCCACCTTCTTCCATCTCTGAGTAGACCTCCAGTTCATTTGTAGATGATTCTTCCCAAGGCAACCATGTTTTATCTCTTGATTTTCAATTGTGATTAACAATAATCCTCACAACAAGCCATCTCTGATGAAATTTATGTTCATGTAAGATGGGGATGTTTTCTTTAGCACTGTGGGGTAAGCAGGACACAGTCAGGGGTAGGCAAATTCTCCATCTTGGGCTCTCCTTTTGTTAGAGGTTAATGTGATTCACTAAGATGTAATGCTCCCCAGAGACAATGATGTTTGTTTCTGTATCTGAGACTTTTTTATACTAACTGTCCAAAGGATTTAAATCTTAGTTTGTTCCCATTAACTTATGCTTCATGTATTTTACAGCTCTGTCTTCCCTATCTCAGGTACAGAGATCAATACCACAGGGAAAATGTTAACAGATGTCTAAACTGTTTTCATAGGAAATGGACAATATGGAGTATTTTGACCTTCAGTCATTGAACTTAGCGGGCCACATTTCTTATGTTCCTTTTATTTTTTAATAAAATAACTGAGATGCTGAGAAAAGAGTAAACATTTGTCCACCAACATTTGAGTGGAGACTATCTCCTGACTACAAGGAAAGACATTTGTGACTTGTTTCTGTCACCTTATCAAATTCTTCTAACTAGATGATCTACATCATACATTTTTTTCCCCCAGCTCTGACTATAATGTGAGGGTTGCTGGGTAATTTATTTCACATTATTTGAGGCCTTGTAAGTATTAATAGAATGAAAGGAAACCAAGAAAATTATGGGTTCTCGGTTCACTACTTTAACAAATATTTACTGAGTGCCAACCAAAACATTTACTTTATGAGTAAAAAACAAAAAGACACAGTCCTTACTTATTTGGAATTTATTGTTTATGGTTCAAATTGTTTATATCAAAGAATCTTGTAAGTAAGTGTAAAATTACAGCTGTGATAAGTACTTTGAAGGAGTGTATAATACAGCATGAGTGTAAATATTAGGAAGAATTTCACTAGTCCAGGAGGTCAGAGAGGGTTTTTCTGAGGAACTGATGACTGGGCCAGAGGTCAAGTGCAGCTGTTAACTGGATGAAAGAACCCGGTGGTGGGGACCCGAAGCCATGCAGTTCAGTTCAGTTCACCGAATGTTTATAGAATGCCTGCCATATGCCAAACACTACGCTTAAATGCTGAGAACTAAAAATGAATGAGACACAGTATTTGCTCCCCCATAAATAACTCACCATAAGAGTTTCATTGTCATGTAACTTATAAGATAGGGGAGCAGAACCACTCTCCATATATTTGTTCTGTTTGTATGTTAACTGAGCTTTCCTTGTATCAGGATTACCTCAGCTAGGCAAGTCATTCTCAAGAAATCAAACACAGTTTTTTTGTCATGGAATCAAGTAGAACAAATAAATATACATAGTCTGCTAGATTAAAGTCCGGCAACGTATTCCAAACTTTACCATCAACTGATTGTGGTGCGGCGGAAGAATTCAAGCCCTTTGAAGAGCCCGCCAACAACATGGCTCCAGGAAGGAAGCTTGACTGCCACTGAACAAGACAGCCATTATTACTTTATCTCTGTCTGTTTTTTAACCATTAACTGAAATCACTATGTTATGAACCCAGTCATAAAAGTGAATAATAAGCATACTGTCTGTATATGTACTTGATTCATCTGTTTTTATGTTAAGTATTATTCAGACCTGGAGTAGAAACTCCTGAGACACACGACTAACACTAGATGATCTACATCATACATTTTTTTCCCCCAGCTCTGACTATAATGTGAGGGTTGCTGGGTAATTTATTTCACATTATTTGAGGCCTTGTAAGTATTAATAGAATGAAAGGAAACCAAGAAAATTATGGGAGCATCAAGGGAGGGAACAAAGGGGAGAGTCAGGCACTTCGGCGAACGGATATTGCCTAAGTTACAAACACAGTGTAAAGTGAGAAAATGGCACATGCCAGTGTTGGGTATGTGCTAGCTTATAGAACAAGTCCTCATTCACTGTACCCACCAAAAGCACGTTCTAGAACTGTTGTCTTTACTGCCTACAAAGGTGGGAGCCCTCTAATCATATTTTTACTTGTGATTTTGGAGTAGCTTCCTAGCCTATAATTTATGAGCCCTTGCCTTGCTTGTCTTTATACTCTGATTATGATGGAGAGCTTGCTCCAAGCTAGTTCTGAGCAATTCATATTCTGCTATTCTATTTGACTTTGTTTGGATCCAGTTAACTGCATCACCAAGTTTTAGATCCCCAAGATGCTGTCCTCATTACCAGGACATTTGGTCTTCTCCTTTTGTCAAGAAACACAGATCTCTATGACAAGGTGGATGACGAAATCTGGAGGCACTCAGACCTCTGTCTCAGTTATGCTCTCTCATTTCACTGTTTTCTCATTTTTCACTTTTGGCAGGGACTCACAGAGTATGCTATAGGTTAGTGTTAACATCTTAGACTTACGGCTCTTTTGTCCTGGCTACAAATCCTAAACATTTACTTTGTTATTCACTTGTGCTTTTATTTATTGTTATTATTAATTACTAATTTTTATTTCATCTTTGGGGGTTAATCTGTTATAGAGCAAGTACTATTTCCAGGGAAAAGGAGAGGGTGCTTAGCTATTGCATCACAAATGTCTGTCACTGTCCAACTTCACACTTTGTTGTTTATCATATAGAAAAGAGCAACACAATCTTCCAAATTTGTTTTCTTAGTTGGTTATACACAACCAGTACCCCAAAGATCTTACAATATATTCATTGTTGAATATTAGTGATCTGAGTTTATCAGTTCAGAAGATTTCATTTTTAAAGACTAGGAAGTTATAGACAATAGCATAAGTGGCCACTGGAATAATACAATATATAACTCTCTAGTCATGATTCACACACTTTTTTAAAACTTTATTTTTGAAAATTCAGTGTGTCTGCCATCTTTAACAATTCCACACTCTTCCTGTGAAGAGTTATTATCAACCCTGTTGATGAGAGCTGTGATTTTTGCCAAAAATTTCTAAGTGAATGTGGCAACTAACATTATCAGTCTACCTGTCTAGCAAGTTATTTGTGCTACCTCATTTCCAGATATTCTGTGGAAAGGGATTTACATGAGTGCCATTTTACCCATGGAATAACTGTTTCTGCTTAGCTTTTTTTCTGAAAACAATATACTCCCATGCAGTCATGATCAGTCCAAGACGTTCTAGTGTTATTTTGGAATAAGTTGTTAGTGACTCATAGCAAACTGGGCATCCAAGTTATGGTTAACTGGTGGTCGAGTTAGGAAATTCTGTTCCTATTAGCCCTCCCTTTCTTAGTCCAGCACACCTTTCCACTCAATTTTTTTTCTTATGATTCGTCATGCTCATCATCTCTCCTTAGTGTTTTCAGACCAAAAGTAGAAGCAATGACATGCTATAATAAGTATTGTACCTACTGCACTTCCAGCTTAGCTAAAAACAGGAAATACAGACCATTTCGTGGAAAAGCCTGCTTTTGTATTATTTCCAACCCAAGAGGTTTGGATCAACTTTGGTTGAGTGATTGAACTTTTGGCTTCTTGCTTACAGTAAACCTTCTAACTTCAGAATTTTAGCACCATTCCTACTAATAAGATGATACCTTCCATATTTAGTTATGCTGACACATGTATCAGTATACTTTTGAGCCAATTTTATTTAATATTAGATGTACTTTTAGCCAAAGAAGATTTATAAGAAAATTGTGTGGATCATAAGATATAAAGGATAATAGTGGAAAGAGCTATAATTACATAGTTTTAAAACATTTGTTGGACAGTTTATTTAGCATGAGTTTATTATCACAAGGCTTCATTCATTAAATGAATATTTGATGCAGATATTCATTATGTCAAGGAAATACAGAGTCAAAAATTGCATTAGATAAAATGGTATGATCTATTTTTTGGTAGGAATTACCAGATCCTACCAAAAAATAAATTCAAATTAATTTGTACTCTAATGGTCAACTAATTCATTTTTAGTTACCCTGGGAGACAGAGGAAGTTTATAGCTGGAACTTCATATAAACTCTATCTTTTTAAAGATCCACTAAGGTAAAAATCTAATTCAGTGGGTCAGCAAAAATAAGTCGTACAGGTTCCATTTTTGTGAATCCTGGGATAAAGGATGAAGTTAGGCAATTCATTATCTTATTGTAAAGTGTCAGTGAGGGGCTTAATAGTTCTTGGTCTCTTCCATATGTAGTGACTGTGAATAGATTGCATTGTTTCATTTTGTTTTCTTTTTTGACTTCATCATCTAATGTAATGGTACAAACCATTGATCATGGTTTTCGAGGATGAAAGACTGGCTATAATTCCAGATTGACTTGTTAATAAATTTATTTCACTTGCCATCATAAGATATGAATTTCTTTATTTTTTTCACCTTTGACTTTATATGAAAGGTAAGCCATCACGAGGAAAGAAGAAAAAAATATTACCAAGTAATAGAGAGTATTATAAAGACAAGAGAAACCTGGTCAGGGGAATCAGCATTAAACATTACTGAGAAAAGAATTTAGCTCAGTATTTGTTTAAGCTCTAAAAGACTGAATGGATTCTTGCTTCTGTGTCTTCTTGCTTCTCTTTAACTGGAATGTACTGGGAGGAATTAATGATGGCTGTTCTTTCATTCTTTTATAGTTTAGACTAAAAGTAAAGCGTTCTTCAAGGTAGTCTTTGTGAGATTCCATGCCTTTGTGCAGACTCAGAAAGTGGAAACAACATCAAAGATTTTTAGAGTTTATCAAACTGTATATAATGTACTAAACTTTTCAAATTTTGCTCATGGTAAGCGTTCAATACATACTCCATCCAGATAACCCCCCAAACTTTTTTCCGAAGCAAGAAAAACAATAAAATACAATTTATACCTGTTAAAATGATGCATAAGCCAAACATTTTTCTATTGTGTCTGTATCACATGATACCCATTTTCCTCCTTAATTCTTAGAAAAATATTACAATTTGTGATCTCGCATTTCAGATTTTAAACTCTGACTGAATAATATTGGATGAGTGGGAAGTTCTAATAGTGAAGTTATAAAAATGTTGACAAAGTTGGATTCTCATAGTGTTGGTAGGTACCATGATTTTAATAATGGTTTCCTTTAAAAGTCTTCCATTAAATGTTCCAAACAGTGGAATTTGTAGTTTTTCCTTTGGTCCAGAGATCAAAAACACGAACAATTTTACATTTCTAAGGTTGGACAGCATCTGTGTTTCCACAATTTCTGTGGGAAAGCAATCCACCCTTTCTCAGTTTTATTAAAAACCACCATCTTGGCACCAGTATGTGCATTACAAGCACTGCTATTATGTCTCATATCTCCTTTTAGGAAGTGGAGTCTGCATATTGCTTTTTTTTTTCCTTTCAAAGATTGCATATTGAAATGAAAAACAGTTTTATAAATTGAATATAGGCTAAAATGGTTAAAAGGGTAAATCAGAGAGACAGATTGTTTGAAGTTAGTAATTTGGTATATCATTTAGTAGCTACCTCAGCAAGTTATGTAACTCTAGGCCTTAGTTCTTCCATCTGTAACATGTGCTGATGAAAAACCTTGCCTTTAGGGTTTTTGTAAGGATTAAATAGGTAACAAATATAAATTGACTGGCTCATAGTAAATTCTTAACAATGCCATTTTCAAATGTTTTATTAATTTTTATAAATTTGAAAATATTTTCTAGTAGTAATTATTACCTTACTAAGACAATTTTATTTTGCATGTTTTTTTTTTTTTTCATGGAAGGAATTAAACTTGACACATTCATTGAAAACTCTTTATTGAGTGTCTACCATGTGTTAGTACATTAACAGTTTCTCCCTCTCAGAGCTCAAAGTTTAGCTGCAGTTTTGGGCAGTGGGAAACATCCTGTGTTAGAAAAAAAAAAGACCTTTTAAAGGTTGAGCTGGGTGGGCACAAAATTTTTATTCTTTAGAATTTGAAATCTGATTTTAGAGTAACATATACATCCACATTATTATTAATGTGGACTAAAATGATTAAGCTGCAGGGAAAGATTCATTCTAATTTAAATAATCCAGCACCCCCAAAGACTCACTAAAGAAAGATAATGTTTCATGTTAATAACTTATATTTCTTTAGAAGGTAATTTTTGGTCACGGATAAATCTCTGCTCCTCCTCACATGTCTTTGCCAAAGTAAAGCCTAAAAGGAACTCTTGTCTATAATTCAATAATTTGTATTTTGAGGGAAACCTTTGAGTTTCTTTTAAAAACAATTCAATATTTTTAAAGAACAATATGTTTTAGGATCTGGTGTTAGTTAGATATATTTTCTCAAAATAAGAAAAATCAAGACCTTAAAAAAGAGTGACCTTGTTAGTTGAGTTCTACCTTACCACTTTTTATTTGTTGTTTACATATTATTCAAGGGTTAATTCTGCTTTTGTCTTGAGGTAACTTACAAAGAAAACAAACAACAGAAGACAGTGGTAAAATGCAATGGAGAATGCAGAATTAAATTCCATATTTTTTCTCTCTCATTTTTATTATTTTTTTAAAGATTTATTTATTTATGCATACAAGAGCTAGGGTACAGGCCAGAGTTGTGGGAGGTGAGAGGATTTACCAGAGACAGAGTGGGGAGCAGAACAGGCAGATCCACTGAAATACACTGCTGAGGGGAGCAGTGGGCAAGGCTGTGCCATGTGGGTTCCCTCCCTGGCGGGGGATGGAACTCACGCTGCTGTGCCACAAAATCTTCACAGTGCGGTGCTCAACCTGATGAGCCACCAGGGAGTCCCTCTCTTTTTTTTAATATCCAAAAGGGTGGTTTATTATAAAAGGTACAGAAGGATAAGGAATGCTTGCACAGACAGAAGTGGGCAGCAAGAGTTGCCACGAAACAATGGTTTTGCTAAAAGAGAGGTCTCCATAATCACAGGAGGGCAGAAGGACTGCTGCCCAGAATTAAATTCTTATTCAGATATATCTCAGAGTAGAAATTCAAAGGAAGGGGAAAAAAATACAAATATGTAAGCAACAAATCTATATAGATGTTCTTGCCCTGCTTCAAATTTTGCATTCTATTTACTAAGCCAAATTTATTGTTGTAATTCTAGAATATTTTTAATCAAATAATGCAACAAACATTTTTGGAACACCTATTAGATTGTCCATTGTCCTTCACAGATCAACCATTTTTGTTAGAACTTCTCTATTGTTACTTTTCAGTTCTCTGATTGGTCTATTGTTTATTAACAAATATTTTTTTGTATGTCAGTTATATTCAAGACCATGAGTGTGGGAAGTGAATTGGACTTGTTTTTTTTATTTCGCCATAATTTATGATATTTGAGATAGGGTTTTTCTGATTTGTTTCTGTAGCTATCTTTGATCAGTTTAAAGAAATTCCCTTTTATTTCTCATCTGTTAAGAGTTTTACTACCACAAATGGGTGTTAAGTTTTGTCAAATGATTTTTTTCTGGATTTTTTGAGATGACCATATGGTTTTTTTTTTCTTTTTCTGTAAGTTGAATTGTTAATAGATTTCAAATATTAAATCATTAGTACGCTCCTGTTGGGAATGTATCTTAGTTGTGGTATTTTGTCCTTTTTCTGTACCACTGGATTTGATTTGCTTACATATTAGGTATGACTTTTTACCTCTATATTCAGAGAGAGTGATTTGTTCTTGTGTTTCTTGTAAAATGCTTGTCTTATTTTCATGTCAGTATGCTGACCTCATAGAATGAGTTTGACAATATCCCCTTGTTTCTTTTAACTGGAAGGCATTGTGTAGGCTGGTGTTATTTTTTCCATGAAAGTGTTGCAGGAGTCACTATGGAAGCCATTTGGTTCTGGAGTTTTCCTGGGAAAATAGTACGTTTAACTTCTTTTACATCCAATAGTATTCAGACTTTTAATTTTTCATCAGTTTTCTTTACTTCTTGAGAATGTTAGGGGGTAGGGGCTCTGGTTCTTTTCACATTTTGTCATTGTTCAGTGGCTGCTCCTGCAGCTCGAGTCACCATGTTTAAATCCTAGGTTGGAAACAGGGTAAGCACTCCAGAGCAATTAGTGACAATTTATCATGAAGGGAAAACTTTCTCTAAATACTAAAGTTTCTGTCTCTTTGGTCAAACTGTGTTTCATGGCATTCATCTTTCTGCAAGGATGTCTGAGAAATGCTGTTTGGACACATTTATGTTCCCCAGACAATAGAGGTTTTATTAGGAAGCATGGGGGGATGGATTGGATAGACAACTAGCTGTGTCTACCTAGCACTGACATTCTATAGGATTCTTAGGAAAATATCTCTGGGCAATATAGAAAGTGTTGTGCTTTGGGTGATATATTATCTCCTATTTAGGGACCACAATGTCAATATAAATATTAACTAATACAAAACATGAATGTGATATTAATGCTAATTTATAGTTCAGTGACATCATTGGGATGTGTTTTAATTTTCTTTTTTATTTGAATGAAGATACAAGGAAATAATTGTCAGCAATGCATATTTAATAAGCATATAAGAACCTTGTCTTAATAATGTTGTCATCACACTCACTGAGTTATTCACTAATTGTTTACTGGGCACCCTTCTATGCAAACCCCATGCTACTGCCAGAGACAGAGAGTGAAAAAGGTAGACTAGTTCTTGTTTCACCGAAAGCTACAAAGTCTAATTGGGAAAATGACAATAGAGAACTAATCAATATTATTACGTTATGGGTTCTTTTTTATGCAGGGCTCATCTGGCCACTGTACAGGAGTGGAAAATCTTAAGCCATGAAAATAATAGTTGATTTACTTTTACAGTGTTCCCTCAGAAATCTCAGATGGAAAGGAGAGAAGCAACAGACTTTAGGGAGACCAGTTGAGTCCAGGGCTCTGGCCCAGAAGACAAATGGAGATGATTTGGGTGAGAAGGCTTCAGAGAAAATGGAAAAGAACTGTAGCTATACCGTGGAGCTAGGACTGAAAGATTGCACATGGAAATTGGAAATAGATAGTTTCTAAGGATTTTTTGTTTTTTTTTTTTTTAAATTGCAGTAACATTGGTCTCATACTCTGTATCAGTCCGAGGTACCGGCTACCACCTTTTGATATTGTGTACCCACACCACATGCACCACCTGCAGAGCCATAATTCTCCAGTCAGTCTGTTGGAACCCCTTCCCACTTTATTTCCTACTCTCCCTGTCCCACTCCAGTAGCCTCAGTGTTTTAAAATATATTACATATTTTAAGTATTACCTATAAACTACTGACAGTCTCTTAACTTTGTACTTTCAGTTCTTAGCTCTACCCTCATAATTAAAAGGTTAATATCTTTTGGGATAATTGCTTTCTATTTGGTTCTTTTTATTAAAAGCATATATTTAAAAAAGGATTTTTAATAGGACAGTAATTTCAGTTTACTATTTGCCATTGGAGATTTTGTGTCTTTCTTCCCAAGGGAAACGTTGATTTTCTTATTTTCCCAGCTTACAAAAGCTTACAAAATCACATGTGGAAATTAAGATTCTAATTCAGTAAGTTTGCATGGGCTTTACTTAGAATCTGCAATTCTAACAAGCTTCCATCTGTCCAAAGACCACAATGACTAGAAAACATCTCAATTTGGGGGTCTCCCTGATGGCACAAGGGGTTAAGGTACAGCACTATGAAGCTATCTTATCCATGCATCATCAGTTCAATCCCTGGCCAGGGAGGGGACCCACATGGCACAGCAGACCTTTCCTGTCTCGTCCACTGCTCCCCTCAGCAGTGTATTTCAGTCTATCTGCCTGTTCTGCTTCCCACTCTGTCTCTGGTGAATCCTCTCACCCACTGCACCTCTGGCCTGTACCACAGTTCCGTGTACATAAATAAATAAATCTTTTTTTTTTAAAGATAAGATCTCAATTTTACTTCAGAAAGGCATTTTCCTGCTCTTAATCATGTATACTCTTATTTTTTAGGGTTCCAGTGTCATCTGTATGGTGCCATTGTTTACTCAAAAAAATTGACCCATTGTTTACTCAAAACATACTTGATAAGTAGAAGAATTAAGAATTATTCCTTCCGGGCCTCCCCGGTGGCGCAGTTGGTTGAGCAACACACTATGAGGCAAACCGCAGCCACTGCAGTACGAGTTCGATCCCTGCTGCCGGCCAGGGGGGTACCCACATGGCGCAGCAGACCTCTCCTGCTGTGCCCGCTGCTCCCCTCAGCAGTGTACTTCCGTTGATCTGCCTGTTCTGCTCCCGCTCTCTGTGGTGAATCCTCTCACCCCCCACACCTCTGGCCTGTACCCCAGTGCTTGTACGCATAAATAAATAAATCTTTAAAAAAAAAAAAAAAGAATTATTCCTTCCTCACCTCACCACACCCTCTCTTTTCCAGGAAATCTTTTCTCTAGTTACAAGTTGCTTTCTGTTCTTGACCTGAGCAAGTCTGGCATATCGATTGTTGTCTGGTATGGTCTGGTATGCTCTTTACCCTAATGACTAAGTGTCTAATTACATTCCAAATTGTGACTATTTTCCTAAATATTCCCAGCTGTTTTCAAGAAGAATTCTATAATATCACTAGGAAGTTTTATGGCCTTTTTTGGAAATCTACAATATAATCCCAAATAGCTTCTTATTTTTTTTAACATGGAGTGTTTAGAAAACTACAGACTGATTATGTTAAATAATTATGAAAAGCTATGAGTAAAGCTATGAAAAGTTAGTATGTTAATATTGTCTATAGATTTTTGAATTAGAAGATGTGATAGTCTGGTTTAAGGAAAGATAAACAAATACAGGAAAAGCAAAAAACTCAATAAAATCACATTAATGCCTTACAACTCTATATAAATGTTGACCTGAATAAAGTAGATTCATGTGTGATATTTTTAATATTTGTTATCAAACTGGAACTTTCTGTAAACTCTTATCATAACAAATGTATTACTTTAAAATTTTTATTTATTTTTAATTCAGTACCCTTTTTTAAAATCTTTGTTAATTTTTTTGACAGTATGAATGTTCTCACCTCAGGTGTGGTCACCATAGCTCTCCCAAAGCACCTAGTCTTCCACCATAGTTCACTGTTTATCATTTCTTTTAAACTTTGGATTGGAATTCCAAATATGAACAGAGTTAGCCATTTATATTCTAAATTAGTGCTCTTGTTGGATCCGCTATCTTAATTTTGGTGGGATACAGATCAAGTCAACTCTAAGCCTGTCAACCTTCAAAGAAAGGCAACAATTTCTCAGGGGCCAATTGTGACTCATAATTGTTTAACGATAAGGTCCATAACTACAGAATGACTCAGTAGATCTTTCTTCTTCCCTATAAGGGTAGCCTTTTAGCCTATAATCATTTCCCAAATACTGATTGAACTTCTGCTATAGGATGGGTGCTAAGTTAGGGATACAGAAGTGAATCAAACAGAGACCCAGTATTTGTGCAGTTTAGCATTTAGTGGCGTACACAGACATGAAATAAATCTTTTTACAAGTTACTAAACAAGTAAATATGACAAATTACTTGAGATAATAAATAATTTATTAACAATCATGATAATTCTCATCGGTTGTCATTCTGTGAACATAAACATATCTAAGGAGTAAAATTAACATCTGTACCTATAATACTTTCACCAAGATGCTTAATAATTTAAGAGTCATTAATTCTAAGGTGACAACTAAAAAACCATGGTAGAATCTTACTTTTTGGTGTTAAGAGAAAAATGCAGTTTTTGTTATTTAATTTACATTTTGTATTAAACAAAAGAATAAAACAGAAATCTGCCAACATTTCTATTTCTGTGGTATTAGGTTAGTGTTAGTTTCTAACACTCCTTTGTAGTGTCTTTCTTTTGACTGCCTCAGGTGAGCATTAATTGGTTTTTACTCCCCTCACACTTTCATAGCTAGAGAAGTTTTTGAGAACATTCAGCTGCGTCTGAGCCATTAGAGGTGGCCTGGGAGTGAACCTCTTGGGCGAGAGTGAAGTAAACAGGCCTATAAAGCAAATGGGCTTGCCTAGGGTTTCATCACTTCAGGTGGGTCATCGCTTCTATTTTTGGCTTCCTTCCTTCTGGAACCGAAGTCTTAGCTTGTAGTGGAAAAGTCAGGAAAATTGGGAGTTTGGAGGTTGATTTTTCCAGGCACTTGTGGAGCTTTGTACCCTCTACTCCTGGAACCCTAAATACTCCTGCTCAGTAAGTTGTTCATAAAGATATTAATTGTGTCACTGTTTCAGAGATGACTACTATGTTTTAATGATGGAAGGAAGACGTAGCATTTTCCCTTTGGTAATCAAAAAGTCAGCTGTTACAAATTGCTGACTTTATTAATGGCTTTATTTGGAAATAAGATCTTTACAGATGTAATCAAATTCAGATGAGGTCATGCTGAAGGTGTGTGGGCCTTAATCTCATCATTAATATCATATAACAGATATTTGGACACAGACCCACCCAGGAGATAAAGCTACATAAAGACAGGCAGAGATTGGAGTGTACAAACCAAGGGGTGATGGGGAGTGCCAGCAGTCACCAGAAACTCCAGGATGTTAGAAAGGACTTGTCCCTGAAAGCCTTCAGAAAGCATGGCCCTGTCAGTGCCTTGATTTCGAAATTCTAGCCTCCAGAGCTTTAAGAGAATACATTCCTGTGGCTTTAACCTATCAAATGTTATGACAGTCCTAGAAAACTAATAAACAAACCAGTCAAAAGAACCATTCAATTCTTGAGATGCAGACAGTAAACTTTTAGCTCTCTTCCAGCTTCTAGAAGGGGCAGCAATTCATTGTTCCAGAACAAACTAGACAACTCTCATAGGACAAGACAGGCAGCCTGGCCTCAGCCTTCCCTGCAGAGATCCAAAGGTCCCCTGAGATCAAGTCCTAGACAATACAGGGTCCAGGCCATCACCTGGCTTCCCCACCTGAGGTCTGTGCTTCAACCTCCGGCAACCTGGACATAGTGCCCAACATAGAGATCCTCTGATGCAGCCCAGTTCTTCTAGCTTGCCTTCCCTGCAAGACCGTCTCCTCCCAAGCTGCTCTTACTCTTGCTTTACCAGAGGGATGGAGACTGTAAGGTGCACTCAGAAGGCAAATAGCTGTAGAACATGAGTCAACGTATATGTTATAAACATTATGACTGAGTTGATTAAGAAAACCACACCAATGTAAATCTCTATCTTCGAATATATTCTAAACTAAAGAGGGTTTTTATGAATGATGGTATGATAAGAAAAATTCTGAATCAAATCCTAAAGTGTTTCTCATTTTATATATATACATATTTATGATATATATAGCATAAAAATAGAAAACAAATTCAAGTGTTTTAACCATGGCCTGATGATGTGCAGAAAAACATTTTAAAAATAATATTCAAAATGAAGAGTATGAACTGTCATATATTTACTTTCACTATTTCATGTGTGGACATATGGGGAAGTGATATATAAAACTAAATTACAGCTATGCGGGTTCTCTAATAATTGAAACTATATACCTAAACAACTGCATAAAGATCTAATTGTGCATACTTTTTTAATAACCTTTTTAATAACCAATGTCATAAACTTGGCATTGTTGACTGTTTAGAGCTGAACACAGTTCACAAGAGGCCCCTAAAAACCAAGATTGCCTTATAGACTTGGCCTTAAATTCAGACGATTTTGAAAAGCAATTCAGATCTTCCCTTTTTTATTTCCTTCATATTTTTTTCTGTATGAAGGCTGAGTATGACCTATTTTTAGGATTTGGGATTAAATTTGGTGGTTTCAGTTTCACTGTTGTTGTTTTTCTCCTTTTGGGTAAAAAAACAAAGCACAGGCGTGCTGGCTGCCATGCTAGAAAAGCATTAAAGCCTTCTTCTTTTAATTATACACTAAAGGCACACTAGAGTAGACACATGCTCCATGTTTCCTGGAAATTGTGGGTTTTCAGTTCCCCTAAACCCTCCTAACCTTTCCATTTAAATAAACTCAGACTCCTAATGGTCCTTAAAAGAATGACATCATCAAAACACCTAAAATTAATCTACCTAAAAACTAAAATAATAGTTTCCATTTTCTTTGTGGGAATTTTTCACCATCAAGAATTCTATTTTTTCCCTTTCTTTCCTCCCATTATACCTTTTGTCCATTTTATAAAGTTGCTTAGCTAGCTGGAAATGAAAAGATGGACATACACTCCTGTGCCACTTCAAGATTTCACTGGAAACTGGAGGAAAGTCAGTGAACTCTGAGATTGTTTTATCATGATACAATGGCCTTTATTTTCTTCCCATACTCTCATAAGTGTTTTGTGAATCCTTTTCAGAAAGGATTAGAGGAAATAAATACAGTGATTTATTATCAAGTGCTTCTACTATTAAAATTACTAAATATTAGATATGTAACCTTGAACTTGTTTTAAAAATGGATGATTGGAACTAGACAGATAGAAGGCTTTAGTTCTGGGAATTAGTATTACAAATATAAGGAAACCATGTTAGGGGATGAATAATGTTTACTTTTCAAAACTCTAGAAATTAGGACAAATTGACCATTTTCAGTAGGTGGAAGAACCACAAACTGACTACCAAAAAATAACTTCCAAACTTTTGTTCCAAAGTTTGTTTTAGAGGTTCAGTAGCATACACTGAACTTTTCCCCTGACTATCTTAACACATCTTTTTTGTATTTGAGTGTCTGGCCAGGATTGGAACAGAGGTGTGAAAGAATTACGCGAGTGACTGTTTTTGCAATACTTTTAACTAAAATTAAAGTAAGCAGGAAATTCTAAAATGTTTTGAGAAAGTTTGTCCTGAAAAAGAACCTAGCTTAGAGTTTTTATATGGTATTGAGACATTTAGGTTAATATTTAAGTAAAAAGTTATACTTACATGGATAGCAATAATAATTGCAATGATTCTAACATCTCACCGCCTATGTGGTACTTTCTAAGGTATTCATATACTTCATTCTTTTGTGGCTATAAACACCATGTCAGAAAATTTTGGTGGTGTTACTTCCATTTTACAAATGAGAAAATGGAAACAATGTTCATTAGAAAAGTTACTTTTTGCTTTACCTATGGTACCTTTTACCTAGGAAAATAAACACTTACATTTCTGTATCAATTGTTTAATGACAATTGTGTTCTGAAAGACAAAAGTGCAGAGTCCATTCCCACACCAATTTGAGTACAAATGCAACTCTCTACACTTTACAAATAAACTACAAAAAGATGTATTAAATACTTAATGGTTCACATTGTGCTCAGTGTGTACTTTCCGAGAATCAGGATATTCAGTAAATTGTTTTACTATTTCTGATTTTATGACAATTAGAATTTAATGTTGGTTTGAAAATATAAAAGCAATCAAAATTCAAATTCCTATAAAAGTGAATATAATTAAAATGAAGTGGGATTTTGATTTTAGCATTTATAGGAGTGTTGTGGATACCTATAGTGGTGGAAAATGAAAGTAAACAAAATACAAGAAAAGTAAATAAAAATGCATATGTTACTAATAATAGTATTTAACTAAATAGAGCTCATTAGCTTAAAACCTGATGTGTAGCAGGTCTTTAAAAAGGTCTTTAATGTGGTAAAGTTTCAAAGCTATTATTACTAAGTCCTTGTGTTAATGCTGTTTGAATCCAGCAGACAGTGCTAATATTTCAATACCATTCTTCATGAATATATGCATATGTGTATACCTTTACCTAGTTATTTTAAAAATATTTTTCAACTTTATTTTATTAAATATTGCATTATCATATGTAAGTTTCAGGTATGCATCATATTTTTTTAAACTTTATTATTATTATTTTTTTACCAAGGTAGCGTTTGGTTTACAAGATTGTATATGATTCAGAGGTATAGGTTCACATATCTTAGACATCTGTTACTGCACCACAGCCACCATCAAAGCACCCATAATCCTCCATCATAGTCCATTACGTGCTCTCATGTGTCCCTCCAAGCTCCACCTTTCCCCTTTATAGCCTCATTTCTAAAGTAAAATTCTAGGTTTGTTTGGTTTAATTGTGTCTGTTCCTTTGTTTTGTTTCTCTATATTCCATGACTGAGTGAAAGCATCCAGTATTTGGCCTTCTCCTTCTGACTTATTTTGCTATCACAATTCCCTTCAGTTTGTCACAAATGGCAAGACTTCATCTTTTTTTTTTTTTAATAGCTGAGTAGTATTGCATTAAGAAGCTATTAGTTCTTCTTAATTCACTGTCATTGGGTACTTTAGTTGTTTCCACAACTTGGCTATTGTAAATAGTGCTGCAATGAACATAGGAGAGCATATAACCTTTGGGTTAACTGTTTTGAATTTTTTGGTAAAAAACCTAGAATACTTAGTTATAAACAGATATTTATAGCATATCTATACAAATTTCATATGAATATATAGGCATTCAGATGAATGTTTAATCTGTCTTGTATTAAACATGAGTATTCTTCAGAATGTCTACATGGTTGTTATTATGCCTCTTGGAATGAAGCCCAATTGTGTGCGTTTACATGTGCATATATAATATAATATGTATATGTAAATGTATACAGATATACACATATACATGTGTATAGGATTTAGTTAAAAAATCACGTAACTCGATAAATGATATTTCCACTTTCAGCTATAGTAATATACAGTCTATATTGTTTAAAACACTTTATTATAAGACTTGATAATGAATTCATTATATTAAATATTGTAACCACGATATAGAGAGATATTAATGCATAGAGTATTCCATTTTCATGATTTGTATGTGCAAACTTGAGAGAGAGAGAATTCAACTTACTAGAAGAATATTCTTATGAAAACAGCTGTTGGTAGCTTGATTGGAATACCTTGAAAAGTAGTAAATTTCCTGTTAATGGAGAGGTCCAAACAAATGTAGGAACTCAGCACTGGGTTATGTCTGACTAGATTACTTGCAAGTCCTTGTGATTCACTACTAATGTAGAATATTGGCTTCAAGAGAGAAATGTAGAATATTACATCTGGAATGAACTTCAGAAACCTTCTAGTCCTAGGTCTTCCCTTTTCAGAGGAGGTCCCATTCAAGGTCAAATGGCAGATATATTTTAAGGGGTGTGTTGGGTAGTTGTCTTTTCTTTTGTTTTTATTTAAATCTAATAATATGTAACTGTATTCTTAGACAACTGTGTAGTATAGGGTTAGTTGGAAAAGAGATGATAGCAGGAAAAAAAGATTGAGAAGTAGACAACTCAGTAAGAGGAAAGCCAGGAAAGTAGCCTTGTCTTGGATGTCAAATGAGAAGAGTGTGTTTAGGAGGAGACAGTGATTGACTATCAAATGTTGAAAATCAAACTGAGGGCTGAGAAAGGACCAGGTTTAGCAATGTGGAGTGTCTTGGTACTCTTCTGTCGAGTGGTGGTGGATGGACCCTCTTTGAAGTTAGATTGAGAGCATGATCTAATGTTTTGGAAGCAATATGTATAGTAAACACTTGGGGGAATTTTGTGACAGAGGGAAGAAGAATAAGGTAGTACCTGAAGAGGTAAAAGGCATTAAACGAGTTTTACAAAATGAAAGGAATGAAACATTTTTTTTTTTATTGTGAGTAATAGTGAGTAGAATGAGGAAATGGGTAATGAAGGCGAAGAAGAAGGGGACTTAGGTAAGAGATTTGTACTAGACATTATTTAGGGTCACAGATGACTCATCTCTTGTAATAAAGCTTATGGCACAGAATACAGGAAAAATCAAACTAAACAAGAAAAATTGAGAAAGTTTGAAATAGTCCTTTAAGAGGGAGTGTAGGAAGTCTACACACTAAGGAAATATAATGAATTAATTCCACTGTGGTCAAAGAATTGTTGGGGTCAGACATCTTGAAGGAGTAAGATGAAAATAAAGGCGGTGAACAACCGTCTTAAAATCAATGAAAATTTTCAGTCCATTTTCAACTGAGTTGTAAAGCAAAGGGTATTGAACATTTCCGTGAGATTTATAAGTCATGAGACATTTTGGGAATGGTAGTTTTGTGCACTTAGTAGAACCATGTAGACTTATCCGGGAAGGCCAGATTAACATTGACATAGACTTCCGCACAGTATGTGGCAAGACTAAATGAATGGTGTTGGCCAGCAGATTTTGCACTTAAAATATGAGCCAGTGAAGGGAGTGGGATTAGTTGGATAAAGTACAGCCCTCAGGGAGAGCTGGAGCAAGAGACCTGTGCATTATGCCTTCCAGACCTGAAACAGGAAGTGGATTTTAATAGCTTTGACTTAGAAAATTAATACCCTCCAAAGAAAATTCACCTGTTGCCAAATCTAATGCCAGATTTTGGATGCTTACAGTTCCTTCAAGTCCCTTGTTTGTTTTCATTTCTTTCCTTTTTCTTGCTCTTTTTCTTCTCCTTCTTGCCAGGGTTTTCTGACCTTTTAGGTATGACTACTAAGGGGCTGTGATCTATCTTCTTGATGAATTGCTGAATCACAAGACCATAATTAAAGAAAGAGAAGAAGAAAGATTTTAAACATTTTGGTTTAACATGCACTAGGGTATGAATTTCTGTAAAGTCTTTGTTTACACTGCTTATATCTTGCAGTTTGGGCAACTTACCTTGAAATCCAGCTCTTCAAAAACATTCCTTTTCAGTTAAGTAAGATGAAAAACAACAGTTCTATCAAAAGAAGACCAAGGGGCCAAGGATTTATTATTTTGTTCTATATACCTTCGTTTTTAGAATTAGATTCCTCAAACTACTAAACTTGATCTATCTCAGTCAGATGTCAGTATTTAGCAAATGCTCTTGCTTGGGTTGTTTTGCAAAGTCTACTTTTAAACCTTGTGAAATAAAGTTTTCATTCAGTGTCACCATAATAAAGAAGCAAGAAATATAGATACAAATTTCTCTTAAAGAGGATTTAGAAAAATAACCCATACCCATTTTTGTTGTTGTTGTTGAATGATGTTAAGAAGAAACTATTTGAAGATCACTAAGATTTGATTGGAAACAATATGAAGAGATTTAGGAATGAAATTATTCAGTTCATAAATGTTACTGTTAATCTCCAAAAAGTTTGTATTCACTTACACTTCCTTCATCAGTGAATAAAGAATATTTGTTTCTCCATACTATTTCAATTTCAAATTGCTGGTCCTTTGGTTACAATAGATGCCTCTATTGATTATTTTGTCAAATTTATGTCAGTTATTTTAAGAGGTATTTAAAATCTGTTAATAGAGATTTTTTAATTTCTATTTTATACTTTAGAATCTTTTTCAAGTACATATACTTTTTCATTGTTTTACTTTGCTTTGGATTATTATTAATAATGTTTCTATTTGAAATAATTTTTCTTACTTTAACATCTTTGTCTAATATTAATACTGATAACCAGCTTTCAATGCTTAACTTTTTCGTGGTGTATCTTTTACTTTTTTAAAATTTCATTCTTTTTGTTCCCTTAACTTACGCTCTTTGAACAGTAGCAGGGCTTTAATATACATTTTGACACTCTCTTGAATTAGAATATTGGTTTAAGTATGTAGAGTCAAAAAGTTTAAAATATAACTACCATATGATCCAACAAGTTAATTTCTAGGAATTTATGCAAAGATTTTGGAAACATTAATTTGTTTTCATATATGCACCTTGCGTTCACTGTGGCTTTCTTCATGATAACCAAACATGGAGACATCCTAAATGCCCATCAGTGGATGATTAGAAAAAGAAGATACAGCATATAAATGTGATACAATTCTACTCAGCTATTAAAAGTGATGAAATCTTGCCTTGTGAAAGAACATGGATGAAACAAGATAATTTTGTTAAGCAAAATCAGTCAGAAAGAGAGCAAGAAATACTAGATGGTTTTGTACAAATGTGAAGTACAGAGAAACAAAGCAAATGAATTAACAAAAGAGAGCAAAACCGGTTCTTAGAACCTGACCAAAACTGGTGGTTATTGGCAGTGAAGGGATTGGGAATGGTAGGAACAGGTATTGAGGGTCAGTTGCATAATGGGGAATGGGACTAGATCTTTAGTGGCAGGTGCAATTAGGTACAAGATGGTATATACATTTACAGGGGTGTGACATATGCTTGAAACTTACTGTAAACTAGTATTGCAAACCAATGGTAAATTAATTTAAAAATATTAATTTGAAACTTAAAATTTTTAGATGTTAACTCTAAAATATTAATTTTAAAATAGTTTAAAATAGTTACATTTAATAAAATTATCAATCTGTTGGTCTTAAATAGAAATGCCATTTTTCTATTTATTGATCAATTCATCTCTTTTTCTTCTTATATCACTTTTTTAGGCAAAATATAATACTTTGTTTTTGCCTGTTTCCTTAAACCTTTACTCCATTTTATTGTTCTTGTAGTTACTGACTTTACAATACTGATCCTTAATTTGTTTGAGCTACTTACCATATTGTGGGAAATGGAAGGATCTTAAAATACTTTAAGTTCACTTATCTTCCTACCTCTCTGACTTTCCTTTTTTTTTTTTTTTTTAATTTTCAGAAGGCTTAGAACACCATGTTCTATTTTCCTTAGTAGCTCTGAACTCCATTATTTATCTCTTATCAAACTCTTAGAATGATTGACCTCAGATCTCTGCATCAAAGTATATTTTGATTTGTCTGTTCTGTGATACCTTCAGGCTGTTTTCAGATATGCTTTATTAATCTTATCTAGATGTTCTTGCTGCAAAGATTGGTCTAAAGCAAAGTGTCTCATTAGGATTAAATGGGGAAGATTTGTTTCCATACACTCTCACCAAAGTTTGGATATCAACTACCTTTTGTTGTTTGCTAGTTTGATGGCCAAAAATATAAGCATATTGTTTTTATCAGATTATCTTAGGTCACTGTGACTCTATACTTTCTAAGCCATATTTAATTGGTTCAGGTGTTAGTACCTGATTGAATGTTTTCCTTGAGATCCTGGGACTTAGAATCAGAATTAGAAGCTCTGAGTACCAAATGCAGGGGTTACTTGACTTCTATTCTTCTACCATGTGGGAAAACATATTTTATAGCAAATACTCAAAGAAATGCAATGGAAAGAAAGACCTGGCTATGACAGATTCCTTGTTTGTTTGTTTGTTTTTGTTATTGTTCTGTGATTCCAGATACATTTTTATTTTACCTATGGATTTTTATTGTGATAAATATACAAAGCAAAAAATTTACCATTTTAACCACTTTTGTATGAACTTCAGCAGCATTACATTCACACTTCTGTGCAACTTCCCCACTATCCCTCTGCAGAACTTTTATCATCATCCCAAACTAAAACTCTATGCAAAATTTCTATTCCCTCCCTCTGGTAACCAAAATCCTATTTTTTTCTTGTGAATGTCACACTCTAGGTACCTTATGTAAATGAAGTTATATGGTTTTTGTTCTTTTGTGAAGGGCCTATTTCATTTAGCAGAAAGTTTTCATGGCTAAACCATGTTGTAGCAGGTATCAGAGAAAATTTTGAAAATTCTGGAAGAATTTTATGAGAGAAAATTTCTCTCTTTCTAAGATTGCATATTTTTTTGTATGTACATATAATGTTTTGTTTATCGAGGTATCTGTTAATGGACAATTGGGTTGCTTTCTCCCTTTTGGCTATTGCTGTATATGGATTGTTTTATATATATTTCCTTGATGTTTTTTCTTTTATTTTGTTTAAGCACTTAAGACTTTGAGTGCTACTTATAACCAGAAGGATCCCAACTAAGGTTTCTAAAATCTCCATTCTACTCCTTTGCTTAACCCACATTTTTCTGAACCAGTGCCATGCTGTTTTAATTATTTTCACTCTGGAGTGCATTTCTGAGGTTTGGTAAGAAAGATTACTCTTTACTCCTCATTACTCTTGTTAAAGTGTTGGTTGCATTTCAGTATTTCCTTCCTGATGATCAATCGTCAAATTCTTAAAAAAAAAAATGGAATTTTGGTATTGCATCACACTTTTAGTTAATTGAGGAGAATTTTAACATTTGAAATTTTTAAAGCTATGTATGTAATATATTGTCTTGTAAAAATAACAAAACAATAGTAATATTGACTCTCTTTACCAAATGTCTCAGTCCCTTTCCCACTTTGATGTTGTCTAGGACATACTGTTTTCTCCTTTATTCACAGAATACTGTATTGACCACCAAATATGTAGGTTATTTTCTCAAATCAAGTAGTTCTGCAACACCAACTGGGTGTCTTAAAAACATCATTTTCAGGGCCTCCCTGGTGGTGCAGTGGGTTAAGCAATGCCCTATAGAGCAAACCACAGCCACTACAGCACGAGCTCGATCCCTGCTGCCAGCCAGGGAGGGGACCCACATGGCGTAGCAGACCTCTCCTGCCTTGCCTGCTGCTCCCTTCGGCAGTGTGTTTCAGTCAGTCTGCCTGTTCTGCTCCCCACTTTATCTCTGGTGGATCCGCTCACCGCTCACACCTTTAGCCTGTACCCAGCTCTTGTATGCATAAATAAATAAATCTTTTAAAAAATTCATTTTAGTTCTGACACTCACCAGAGCTAGCACAGATGCTCAGATTAAGGGCTTGGCTCTATAATACAGCTTCTCCCTACTTCAGAGAAGTCTAGGTTTTCACCTGTACTTCTGACTGGCCAGCTATAAATTAGATCTCCCATGTATGTATGTATGTATGTGTATATAAAAATATATATGCTACAATGGCCCACAGAACTCAGGGGAACTTACGTTTACTTAAAGCACACAGATGAACAATAAAATGAAGAGATATGTAAGGCAAGAAAAGACATATCTGGGATATGTAGATGTATTTACCCATACTGGAAGCTATCTGAACCCTGTACTTTGGGGATTTTTTTTTAAAGATTTATTTATTTATGCATACAAGCACTGGGGTACAGGCCAGAGGTATGGGGAGGTGAGAGAATACACCAGACAGAGCGGAGCGCAGAACAGGCAGATGGACTGAAACACACTGCTGAGGGGAGCAGCAGGCCAGGCAGGAGAGGCCTGCCACGCCATGTGGGTCCCCTCCCTGGCCGGCAGCAGGGATCGAACTCGTGCTGCAGTGGCTGAGGTTCGCCTCATAGTGCATTGCTTAACCCACTGCACCACCAGGGAGGGCCCTACCTTGGGGATTTTTATGGAGACCTCATCATGTAGATTTCATCAGCCATTAACTCAACTCCAGTACCTTCCCCTTTTGGAAGGTTGAAGGGTGGGGCTGAAAGTACCAAGATCCTAATCTTGACTTGGTCTTTCTGGTGATCAGCTCCTATCTTGATACTATCCAGGAGTCCACCAAGAGCTGTCTCATGAGAACAAATGAGACTTCTATCACTGGGAAAATACTAAGAGATATAGGTATCTTGTGTCAGGAACCAGAGACAGAGATCAAATATACATCAGTGTGTGTGTATGTGTTACTTCACAAATATATAGCCTTCTCTACCTTTTACTACACCTCTGATTTCTTTTTATTTTTACTTTGCTTTCTAAACAACATGAAAGATACAGTATATGTATTTTTCTTTAATGTTTCTTTTGAAATCTATTTTCATACAGATCAGACATCCTTATTCTTTAATTTGCTATAGTGAATTCCATTGTATAGATGTTTTGTATTTATCCAATGATTTTCCTACTACTAGACCTTTAAGGAAGTGTCCCTTTTTTTCATTATTACCACAAAATTATCATGAATTATCTTAAAAAATACTTTTTGGAATTACACTTCCAAATACATTTGGAATTACAATTCCAAATACTTTGGAATTACACTTGGAAAGCTAACAAAGTTTAAGTATATGAATAATTGCATTTTAAAGTTATTATCAAACTATCTGAGAAAGTCAGTACTAATTTATGCTCCTAATGGGAATGAATAATAGATATATCTCTAGCTCCTTATAAACTCAAAAGGATTATCATTAAAGTTTCTGCTTATTTGTAGCAAAATAAAAATAATCACACCGGTGTCTTTTTATTTTATTGGTTTCAATATGGCTAAATAGTTTTACTTACTCATTTACCATTTGCATTTTTATGTCTGTAAACTGATAGTTCATGACCTTTACCCATTTTTCTATTTTTGTTGTTATTTTATTTACTTGTCTTTTCTCATTTGGTCTAATCCGTTCAATATATATTTTGAGTATTAATATTTTGTTCGTAATGTATATAATTGAAACATTTTACTTCATTGCTGTCAGTTGTCTTTTAAAATTGTATACCTATTACTATAGAGAAGTTTTATGGCTGATATAATCAAATCAACCATTTCAAGGAAAAAAAAGTAATTTTTAAATATGTATTTTATACAACGTTTTCTTGCCCCAGAGTTATATATGCATTTTTTTCTTACAATTTTATACTTTTAAATTTTACATAAAGTTCTTTGACATTTAAAATTTAATTTTTGTCCTTGCGTTATGGCTACTTTATAAATTATGTCCTTTCCCCCATTTATATTACCACATCTGTGAATGATATGCTCATATTTTTCTATTGGGTCAAAGAAAGCTAACTGCCCCTCCCAAACCTCCCATGTTATTGGAATAGCTAGCCCTATCCTTTCCCCAATAAACTGAAATGTCCTCTTGATTATATGCCTAAGTAACTTTTAGCCATGACGTTATTTCTGTATATTCTGATCTACTTGACTTTAGATTTTAAAATATTTCTTTCTTTTAAGAATACTCTCCAGTTTTATTATGCATCTTATTCTGTACTCTTACTGGAAATGCATTGAATTTACAGATTAATTTGGAGACAATATGCATCTTTATAGTGATAAGATCTCATATCCAGGCACATGGTATCTTCATTTATTAAGGCCTTTTATAGTGTGTGTGATTCACTAGTACTTTATAGTTTCTTTTTATTTTTTACCTCATTCATGCTAAACTAATTTGTCATTGAAATTAGTTTTACCGGTATGAGTGGAAGTTTTCCAATTATTCCAGTAACTGGTTATTTTTGGTTTAAAAAAGAAATAGAACTCTTAAAAATATTTATCTTAAACTTGAATAGCTTACTGAAATGAATTTTTGATTTATTAATTTTTTGATGTAGAATTATGTCTGCAAAAGTCACTTCTTTCCAAGGTACAAACTTCTTTTAATGCTTTCATTTTGCATTCCTGTATCTCCTAAATAATGTAGATTAATCACATGAAGAATATGTTTCTGCCTTATTACTGTCTTTCATGGGAATACCTTTGTGTTTATTCCTTTTATGAGGTGTTTTTTCATGGGTGACTAATGGGGATTCTTACATTACACATATGCATAAATTATATGTATTGTAACACAGACAGGGTATATGTGTAAACACTTATGTGTACATGGTATAAATAATTAAGCACATGTATTGGAAAGACCTCAGCTCTTAGAATAAGCTTGGAAGCTATACTTACTAGTTGTATGAGAAAGATTTATTACTCTATAAACTTATTTCTAATTCTAAAATAGGAATGAAATGATACTCAAAGGATAATGTTGGTATGAACAGTAAAAAGGGTGATGTTTGTCAATAGGCTCACAAAATCCCTGATACAGAGTGTATTCAACAAATCTAGAGTCCCAGCTGGATCTCAGAGCACTTAGGGAATGCAGAAAGCTGAGTAAAACCAGCCGGACAACCTCTGTATTTTTATCTTTTCATTCTTAGTTGAAAGCACATAATCTGTTAACATGATGTATCATTTACATATATATATTTAATTTCACTGCAAATATACATGGGATCTTTAAGATTGGATCCCCACTATAATGAAATCAATGATAAAACAAATTAATGAAGTTTTCTTAACTTGTTAATAAAAAAAGAGAAGACCTAGTGTTTTATAAAGTTGATTGTATATCATAAAAAAACTCGTCACGCTAAAATTTTTTATTTTAAGATCCAAATAGCTTCATTTAGATTTGAAAAGTTGCTCAGAAGTGTTCAAAACCAGTGGAGCAGTCACTTTATAATGATGACGGTTTATCAATGATGTTAGTGTTACTACTAAATTAATGAACTAAGGGCCTCCCTGGTGGTGCCGTGTGTTAGTTAATGCGCTAAGAAGCAAACTGCAGCCACTGCAGCATGAGTTCGATCCCTGCCACTGGTCATCGAGGGGACCCACATGGCGTAGCAGACCTCTCCTGCCTCGCCAGCTGCTCCCCTCAGCAGTGTGTTTCAGTCAGTCTGCCTGTTCTGCTCCCCACTCTCTCTCTGGTGAAGCCTCTCACCTCCCGTGGCTCTGGCTTGTACCCCAGCTCTTGTATGCATAAATAAATAAAATATTTTTTTAAAAAATTAATGAACTAAAATAAAATGCAAACCAATGAATGCCATGATGAGCACTTTATACGTGTTCTGTTTTTCATAATTTAACAAAATAGACCAGTCTTCGCATGGACATGAGTTTTCTTCTTTTACTGAGTTCCTTCAGAGTTAATAATCAAAATCGCTTGAATTACCCCACTTTTTTTTTTTTTTCCCAATTTGGGCAAGTTCCGTTTTGTCATTTGTAATTTGACTGGAATTAACTACACACATTCCCTATTAGCTGTTAACTACAGCAATTTATAGTACTGTGATTCTATGATTTCTAGAGCAATGTTCATTTCACATAACTCTCAGTTTCCAAATATAAGACATGAAACAGGTGTAATATAGTTTAAGTTACCCAGGTAATTGAGTCCCTTTGTTAGGGACCATGCTTTCTGTGATTTGTGCCCACAATGAAGCACCATTAATTCAGTGGAGAATTCAGAATATTCAGAACATATATAATATGTGCATACATAGAAATTTTAATGGCAGTCAATGAAAGCAATATGTGAGAGGTTAAGGGCCTTTGAATGGCAAATTTTAAATTGAAATCAAGAGAGTCTATGCTTCTGGATTAGAATATGAATTACTCATATCTGCCATAGCAGTAAGTGCTAATTCAACGAGTGAGTGACAAAAAGTCAGTTTCATACTTACTGAAATATAATTTGTTGAGTGAAATGCAATTAAATATACAGTAGGGTAAAAGTATAGCACTATGATTTTAGTGACTTGTCACAGCAAATACAGGGAAGATGTGTGTGTGTGTGTACATATCAAAAAAACTTTTCCCTTTCCAAGAAGAAAGATATTTCTGTATTCACTTAATTTGAGACTTCTGATTTCCTCACTTGTAGTCCACCTAGGAAATTTCTTTTTCCATGCGTCCCCAGACTCATAAGAGGCCTGAAGAAAAGTGACACAGGCCGAGACCTGAGGCCTGGTTTCTCATGGCCTGCCTTCTGGGGCCTGGCCTGGTGTGTGGCTGCTGTTTATACCTGCTGAAGTGCTTTCTTTGTTTTAATTGGCACCACCAAGTTACATGTGAGTGCCCCAAGCCCTTCATGAGGTCTGTCCCAGAGCTTTGAAACCTATGAACTGAAGGCTGGGGCGAGAGAATGTCTCTCTCAGTTTTTGGGTGAACTCCATGTTTTTTCCAAAAGGTTAGATCACTGTCCACAATCCAGTCTTGCTAGACAGAATGTGACACAGTTACTGTTTGAAACATCCTGAACTTTTAAAGGCAAAAGTCAGAGGGGGAAGGGAGAAAAAGAACAAGGTCAATTTCACAGTTTAAAAAGGAACCTTTTTATATCTGGTGAATAAAAACTGTTCATGACCTGGAAAAACTTTATCACCAAGAAGGAAAAGACTATGTTGTTACAAACTTCCCAATTCCATCCCAAGTAATGTTTGAGATCAGACCAGATTAATCAGTGGTTGTGGCAAGGGTATTAGGAGTGAGGTAATTTCTGTAGAAATTTACCTGGACATCTCTCTGGTTCCTTCATTGGTCTCTAATTATTTTTAGAAGATTTGTCTTTTTCATAAGTGGAAAAATCAGGAAAACTCTGTAATTGCTTTTCCTCTACCCACAGTTCTTTTTTTTTCCTCCTGATGCACTTTTTTTGGTCATACTGGGAATATCATTGACATTTTTTCCCTTGAGATTTCGCTCTCCTTATCTCTTTCTATGGGAAACCTGAGTTCATGAGAAATTTTACTTTATTTATATAAACTTGAATGTGGCTAGGTTGATATATTTTACTTGTTTGTATGTGTGCTTGAATGAGCATGACATAAATCCATGAAAGACTTCATACCTGAGAACTAGTCTTTTATTAAAAACGTTTCACATTGACGTATAACAGCATCCAAGTGAAAAAGCAGAATTTACTTTAAAAACTGGACACAACTAAATTTCAAGGTTCATAGCAATTTTGTCTGCAAGAAAGCATAAATGATTCCTTGTTACTTCCTCTTCCCCACCTCTGGGCCACCAGTCAAGTACAAAGTCTATGTTCTTATAAATATGTTAAGAATTTGGTGATGTTTGTCTATGAAGAACACAAAAATGCCTCTGAATGGAGGATGTGTCAGTCATTTCACCAAGCCTAGAAAAAAGTTCCCTTTTGCTGGGTTTCTACCTCAAGAAATGCTCGTGAGCATTTCTAGACTCTTGTAATTCTTTAAGGTAGCACATTTATTCTTGGGTCAAATTCATTAGTCTTCCATTTTACAGTACTGCTTCTTTCTGCCTCCTTCTTACCTCCTTTCCAAACTTGACTCATGCTGTTTGCCTGATAAGACTGCAAGGGTACATTAACTGAATATTTAATTTGAGCTGATTTGGAAGTAATGGAATTAGAGACATATCACTTTTAATGTGATATATCTGTTCCTACATATGGGATGCCTTTGTCATTCAAGAGATTTATTGATGCAATGTGTATTCCCTGGTCTTTTCATGAAAATTGTTTATACCTGTGGGTATGGCCAGATGGCAGTGAATGACTCGCATTCATGAGAACAGCATTCAGCCGTTCATGGTTGCCAAAGTAAGCAGCAAAGGCATGCCCTCTGACACTCCACTGCCTTGTAAACATTCTCTAAGGTAACAGACTAGTGCTCTTGAGCCCAGAGATACTTGGGTTTTAGACTCAGTGGGGAGTTGGAGGGGGCAAGAAGAGTAGAAAGACAACATGAAATAAGAAAAGTATGTTTGTTATTGTTCTGGCAACTTAAAGAGGGGAAAAAGTTAGAAGTGGAGGGGCTTCAGAAGTTCCCAGTTTGGGTCTCAATAGAGGTTTAATTGCCCTCTGAACATAGTACCCCATTTATTGTGTGATTTCAGGGACATAGACAACAAATAATTCAAGTTGTGGCAAGAGGAACATGCTTGGTATTGATACAGGCTAAAACTCTGTGTTGAATTTAAAGGCACTTTGTTTCTCATGAATTTCTGGCATTTTTAGGTTATCACCCCTCTGTATTATATCCCCTTGATACTATCATTGGAATGGAAAAATGTCACCTGAACAAGTATTCTCAAGAAGCTATTACTGGTCCAAACTGGATCTTGATGAGAAGGAATTTTTTTTCATTGAGTTACCTCCAATTGCAGAAAATTCTCAGATGACAGGTTGTGGCTCTTGCAGTCAATAGTAGTTTAGATTTTGAATTGAGTAGCTAATAATACTTGGATATTATATTTTCTATTGAGTTTGGCAGATTTTTATGTTTAATACATAATCTACTAGTAGCTAAATGAGAGGGAAGACTTTTTCCATGAAAGGAGAGAATAACTTTAGAATTAGGCACTCAGTTGAAAAAGGAGAATGATTTCTGATAGCTGTTTGCATTTGCTCAATGTTTGTTGTTATTGGAGAAAAAGAAGTAGCCTAATCATCCTAGTATGATGGGATCGGAGACACATAATAACTTGCTATTGCTAACTCTTATCTTGTGCAGGTATTATTGAAATGGGGGAGAATAGAATTATTGAATAGGGGGAGAGGGGCAAGAGGGACTGGCCTTTATGTTACTTTCTAAACTCAGACTGCAGGAAACATATCTGGTTAAAATCAAACCTAATTTTCTTTTTCTAAAACCACTTTTACTTAGTTTTATTTTATACTTATTTTTATTGAGGTGATATTGGTTTACAACGCTGTATTTGATTAGAGGCATAAGATCACATTGTTTAGATGTGTGTGACCACACCCACTATGAAAGCACCTGTAGTCCTCCATCATAGTCCATTTTGTCCCCTCCCCATTTTGCTCTCTCTACTCTCTTTGGCCCTCTCATAGCCTCAATTCTAAAGTCAGATTTCTAGGCTCAAACCCATTCTTAATACCTAGCATTGAGTGAACTAGGACAGACTAACAGATAATTGCTCCAGGTTAGAACTTGTGCAAGTTCTTTTCCTTTGGCTTATTATCAGACCAAGGAGTAATGGATATTTAATAGAGAAGGATGCAATTGAGTAGATTTTCTCTTTTATGCTCACTGATGTGACATGTAGAAAGTCAGTGGAGGGGTCAGTGCAGCCTTAACAAAGACCTGCTAGCACAGATTGCTGAAACTGCCCCTTTTTCATTAATCCCTTTGATTGGAGGTGATGCATACCCCTACCTATTGCATTAGTAATCTGGAAGAGTGGCCATGAGCACTCACAGACCATCTTCTACCACACAAAGGATTCCTTACTGCATACCAGTTACCCTACTCTTATAATGATCTTTTTCTCACTGTGTTATCCAGCTATGATAGTCTTGCACTTGACTTAACCACAGCAAGATTATATTGATAATAGAGGTCCTGGAAACCATTAGTCAGTTTTGATATGAAATATTATCCATTCCCTGGAAAATCATACTTGGTAGCTGAAGTAAGATATTTATAAGTCCTTTGGCTAGGGATGCTAGAAGAGATCCTTCTTAAAAGACTGATCATTCAAAACCTATATAAAAATGAAACAATGGGGCTCAAAGGAAACTTATAAGATTCATATGTTTATTAGTTTGCCTTTGAGCAAATGAATATGAAGTCACCTAGAAAATAAAGCTAGTTCTTCATTCTTAATATTTGCAGAGGTAAAAACAATATAGAATTCCCTAAAATTAATTCCATGACTTTCACCCCCCCCTTAAAGATATCTTGGGTCAAATTAAGACGGTAGATTTTAAAATCAAGCTAAATTCCCTACTAGTTAGTTGCTGTGCATAAAGAATGATACTTTGTTCAATGAAAATTGTATATATTAAAATTTCCATTCACAGAATATATAGGTCTCCCCAACTTGTGTACAGACTCTAGTTTATATGGATGTCTGGAAATGTACAGCCTATTAGAACTAATGTTTTATGTGATGATGGTGGCGGTAATAATATTAGTGATAATAATAATAATGTAGTAACAGGATTTGTTACATGCTTAACATGTACCAGGAGGGAAGAATCAAGAAAAAGTTCATCAGAGCTCACATTTTTTTTTTTTTCATTTCTTGTTGTCATTAAACCTGTCACTATACTTGACCCTGGAAAAGAGAAAAACTACATAAATTAAAGCATTCCTCTTAGCTTAAGCAGAAGTTGTGGGAAGAAAGAATTGGGATAGAAAGAAAAACAATGGAGATTATTTTAGTGAAGGAAAGGGACTAACCACATGTAGTTTCTGTAATAATCTGTTGTGACATCTATGAAGGTGATATTTGGAAATGATAGTCCAAACCTAACTTGCCAAGACAATCCTTTAAGAGAATCCACAAAAACATAGTGATCTTTAATATTGCATAAATGTTATTTTACAGAGACTGTTCCAAAAGTAGATAGAGAATTTAAGATTAATCCAGAGGACACTGACAAGGACTAGAGAGGAGGCCAATGTGGAAAGATCAAAGAAATATAGCTGGAGGATGACAGCTGGGTGACTTTGGAGTTCTACATGCCATGCAGAGAAATATCTTACTAAATAGGTAGATCTTGTGGTATTGTTCTGCTTTGGAGAAAAGGCACTCCATAAATTTCCCAGGACTGTGATGGTTATTACTTGAGAAATTGTTTCCGCTTGAAAAAATGAGAGGGGCCTTTTCTTTCTCAGCATTGGGAGATTTATAGATTTCCTCTTCTGCCTTCAGCCTTTAACATCACTCATATCAAGTGGTTTCTGAGTATGTCCAGGGTCCAAGCTAGCTTTGAACTCCAAGGAGGAAAGAGGCCAGAATGGGCTTGGGAATAAATCAGTAGGCTCTCTTTAGTGGATTCTGAAGGATATTTTCGGTAATTCTATACATCAACTTTGTAATTCTAACTAAAAAGAAAAAAATGACTGGTGGAGAAACATGTGTGATATGTTCCACATTGACTATATCAGGTTCTGTTCATGACTAGGGAAGGCATTGTCTGAGAGAACAAAGATTACTAAACAAAAAATGAAAAATTAAAATGTATGTCTGTAGCAGTTGAATTAAAAATATATCAGTTTCATGGGCTGTCTCAGGATCTCAGATATGAGATTTCATTTATTTGCTGGCTGGGTTCAGATTTACTGGTTTAGTAGGTTATCCTGTTTAGATTAAGTATAAGGTCTATATTGATTTGTATATATGTTTTTGTGTGTAGCAATGAACACGGTGATTTTCAGATACATTCTGATTCCAAGACATTAAAATGTAATTAAAATAAAGGAAATATGGTTGTATGTAAAAGACAAAATTAATATTCTGTATAAACTTGTAAGTGCCGATGGTCTTGATCTCTCTTTTGCAAATGCTTATGTCATCCTGGGGATTCTGGAAAAAGGTACCTTTTAAAGTGAGATCCAGAACCTCAGACCAGAGTTCTGATCTTGCGGTTGTTTGGCGCTCTGAGGGACATCATGCTCCCCTGCAGTGGGAGAAGCGGGGGCAGTGGGAGCAGTGTCATCATTGACTATGGAAGCTCTGGGTTTATTTTCATACCCTGAAAAGGGGGACTTTTGAAAATTGGTTTTCTTAAAGGTGCCTTGCTAAGGTTGACTACATGCAAATTACTGTAATATATTTATCCTAGGAATGATTAGTGCCAGTCCTGCCCTCACCAATATAGTGGGAGATTTAACATATAAAAAGTGGTTAACCCCATTATGTTGATGATAAGATGTTGATGCAAATGACATGAGTTTATCCTTTTGGATCACTCAGTAGTAGTCCAACATTTGCATATACCACATCTTGATCCATTCATTCGTTTGGGGGCTTTTAGGTTGTTTCCATAGCTTGGATATTGTAAATAGTGCTATTATAAACATTTAAGTGCAGGTTTTTAGATTCAAAGTAATGTTTTTAGATTCTTCTAAAATTTCATATATTTATCTCAAATGTCACGATCAGACACTTGAATTAAGACATAGTAATAAGTATATAAAATGGATTGTGTTTGAGGTTTCATATTTTTCTTGCTAGAATTTCAGCTATCCCATTCTGAACATGGACTGCTAAACAGAAATTATATTTCTCCCTCACCAGCAATTCTACCCACTTCCCTTTTCACTTTGAAACACACTCAGACATTCTTTCTCATTTTCATTGTAAAGGTAATGAATGGTTTGTAATCCTTTAAAGTTTACTGTTTTTCTGTTCTTAAAATTAAAGTGGAAAACTACCAAATTTTAGTCAAGAGATTCTATATACATAAAGGCTTAAGGCTTCTTTTAGAGTTCTTTTTGACCTAATGGATATGAAAGTGGAGTGCTTTTATATAAACTATTACACAATGATCTTTTATAAAAGTGAAGAGATTGTTCCATTATTATTACTGTTGTTGCTATTAGTTTTAGGAGACTGTGTCCATTATGTCAATGTTACTATAGATATGCCATTATTTCAAATTACTACTTTAAATAGTTATAATTGGATACTTTCATTATATAAAATAAGTTAATTTGTTAATTAAGAAGTTAATTAGCAAAACTGTTTTGGGAACTCACCAAAAAATCAAGCTAATTCTTTAGTTTCCAGGGAAGGAAATCCAAATCATGTTCCTTTCATTCCATTTGAGAGATTATTCCAATGGGAAAATATTTCCCCAGTTACTCAGTTCACATCTACAATGAGGCCATTATTTTTACATGTAGAAAAAACACTTGTCTTTAAATTTGACCATATTTCAAAAGTCCATACTTTCGTTAGTGCTTCATCCCACCAGGAAGAACTCCAGATAAACATGTATGACCTCTTGCACTCAAAATGAATTATGGAAGACTATAGTAAAAGTGGAACTGTCCAAAGGGATTAAAGACTTCCAAATGGAGAAAAAAGGATTTGAGCAACTAAGCTCCTGAGTTCCTGCTTTGGTTCTATAAAGAAAGTTCTAACATTTGGGAGCCTTGTAATCTTTGTTGAAACATAAAACATCTGTCTAGTGTCTTGACAATTAAAATAATTTATTGTTGAAAAACCCTTACAAATACTATTAGGGAGTCTGTTATGCTAATCAATAATAGCATACTCTCTGAGTCTGTGTCCAGATGATAATGAACAATGGAATGGAAACAGAAAATTTGCTTCCAAAAAGCTAAAATGCATGCTTTATCCTTCTGGTCTTCATCATCACATTAACTATCATTTTTTTTTTATTGTGGAAAAATATATGTCATTATAAAAGGTTCAGAGGCAAGCTAGGGCAGAGTGCATTCTGAGACTTGTGCATGAGCCTCCTGGTTGATTTAGAGAGAAGCAAAAGGTCAGATTGTGGAGGTTCTTTTAGGATAAGCCAGGTGGTTTGGAGTTTATTCCCTGTGGAGTAGGAAAACAATTAAAATTGGGGGGAAGGAAGTGGCTGGATTAGAGCAGTGCTCACAGTAAGATTAGACTTAAATTCTCCCTGTTCTGATTCCCCAATTTACTTGCTTAAACTGGTCTTTATGGATTTGAAGAGAGAAAAACTTTAAGCCACTGTCTATATTCCCAATCGGATGACAAGTTAAAATTAGCACTATTTCTGTTTTGCTTCTGGGCAAACTGAAAGCTAACTCATTTATTGACCTTCTGTCCTCTTAGTGGGACAGTCTTATCTGCGGGCCCAGAGATCCACTCGGGTTTTGCTGTCTGATGGACCCGAAAACTCTGTCCAGGGATCCAGGGGCTGGATTAGTTAGTACAGGAACTGGGGATTGACAACGATGAGAAAAAAAATGAGCCCCTCAAAAACACAAATAAAAAATAAAAAACCTGGCAATTTGCCTTCAGGATGTAGTAAAAAAAATAAATAAATAAGCCCGGGTAGGATGAGAAGATCATTCTAACCTTGCCAGTGCTTTATTGCAGATCTTTTAGCCAGACCCCAAATAGTAATCTGCCTTAACCATAATTCCTGCATTCATTTACTTGTGCCTTTGAAATTCTGTGGTATGCAAAACTTTAATACTTCAGGTTGTTTTATTTTTTAAATAAGTAAGTCATAATTTAACTTTGTTTTGTAAGTCTCCCACTGCCTAAAGGATTTGCATCTTTATTATTTCATAGGGATGTTGTAAGGATAAAGTGAAATTGTATATGTAAAAGTATCTTTAATTGTTGTATATAGAGAGGAATTTTGTATGTGTGGGGGGGGTGTGCATCTGTATGCTTCAGAAGTTTGGGGCTTTAGAGAAAAGTCAATTCTAGGCAATCAGATATTTTTTAAACTCTGTGTGACTGCCTTTGATAATTAATTAATTAATTTTTACAATAAGATTTTTCAGTTGATTTAGAAGCATAGCAGTAGCTACAGACGGGAGTTTTTTAATGTTCTTGATTTTAAAAAAAGGGAGGGAAAGGGAAAGAATCAATGTTCTCTACATAAATCTTTCTCTCAACTGGTGGAATTACAAGTTCTCAGACTACAGAGTCTATGTTTTAGCAATGGCAATATGGTGCCCTTGAGGGGTCTCTTTAGCATTTCTGTAAAGAATGTGCTAAAAGCACCATTTTAAACACTCACAGAAGTGGGAATTCTATAACTGTACTAGGTTTCAATACTTAGCTGCTGCTCTCATTTTGCTGCAAGTATTGTTAAGGCCATGCAGTGCTAGCCTTGGGATGCTAGTAGAAAGACAAATAAGGCAAGAGAATATGAATTATTCTAGTTTATGTACCAGCATTTTTTTCCATTCTTCTTTGAAAAAATCAACTGCATTCTCTGATTATAAAACACATATTTTCATCAGACCTTTAAAAAAAGCATAAAGAGCATTAAAATTACAACTTCCTTAACAAGCTGACATAATTAGTTTTACCTTTGTGTGTGTTACCTTTTAACTTTTTTTATTCCTATGTATTTTACTTGTTAGCAAAGTTGGGATAATGCCACACATATCTTCTTGTATAATGATTTTCCTCTAATTAAAATGTAAGCCTATTCCCACATCATTAAATAGTACTTGAAAATATCTTAATGACTATCTCCTATTCCATTTTATGGCTAGATGTGTGAGGTAATGTGCGTGGGAGTTAAGACTATGGATTCCAGTGACAAAATGACTAGGTTTGAATTCTAGCTCTGAAGCTTGCCAGCTGGGTGCCTCTGGCAATTTACTTAACCTCTTAGTATCTCAGTTACTTCACCTCAACAATGAGATAAAAATAGTAGGTTGTTGTAAGGTCATCATAAAGTTGTTGTAGGGATTCAATGGGTTAACATGCTCATCAAAACATTTAGAACAGTTCCTGGCATAAAATGTTATTGTCATTAAAATAATAAAATAAGTCATTGTAAATGAATATTATTAATAAATAATTGGTACATCATAGTTAAATAAAATAATTTAATATTAAACTATAATAGTCGACAGTATTATCACTATCATATGATTAATGTAATGTTACGCTATTTCCCATTTTTGTTGCTAAAAATGACCATGGTGATTATTCCTGCATCTAAGTCTTTTTGGATCTGATTATTTCTTTAGGAAAATTTTCTTAGAAGTGGAATTATAGAATCAAAAGAATTAAATATTTGACTAACTTGCATTCCACAGAGATTGTAAGACTTTTACCTTTCCACTTCCAACTTGCAAGTTTGTGTATTTTATCATATCATTAATAGGGCTTAAATTTTTATTTAAATGTTTATAATGTCTTAATTTAAATTTTCATTTATATGATGATTTTAGAAGTTCTTAAAAGTATTTCTTGTTGTACACTTTGCCATGTATGTTGTCTGTTCATTTCCTTTCCCTGTGTTTATAGAAATTCTTTATTTCAACATGTGATTATCATACTTTGGGATACAGGTTCCCCCAAGTTTTTATTTTTAAACTCTATTTGGGATGAGTTGTGATTCATACTCTCTTATTTTTTTAAGACAGATTTTATGATCTTTTATCTTTGTTTTCACTTACCGTAGCTTTTTTCTTAGTAAATCTTAAAATTGTAAGATTATTGTACCCATCTTTTCTTCTAGGTCTTTTTTTATACATTGAATATTTTAGCTCATCTAGAATGTTTATTAAGTAAGATTTAAGGTAAGGATTGATGTTATATGTTCTCCAAATAGCTAATCATTTTTTAAAAAGATTTATTTATTTATACATACAAGAACTGGGGTACAGAACCAGAGGTGGAGGGGTGTGAGAAGATTCAGCAGAGACAGAGTAGGGAACAGAACTGGCAGATCAACTGAAATACACTGCTGAGGCAAGCAGTGGGTGAGGCAGTAAAGGTCTGCTGCACCATGTGGGTCACCCCCCTGGCTGGGGATCGAACTCATGTGGCAGTGACTGAGGATGCTTCATAGTGCTGCAACTTGATCCCTTGCACCATAAGCGAGGCCCCTAAATAGCTAATCATTTTTCACAGAATTATTTATTGAGAACTTCCTTTCTTTCTAGTCTTAAGAAGTCATCTTTAATTATAAATTAAATGCATTTAGCATATTAATGCTAAATACATATGCTCAGTATCACTACCCAGAATGTATTATATCTGTCTCTAGCATACTTATTTCTGCTTCTCTATCATACTTTTTTAATGCTATAATTACATATATACATTTTCATAATTTGTTAGTACAAATAAGATACTGCCTCTTAGCATCACAACAGCCATAAGATCCCTAAATCTATTACCAAACTCTATCCTATTCCTGCCTCTATCATGTATTTGGGAAGTCAAAACTTTCCCCTTTGGCCCTTTCTTGCACCTTAGTGTGGTCATGTGCTCAAACAAGTTCAAACTAATGAACCATATGCAGAAGTTTTTGGGGGAATTTTTAGAAAGATTTTTTTTTTATTTTGTTATAATCTCCCAGAGATGGAAGACTGAGAATCCTATTGTCTTTTTTTTTCCTAATAGAATTATAACAAGTATGAGATTTTTTTAGACATTATTTCTTGTCCAGAGTTTCCCACATAATGTTCCTTAGATTTTAACAGCTATCTCTTGATGATGTCTTGGATAGATATCTCTGGTCCACCATCATCTGGAAGTGGTAGCCTATGCCCTTGGAGAGACACCTTACACATTAGTTTATCAGAGCATCTGGATACAAATATTTTAATGTTGTTTAATTCAGTATTCTCAAAACTCCTATCAATGTACAGTCACCATCCCCCTTTTTTTTGTTTGAGGATTACTTCCTACTGGGAGGTTGGATATTTAAGGAAGTATACTATAAGGATTGTAAACAATTTGATTTTCACTAGATAAATGATTCAAAATGTATAATATGTCCTTATAAATCAGTTTATACCACTTTTATAATTACAAAAGACTTGCTCTTTAGTTGCGTCTTTATCCAAAAATGAAATAGTTCACTTTCAATTTATCTTTCCATGTGAGTTATTCCATATATATAGCAACTACAAACAACATCTGAGTACAGCTACAGGCAGTTCGTATTTTGGTAAAATTTAGGAAGATAGTGCCCAATTATCTGTGTCCACATGGTTTTGATTATCTTTTCTCTTTTACTCTGGTTTCTATTTTATTTCTCTATTATATAGTCCATTTTTGATTAGTCACTATTGACAAGTTCTGTTTCTATTGTCACTGATCACAGTTGCCAAAGTTTCAGTCTATATGTCAGTAACAGTCAATCTTCATTTGGATAATTCATATTTATTGTGAAATATAGTTTATGAATGATATTCTTTGTTCTTAAATTTTTTTTTCTCTGCTAATTGTATAGAAACAGTGGGAGAGGAATTTGCCTTCTATGTGAAGTAGTTATAGGAAAAGCACTTGCTTTAAAATACCTTGGCATCATTTGCACAGCAACTTTCATGATTCGAGTCCCAACTTAACTAAATTGAGGTTTCCCTAGAAGACTGTCCAACACCACTGAAGAGGGTCTACTTCTATAAAGTAACTTTCAGTCTCTCACCTATTCGTTTCTTTTTTACTGCAGTAACTACAGATGAATCAGTCTACTTTCTGTGGTATGGCTAATTAAAATGCTAAAATTCTAAATTTAAAATTCTAAAATTCTAGTCCTCTAAAACTCTAGAGGACCAGATTTTATGCTGCAGACCTTCTCAGTTACATAATGAAGCCCTTAATGATACCTGGTAACTTAAAGATAGAGGCTGAGAGAAGGCATATTAAATGACCCTTCAACTGTGGGATCGGTAATTGGCCAGCCTTGCCACAGAAACTAACTGGAAAGGTTTAGAACACTCTATTGCCTTCACTTTCAAATAGTTGACTGAAGATTCTGATTTGTTAGATTTCACAGGAAATAATCAGTTAATATAGTAGGTCACAGATGCAGCAAGTCCAAGAATTTAAAGCAGGTAACCACATGGACACAGATACTTGGGCAGTATCTTCCTAAATGTCACCAAAACATGAAACCAAGATCATATAACTGATACAGAGATAAACTTGGACTGCTCTAGAGGAAAGTCTGCCAAGCAGAAAGCAGAAAGGATGATGATCCCATGAAGTCCAGAATCTTGATTGGAGGCTCAGAAAGAAATAAGAAATTGACACAGATTAACAGCAGCCTGCTTTATCAGCTTTTATTTGGTTGGTACATTTCTCAGGTGGCTGAATGTCATATTGCAGTTGTAAAGAATTCGGAAATAGGATGTTTTGTGAAAATTGCTCCTAAAGCTTTCTATTTTTATCTCACCTTCCTTTAAATGGTCCATCAGGAAAATATGGCACAGGATAAGTATTAGTCGTGTGGTCTTAAACACATTAGTGATGTTGACTGACCACGTGCATTTGTAAGTTAATAAAAAGTCTGAATTTCTCTTCAAAATACAAATTACTGTTATGTTTATTGCTTATAAAAGCTGATTTAGTAAAAGGCATAATAACTACATTTCTATCTAGTTAAATATTTCTATAAGAACGTAAAAATGGTTCACTGCCTTCAACTTCAAAGAAATTTTAAGACAAACCAGTTACCTGAACATTAAAGCATCTTGGAGCCCACGGGGACAGACTTTTCCAAGACAGTGTTCACCTTACAGTGTTATTCTGATAGGAAATGAAAATCAAAGTGTAGCTTCAGAAGGCAATGTTGAAATACTTACTTGAGATCAGATATTTACGGGTTTCCCATCTCTTTTGAAGTATGCAAAACAAACTGCTCAATTATAAAACCTTTCCAATGGCGAGATTTCCATAGAGTGTGGTCAGCTTTCTGGGAAAATTAGATTGAGTTCAAGAATTTTGAAATGTGAACTTCAAACCTGCTGGGTTTCCATTTGGTTTCATCAGATTTTCTTTCAAAAGCTTTATTGCACACTGACTCGGCATTCTCAAAAAAGCAAAATATAATAATAAGGGTGACAGGTATACTATAGAAAGTACTCCATCTGGAACTCATTTTATTCTACAAAAGCATGCCTTCAATGTTAAAGCAAGTATAAAACACTCCAACAGAGTTAAAGAAAGTTTTGCAAAGTTTTTTTCTTAAATTACCATTCCTAATTTTCGTTCTTAATTTTTTTAACAGATTTTTAAGATTTTTCTCAATCGTTGGTACTCTTTCTTTGAAATTTAGTATGCTTCAGGTGTTTTCTAATGCTCAGAAAATTCTTTCTATTCCCCCTTCTTAATGCCTTTCCTTTCACTCTTTTTGAACACATGCTACTGAATGCACTCTTTCTGAAAGCCAAGGTTAGCCCCTATTCCACACCCTCCTGCCCTTGATATCGCTACCACAGCCAGTTTTCCTCCACCCAGATTCCTTTTTAGCCACAGCAACCATCAGAGTTTAACATCCGTCTTTACCGTTCTCTCTTGCTTTGGTCTTCAAGCCAGGTATGAGCTATAAATTGAGGGAGAATGTACAGCTGGGTCAATAAAGGGTGGGGTGAAAAATGAAATAGGTTTCCTATCATTTTTCACTAAGTTTGAAAAACAGAGTTGGCAAAGAGAAAAAAAAATAAAACAGGAAGCAGGATTACACATATAAATTAAATATTTTCACCCCAACCCTTTTTAGATAGCCCAGGGGTATTAGGAGCGTGTGTGTTTTGGACCGCCTCAGCAGGCGTTCCAGCAGTAAATGCCAGCATGTTCGAAGTCAGGCTGTCTTTTGGGGTTGGTTAAAAATATGTGTGAAATATGTACTTTCATTTTAAGCCAAGTCAAATGTTTTCAATCATCCCCCCTTACTTGCTTCTCCTCTTTTCCCATCTTGTCATTTCTTGCCCCCCAGACAGTAAAATATACCCCCAAATGTGTTTTTTTTTTCAAAAGGAAGTTTAGTGATTAATTAAGAGTTACATGAAAACATATATTATTGCCCTCGAAGGCATTCACCAAGAAGCTGGCCAGTGCCACTCCTGGCTGGCATTTTTGAGTGTCAGATGTTCGTGAGTAGAAGTTAGAGGAGCATGCAAAGAAACCAAATATTTGGCTCAGGAACAACTGTGAACCAGTGGATAATTGAGGGTGAGAAATGGTCTATAACTTTTCACCCCAGTGGTGATGAACCTATAATTCCCAAATTGTTTGTGTAATTTTCTATTTCTACCACATCAGTGACAAATATTATTTTGTACTGCATGTTCCCTGTGGATTTTTTTTTCATCTGCAAGGTCCAATTAGGATGCCTGAAAGGAAAATAACATACCTGGGGCCATCATACCTAGCAAGAAATGCCACAGATGTACCCAGGAGGGAAAATATAGACTTCTGGTGGAAGCCACAGGGTCCCTTCTGCAAAACGCTTCTGTGATGTTGATAGACTTTAAAAATATATGTCAGTTGATCTAATGAGAGGAAATGCTCAGATATTCAAATTTGACATTAAGCTGTCGAGGAACCTTTTCTATTTGGCATAAGCTACTGGGGCTGCAAATACTCTACAGAAAACTCAGGCAAAGGCTTTGTTTTCCCAACCCTTCTAACTCCCATCCTTCAATAATTAACGGAGCCTGTTTATTCAGGAGGGTTCATATGCAACTGTATTTTCTGAGGTATTAGATGTCAGAGTTAACCCTTTCTGTATTTTAAAATGTATTTACTGTAAGAGGCTTTTTGGTTTGTTTCTTTTTTTTAAAGAAAATAATCCCTATGTGAGTTATATGGCTTGAGGGTAGGGGAAGGCAACCTTTCCAAATGAATCTCTAAGTATAATTTATTCAAAGAATGTTTCTTGACATGTGAATCCAGGTTTTAGTGTTTGCTGTTTTTAAATTGGTTTAACTCAGCAAACACCATTAAATTGTTGACTGTGCAAAACTCAGTGCTAGGTGTTGTTTACAGGATGTTAATGACCTGGAAGTTAGTCACCTTGACAGTCCAACACCTTTTTATTATAAGAACTCTCAGAAAGCTAGGAATATAAGAGAACTTCTTCAACTTTGTAAAGAGCGTTTATGAAAAACAAATCAAAAATCTACAGCTAACATTATACTTAATCTGAAGCTTTACCCAAAACGTGGGGAGCAGGATAAGGAGCCCCACTTTCCCACTGCTATTCAACAATGTTCTGGAAGTCTAGACAGAGCAATTAGATAAGAAAAAGAAATAAAGAAATTCAAACTGGAAAGAAGGAAATAAAACATTTTCTATTCACAGAAAATTCACTTGGTTTTATATACACAAAATCCTAAATAATCCACAAGAGAACCACTAGATTAATAAACAAATTCAACAATATTCCACATTCTCTAGGTTTTAGTCAGAGTTTAGCACTTTAGTGTCTTCACTAAATAAGTTTTATGGCAGGTCCACAGAACAACGGTGAATGCTTTAAAATGTGAACGTCGAAAGTCTCTAATTATATGGCTAAAATAATTTTATTCATTGTCCCCATAGTCAGCTAAGTGTGTGAAATTCTCATGAGATTATTTTGGCAACAGATCAAATTTTGGTTAAGTTGTAAATAGTTATAAAGTTAATAGCACATTAAAGCTCATTGTCTTGAAATAAATTCACTTATCCTGTTATCTCCTAAGAGCAGATGATATTAAATAGAACAGAAGCGTAAGGATGAGCAGCAAAAGGGAGCCAGGAGAGAGGGATGGACACATGAGAGAGGCTTTAAAGGAAAATGAAAAAAGAAGGGGCAGAGGACTCAACAAACAAAAGAACCATAGATGTTCCTCATTGATTGTTATAGCCCTGAGCCACATCTGACTGGTAAAATTTAAATTTATTCAAATTAAATTTAAAAGTTGCATTTAAAATTCTTAAATTTATTTATATTTTTATTTACATTTTTATTTAAATTTACTTAGATTTTAATTTAAATTAAGTTTAAAAATTAACATGCGTTAACCATGTTTCAACCATATGTGACTAGTGAAAGCCATAGTGGACAGCATGGAGATGGAGCATATTTATATCACAGAAAATCTATTGAATGTGCTGCCTTAGATCGTGGTTTGTCCTTATTTCACTCAGCAATATTAGGTGAATAGATTTCTTTGTTGCAGATTACCTCAAATGCAATTTTTAATGATTGCATAGCATCTGGTTATATTAATCAATGACTTCTAAAAATTCAATCACTATAAAATAGGTTTTGTGTAACTTTTATGACAAAATAAAACCATGTAGCAGATGTTTGCACTCATCTTACATTATTTATTTTGAATAAATTCTTAGATGGAAAATGGTTGGATTAAATGTTATAAACATTTTTAAAGCTTTTGATATGGGTGGCCAAATTCTTCTCCAAAAAGTGTATAGTATATAAATATGCCATACGCATAAGTAACGGGAGAGTCATTTAATTTTGAAAGGAAAAGAACTACATTCTAAAAAGCAAAAATAAAACAAAGAAGTAGTATAGCTCTCTCTGCAAAGAATAAAACTTCAAATGTGGGTAGGAATTAGTTGTGAGATCTAAGAGACAGCACACAATAACAAAAAATAATAATTAGTAGTTACTTTTACAGTATTCCTATGTGGTGGGTACTATTTAGGTATTTTATATATTAGTTCAATCCTCTCACAGCTTATGAGTTAGATAGTGCCGTTATTGTCAACAAAACTGAGACAACTGGAGTTAAGTCACTTGCTTGAGGTCACATACTAAGCAGAAAAGTAAAACTGTTTGAATTCAACTCATTTCATCCAGACTGGGAAGGGTTCAAAATTTCATGCCTTTGACTATTATACTACATTGCCACTCAGTTGTTTTATTCAAATCCTTATGGAATCAAATGCAGCAGTACTAAGGAGGGTTCTTTTTTTTTTTTTTTAAAGATTTATTTATGCATACAAGAGCTGGGGTCCAGGCCAGAGCGGTGGGAGGTGAGAGGATTCACCAGAGACGGAGTGGGGAACAGAACTGGCAGAAGATTGAAATACACTGCTGAGGGGAGCAGCGGGCGAGGCAGGAGAGGTCTGCTACGCCATGTGGGTCCCCTCTCTGGCCCGGGATCGAACACACACTGCTGTGCTGCTGATGCTTCACAGTGCGGCGCTCAACCCATTGCGCCACCAGGGATGCCCCAGGAGGGTTCTATAGCTGTGAAAGAGATAGTGGCTAGTAGAAGACATGTCACTGTGGGTTCTCACATGCACACACAATTGAAAGACCACTCAGGCTTAGGGAACAACAATGATGGGTTTTATTAAAGAAACAGGGGAAACAAAGAGTTTCTGAGGCCACAAGTGGTAGGCCTCCTCATACCAGATCATGTGCACAGTGTCCAAAACTCCTAAACAAGAAGCTTCTCACCCAAGATGGTACTGTCTCAACAATGAGGACCTGGAAGTCATGCCCCACAAGCAAGCAGAAGGCCAGAGTCCAGATCACTGCACCTTGAGGTGCTCAAGTTAGGGTTGCTAGGATGATCTGCAACAGTCCACAGCAAATCTGAAGGTCAAGATGGACAGCACCAAACACTGGACCAGACAGCAAGGCAAGCAGCAGCACCAGGAGGCAGTGCTGGATGATCATGTTTACCATATTATCAGCTCTCAAAAGTGACCCAGATGTAGTGACAGACACCTGTCAACAGTGCTGGATAGCACTGGCTTGTAGTGCCGGTCACCTGGTCACCAGAGGCAGTGTCAGAAATAGTAGTGCTCTAGCATTTTGTGAGTTGTTGGCCTGGACCAACAACAGACAGCTCTCTTAGGCAATGGCCTTTGGGGCTCCTTTCAGGAGGGGTCAGAGGCAGGCTGGAGCCCCGGCCTCTGCAAACCACTTTGGCTTCTCTGTGAAGCTTTTTGGCTTCTCTTCATTCTTCAGAAGTTGACTAGTAGATGCTTCTTCTTTCTTCTTTCTTCAGAGACCAGGAACAGTGACTCAGAGTCAGTCATAACCTGACTCTGCCCTGCCTTATATCTTCTTTCAGGGTCCCCCATCTACAAATCTGATAGGCCTGTCTTTGATCTTATGGCTGATTAAACCACTTACCAGACCACTTTTACCTCACACCTGATAGGTCAATTCTATGATCCAGGGACCAAACCACCGGCCTCTTCACTACCTGCAGCTAGAGGGAATCATAGTGTTGAAGCTGTTGCAGTGTTGAAGTGGGGTTCCATGCTTCTCCTATGCTATGCCCTGGGGCTGTATTGTAGGGAAACCGCCACTGTCTGCAATCACTATGGGCTTCTCCCTGTAGCCTGAGCCCCAGAGGGCCCACTGATGGTGAGAGGTAAAATGCCTGTCACCCACTGCCACTTGCACTGCCCACAAGCTGTACTCTGGAGTTAGTCCTCAGCTTTGCTCCACAGCCCATGCTGTGGGACTCCAGTTTCACAAGTATTATAGATTGGATTGTGTACCCCAAAAAGATATGTTGAATTCCTAAGCCCCAGTCCTTCAGAATGTGAACTGATTTGGAAAAGAAGCAGAGGCAGATGTAGTTTGTTAAGAGGAAGTCTGTTCTGCATGGACTCCTAATCCAGCATGCCCTGTGTCCTTACAAGAAGATGACCAGGCAAAGACACAGACTCACAAGAATGCCATGTCATGACAAGGATAGAAATTGGAATTAATGATAAGGACAGAAATTGGAGTTAATGCTACACCAAGCAAAGGAATGTCAAAGATTGGTAGTAATCCACCAGCAGCTAAGCAGTGGCAATGAAGGATTCTCCTGCAGGTTTCAGAGAGAGAGAGTAGAGCCCTGCCAAACCTTAATTTCAGACTTCAGCTTCCAGAACTGTGAAAAAATAAATTTCTTTTGTTTTAAGTCACCAAGTTAATGGTGCTTTGTTATAGTAACCCTAGGAAACTAATATATCAGATAACATAGAAAGGCATTCCAGTGTCTGACCAGATACCCACTTGGCCCACAAGGTCATCTCGCTACTTGTCATTTTGCCCCACTCTCACATCTGTCAGATACTTGCTTAGTGACAGTCACATGTGCTGAAGGCCAAAGGCAGTATGTTTGCCATTGCAATGGTATGTCTTGGAAATATCAAAGAACATTCCAACTGACTCACGAAGTGAGTATTTTATTGAATCTGCCAACACTGTATTCAATTTCTGGGAAACTAATAATTGTATATTTTTGTTCACTTTGGAAAGGCAATGATTCACTAAGGCAGCACAAACTATTCTGGTGTCATATAACAACATTTAGAATTGTCTACCTTGAGGGAAAACTGAGATTTAAATAGCTGTAAATTATCCATGAATTTGTCTTTTTGTTCTGATTTTCACTGCCATATTTAATTGGATTGCAGCTTGTCGAATTTTTGAAAATCAGTGTGCTTCTTGACTTTAAAAAAAGTAAAGTAAATGTGTATTTTACTCTACGCCCTGATAAAAAAGTAAGTCTTCACAGTGAAAATAACCTTATGTTGAATGAATATTGAAAATATGATTTTCAAATGATATGATTCTTAAAACCGAATTCTCCTTTTATATATCAAAAGGAGAGGCGTATCTAGAAGGATCAGCAGCCTCACAGGATACTTTCTAACATACTTTTTTCACAACTATCTGTTCATCTTACAGATTCATTCTCCTCTGAAGAAATACACCTTACATCTGTGATGGATACATGAAATACATTTTTTAATTTAGGTATTTTTTATTCTCTTGGTAGATGTGATTTAAAAGCAAAACTATTATTAGCTTTTTTTATAGTGCCTTTACTTCCCAAGCAATGTGCTAAATGCCTTTACATGAATCACTGGACTTGAGCTTTCTAAGAGCCCTATGAAAGGTACTGAGATAACTATTGATAAGAAATCTGAAGCTCAGATTGAGTTAATGGCATTTCAGGCATTTCACTTTTCAAATTCAGGCCTATTTAAATCATTCTATTTCCATGTCCTATTCTTTCTTGTTTTCCTAAAACAAGAGTGTGGGTAGGAAATGACCAGCACCCTAAAATGTAAAGCAGGAAGATCTCAATGAAGGAAAAAGAATAGGAGCATTAGGGATAAAATTCCTGCACCTTCTAATCTTGTCTGGGACTTTCCATAAAAATGCTTTGTTTGATATGGTAGCCACAAGATGTACAGAACAAATGTGCACGTGACATGAGGCTAATACAGATTAGGTTGTGCCAAGGAGTATAAAATGCACACTGGATTTGGGGACTTAATTAAAAAAAAATGCTAAACATCTCAAAGTTTTTATGTTGATTATATGGTGAAATATAATATTTAGACACTGACAAATATGCAATTACAATTTATCTCATTTGTTTACTTTTTACTTATTTTGATATGGCTACTAAAAATCTGAAATTACATATAATACCATCAAGCAGCTCTGCTTTAGATATCTAGATTGCAAAGACACCCTGCATAAGTTTCCTTGAATTTAAACAAACAAAAAAAAATACAAATTAGCATTTTGAGAAAGGTAATGTTACTGTGGTTCAAACATAATAATTTTCTAAAGTACTATTTTTGTCTTTAAGATAATTCTACTGTTTAGTTTTTAAATTCAGTTCCAAAAATTTTATAATTCTGAGCTACGAATGTTTATGTCTACATGGCAAATTATTTGCAAAACTGGTCTCAGTTCTCCCCCTTTTACTTGCACTATTTGGTGACTCCTCTCAGAAGGAGATGGGGTTCATTTTCCTACTCCTTAAATCTGAGTTGGCCTGTGTGTTGTTTTGACCAATCGCGTGTGGCAGAAAGGATGATGTGCCAACTCTGGGCTTACATATCAACAGGCCTGCACTCTCCCTGGTCCTCTCTTGGAATCCTCCCTAAGTTTCATGTGGGCAAATACTAAACTAGCCTGATGAGAAGTATGAGAGACCACATGGAACAGAGACAACTGTCCCAGATGAGACCATCTGTGTTTGCTATGGCTGCTTTTACAAATTACTACAAATTCAGTGGCTTAAATCAACACCAGTTAATCATCTTACAGTTCTGTAGGTCAGAAGTCCAACACTTAGCTCATAAGGCTAACTCAAGTCATCACCAGGGCTGTGTTCTTTTCTAGATGTTCTAGGGGAGAATTCTTTTTCTTACCTTTCTGATGCTTTTAGCCGCTTGTCTATCTTGGCTTATGGCTTCTTCTGTCTCCAAAGCCACAAATACGTGTACAGTCTTTCTCTCCTCATATCACCCTGACTTTCCCATTCTAACTTTCTCTTACTTTAAGTTGTTAGTGTTGTTATTAGAGTGTGCTCACCCAAATAACCCAAGAAAATATCCTTATTTTAATGTCATTTGGTTAATTTCAACTGTAATTTTAGTGCCTCTTTGCCATATAAGGTAACATGTTCAGACATTATAGGAATAAAAATTTGCACATTTTGGGGTGAGTTTTTATTCAGCTCATCACTTCCTACCTGACCAGAGAACACCTAACTAACCCCAGAGGAAGGAGATGTGTGAGTCTAGCTGTGACCAGAACATCCCAGCTGAGTCCAGCCCAAATTGTTGCTCTGACAAATGATAGATTAAATAAAGATTGGTTAAGCACCTTACTTAAAACTTGGGTGCTTTGTTGTGCAACAAAAGAAAACTGATACAGTTTTTGAAAAATCAAACAGATGTTAACTGACTTCATAAGCTCATGAAAATATTCCAACACCTAATTTCTAAAATAGTTCTAGAAATATGAAACAATTCTTTTTTTTTATTTAACTATTTCATGAATAACTTTTTGCTGTTTTATTTAATGGACTGGAGGAATGGTGACGTAATTAGAACACACTCTCTCCCCTACTATATTAAGATATAAAAAAAATCATATTTATCTACCCTTCCCTTCATATCAACATTTTCAACTCTGTTTATAGAAGATGACTTCTGTCAGCAAAAGAGAGTCTTAATATATCAAGTGCTTGCTGTTTGGAATAATGACTCAGCCTGGGCCAAATTTCCATTAGTGAATAAATAATATTTTTTAAACAACCTACTATATTTTTAGTTCTCTTTTAAGTGGGTTCAGTGTGTAGTAAATTACTTTTGTTTTGCTCTCCGTGGTATAGATTACAGTCACCTTTTGGAGGAATCGTGACTATGTTTGTCTTTAGAGGAAGGCATTGGTTTGTCACAGTATAAATTCTCTGGTTCAGTTGTGAGGAAGAAAAAAAAATAAAGTCAAAGTAGCTTTTTGTTAGGCATAACATTTTAACCTTCCAAGTAATACTTCAGAGAAACTGGGTCTGGTCTCACTAAAAGTTTCAAATGGAAATTATGAACCAAGCAGAAAAATTTCTAATTAGAGCTCATGAAGTTTTTACTTTGTAATGTTTTTACCTTGTAATGTTTAACCTATGATCCTGAGATTTCCATTTCAAGTATTTACTAGCATAATACGGAAAGAGCAATGGGTCTGCATCATCATTTTGGTGACAGTTTCATAAAATGGGACCCATTTACCTATTACAACTTTGGGCTGTAGAATTTCCACCAGGGAAATTCAGGGAGTGTGTTTGTATGTGCGTGTCTGTGTATGTTAGTGGCAAGGGATTTTTTGTTATTTAATTTTTTTTAAATATTTATTTATTTATGCATACAAGCACTGGGGTACAGGCCAGAGGTGTGGGGGGTGAGAGGATTCACCACAGACAGAGCGGGGAGCAGAATAGGCAGATCAATGGAAGTACACCGCTGAGGGGAGCAGCGGGCACAGCAGGAGAGGTCTGCTGCACCATGTGGGTCCCCTCTCTGGCCGGCAGCAGGGATCGAACTCGTGCTGCAGTGGTTGCGGTTTGCTTCACAGTGTGTTGCTTAACCCACTGCGCCACCAGGGAGGCCCGGGATTTTTTGTTATTTAACAACATTTACTACTAAAGATAATGAAACTGGAAAATAATAAAAGGAATTATCTGGTGTCTTAACAAAATTCACATTTAAAACTCTGAAATTAATGGTACCTGCTAATGGCTCCCACTTCAATATTAGGATGGGAAACAAAAAAATAAAACAAGCTATATCATTGAATTTGCTCGGCTTTTGTTTGTTTTGCTTCACCTTTCTTCTTAGAATGTTTTAAATGTTATCTCTGATCTGCAAAGGATATGAAAGAACGATATGAAAGAGTTGAGTTGGTTTTCTATTTTTTTTCCATAGGGAGCAGAAGGATCTGGAGTAGCTTGTGAAATTCTGAGTCATGTCTACTGTGCAAATAATGACGTACCTGCTTCTTCATTCCATGGTTATTATGTTTCACTGATAATCATGTAACCAGATATTGGCATCAGGAAATATCATAATACATTTTGATCTGCAACGGCTAATCATATTATTACTGGTAACTGCATAATTTATACTTGAAAATGACATTGCTGTCCACCAGCAATTAAGGCATCATACATTTCATTTGGAGAGGTATTTGGGACTTAGGGAGCTTTAAATAAATTGCCGTACTTGCAATGATTTTCTGGGAGCTGCGTATTGTCATCAACTGAGACTAGACTGGAGAACTCTCCCATCAGCACAGGTGTGTGGTGTGTGACCACCTGAGCACGTGAACAACTGTGTACTCTCAGGCCTATTGGACAATGAAGTGAGAAGACACATAATTTCCTTCTCATAGGAAAAGATCAGTGTGCATCCTGGGCTTTGTAAAGTGATTTTACCGCATCCATTAAGCTAATATTGACTCAGTTTCACTGATCTAGTAAGAGTGAATTCTAGGTATATGAAGATGTGTAGAGAGCTGGGAAGAAAAAACACTTTAGAATACCGACTATGTGTGCATCTCCATTACACCATTAAATTTAATACTGGTACCTCCAGGTGTATATCTGGCATATGGATAAGGAAACAGTTCATGGGGGTTAAGCCACTTTGTATGTCAGAGATTCAGATCACAGTGAGATTCCAAATCAAGTGTTATGGATGACTTTCCCCTCTGCAGGAGTTCGTAATCAAGTCCAGTGGTAATGTTCATGGACATTTGCTGACACTCTCTTGATTATGACTTAAAAATATGTTACACACAGTATCAGACATGAACAACTTATTTCACATTATCCTATAGAATTCCTAGTCACAAACACATTCACATGAAAGGAACTCTTAGTTATATTTTTAATTTTTAAAGAGTTATTTTTATTTATTCATACATATAAGAACTGAAGTATAGGCCAAAGGTGTGGGAGGTGAGAGGATTCACCAGAGACAGAGTGGGAAACGGAACAGGCAGATCGACTGAAATATACTGCTGAGGGGAGCAGTAGGCCAGACAGGAGCGGTTTGCTGTGCCATGCGGGTCAGCAGGGTATCACCTCATTCCATATCACCTCATTCTGTCAATAGCTTGATAGGACTGAGACTTTAACCCCTGAGCCACCAGGGAGGCCCCTCCTACTTATATTTTAGAAGCCCCACGTGTATTTCTTGTAAATTTTGTCAGCACTACACTGAAGACTGTAGCAGAGATAAAATACCATGTATGTTCTGTTTAAATATCTTATTAGTGGTCATATGTATTTGACAAATATTTGACTAAATTAGGCATATTTGGAAAATGTTTAACAAATTATTTCTTTTTCTTTTAAAGATTTGATTTATTTATGCATACAAGAGCTAGGGTACAGGTCAGAGGTGCAAGGGTTGAGAGGATTCACCAGAGACAGAGTGGGAAGCAGAACAGGCAGAGCGACTGAAACAAACCACTGAGGGGAACAGTGGGCAAGGCAGGAGAGGTCTGCTGAGTCATGTGGGTCCCCTCCCTGATCGGGGATCCAGCTCTGCTACAGTGACTGCAGAAGCCCCAGAGTTTGGCACTTAAATCCCATAAGCCACCAGTGAGGCCCCGACAAATTATTTCTTAAAGGAAAACAATTTTAAAGTCTTTTAGGCTAAAACTACAAATATTATCCTTTAAAAATGTCTTTATCCATAATTTGCCATTGCAAAATACTTGATCCACACATAGCTTATATTTAATACTAGTTACAGTTCTCATAGTAGGCATTAATATACAAGTTTTAAATATTAAAATCACAAGGCTATAGAGGTTAGGTAACTTATAAGCACTGACATCAGCATTTAAATAAGTATTACTATAAGTTCCAGACTTATAGATACCACATGTTGCCTTGTCAAATACAGACTTGAATAAGGTTTATCATTGATATTTTTATGACTTGAAATGGAAAGACGGAGAATGAACAATAGAATTAGAAATACATTTTTTAAAATCACTGAATTAGAATAGCAGAAGGACAAAAAGTAATTTTTAAGCGCCAATCTGCCAGTTGCATCAAGAAGAGGTATGGGAATGACATCACCAGGAAAGAAAAGAGTAAATATTTCAGCAGATAATTAATCAAACTCTGAACTAAAAGATTTAAAACAAAAGTATCATTGATAATTCCCCAGGGTAGCCACTCCCCACTGGCTACAGTGTTGGAAAGAGCTAACTGACTTGGTTTTGCAAGTCCAGGTGACCTGCAACTGTTTCATAGTTAATTGCTGGTGCCTCATTGGAGATGTAAATATTGCTAATCTTTGAAGTTTCATGACACACGTGAAAGAGTATAAACATGTACAAACATACATGTAAATGAGTCAGAGAGTAGTTCATTTCTTGGTGCCTTTTTCACATAGGTACCATATGAATACTGAAAAATAATGATTTGCAAGCAAATCTGTGGAATGGCTGAGAAATAGAAATATGTAATTGTACTGGATCTTTTGATTTAGTGTCACAACAAGGAATTCAAATCTTTTCCGTTTCACTTAACAGCTTATCTATTTTTCTCTCAGTACAGTGTAGGTGAGGCTTTTGAGACAGGGGTATTATTTCAGTTAAATGAAACAAATATATATGCAACATTTGGCTTGGTACCTGAAACACAGTAAGATATCGAGCAGTGAATGCTGCTTGTATTTATGTCATAGGATATAACATTGTGCTTTCTGACTCTTAAAGGAAATCTTACACCCAGATTTGTCTCAAATGAGTATGGTCTCGGGCCTCCCTGGTGGCGCAGTGGGTTAAGCAGCACACTATGAGGCAAACCGCAGCCACTGTAGCACGAGTTCGATCCTTGCTGCCGGCCAGGGAGGGGACCCACATAGTGTGGCAGACCTCTCCTGCCTTGCCCGCTGCTCCCCTCAGCAGTGTGCTTTTGTTGATCTGCCTGTTTTGCTCCCCGCTCTCTGTGGTGAATCCTCTCACCCCCCTCCCCACACCTCTGGCCTGTACCCCAGTGCTTGTATGCATAAATAAATAAATCTTTAAAAAAAAATGAGTATGGTCTCATGTGATTGACATCAGATGGTCACTAGCAGAGCCAAACCAGAGAAAATCCAGTGTCTGACTTGTAACTAGAGGGTTAGTATTTAGGTTTGGGCTGTTGTCTTTGATTCCTTTAAATCTGACCAACCTGGTACTTCACCAGCATTAAACTACTTCCTCTCAAGGTTTTCATTTACAGAAACAAGAAGGCCCTTGAGGTCAATAACTAGTTATTTATTTTTAACTGTTTTAAAATAAAAATAATAGTGTGAGGCTTTTGCTTCCACTTTCGTTCTGAAATGATCCTTGACAGGAATGGAAATAGTTCTTGTCAATGCAACCATTATCTTCTGTGAGCTTAAGGATGTGGGAAGTAGGGTAGAATTTTTGGATTTTTTGAATTCTTTGTACATAGAAATAAAGTGTCTGTCATTGCGTTAAAATAAATTATTGATTTTTAAATCAAATAAAAATATTGAGTCAAACAACAAGGTACTGTACTTGACTTTTCCTTATTTAAGAACTGGTTTTCACATAGTCTTATGATTAGAGGGGGGAAAGAAGAGGTTGTAAATAACAAAAACATGAATTGGGTTTCATGATGCCTATAGAGGAAATTAAAAGATAGTGTGGAAAAACTGCAATTACCTTCATTTCCCAGGAAAATAAGCGATTCTCTTTCCAGCCTAATCAGATAAGTAAGCTGACAAAACATTTGACAATTTTAGAATATGTAGTTCCCTTTTCCATTGGAGATGTGTGCATGAAGCTACAATAATTCCTTCATGCTCCAAGATTTGTTCCTTTTCTTGGGAAAAGGGTGTTAAGTGTCCTTAACATTAATTCAGGGCTTGGGCTTGGGAAAGGCATGAGAGCAAGATAAATGACTGTTTTTGCTGGAAAAGAAATTAGGAAATCTGGACATTTTGTGAGTGGAATAATGACAGACAGCAGATTATATGTTGATGTCCTCCAATGATTAAAAGAGGAAACAATATGTGGTCACTGTGTTGTTGCTTCAAAACCTGTAAAATCTAAGTATCCATGGCCTACAAGTAAAGAAAGTAAAAGAAAGGGCAATGATTCCACTCATTTGTTGTTTAAATTCCTTCCAAAGTTCTTATTGTTTCAAAAATAAACTCCCCAATGTGGGGTTTGCTTGCTCTGGCTTTCACCTACATATCAGTTCCTGTGATTGTCTTTCTTTCTTTGAACCTTGAACTTCACATGCTACACTCAATAAAAACAGCAATATCACACTATATCAGAAATGTGCCTACATCAGAAATGTGCCTCTCTGCCTTTGAATTTCATGCCTCTCTGGTTTGCAGTACCCCTCCCTAATCCTTTTCTGTCCTTGTCTAACTGATAGATCACTGCTGAGAACATTCTACTTAGCCCTGTAACTGGATTGAGGGTATTTTGATGTCATTGCCAAATATCCTTATTTTTCTCAATCATTCCTTTATCATATTGTAATATTCTGTTTTATTGTCTGCATCTATTACCAAATCAGTGGTTTCATTTAATTGGTTTTCAGTGAACCTCATCAATGACTTATTTCAAAAGCTCCCTGGTGATTCTTGTTCACAGAGAGGATTAAGACCCACTCAACTAGACTGAAATCGCCATGCGTATAGGGAGTTTGACTGCCCAGTTCACTGACATAACTTATTTTCTAGTCCAATACCAAAAAAATAGTTAATATTAAAAAAATCTGTGCATCAGATATCATTGTATCCTCAGTTCTTGGTTCTGTGTTAAACATAATTGCCAAATGAATGTGTGCATTCAATTCTGCAGGGATTTCATAAATTAGTAGATAATATGCTTTACATTGACTTATTGTTTGAACATTTTATTTACTGACATTAATTTCATAGGTCATTCGATACAGTTCTAGTTCATTGTCCTGTTATATACTTCTCACTGTCCAATTATACAATCACCATTCCATTATAACATGCTTTATTTTTCAAAAGTTATAGTTGGATAAGAATAAGAGGAGGTGGAGAAGCATACCAAGAGTTCTTATATAATCACTCCTACAATCAGTGATAGAAATATTTACAGTGGTTGTAATGATTTTCTTATGGAGAATATCTCTCATAGTTACCATCTTCTTTCTGGAGGCAGAGATTTTCCAAGTGGTTTGGCGTTATGTCCAGCTAAGTGAAGCTTCGAACAAACTCTGTTTAAGTTCTTTGGAAAACTGCTAAATCTTCTGAGGTCATGCCAGACCATTTGCCTTTTTCTATTCTGCACGAAGGCAGGAAATGTTTTCCTCCGTTTTGAAATGAGCAAATCAAGGGGCGGGTAAAGAATGCACACAGAATAGCCCGCTATCAGCCCCTTCCAGTTGTTTACCAGAGTCTTTTTCTTAATGGGGGACATCAAGTTCTTTTGAATACTAGTTATGGTTTTATACATAAGACAAAATAAACATTTCCTGGAGTACTTCAGAGGGTAGCTATTTTGGGGTCATATCTTGCATTTTCCTTCAATCAACAGAGGAAAAAAATAAGATTTCAGGAAGGACTACCATTTCTTCAGTTAAGCTGTAGTCAGTTGGTGCATTTGGTGGTTGGCTGGGGGAGGGCTGAAAGCTATAAAGCCCTCACCTTTACTTCAATCACTTAATTTTTATGCTTGTGAGCAGTCATGGGCCCCTACCCAAGGTCATCTGAAAACAATAGTACTTGAGTCATTGACATTTTTAAGAAATTGTTTCTAAGGGGTGTTTGGAACTGCTGTAGTCTGACCTGAGTCATCCCACACAGGGCCAGGGAGCCTCAAGAATTGGATTCTTCCCAGAGGAATTCTTGTTGTAGCGAATCTCCAGAAGGAAGAATGTAGTTAGTGTATTGCCTTAGATTTACTGTTGGACAGGAACTGGCTTAGCTTGAACTTTTTTGGATAAAGTAAATTTGCTTTTGGCAGAATTTGTGAGAGAGACCACTTTTGAGGAAGGTATGATGATTTTGTGGGGAGACTATGGAATTTGGAGCCAGATGGACTTAAAGCCAGTCTTTACCACATACTGTGTGAGTTAGATATGACACTTAACCTTTTGGAGGCTCATTTTTCTTCTCTAAAATCAAATGAAAGTATGCAATATCACTGATTTAGTTAAATGTACATTTAATTTTAAAAAAAATAGTTAAAATATTTAGTTAAATGTACACTTAATTTTAAAAAATAGGTAAAAATACTCTCTACAGAGAGAGTATCCTCCCACTGTCCAAATATTACTGTATTACTAAGTTGAAAACTTTAACCTCAAACATTTTCAAGCTTTGGAAAATAAAATGTAGTCATTTATTTTACTTAAAGTCATGCTACTTTTAGTTACAGTATATATGATGAAAACAATATAAACTATAGCTATAAATGAAGCACAATCTTGAATTATTAGCAATAGAACAAAAACAAGACCTCCTGGTATAAAATAGTCTCTGACCCAGTGGTTAAATGTTTTTCACAGCTGTTGGGACATCTCAAAAGTCCTGCTATCTTTATAAAGCACAATTTTAGCTTTCTATGTTGCATGTATGTAACTATGGTTACTCATGCTGATCAGAGAACAGTTTATCTATGTTTATTCCTAGCATCTAAGCAACTTTACTGATACTATTTTATTTTGAGAGGGGGGGAGGTATCATTTTCTGTTAGCTGCGCTATTTGCCAGTGTACTCACAGAAAGTGGAGAGAAGAGAGATGGTGTGGCTTTCTATAATGCCTAGAGAAATCACAAAGTCATTCACAATTATTTATAGTTATTTATTAGGTATCATATCATGCTCTATAGAGCAAAGATGTGTATGAGAACAAAAATGCCTATATTACCTTCTAAATGAATTTTCCTTCCCTTTGGTTTGGTCTTTCTGATCTTTGTCTTCTCTATAACATATCAATGTCTTCTAAACTCCACACATGTAATAACTGCATTCATATCATTAGAAATTTTCAGTTATGGCTTTTATCAATCCCTTATATGCTTATATACTTGGCTCATCTTTCACTTAGAACTTTGAAAAGAAACTAGTTTTCCACATATCACTTCAAAATATACAAGGGTTGACACCTACAGTGAATTTATATGATAGTATTTGGAATCTTCTTGAGTAGTAAAATGCTCTGTTTTATTTGGCATCTCCTGTTGGTCAGTTATTTTGAAACCATTTATCTGCTTTATATACTTATTATTGGTCATTTAATTGCCCTCTTCAGTAGAGAAATACCGGCTTATTGAATAAAACTGAGTTGTAGTTCCTTGCTTTTTAGTTCATTTTCTATGTTGAACATGAAGTCCTTGTCAAATGTCTTCTTCCGTTCTATTCCTCTTCACTGTCTTAATACTTTGATGAATAAAGTTATTTAATATTAATGAGTTACAATTTGTAATTGTTTTCCTTCCTGGTGAATTTTTTTTGGCCCTGTTTAAGAAATCTGTCCATCTTTAACTCATGAAGATATTCTTTTCTATTTGTGCTTGAATCTTCATTGCTTTACAATTCATATTTTCAAATCACAGTTCTCAAGAAATTGATCTTTGTTTATTATCATAAATCAGTTACTTCACTGTTTTTGTCTCTTCTGTTCCTTGGTCTCTTTGTTTTTGCATTAGTACTGCACTCTCTTAATTACTTATTTATCTCACAATACATCTTGAAATCCATTGTGCATTCTCTAATTCTTGTTATCTTCAAGAACTGCTTGACTATTCTTGAGTTTTTATGTTTTCTTATAAATTTTAGTACCAGATCTTCAATTTCTGCTGAAATACCTGTATGGATTTTATTTGATTTGTAAATTAATTTGGGCATATTGGAACTTTCTTATTACTGACTCTATAAACCATGAATATTTATTTAAACCTTTTCAATTTCTCTGTAATGTTTTGTGTTATTGTATAGAAGTCTTACACATCTTTAGTTAGATTTATTCTTACACATTCCAATTTTTATACTTTTGTAACTGTCATTATAAATTATTTTCTAACTGTTTTTACCAACATATGTAAACACATACAAATAACTTTTATGACCAACAACATTGATAACCTCATTCATTGCATCAATTTATAAATAAATATTTGTGTTTTCTACATTCACAACCATGATTTCCAGTTCTTCCATATTCTTTTTCCTTTCACTATTTAACCAGATAGTGAATGAATGTGATTTTAGTAAACCCTCTCATTTCATTTCCAAACTCTGGAGCAGCTTTTAATATGTCACTGGTAAGTATGGTGTTTTCTATAGTTTTTTGTTTGTTTGTTTGTTGTTTGTTTGTTTGAAAAAACCCAACTGGCAGAGCTTAGCTGGATCCACCACTTGCTGTTGTGCCAGTCTCAGGCTCTCCTGTAGAGGCAACACTAGATTACACAAGCAGCTTTTGGCTTGGCCTACTGGCCACTGTGGACACTGACTGGAGTAGAACAGCAGGCCATCTGTGGCCTTATGAGCTCTTGCCCTATCCCAGCCTCCCACTGTAAGTAAACCCTGTCATCGCTGCCCGTGAGCCTGTGTTAGGTCTTGCAATTATGACACCTGTGAAGAACCCACGGCAGTGGCCTGCCTCCTGTCTTTGTGCGCTTGCAATCTGACTTTCAGCACTCTAGAAAAAGCTTTCTTAAGGTACTGAAGCCCCCTCCTCCTGTGTGTTTAATGCAGTGAAACTTTTGCTACCCAAAAGGTGTTTTTAGCTTCCTTGGTATTTGACATGGGTAGATAATTTGCTTTTCATTTATTGTTTTTTTAATTTTTATACATGTTATATGTAATTATTCATTTTTGTACAGTTTGCTTTCTTTGTTTTCTGTAGTTTTTGTAGCCATTCATTCCCAGGTTAAGAAAAGCTTCACCTCTTATTAGTTAACTTAGAGAGTTTATAATGAATTTCTGTTTTACGCTATCAAAATTTCTGTCCACTTGTATTGTAACAGGGTGGTCCCAGGAAAAGGGGAAGTTCCCAAAATCCTGGTTCCACCCTAAGTGGGTGGAGCTGAGGATAAGAAGATTTCTTCAGAGAGAGAGAAGAAGAAGGGAAGATGGAGAACAGCAAGGAGACCTGGATGGGGCACGTGGAGCAGAGGGACATGTGAAGAAACTGTGCTTGCTTTTTGGTCTTGGA
>JAGFMF010011861.1:7835268-7889489 GCA_019455555.1 Galemys pyrenaicus | reverse complement strand
TTTTGTATGTTTGTCTTAATGCGGCGGATGGCAGAACCCATTCAGAGAGGGCAGGCTTGGGGGTTCTGGGTGCTCCTCTCCCTGCCCTGTAACAGATTGTCTACTGTACCTTTATTATTCTTTTCTCTAAAGAGTGAAATTTCAGTTCTTTGACTGAGTAAAACAGAGGCAAACATCTATCTCATCAGCACGTAGGTGGTTTAAAACATTTATTTCTTTTAAATACTTCAATAAAATCCTCCTCTTTTTTGTACTCTAATCTCCACCACCATGCATTTTTTTACTGCCCATTTTAGGAGTACATGATTCCTTCACCTCCTTATGGTTTGCAGGGTTCTGTGCCATGAATCAAACCTCTTTTGGCTTCTTCATTCTCGTCTTCCTTTCCCCCAGATCAGTTGATATTTCATATTTAACTTTTTGTAACTTTCTGTTATTGACTGCATTCACCATCTTGCTGTTTTTCCAGCTTCCACAATTCTTTTTTTCTTAAATTTTTAAACTTCTTTCCAAAATTATTTACCATCCATTTAAATTTTTATTTTTAAATTTTTTTTAGTCTTCTTATTAGGTGACCAGATTTAACAAATAAAATTACAGGGTACCCAGTTAAATGTGAATTTGAGGTAAGCATCAGATTTTTTTTAGTGTAAGTATGTTTCAGATATTGAATGGGGCACACCTATAATACAACATTATTTGCTATTTCTCTGAAATTCAAAGTTAACTTGTCTTTCTTGTTTTACCTTGCAGTCTTATTATGAGTACATGCTAGGTTAGTTATTGTAGGTATAGATAATATAGCAGAGATAGAAAATGTTCAAAATTCCTGCTTAGGAGTTTATATTTCTTTGGACATGAACAATGTTACACATTACAAGTAAATTACATATTATGTTAGAATATTATGAAGTGAAGTGGGCTAATGGATAGCAGATAAGGATTGTGATTTTACTTTGTGTATATTGAAAAGGGTGTCAATGAGAAAGTGACATTTTAGCAAGCACTTAAGATACATAAAATTTGGGCAGAAAAAGGCAAGATTGCAGCTAATATATTTGAGGCAGAAAATTAATGTGACCTAAGGAAGTTAGCAAGAGTGGTAAAATATAGTTAGGACAAAAGCTGGAGCCAGACCAGATAAAGCATGGTGTATCAATTGTGAAATCAGTCTCCTATTAGTGAGGCTAGAGGCAGTGTTTGAACATGGCTGACATTGTTAAAAGGGATGACACGGATAAAAGAAACAACTTGACTGCGATTCTCATAATGGACAGTAATGGGTCAGGTGAGGGCAAGGAAGAGATTATTACTATGATCTAGGCCAAAAACCATGGTGGCCTTGCCTACTATTTAGCAGTGGAGGTGATAAGAAATGAAAAAAATATAAATATTTGCAGATTCAGTGGGATTTCCTCAGACTGGACATAAGAATTAGAGTGAAAGTAAAATCATTGATGATGTTAAGGTCATTGGTCCAAGTAACTGAATGGTTTAGTTCTATACTATTTCTCCTCTATTTTAACTCCCTCTTCTCTTATTTTTATCCTCATTGTTTTATGCTTCATTGATTTACTGGAGCTTTAGTTTGGAGCAATAATAAACCTGTGTTTAACTCAACATGTTTATCCAGAAATCCATATAGTTATTTTGATAAATTAATTTTACTTAATTTTGATTTGTGTGAGGAAAAACACCTCTGGAATTTTACTGGAATGTGATACTTTCTTTTTTAAAAGGAGAAGGCAAATAAATGTCCATGACCAAAACAATGTGGCTCCTGTCCATGTAACACATGATTAAAGTAGAATTTCCTTGTTGTATTTGGTTACCATGGAGAGGCTTATATTTTGTATCCTTGAGGCACTGCTAAAATGATATCCATGAATTAACTTCTCTGTGATTAAACTAGTATATTTTTGTATTTTAGAATGATTAATGAAACTCATCCAAGAACTGTTAAGTGACAAAGAGAGATAACACATATGCTACATAACTCCACAAGAAATTAGAAATAGTCTAATTATTAAAGCAGAGATTTAACATGGAGAAATATGAGAAGGGTCCATCAAAAGAGCTGCATAAATACATGAATTGTTATAATCAGTACTTTGTTAATTAGTTTTGTTTATTGGTTGGCATGGCAAGGGAGAGTTTCTTGCTATTATTGGGTAGTTTGTTTTTACTTCTGTCTTATAGAACAAGTCAAAGCTTAATTGGATTTATTTCTTTTAGGTATTTCCCATGTTCCCCTGTCCTTTCCATGGTCAAAATTATTAGCTAAAAATATTAAAGAAGTAATAGATTACCATATTTTAAAATGACATACTGTATATATTCTTTATATAAAAACCTAAAACTTTATAAGAGATACCAAGTAGTTTGTAGCATTAACCGGGAGGGTCAATATGATGATATCAAGTTAAGTTGTGAATCAGTTATACTTTCTGAACAAATTTAAAACTAAAATTCTGCAAATGAACAGCGTCCTTAAGTACAAGTTTGTTCTTTTCAAATGGTTGATACCCATGACAATTATTAAAGAACCAGAATATTCAAATTACTTCATAATTATGTGTGGCATCTTTCCGTCGTGCTAATTGGAGTTCTGTTTGTATCTCCTGTTGTCATGTTTCTCAAATTGGAGTAAACATGGAACCCTTGCCAGGTTGCCAGTGGTTGATATCCCAGATGAATAAGGTGATACTTCCTGGACCAGGCATCTTAGAGTTTTTGTGAAGACTCTTTATAGTCAAGAAGGTGTTTTATGGTGTAAACATATACAAGAAGACATAAGATAATTTATACCTGATACAAATGCCTTTAGATTATACCTCAATCTAAGACCCTAGATTCCTACTATTTGGGTTCTTTGATATAAATATTTTTGGAAGTTTCAGGAAAGTTCTTGTGATACAGTCTTCAGAATATCTGGAGTCAGATACTGATGACAGCATTCCCCATGAATCTTCTAAAGGTGCAAAATAATCTAAAGTGATCCGTAGAGCCCATTGTAAATGTTTATCCTCCTAAATTGGTCAATCTTCCTTCTAACAAGAGTATGCCTACTTTTGTCTCAGATAAATCAGTTCTGTGTTTTACGTGCTGTACAGAATATAATTATTAATATATATATGAATTAAAAGCTTTCCCTATGAAAAGACTCTCTTCATATGATATCTTTTCACTTTCACAGCAACCTTCTGGGATAGGTGCTATTCTTGTCTCTTTTCTAGATGAGAACCTGGGCACAGAGTGGTCAAGTTACATTCTCAAAATCACAGTTCTGTCACGTTATGGGGCAATGTTGGAAGCGGTGTGGGATGAGGGAAATATTATTCAAAGTCCAGGTGGAGCAGTGAGAAGCCTTGAGGAGCTGGCTATACAGGAAGTAATCTGCAGCCCCATTCCAAAGGCAGTCTTGTTATTTATTAACATCAGGTACAAAGGGGCAAGAAAGTAGGGAGTGTATATATGTGATGCATATGGAAAACAGTTGTTGGGGCTATAAACCAGGTGGAGTGACCAGGGGCTGTTGCCTGGGGGTTCCATTGTTCCCTCTGACCAAAACTTTTATTTTAATCTCTGTCTGCTATTTTCAGCAGATACTGGTTTCCCAGTATGTCCCTCATACTAGGACTTTTGCCCTTGGTGAGAAACCCCTGCCTGACCCTACACCTAGCTGACAAGCAGGAATTCTGGGCACCAGGGCAATATTCCTGAGAGTATGGAGGGCTGAGGATGCCACAACAGTTTATAAGAGAATGATCCAGGATTTGCTAAGAGGTCGCACCTTTAAACATTAATTTTGTTTGGAATAACCTTGAGTTAGCAACATTCTTGTTAAAACAGCAAGTAAAATATTTATGATCATGGACAGAGGTATGACTTATGCAGTGTGATGTGACCCTGATTCAGGTTCCCCAAGCAGCATCGACTTACACACAGTCAGAGCTGAGTGGTCAACTCCAAACCAATTACGGTTGGTGACACTCGTATTCCCTAGCCACAGCCATCAGCTTCCAAATTCTTGACGTTTATGGCGCATGCTCTTCAATTGCTTTCTAACATTCCTCTCTTGTGTAAACAAGAAAATTCTATACTAGCCTTTAAAGTGTGATTGATGGATTCCACTTTACATGGGTGTGAATGAATTTTAGTCATGTGCGTTTATCTCAACTAAGCCTTTCCATTCAAGCTGTTGGTTTTATCTCTAATGGAATGATTTGAGTCCATTAAAATAACAGCCTCAGTAACATGTGGAAGACAATCTGAGGCCCTTGAACCAACTTTATATCTTCAGGAGTTACCCCATTTGATGAGACTGAGGGAGGGTAAAGATGGCATAGAGGAAAGTTTCTTTATACCAGGATACTCTTTATATTCTATATCTATCAGGTATAAATCACAAAGTTTCTTTGCTTATTGTGACCTACTCTCCTTCAGTAAATTTAATGATAACAGTAGCCATCAGTTGTAGCAACAATGTTCTGGGGGCAGAAGAGCATACATCCTATTTCTATCATTTTCTTTCAAGACTGGAACAAGTGTCTAAGGCACATGGATTCCTTCCAGACACTGCCCACCAGCTCTGTCTGTGCAGAGGCTTTAAAGGCAAATAGCTCAAACCTCCTGTGCATTCTGAGCTTGGGATGTATTTGTGGTAACTGCATAGTAGCTTTTATACAGAAAACTGTCGTGACAGCTTGGAATGCCTGTGTCTTTTATATTAGTTTGAGCTCTGATAAGACATTGCTGAAAATACAATCATCATCCTTATCAAAGAGGGGCTACAGTGGATGTTATCTTTTGCCATATAGTTTTTTTTCTGCTTATATGTTTGTCTTTTCCACTAGACTCACTGAACTCATAGGATTTGTTTTTTTAAATCCTCAATGCCTAGGCACAGAAATTATGCTTAATAAATGTAGAATGAATTAGTTAAATAATGATGGCGTGAATGCATTTATGTTTGAGTGTGTATGTAATTTTAACCTTTATAGGAGTTTGTGTAGAATTATTCTCCAACAGATTTTACGTATAACACCACAAGGCATCCTAAAAGTCATCGTTTATGCTAATAGAATAAGATACTGGCCAGGTCAAAAATGATCCTGTTATTTATCAAAATTTTAGGATTTAGATTATTAAAAAACAATGATTGTAGAATATTTTCCAGATGAGCTCTAATTTGAATAGCTCTAATTTTTTAACAGATCCACAAAGAAATTTCAAACTGGCTTTTCTTATTTATGGTTTGTATTTAAGAATGCACAGTAGCCCTTCTTTACTTATTGTATAACTCAGTTTTATAGTCTTTAGGCTATCTACTAGCTCTACTATCTTTCTGATCTAATACCCTTCCCTTTTCAATATGCATCCTGTCTTCATGTAAACAAGCACCATTAGTAATCTCCTGTTACCTAACTTGTTGAACTCTTTGTACCTTTGTTCCTGCCAGTCGTCCCTTTTTAACAACTCCTCCCCAAGCCTTCCTCAACCCCACTCGACTTTACCCATATTTAGAGTTCAGTTCAAATCCTCCCTCCACCATGAATCTTCCAGACAACTTCTCTTGCCATCTGATTTTTCCATTTATTCATTTTATGTCAAATGATTTTCTATCAGTTTCTTTTCTGAGTTTCTAGGTCATATACTGTATACATGGTTACAACTTTTTTTCATGTCTGTTTGTACTAGATTGATTCATTTTCTCCCCAAATATAAACTCTTTGAAAGTAATTACTGTGTCAAACATCTATCTTCTACAATGCCAAAAAAAAGAGCTAAGCTCATGAAAGTATACTCAGAGTGAAGGAAACAAAAATAAAAATAAAGAAGTGAAGCGATATCAAAAGAAAACACTTTAGCACAGTAAAGGAACAATTAACAAAATCAAAGGGACACCTGCAGAATGAGAGAAAATATTTTCAAGTCATATACCTGGGAAAGAGTTAATATCCAAAATGTATAAAAACTCATACTCCTCATTAGCAATGAGACCAACAATATGATTACAAACTGTGCAGTGGAACTGGATAGATATTTTTCCCAAAAAGGCAACCAAATAATCAACAGGTACATGCTCGCCATCACTAGTCATCAGGGAAATGCAAGTCAAAACCACAATGTGACATCACCTCACACCTGTTAGAATATCTATCCTTAAAGAGAAAGGAATAGTAGGTGTTTGGGAGGATGTGCACTGTTGGTATGAATGTAAGTTGGTGTTAAACTTTGGAAAACAGCAAGGCTTTTCCTCAAAAAATTAAAAATGTAACTTCTATATGTTTCAGCAATCCCACTTCTGTTTACATACCCAAAGAAATGAAAACAGAATATTGAAGCAACATCTGCGCTTCATGTTCATTACATTTCACCTAGCCAAAGTAAAGAAGCAACGTAAGTGGCGATCTACAGTTAAAGGATAAAGAACGCACACGTGCACATGAATATTATTTGGTTACAGAGAATAAGGAATTTCTGACATTTGTTACAACATGGATGTATCTTGAAGGCATTATCCTAAGTATAATAAGTCAAAGAGAAAGGCAAATCCTTTGTGGTGTCAATTGTAGTTGGAATCTTAATATTTGAAAAAGTTGAACTTACAGAATAGTAGAAAAGTGATTAGCAGGGTTAGGAGGTAGGAGAAACATGGGGGGTTTGTAAAAGGGTCCAAAAACTCAGCTGCAGGATGAGCAGGGTCCAGGAATTGTGATTGTAGTTGTTAACATTTATCATTGAAATTCAGAGAGAACTTAATTGTTCTTACCAAAAAGAAAATAAAAAAGATAAAAATGGGAGGTAATGAATGTGTTAGCTAACTAAATAGCCAATGTGATATACATCAATTCACTGTGATGGGCACTTTAAATATCTTATGATTTTATTTGTCAAATATAATGCAATAAGCTAAAATTTTTTAAAAAATGCATCTTGTTGGCAGAGCCAAAGTTCTTATTTATGTTTTTTATCGACACCCTTATTGATACTGTTCACACACATTTTCTCTTGCTTGATAGCCTTGAAAAGTTAAAATTACTTGTCAAAATCCTTTTTATATATGGCCCTATCTTAGTTATTACCTTGTCCTATTTGGCTAAGACATAACCAAATGATATTCAGACTTGTCTGAAAGGAAATTTTGTCTTTTATTTGGAAACTTACTCAACTTTCTGCCCACCAGATGTCAATGCTTCTTTTGGAAACCCTTTTTGCATGGTTTCCCGTCTCATCATGCAAAGAGCTCAGGCTGTAGTTTACAGATCTTCACAATTCTGACATCTGGAGGTGACTTAAATCCAGGAAACTGTATGGCCACAACGAAATGGATAAACAAGGAATATACCAAAGATCCTCCTATTGGAGAGAGTATTTTCCCCAATGTTTCACTTAGATTTAAGAAATGAAATGAGCAGAGAACAGAAGGGTAACCTTTAAGTCTGAAACAGCATTTTTCCAGGTGCAAGCAAGGATGTGAAATTGCTGACACTAGCTTTAAAAAGTTTAAATGGTAAAGAAAAGGGAGATAGTACCAGGATGGTGTTTTTTAACTGAGCTAAGATCAAAGCGCATTACTTCCAAGGATAAAATAAGTGGAGGTTTTGGGAATAGCTGTAATTATAATATGATAATTTTCTGAATTTTGTCTACTTTCTACTGATGCTTGCCTCTGTTTGAAGTGAGATTTATTTGAAATGCCTATGTTGTGAAAAAAAATAACCATTTTTCTTTAACATGATAACACAATTTTTAATAGGAAAGGCCATTTCTTTAGCAATTGAATTGCTGTACTACTAATTAGAAATACCAATTTTATTTTTTGTATCTTTGTATACTTTTACATACTGGAGTCATAAGACACCCCTCAAAAAAGAGTTTAGTATGTCTTGGTGCACTTGCCATACTGTAAGGTATCACGTTAGTGGTAGCTATCCTGGGGGGATTTCATTTCTTGGTTTGAATCCTACAAGAATTATTGTCCGGATCTTAATTCATCTATCTATTTTGGCAAAGGAAAATGGACTAAAGACCTAATTATTTTCTGCTAGTACACAGAAATCATAAAAGGTAGACTGAGCCTCAAGGATGTTTCCAAATCACTTCAAAACCCTGCCTTCACACTGTTCATCCTCCACTCTGCTCTGAACTAGATTGCCTTAGCACTTTTAAAACAGTCAAAATACTAAGTCTGCTCTCTTTAGACTTAGATTTTATAGGTACGTGAGTTAACATCACAAGTACAGTGATGAATTGCACTGTAGAAAAGGAATCAAAATTTTACTTAGAGATTTTGGCAACAGTTGATGAGTGATTCATTGGGCAGGAAAAAGGTGTATTCAGGACAAGATTGACAGGGTTGTGAGAAACACACACACACATGTCAGGAAATTCAAATGATTCTGCTCAATAAAAATTCTTTGAAAAATACTTTTAATTTGAAGAGGATGTCACTAGTCACGTGGATATGTTTCTTACAGGGCAGAGTCAGTTCCCAAGCATTTTTATAGCCACTTGCATAACTGCTATACTTCAGTAAGAATGAGAATTAACATGGGCACTCATATTGAAAGAGGGGAGGGAAGAAATTTTTTTAAGTAAAAAGTGGATGTGGTATAATAAAATGCACTTGTAGGGTTCTGGACCAATACTCCTAAGACATATACAGTGTTGTAATAAATAGTACTTCAGTAAACTAATAAAAAAAGAATGAAAGCCCAACTATATACTGTTGAACAGGAAGATTCAATTTAAAAACATCTTTAATGGTGCACTGGTGAGATGGTGATGGGGAATACATGGGGATTACAATTAATGGCAAGTATATGTAAATTTTAAAATATTTTAATAAAAAAAGGAAAAAAATAATAAAAAAATAAAAACATCTTTAAGGTGCTAAAAAGGATGGTAAGCAGATCTACTGAGATCATTTTGCAAGTATAAAATGTCGATTCATAATGTTATATACCTGAAACCAAATGATAATGTCTACCAATTATACTTTAATTAAAAGATACATTAGTGTACTTTTTAAGTTTAATTTTAATAATTAAAAGAATTAAAGCCCTGTTCATTTTTTCACAATATAGGATTTCTCCCCTCAGGTGTGGTCACCGTAGTTGTCAGCATCAAAGTTCCTACTGTCTTCCACCGACTGCCACTATGTTCTCTTCCCCCTTGTTCTCCACTCCCACCTTCCCATCTCCTGAGTGTCTCAGATCTAGGTTTTGTTTTCAAGGTCCAGTCCTACAGTGTGTCTTTGTCTGATCCTTTGTTTTGTTAGTATACATAAATCTTTATGTATTCAACACATTAAATGAAATTAATACAGTCAAAGTTTGAGTTAGCAAACAACGTACTAAACTCTTTTTTGAGGGGTGTCTTGTGACTCCATGACCACCACAATGGCACTTCCTTGAACAGGTTTATATTTCTTAGACTAAGAGTCAGTTGACTTAGGACAATGGTTCTAATCACTTTCCTGTAACTGGATTCAAGAATACAATGCTTTTGGCTACACAGTGTTAAAAGGTAAACTAAAGCACACTAAAATTCCCAAGAGTTTGTTTGAGCATTCATTAATTCAAATTGGGCAGTAGTAGAAGCTGGGGGAAAGATTTTTATAGAGAAGTCACTGAAACAAAACTGAAAAATAATTTGGTTATAATTTAAGCAGTTGCTTTTTTCGAAGAAAACTACTTGACATTTTGTGATTGGTTCTTCTGAAATTTCATTTTCTTGGACTTGAGTTTATTAATAGTAGCTGAGCTTTTTATTCATTTATGTCGGTCACTGATGCAGTTAAAAGACACCTCAGTCTAACAGCCTCCTTTTGGAAATACATTCGTTAACTGCTACCTTTCGGTATTGCTAGATAAAAGCTATTTTTTGATAATTTTAGAACTATGATTTTCATGGCAAATATGAACCAGAATTCAAAAGTCTTTACCATTACTGTTCAAGGTTAACATCATTACTTTACATGTAGATATTTCAGTATACCATAACCTATGAGCAAAGTTTATTAGCTCTAAGGCACTAGAATCATTTGAACAGTTTATTCATAAAAGCACACAGCACCCAACTCCCCAACTGCCTACCTGGTGATTCAAGTCAAGGAAAGAATTGCAAACTCTCATAAACTGGAGCTCACTGCCTTATGCAGTTCAGTGGAGATGGGATAAGAGGCAAGTTATTGAGGCTTAAAAGATATGAAAACCCTTTATAAATGTATATGGTTACCACAATCAGAGGCCAAATCTTCATCATATGCCTTCTCGTTATCTTGTGGCAGGAATGAGAATTATTTCCAGATCCAGAAATGAAAACCTCAAATCCCCTTTACAAATATGACAGTATTTACTGAAAGTTAAACCATAAAATGTTTCAATTGTAACTGTCTTTATGTTTTTGTTTCTTAGATGGAACACTTATTGGTTTCTTTTTTTAAAAGTTTCTGTTTCTATATAAACAATAGAATAGCAATATGGGATGTTTTTCAGATTCACTTCTTTGTATGGTAGAAATTTTCTGAAACTGTTTCTGAGGTTTTTTATTGATTCTGTGAACTCCATTTGGTGTCTTCTATAATGTGTTTCTAGTTACTTCTTGCTGTTGGTTTTCTAGATGTCTTTCTGAACATGCTTCTACATGAGAATGCTCCTGGAGAATGCAGCATAACCACAGATTTGATGAAAATAATGAGTATTCCTTGAAAAGCCAACTGTGGGAGAAAGGTATTGTTCATCTTTTTTTTCACTATTGATGTAACTTCTCTCTTTCTTTTTTTTTTCCTCCTATGAAACCTCACATCATTCCTGAGAATGAGAAACTCATAGGCTAAACATGTAAGGCTTTTGTGTGTGTGTGTGTGTCTGGAGGAAAATTTTGTCTTTTAAAATAAAATAGTTCTTACCATTCAGTATTTCATTCCTGGGACTGTTTGCATTCTTTCCCAGTGAGCTAAAGCGATAGGCACCAGGACCTATTTATAACAGCAAGATGAGCTATTAAACTATTTGGTGCTGGGTTAAGAATAAAAGCTTCAAGTGATTGGATGAATTTCTGTGTGCCTCCTGCCTGGCAAGCATCTGTGACCCTTTAGGGGGAGGTGTGGCTATATGTCAGGTTTGTGAGAACCCAGTTTAGGCACAACATGTGATGTGAAAATGGAAACAGTTGGATTGAAACCATACATGGTGAAGTAAAAAAGATGCTCTTTCTTGAGCTGTTACTGAAATATGCCGGGGTTATTTCAGTGCTTGAAGAATAAATAGAACTGGAGGCTCTGGAGGATAATGTTAAAATATTTGAGAGGGCTCTGTGAATTTTCCCAGGCAGTATCTCTCTGTCAATTATATTTTCACTTTTCTTCTGACTTCTTCCCATGCAACAAGGTCTAAGCCCTTTGTGAGTGTACACAGACCCAGCTGCTTGCTGAAAGACATGAGAGAGGTTTCTGCTTAACACTGAGTTCCTCTGCATGACTGAGGATTGAAACTTTGAAACCAAACATAAAGAAACACACAATGCAACAACAAAACCATCAAACAAGCACAGGAAGACACTATACATTGTTTGATAAATCATGATAAACTCTGCAGAGTCTTCCAATGTGTGACCTGGGTAGGACATTAAAAGCCCTTAGTCCAAGCTCTCCTTTAGATGAAGAAAACAAGACACGAAATTAAAATAACTTGTCAACAGCCAAGCCAGTTATTGACAACCAGAGTCACTTCTCATGGCTTCCTGTCTCCTAGCACAAGGGTGCCCTTCACTGGGAAATGCAATTCAACAGCACAAATTACAACTGGAAAGCATGTCTAAAGGGTGTTAAAGCAGCGCTGTCCTTTGGCAGTCTAGACTGATAGAGGCTGTGGCCCGAGGAGCTGCTAGGCAGCCAGAAATAAGACACAGCATTTCAGTATTGCAAATGCAAAGGCTAATCTGGTTTTCGTACCCCCAAGGAGAATAAACTGGCTGGATATTTTTTAGGAAAATTTAGCCATTTAAATTAAAGGCTGAGTTGCTATGAAAAATATTTTTTAAAAAAACCATGTTTAAGCGGTTATAAAAGATGACTGGTCAGGGGAGACAATCTTCTCTGCATTTTTGACTTGTTTACGAAGCATCGAAATATTCTTCAAGTTGTTTAGGCATTTTGTACTGTAAGATACTGGTCTATTTAATATAGTCTATAGACTATAATTAGTCTATTGAAATCGACCTTCCCAGCTAAACTTAACTTCCTAGTGAAAATATATGTGAGAAATATGCTTCTTTCTCTCTATAATAGTATTTATTTAAATTTACATTTTGAGTTACCTGCAGGCATGAAGTCAGATCCGCGAGCAGCTGGTGTCTCAGAAGCACAGCTCCAAAGCACAGCAGTGTGGAGGGGAAGCTCCATCCACAGGGTGGTTTCTTCATGCCAGGGCACGAGAGAGGAGCTTTTCTTCTCATTCAACACCACAGAGTGATCAGGCTTGCACTAGAAAACAATAATTGAATCTACCTCAGTTTGGGTGAGGAATTTAAAGCTAAGTCTGGTAGTCTTTTCTGTACTCAAATTTTCATTATCTTAATATTGTGGAGGTCTTCAGAATGGAGAAAGGAAAATTTCCATCAACCTTTTGGTTGATCTCAGCAAATCTCTGAGTGGATCAAAAGAAATTTGGTATACATCTATATACATGTATATGTGTACACACATACATAAAAGATACTAACACAGTGGTTTTAAACCTGAAGCTTATTTTAATTGATACAGTTAAATTATCCAAGGGAATATGATGGCATTTGTATCACACTACCCCCTGACTTTAATATGTGCATTGATCATTCTCTCCACCCTACAGGAATCACTTATCATTTATTTTCTTAAAAGCTCAAAAATGTCATGCAACTGGCAACTGATAAGTGGCTGAGTGACAGACATTTATGGTCAGATTATACACCTCTCACCACCAGGTTCTATTTCCTGATATAAAATTGATACTCCTCATTGGACCATGGAAACATAATAGCTTTTATCACTCTGCTGGTTGTGTACTAAGATTACCAGGTTTTAAGTTTGTGTGGCTGATGTTTTTGAAACATTTTATGAAAAATCTTTGCAGAAAAACTATCCTATGTTCTTTGTGAAGAGAAATCAAAATAAACTGTTTGCAATTGCCCAGCACCAGTGATTCATGTGAAAGATTATTATCTTTGGTGACAGAAAGAACACACAGCGAGAAGCCCCCTAATAGGATCCGATCTGCCCTATCCTGGCTATGAGATTTAGGTCAACAATTTTATTGGGATACATTGTTTACAGTTCCTTTCTATCTCTGAAATTCTATGATTCCTTACAGAACCTTCCCTTTGAATATCTGGTATTGTTTATTGAAAAGGTCTGTGTAGTTTATATCACAGGAGAAAATAATAGTATCAGTACATAATTAAGATCATATTTAAGAGTTCCAAAGTCCATGGAAACACAGTTTCTCAGAAAAGCTGTAGTGGCAAATTGACAGTAAAATGACTGAGGTAAATTATGAAAATAAATATGCAGCAATTTGTAGTGTGAAGCTCTCCTAACTTCCAGTGTGGTGTTAATGAGACACATACCTAATGAAGGAAGTATAAATCAGTGCTTTTATGGAATAGAATTTCTGAAGATTTTTCCTCCTCTTTTCTGATGACAGTTCCAGTGCAGGACTAAAGCCCTGGAAATTGTCCAGTATAGTTGTCATTTTGAACTTCAACCCAGCTTTTCTGACCCCACATTCTGCTGTGTAGGGTCATTTCTTTATCATTATCTATTTCATAAAAACTGAGCAGAAAGTTATTTATCTCTGTTCGCCATTCACTGGCAGAACTGAAACCAGGGTCCAGCTGGAGATTTTGTTACTAAGGAGCAAAATGATAAGAAAGACATCTGTTTTTGAAATATTTAAATTTAACACAAAAATGTCAATAAGCCGCTTGAAACTATCCTACATTTTTTGGTTCAATTACTGCAGGCAACAATTGCAGATGTTTTTGCTGTGGTCATTGAGTTTGCCTGATCCTCCTTTGCCCTTAATTCATAAGTGAATTTAAGATTATAAACAGATCATCACAGCTGGAAAAAGAGACCCAGTAGTGTCAATTCATAAAGATAGAATACCATATCATATTTTTCTCTATAATCACAGAAGCACAAAGTAAAATGCAGAAATATATGCACAGAATTTCTCAAAACTTCTAAATCTTTCCTACCTCTTTTAATCTCAATTTGATAAGAATGTTTTAGGATCCTTCTGTGAAAGGCAAAATCAATTGCGATAGGAAATTCCTTATTAGTTAGGAAAATAAGAACCTTGTGACTGAGCTAACAAAGTCATTTTGCTAGTATTAAAGCCACATACAATTTTGCTGTAGGTGTGATATTGTACCTCAGAAATCTCTTCCATTCAGCCACTGTCCTAATGAAGGAAACTTGTTCCTACAAAGAAGACTCAGACTAGGTTTGCAAATAATGATAATATTAATGTGTATGTTGTACTGGATATCACTCACCAAGCATTCTGCACACATTTCATTTTTAGGACGGGAAATTTCTATTTAGTCTATGGCTTTGTGTGTGAATAAGCCAACTTTTTACTCAGAAGCCAAGGATGGCATATTTTTTCTATCTTGATTATTTTCTTGGGATTTCTGGCATCCTGTTTAGGTTCCTGCTGCTGGCAGGTGGAGCTCGTCAGCAACCAAATGATTCAGGAATTGAGATGCTCCGTAAATTCCCATCTTAGGAGGTTATAGGAACTTCCTCTTTTACATATACCCACAAAACACCAGACCTCAAAAAACAAACTAGCTTTTGTAGGCCTCGCTGTAGAATACTTTTTATAAGAGATTCATGCCACATTTTCCTCAAACCCTTTTATATATATATATATATATATACATATACATAAATTTATGTCAGATGTGAAAAGAAATACATATCTTTTAACATCTGACATGAATATTACCATCATAGATGATGAATACTATTCAGGAGGAATTATTTTGTTAAACTGGAATAAGCACAGACCTTTATCATAGGAACAATCTTCAGATACCCCTTTTCTCCCTTCTCTGCTGTATCACTAAAGAGAGTTGCATAAAATATAAGTGTGAAGTCTTGTTGCTATCGACTGAACTTTGTGCCCACCTCCCAATCCATACATTGACACCCTACCCCCAATATAATGGTATTTGGAGATTTCGGAATGTTTGGGAGATAATTAGGATTAGATGAGGTTGTGAGAGTGTTGGAATTAGTTCCCTATAAGAGATACCCCCTTCACTATTTCTTCTACCTCTGACAGCACTAGTCTGTTGTCTGTACATCCTCATGCATTAAGGCTAGTCTACGATAAGAATACCATGTCGTGAGGTCTCACAGTCTAGCCTCTCTGAGATGATCCTAACCTACCCTCTAGTTGAATATAGCCACAGACACCACAGACAAGTCAGAAGAACCACCATGCTAAAGATGAGGAAAAAATGATAGCTATCATTCAGCATTATGAAAAATAGTATATCCTAGCTAAGCTACTGAGTTTTGGAGAGTTTTCTTATACAGCAATAGATCAATTAATTAATACAATATCTGACTCTTTAGTCCCTTCTTACGCAAGAATATAGTCCAAGTTATGTACAGTTTTTTTTTTTATCCCTAGCTAAGATAATGGCATACGGGGAATCATTTCAGTGTTTTCTTCCCTTGTGCTTATTCCCAGAATGCTCATAGCACTCTGAAGTACAATTATATATACAGAACATGTCAAGCACCCAGGATCTCAATGTGGATATAAAGTAAGAACAGATTAAATATATATAAATGAAGCATTTTTATGCTTTACAAAGAAATTGAGGTAGTACTATTGTGGTGGCACATTATCTCTCTGAAAGTGTCAGAGCTCTGAAAAAAACAAGGGGATGCTAGTGAAGTAGAAAGCTGTGAGTCATGATTACTTGTGTTGATTTTCCTTTGAATGGGGAAATTTCAATTTTACGTGGAAAAATTGCAAGGCTGCCTCTCACATTTACACAAAGAACTGTCAAGTTATACTTACTTGGAAACCATCTGACTAACCCCAAACTCAAATTTCAAGTTAGTCATTTGAGTCAGCCCAGCAAGTGACCAGTCTCCTAGCGAAGTTGAAGCAGAATTACCGTATGGGGTTGTCCAGGTTACCTCAGGATCATACATAGTCTTTAAAAGGTTATTATTGACATTTTATCTGCTTTTGTTTGGTTCAAATACTCCAATTTAAAATTAAAGAATGTATTATTGAAAAATACCAGGTGGTTCCTCCCTTAGGAGGAACATAAGGGAACCAAAGGAGGATCAAGGAAAGGAATAAGAACAATAATAATAATAACAATAACAGCAATAAAGACACAAAAACCAAAAATGAGGAGACAAGGACAGACTGGGGACACTTGGTGGGGAGGGGAGGAGGTTGATGGAAGATGGGAGCACGAGGGACTGAGGTGATGGTGCACTGGTGAGATGGTGATGGGGAACACATGGGGATTACAATTGATGGCAAGTATATGTAAATTTATATTAATAAAAATTTATTAATTATAATAAAATTTTAATAATTATTAACAAATTATTAATAAATTTATTAATATAATAAAATTTATATTAAAATTTTTAAATAATAAAATAAAATTAAAGAATGTATTATTGAAACTAAGGAAACTTAATCAGGACTCATAAAGAAAGGAACCTTCTTTTCCTGAACTTGAAAACTAGGAAAATTAAGTTTATGTTCCTAATAGATTCAGAAAACAAAAACACAAGGAAAGATTTAAGAGGACCCAGACACACGTTTTACATCCTCTAACCAGAGGGCAAATGGTTCTACTCCCTTATACTCTGAGAGTAAATTTGTTCACATCTCTCTTTATCTCCGACCAAGTTAATTGCAATGTGGAAATGCTACCAGCACATAGGCTGTGAAAAGCCATTGTTTTCTCTGAAGTAAGAAACTGTGATGGTCTTTCAAGGATTAAACTTTTCTATGGTTTAAGATTTTTGTAGCTGTGCTATAGTGAATATGTCTCTGCCCCAACAAACCACCTCCCACATACCACAACCTCCTTTTCTAAGCTTCATGACTTGGGAATAGAATCCTCTCACTTTAGGACCTATATAATTTTTATGAAAATAATACTGGTATTGACTAATCCTTAATACTCAAGAAAAAAGAGTAGCCTTTACACTAGCCTAACCCTGGAGATTTCATACTGTTGGTAAAAGGAGATTTTCTTCTTCAACCTATTAATTGAATAGCAGTACAAAATATAGAGCGCAAATATCCCTGTCTACTCTGGTGCTACTTCTAAAAATCTTCCAGAGTTACTGACTTTTCTAATTTACTTGTTAGCTGGGAATTAGAATAATAAAAACACAACAAAAGAAGCAGATTTTTCCCCATGAAGAAAGATTACTAAGCATATCAAAATGCAGACTTAGTCCCCAGCATTAACAGTTTCAGCCTGTGTTTTGAACTCTGACACTATTAACCTTACATCTCAGCCAGGCCTGGCTTGCTCAGAACCAGGTCTTCTTTAACCTTTGAAATTCATACTCGCACCCCTACCACCCTACACCCACTAGATATCAGTGAATAACATCAAACTGATTTTCTATTTTTTTTACTTTATTTTATATATATTTTACATTATTTTCACTTTTTTGCATTGTATATTTCTCATCCCTGTGATATTCCCATCACCAGTTCCCCCGTGCACCATCACCACAGTCCCTTGTGCTCTTCCCACCCGTTTTGTTCCTTCTCCCTCCTCCATATTACACAGCAATCAAGAAAGATAAACTCATGCCATTCACAGCAACATGGATAGAGCTAGAAGGGATTATGGTGAGTGAAATATGCCAGAAATAAAAGGGAAAATACCAGATGGTGTCACTTACAGGAGGAATGTAGAGGAAACAAACAAGGAGCTAAGGAGGGAAAAAATGAATTATAATAGATAAAAAATCAAAGTCAACAGAAAACTATAAATCAGAGAAAGGTTTTCTGTTTTCTCTGAGTAGGTTGCACAATGAGGTGTAAATCACATAGTATCCTTCTCCAAAGAAACTCACTCTTTCAAACTGTATAAATAAAGACACTGCTATATAAGTAGCATTTTAATTCAGAGACATGGAAGTGAGGGTTTCAGCCAGTATTGCTAGTTCTTGTGAGGGTTGGAAGCAGTTAACACTGGCATTCCTAATTCTCGTCTGGTCCATTATTTAATCTCCAGTGCCTCTAGGAAAACAGATTTTATTTTGATCACTTTGATGTTACTCATGGCTGTGCCAGAGGGCCTTGTAATTTTACGTTTGGCTATCCTGCATGTGCAATATATCAAACAAATTCAAGTCCACTCATACCCCACATTAAACGTGATTTCATTGCAATTATAAGAGTAAAGTTGTCTTGACCAGTTGATGTAATATTATTTTTTGTTCACATTTAAGAAAATATTTATTCATTTCCATCTGTGGCTTTCATTTTATAGTTTGGAGCCAGGACTTTTTTTTTTTTTTTTTTTTTTTTTTTTCAGATTTCAATCATTTCTGTAGATATTTAAAAATCTCCCAGCCATTGGCACTGTGATATAATGACTAGTGAATAAAATGGCCTTGATGATTTTAATTTAATAGTAGTGTATATTTCAAAGCTTTAAGAATAGAGCCATTTATAATGTTTTGATTTTTTAATAAATGCATGCTTTTTTTGTTCATTGCAAACTACCTTCCTGAATTTTCTGTCTATTCAGCTATCTAATTTTTGAAAAATTATAAAATACAGATGACTATTTTCACATTTAATATAAAGTTATAGTTCTTATACTTAAGGTTATTTATATTGTCCATTCTCTGAAACACTGATATCCACAGTTCCAATTGGGTTGTCCCTTTCAAATATTAGGGTTCCAATCCGGTTTCTAGAAAGACACTTCTGGATGATGCTGCCTGCAACCTTTCAACTGTGATAGTTCCTCTAGAGACTGTGTATGAGGAAACTTCCCCTTCATGTTTCTCCAGACATTCTTATTAACATCTGAGTCACAGTGCATCATATTGCTCCACTTTGGAAAATGATGCTAGTTCTAACTATGGGATGCTCTGAAAAGAAACCCAAACTCAAGATACAAACTAGTCCTCAACATGGATTCTGCACTGCAGGCCTTCTCAGTTCACAAAATTCAGACTTTCTCAGACACACTTGGTTGAGAACATTTTTGGAATTTGCAAAGTGTCCTTAGAGTTTAATTGAAAAACTTCTCCACTGTGGTTCTTGGTAAATCTCTCAATGGCCAGAGACAGAAAGAAAATGCTTTTATTTTTCCCCTCTATTCTGTCTCATATTATTTGGATGAAATGTACTTCCATTACTTCCATATTGTATTTCTCTCCCCTCCCCCACCCCCCAGAACATTTTCTGTATCATAGGGGTTGATGTTTCATGGTAAACTCAAAGTTTCAGGGCTTACTTTAGGGGAACAAATATATCATGAAAACTTAACTTCACTTTCAAATACAATGATTTCTCTTTTAGCTAAATTATAGTAAATTTCATGATGGATCATATGACATGGAAAGGATATGAAATAAATCTTTTTTTTTCCTGTTTCTGTCTTAGAGTGCTAAAGACAAACATGAATTATACTTCTATTCCTACCCACATTGCCTTTTTCAAAAAAATTTCAAGTTACACCTTTGGTGGGTCTTAGTTTGGGGATGTTGATAGAGTCAGTTTTCTTCCTTAGAAAACCTGACTATAGAATTTCTGTACAAAACTCTGATCATGCTGCCACCCTCAGAGGGTGCCATGGAATTCACAGTGACAAGAATGTTTTGGAATGCTGGCAAAGTAGCAAAAACAGTGTGTCCTCTCCACACATTTAAAAAAATAAAGGTACGGAGGACATGGCGTACTTCTTATTAAAGACTTTGGAAAACACCACACCTCAGTAAACATTCCTCAGGAGCTGAGGAAACACTCTGGTCAATGGCTTACCTCAGCAACCTTAATCCTGGTTTTAATGAAGCAGACAATAGCACAGACACAATGCCAACCATGGAGGAGATGGAGCCCAGGGCACACAGGAACCCTCTTTAAATAAGCAGTGTCCTGCTTAGGAACTTCCCGTATCTTACTGTCTCAAAAGATGCTTGGGCTTTGCCACACCCTTCTCACTACATAATCAATTCTTGGTGCCCCTGAATGATATACTTAGCAACTTCCTCTATTTTTGATCTTCAGGACTCCTGATGGGACTTCCTTTGTGGATCCATAGTGGCCATTTCCACTCCAACTCTCTTGCCCCGACACTAGTTTATTTCTCTCCTTCCTTAGTTTGAAAATGCTGGTATCGCCATTCCCTGGGACAGCAAAGAGAACCAAATATTCACCTTATAGTGGCATCACCCATTGTACTTGCTTTTCATTTCTTAAAATTTCTATCTGACGTAACCACTGAGAGGAAAAGATTTCCTTAAGAAGGTTTCCATTATTTTTGAGGGACTCTCTAATCTGTTCCATTGGTCTAATTATCAAAAAGCTTTGGCCTTATCACTATTATTTTATAATATATCTTAATACCTGAAAAAGTAAGTTGTCCAACTTTATTCTTCTTTTCCAAGAATATTCTGGCTATTCATGAACCATTACATTTCCATATGAATACATTTCCATATGAATTCCATAAAGATTCTCTATGAACATTTTTTCTACTTTAAAATTTTTCTGTCAAAATTATATAATGGTTTACCATTATCCAGAGGATAAGTTCCAAGTTCCTTGCCATAGCTTAGAATTTTCTTAGAATTTTGAAGATTAGTAATGAGACAATTATATATCCACAAGTTGCTTATATATTGAAATATTCACTTTTGTAATGTGTCTATTTAACCTACACCTTCTAAAAATTGGAGTATCTGCCTTTTCTGATTTATGAGTCTTTTTTTTCTATAAAGATATATTTATCTTTAGTAAGTTCCCTCTTCTCATTACTTACCAACCTTTCCTTCTCAGTTTATATTCTAGAAACATTAAATTATTTATTGTATACATGTACAAAAGTTATTTTCGTTATTCTGCATCCTTTACCCAGAATACCTATTCCATTCTTTCTTAAATTGGTCAACTTTTATTCATTGTGCAAAATTTAGGTCAGAATAGGTTTTCTTTCATACTTTCTTCCCTGTGTCCCTATCCTGAGTCTCACTTCTGTGACACTTTGGGCTTATCCTTCAAAATATACCTTAATATATTGAAATTACCTTTTTGTTTGTCTACTTGATTTTACGTGTCTTCTTCAAATGTTACACCTTCTATAATTTCTCAGTCACATCAAGTGTGCAGCAAGTCACTCAACATTTGACAGCGATCTCCAATCTAGAGAATTCCTGGCCAAGAGCAGATGCACAATTTGAAATCATGTTTGTGTTTTCATGTTTGGCACTAAGTTTTGCATCCAAGACAATTAAGTGGTACAAAATAATATGTGAGATTTTGCAGTGCTAAAGGCTCCTGATTTTCTAAAGAAGCTTGGACTGTAAATCCTAGTGGGTATTGCTCACTTGGATAGAATTAGAGGTCTACTGCCTCAGAAAATTTTACCTCTTTAGGAAATTGCTAAGGAGGAGAAATACTTCAACCAACTTCTAATTACTAATGGAAATGAAATGAATAGCTTCACCCCCTACTCTTACTGCATTCAAATGATACCCAACATGTTTAAGCACTGCTCTAAACACTCCTTTATGCAAATTATTTATATACTCTTTCATCCCCCCAGTAGACTGAATTGAAATCCTACATAGATAAGAACAAACCATTTCTGATGACTTAGACATCTCTACAGTAGGTCATCATTTTTCTGTATTTACACTTCTTAATATAAATGATATTTAACCTTTGTTTATACATTGGAGGTGAGCAGATCCAGTAGCAAATGGATTGTGCCACCAACCAGAAGCTGTTGTTTCTTGTAGTGAAACTGCATTCTCCCAAATAAGTGTTTCATTGAAATGTTTGCTTCAGAATGACTCTGTTCTGCTGCAGTGAGAAGAGACTTCCAGTTAAAACATTTAATTAGTTCCCAATTTAGACAGTCAGAATGATCAGTCGGCCAGTATTTTGGAGCCTGAGTTTGTACATTCCTTGGGATTGGTGAGTCTTGCCCGATGGATGCGGTTAACTCTGAATAGTTTGTATGCAGTTCACATCAGAGAACAGGCTTTTCCCCAACCCCTTGAAGGATAGCAAGAGAAGGATTAGGAGAAACTGGGTGGCATAGAGATAGTACTTATGTCTTCTCCCTAATGTCCCCACAGAAGCGTAGAGGAAGGGCATCTCATAGTCTTGAAGATGTAGGAGCTAGCTCAACTGAAGTGAGCAGTAACCTGGTTTAAACTTGGTAGACTGTTTTCACTCACTTTCAGGGTAGCCCTGACCTGGCTAGTGGCATCAGACACACTGTGTATTAAGCAAATATTTTTACCTAACACACACAAGTTGCTGTTAGAGCTTTTGTGTGTATATGTGTGTATGAATGTGTGAGGTGCAAGTCTGAGAAATTCTTCAAACTAGTCTTTCTGTTTATTTCTGTGGTGTAACTAGCATTTTCTCTGTGTCTTACTACATGATAGGAAGCAGTAACCCAAATGCTTTATTTAGTTATATTAGCCTAATGGGTTTATATTGCTTTGCTGAGGCAATGTCTTCAGCCATTTTAATTTCATTCTAGTTGAGGGACCTTTGAGAAGAGGGGTACCTTTTGATTATTTTCTTTTCTTCATAGAGCTCCATCTCATCTGTCATTTCTCTAATCCTAGTATTTAATGTTCTAGGAATATCAAGTAACATAGATCCCTGCATTGTCTGTGATATTTCCATATTTCTGCTTTTGACTCGTCCCTTGACTTACCCAGAAATTTCTTGCTCTGTCTTCATCTGCATAAGAACTATTCAAATGTTATTTCTTCCAGGAAGCCATCTCTGAACCCTCTGGGCAGACTCAGAGCCTTTCCTATGAACTCCCCTCTGCTATCATAATTAGCACAGTTCCTGGAAGAGATGATCTCCATATCAGCAAGTGAATGCTTTGACAAGGAGGGCAATAGTCACAACTTAATTTGAATTATCTTCAATGTGTCTCTGTTTACCTATTTATGAACATCTTAAAATCAGGGACTCTATTTTACTCATGTTATGCATATTTGTTTTCCTGGAGTCCTGTCAAAGCCTGGATGGAATATTAAGGGTGTTCAAAACTCATGGGAAACCTTTTACTATCTTAAAAACAACTAGAACTGGAGTCCTTCTAAAAGGACAATACAACTTCGTTGAAACATTTCTCTATGTCAGAATTACCCATGATGCTGAAGCCAAAAACTCCAGGTAAATTTGTGGCCACCCACTCAGGTCTTCCCACCTCAGGCTGTTCAGCTGATGAAAAGGAAAGTGTTGGTGATTTACAAAGCATTTTTGCTAGTAGGTACAACAACCTCTTGGAGCTTAAAGAGACTGACACAATCTGATAAAACAATGTGAAGAAGGATTTCATGAAGAAGAACTTATAGAAGGAAATTTTGCTAACGTGAAAGATTAGCAAATAGAAATAGAAAGCAAAGAAAGCTAACTCCTCATGGGGAGTCATTTGGACAGTATCATAATAGTACACCCACTGAAATTATGTTTTCTTTTCACATTTCAGTAAGTGAATTAAAGAAGAAGTAAAAACACATGTTAAATGACTCAGTAATGCATATTTGTTTTGACATATGTCTCATTCAGAGCTTGTTTTCATAAAATAAGTTTTATACTTGGCAATGAATGCTTGAGTTGAGTATAAAAGATAACATTCTGGGAACACTTTTTGAAATTTTTTGATCTCTGTTTCAGAAATTAATACAAATAAAAATGAGAATGCTTTACCTTAGGGAACCTAAAACCTTGAAATATATATATATATATCAATTTTTCTTTGCTATAATCATTCTGCAATACAGTAATTATTTTCTTTCCTTGTCTTCTATTATGCAATGCTCTACTTACTGTCAAATAACCAAGTATTAAAACATAGGTCCTCATTCAAAATAAGTGTGGAGGGGTTGGATGTTAAAAAACCAAAGCAAAAATAGTCTAAAACAAAAGTACACTTGAAGAATAACCCCATGGAAAACTAAAAGTAAATGAGAATAACTTGCTAAGAACATCCGTACAGTTATGTGGGTGTATAAAGATGACAAAATAAATGATTTTATCAGATTTTTAATATCATGGTTTTCTGGGATTTTATAATAGGTTGCTTACTATTGTTCTGAGAAAAGCAATCCTACTGTTCACTTATCTTCATGGGAAATAAAATTATTCTTTGAATAATTTCAAAATAATAAATAAAATAATAAATCTGGGACTAAATTTTCAGACACTCGAAGATATTTTATTGTCAAATACGTGATGTGCTTAGAGAGAAGGAGCTGTGAGCTTCAGTCAGTACAAATTTTGGCGAGTCTTTGTTCACACAGTTACAACACAAATCCCAGGTTTTGACTTGTGCTGCAATAAATTCACACTCACATCATACCTGTTAATATGCATGAGCTGAAAAAACAAGGCAACCAAATAGAATATAAATTGACTTGATCTTCAATAAATTTCAGTTGCATTCTCAGGTTTATTGCAGATTCAAACATTGTGCTTAGTGTTTAAATATATATTGAACTGGTGATAATAAGATGGTCATCTGGCTTGAGAGGTTTTCTGACATTCTCCAAGAAATACTATTTATATATAAAAATAAAAAGATCACTTTCAGTCATTTTGGTAATTGTTGTAAATGATACATTTGAAAATATACTCCAGGTGGTTATAGTAATGACATGGAACACTAAACACTGTCACTTGAGCTTATCGAATATATTTTAAGTCTGTGCTCTGAAATATTTCCCTCTTGGACAATTGCCTACATTTGCCCTTTTCCATTTCCCACTTCATTTTTGGTTCAACAGATGTGGCAAATAAACCTTCTTGTATTACTTCACTTGTAGCTTCCGGTTTCCCACCTTCAAGGCAGCATTGGCAAAATCAAAATTATCTTGTCTGCAAAGAAGACATCCAGTAAGGATAAGGCTTGAGGCCATTGCCTTGAATCATGCTAAAACATAAGTTTTGTATTATAAACTGAGAGTGTGTCTTGAAGTTTATGGGCCTGGGAACTATATTTTGGAAACGGTTGCTAAAGGCATCTTTATATGATAGTCTAGTTTTCCTGCCTCTTTTAATTGCAGTTATCAGAGGACACTTTTACTTATCCCTATTACCAGCCATTTTTCTAGATGCCAAGATTGCATAGATTACTACTGCATGTTACTTGAAATCAGGTCTGTTGACAGTTGGGTTATGTTTAAGATTGTAAGAACTTAGTGACAGTTTATGTTAAGAACTTATTTTGGGTTGTGATACAGATTGTGACACCAGAGTATTAACATCTGCCTTGATGCTGCTACCATTTGGATGCATATTTGTTCTGGCCTCCTAGTCCATCCTGGGACAAGTCCTGAAGATGTTTGTCTTAAGTCTACCTCTATTGTTTCCCAATTTATTTACTTAGCCACTGGTCTGCTTGAGTGAGTTAAGAATGTGCAAGTCATCTTTAATATTTCTAGGATTTTATCAGAACGAGAACATTTCATTTAGTATTGAGTTTAAGCAGAGAAAGAGTAAACAGAGGGCATGGAGTTAACACTCCAAGGCGTCCAAATGAGAGAATTATAATCAGTTTGAAGAGACGAAAAATTATTTTATACTTTCTGAATACAGCTAGAAAAGACTGGTCAATGATCTGTCAAGTAGATCTGTCCTCTAGCTGGGGCCCTGCCTGTAGAAGGCAGTGACATGGGCAGGAGGGTTTGGTAGAAATGAGGTTGAGCATACTATAGCAGTTGTAATCACAAAACAAAAAGAGTGATCTTTCAACCTTTAACCTCAACATTTCTTCACACATTCTTGATATTGGGACTAAAGACGAGATTTTTATTTGATAAAAATCTTCATCTACTACTTCCTAAATCGTATAGACTATTAACATGACTTGTTTTACAGACAATTTATTAGACTGTACTAGTTTTCAGTGAAAAATAAAACCACACAGTGTTTATAATAATGATAACTTAATGGGACTGGCTCAGTCAGAATGATGATGTTATAATAGTGATTATTTTCATTGAGAATTTCTAAGTGCCAGGCCCTGCAGCAAATACTTTGTGTACATTCTCTCATTAAATCCTAGCAATTCTTTGTTTGTAAAGGGAAAAAAAAGTCTAAAATTTACATAGTCACATGCAGTTATTCTAATGTTACTTATTTTTACAAATGCATCTTAAGGTTATTAGTAAATATTGAATTATTTTAGGCTGTGATAGATTGTACTTACTTACAGTTGCTAACCTATTGGTCAAAGCTTAAGAATTTAATTTGTGGTGGATGGCTAAAGGAGATAACTTTTCTCAATTTAGTTTAGGAAAATAGTTTTCCTCTAAATTTATTTGAACCCAATCTAGATCTTATTCTCTTAAAGTGTTTGTGTTGTGACATGAAGGTGTCTGATTGTTTTGAAGACATTAGTAATTATACAAAGAAAAATCACTAAGGAGTCACAAAATCAATATTCTTATATGGCAATTTCAGATTATACTTATTGAGTATAAAAATGTTTTGGAATCCATTAACCAGAGCATTAGTTTCTAAAAGTTCTATTAACCAGGGTATTTAATTCCTAAAAGAAAACTGTTTCTCTTTCATTCTATTGCATAAACTTGTCAAACTCAGAGAAGTACATTAAATAATCATTAGAACTATTGCTAAACTGTATATTTTCAAACTTTTTTTATAAGGAGCTGTAATGTTTATGGCTTTGTTTTGAATTCCTTTACATATTACTTAAAGAAAACAAAATAGGTAAATAACAATGTTGCATAACCAAAGTTAACAGGAGCAAACAGGACCCTCCATTTAATCTCTGAGCTACATCTCTCTTTCCGAGTTCCTCTATTTCATACAGTGGGTGCTCCTCACTTTTTTCCTTAGCCTCATGATTTATCCCTGATCTTATCCCAGTCTTTTCAAATGTCTGAGAGGAAAGGAAAGGATAAAGTTAGGTCACCTTCTACAATGAGAGCAGTACACTATCTTTGGAACCAGGGTGGATGGGTAGCCCCAAAAACAAAACAAATGACTTTTATGAGACCTGATTCTTTTTTTTTTTTTTTTTTTTTTTTACAATGGTGTCCCTTGAATCTGTTGCTGAATTCTAAACTGTGCCACATAGGATGAAACTCCCCAGCCAAAAGCAATCAGATGACAGAGGAACTATATGCTGAACAATTCCTAGATTTCATATATCATTTATGATTGCCAAAGCCCTTCTAGAGTCTCATGCTATAAAAGCATACATCCATTAAGGGCTGAATATTGTGTTTAACTCTTGAATATGACAGTTACTCTTTTATATTTCTCTGGCCCACACTCCTGATCCTTCCTCACCCATATCAGTATAAGTGGGTAGAAACAAAGATGGCAAACTGAGTTGAATTTCATGGTTAACTCTGACTTCCTTAAAAGAGCTAAGCAAAGTGCAAGTTGATGCAGTTTTGTACATGACGCACCTCTCCGAAGCTCTCTAATCCTCACCCATGCTGGGAGCCACGTGCAGGGTCATCCAGCTGGTGAGAATAAACAACCATTCAGGGTTTTTGGCTTTCTCTATGTGTGAGTCATGGAGGGGTACTTGTTGGAGTGTTGAGAAAAATAAACACATGGCAGCTCTCTAAAGACTGTTTCTGGAAACTTAACAGGAGGGAACAGATAGCCATTGTTCAGTGCCTGTAAAGTATTAGAAGCCTGGATTGGGAAATGCAAGCATAGGGAAGACCAGACTTTTAATAGATCAGAAATTGAACATGTTTGTAATAAACTAAAATTCAGCCAGTGGTGATGAAAGGGAATTTTTTTGGTGAAAAGATACAGTGGTGTAAGAGCAAGAAAAGAAGGGTCAAGACCAAGGAGATGTGTCGTCCAAAGGGATCAGGAATTCTTATAATGATACAAAACACTGGTGAAAACCTGATTTCCCCTGAATAGACTTGATCATGTCTGTGAGAAAAGCAAAATTGGTAAAGCTCTCTTGCTAGATGTGAATACAACACTATTCCCACAAGGCTATGGCCACCTTGATAATAGATGGTGTTATTTTGTATATTCTATGTGTAGAATTACCAAATCCTAGTACCTTAAGGAACCCTGTGGTAACATCCTATGTCGAAAGTTGCTCATGCTTTAAGCCTTTTTGGATTCTGCATGACTGCTAGAGCACTTGAGAAATTACCTAAATTAAGCCTGATACTCTCTCTGTACATGAAAGTAAGAGGGGCCCTTACCATTAGCTTTGCATTTAAATCCCTCCATATCACAAGCCCATGATTACTAGCATTTGTAAAGAAACTTGGTTGTACTTAGTATGGATTCAGTATCAGCGCTGGCCTCACATGACCTGGAACACTACTTTCATTCTTTTGAACTGAACGTGGCTGTTCAGTTTTCCCAACATCATTCATTAAAGCGATTTTCCTTTATCCATTGTATGTTCAAAGCTTTTGTGTTATAAATTAACTGTTGGCTTTTATTTTAACTGGTAGCATTTACCAGTAGATTAACAATTAATAATTTAATTGTTTCCACGATGTCCCTTTGAAATTGGGGACGGAAGGGAATGGAGTAAAGTATAGAGAATCAGGGTAAAAGCTATTTGATTCCTCTGTCACCCACTCCACCATCATGGATATCTGTCTAACACTAAACCTGGCAAATTCTGCAGGTCTGTTTTCAAATGCCATGAGGGACATAGGCTAGAGTCCAGGGCATCACCTCTGCCTCCTGGCTCCACTGTAGTTTTCCCTAGAAATCCTACTGACTGTAGGCTGCCTGAGTGCATGCAAACCCATGCCCAAGATTTTTTTTTAATTGGCATAAAATTGCGTTTTGAGAAAAAACTGGCACAAGTTTACATCTTTGGGAGATAATTATAATTATAGACACCCTCCTTAAGTGTCGATAAACTAGACTACTGGTTTCCAGGATATAGGTGTAATAGTCAAGGTCATCTACTTTCCCAAACAAGTAATTGTATAAAGATAACATCATCTTTTTTATATTTCTTCTATTTACTTATAAATAATTTAAAACTGAAAAACCATTTGTAGAATTGTCAATGTAGAATGACTTAAATAAGATATTCATTGTTATGCCTTTTTCTCCATAACATTAGAATCACATAATAATGAAAAGCATTATCTATTCATATTGTTTCCTCCTCTTTCACGTTTCAGTATTGTCTCTATTTTCTGTATGACTTGTATTCTGTTTTCTGAAACCGCTTTATAGTCCTTTGCTTTCTGATTCTCAAATATGCATATCTTTCTTGATCATTAATTTATCTGTCACAAGCTATTTTATTTTTCCAACCCCTACTCTCTTTGCTCTCTGGTACTCTCAGTTCAGTTTTCAATATCTACTGGTTTATTTTCATTTTATTTTATTCACTCATCCACTTAGTTTCCTTATATAGCACATATAGTGAAGTTACCCAATATTTATCTTTATTTTTTGGATGATTTTGCTTTGCACAATCCCCTTGAGTTCCTGCCATTTTGCTGCAAATGGCAAATTTGCATCTTTCTTTATATCTGAATAGTATCCCTTTGTTTAAGTAGCCACATCTTCTTTCATCAATTATCTACTAATGGAACAGATAGGTTGCTTCCATATCTTAGCAACTGTAAATAATGCTGCAGTTAACATTGTAGTGCATATAACTCTTTGAGTTGATGATTTTATATTCAGTGAATAGATAACCAGAGTGAGATGGCTGGATCATTCTATTTTTTAGTTTTTTTGAAGAAGGCACATATCCCTTACCATAAGAGTGCACATATTTACATTCCTGCCAACAGTTTGTATGGGCTTATCTTTGCCAGAACTTGTTAGCAGACTTTTTGATGGAGTCATTCTCACAAGTGTGAGATGATATCTCATGTTGGTGTTGACTTCCATTTCCCTTATAAATGATAATGAATGTTGTTGTTTTTTTTCATGTCTGTTGGATATCTGTATATCTTCTTTGAACAAGTGTCTATCTGTCCCTTTAAGGATTGTTTTCTGTATATTTTTATTTAGAATGTATGATTTTTGTAAGTGTGTAGAATCTTTGGGGTTCTACATAAAAATATACATTATCAGACCATTTACAAATAATGATAATGCACTTTCCCATTCTGGATTTGTTTCGTTGTTGTCTGAATGCTTAGAATTCTAATACTAAATTAAATAAAAAATGTTGACAGTAACATCTTTGTCTTATTCCAGTCATAAAGGAAAAGTTTTCAGTTGTCACCATCTTATATTATATTATATTGGCTGTAGATTTGTCATTTGTGGCCTTTACAATGTTGGGGTAAACATTGATGCCTCAAAAGTAAATAGTTTTTATTAATAGTAAGTGGGTTCTGTATCTTGTCAAATGCTCTCTTTGTACCTGCTGATATTATCATATGAATTTTGTTCTTCCTTTTGTTGATATAATTACATTAATTGATTTGCAGATGTTAAACCATCTTTGAAACTCTTCAATATATTCCACTTGTTCATGGTGGATGATCCTTTTGATGTATTGTTAAACTCAGTTTGCTAGGACTTCCCAGAGAATTTTTGCACCTATGTCCATCAGGGATATTGTCTGAATTTGTCTTCTGTTTGTGATGTCTTTGTCTGGTTTTGTTATTAGGATAATTATGGCCTCAGAGAGTATTTGGAAATATTTCTTCTTTTCAGTTTTTTTTTTTAAGTTTGAGTAAAATAGGTATAAGTTCTCTTCTTCAAAGGTTTGGCAGAATTCATGTGTGAGTTCTTTAGTCCTGAACTCTTATTTTTTGCAAAATTTTTATTACTGGTTCTATTACCACAATTGCAATCATTCTATTGAAATTTTTATTTCCTGCCTGGTTCAAAATTGGTAAACTTTAGTTTTCTAATATTTTTATCTATTTCTTCAAGGTTGTCAAGTTTATTGGCATGTAGTTGTTCATAGTAGTTTCTTATGAGCCTATGAATTTCTAAGGTATGTATTATAACTTCTCCTTTTTCACTTTAAAACTAACTTTTATGACGTGAATATTGTTTCTCTTGCTATTGTACTGTAAGATTCTTAAACTATTCTCATTCATTTTCTTATTTATTACTGGCCTATTAGTGTGTTTTCTACAACCATATATAAATATGTTCAAGTTCGTTGATTCTATCAGCTTCCCTTTATTCACTCTTGAGCCCATCTACAATATTATTTGTTATTGTTTACTAGTGGGATTCTTTAAGTCCATTATTTCCTTCTGGATTTTTCCCATATTTTTTCTATCTTTGTTGTAATTCTCTTTGTTTGCTGATTGTCTTTTTATTTTTTCTCATTTCAATAAGCATTATTATTGTTGTTGCTTTAAACTCTTCTTCAGGGCCTCCCTGGTGGCATGGTGGGTTAAGCAACGCACTATGAAGCAAACCACAGCCACTGCAGCACCAGTTCGATCCCTGCTGCCGGCCAGGGAGGGGACACACATGGTGCGGCAGACCTCTCCTGCTGTGCCCGCTGCTCCCCTCAGCAGTGTGTTTCAGTCGGTCTGCCTGTTCTGTTCCCCACTCTGTCTGGTGAATCCTCTCATTGTCCTGGACTCTGGCTTGTACCCCAGCTCTTGCATGCATAAATAAATAAATCTTTTAGCAATAATCGCGCCTCGGATAAACCTCATTGGCTACGATACTGCCACTGCGCAAAGCTAAATAAATAAATCTTTTAAAAAAATAAATAAATAAATAGACTCTTCTTCAGGTTAACTCGTTGTCTGGATTTAGATTTTCCCTGGAGACTTTTTGTGGTATATGCTGTTGTCTCATCCGTTTTAGTTGTTATAGGTTGGGCTAAATAGCTTTATTTCCTTAATCTGATACATTGGCCTTATATTAAAATTACAGCATGTGGACCTCCCTGGTGGTGCAAGGGCTTAAGCACTGCACTGTGGGGCTTGCACAGCCACTACAGCAGCACGAATTTGATCCCTGCCCAGGGAGGGGACCACATGATGCAGCACACCTTTCCTACCTCACCCACTGCTCCCCTCAGCACTGTAATTCAGTACATCTGCCTGTTCTGCTCCCCACTCTGTCTCTGGTGAATTCTCTCACCACCACCCCCTACTCCGTGCCTCTGGCCTCTACCACAGCTCTTGTAAGGGATAAATAAATAAATAAATAAATAAAAATAAAATAATAACTAAATAAATAAATAAAAAATAATAAATAAATAAATAAATACATAAAATAATAAATAAATAAATACATAAAATCTTTAAGAACTTCAGTTTGCAGAATATAATCCTAGATTGTTTGCCAGGGATCCTAGGGTATCTGTTGCTTTAAAGACTGAGGACCATGCACCTATTTTGATGACTGGTGATTTTGTGCCAGAGACGGGTAGGTGCAGAAGCAATGAGGAGATAAGAGATTGCTGCTGGAGAGTATCAAGAGTGCAGCCCTTTTAAGGGACAGCAGGTGCCCAAGCTAAGGGTGTGTGGGGGAGGGGGAGTGGGGGCGGATAGGCAGTCCTTTCCACTTAAGCCAGTTATTCATTCAGGACTTCTCCAATAACCCCAGGATCACATCATGGACCAGCTGTGGTTTATGCATTCTGTGACCTGTAGTTTTTCCCAGAGATGTGGGCTGGAGCAGAGTGATGTAGAAACTGTGGGCTTGGAATGCAGACAGAACACAGTCCCTATTATGATCACAGACAGATGAAGAGGGCATGTGTTTCTCAGGGTCTGTGAGTGCTGTCATGAAGGACTTTGTCCCTTGCAGTTCTTTAGCAATCCTCTCTCAGTGGATTGAGTCAGGGCAGAGTCACAGCCAAGCTCTGTTCTGAAGGGTTTTCCTCTGAGAACTCCTCTGAGATACAACTTTTGTTGTCAAGTTCTATGTGTTTTCAACTCTTATTAGAGATGACACTGTAGGTGGATCTCTTCTCACTCACATCAAGCTCCTTTAACTATGCCTTCCCTATGGGATGGGCTTCACTCCCTAAATCCTAGTTCAAAGGCCCAGTGATAGCCCCCGCCTTAGATAAGTACTATACCAACAGCTGGAAGGGGCCCAGGGGCACTTAATCCTTTGGTCTTGATCCCTTGCCTGATTTCTAGCAGGTGGCCTCTGCCTGTTTTCCTGACTTTCTGCCACAAACTGCTCTTTGCTCAAATCCTGTCTTTCTCTGGAAGTAGAGCCCTCCATTTTTCATACCTGGTTGTGTATGTTCCCCTACTCAATGCAGTCCTTAGGTTTTAAAGTTCTCAATTTGGCATGAACCTTTTAGTCACAAAAAAACACCTCTGTCAGCCAACCATCTCTTTTTCTCTTAGATCAACCTGTCTCAATAATATTACACGCAAAATTACATTGCATATTTTCTTACCATTTTTGTCCTATCATTTTTCCTTATGAAGACGATAGTCATTCCATTATCCTTTGCACTGTTGTTTTTAATCTTTATGTTATTTTGCTGCATTTGTGGGGACCATTCCACCATCTGGCCAGAACTCATGTCCCAAACCAATTTAGATCATTTCTATTGATCTTAATTTTTTCCAAGTTGAAATTCTTCCAATTTCAAAACTAGCTTCCACCAATGAAAAACATCAACTGGTACAAATTTGATAGCTAGTCTCCTATTAGAGTATTCTGTCCATAGTATATAAAGGTTGAAAATCCATTAGATTGCAAATCCATTTAGGATAAAAACTGGGTCTATTTTTGAGTCTCCAGCCAAATGCCATGCCCCAGGGTGATAAAATCAATTTAGAGCCTTGTAGCCAGCATTAAAAATAAATCAAATGTAAGCAAAGAGAAAATATTCCAGTGAATAACTAATAGTAAGAATAAAATTTGTTTTGGAAAATGTTTTAGTATGCAAGCACTGGTCCAAAATTTTAAGAACCTTTGCATTACAGTTAAAGTCATAGTAGACACTTAGTAGTTGACCATGTAAGTTGTTAAAAGAAGACAGGAAATTTGAAAGAAGTCTATAAACTATGAGTGCCTTCTTTGTGACTCTTACTCTTTGACACATCAGTTGAAGTGTGGGGTGTGTGGTTGCAGACTGCTTCATAGGCCTGGTTGACCACCTCCTTCACTTTTTCAGGACATTTGGATGAAGACCTCCCTGCTGGAATTCAAATGCTGATGGAAGCTTGAGGGTACGTAACCCATAAGCCCTACAAAAGGTTTTTAATCACCCAGATGGGGAATTATTTATTGACATAGCTGTTAAATTCCACAACCTTCAATTTACTTCTAGAGCTGTTCATGGGCTGTGCCAGGATTGTGTGAACTGAAGCTACAGAGTTGAATCAGACACAGGTTAGATCTTAGAAGAGCTATTTGTATAAATCAGGTTTTACTGGAACTCAGCTGGGCTCATCCATGAATATTGTCTGTGGTGGCGTTAGCGCAGCCACACAAGTTTGAGCAGTTACCTCAAAGACTACGTGGCTCACAGAATTTAAATAGTTCCTGAAAAACATTTATGAAACAGTTTGCCAATCTCTGATCTAGTAAAATATAAAAATCTGTTTAAAATGACATTTTTTTCCAATGCAATGTTCATCTTTAAAACTGACAGATATATGTAGAACTGTAATATTTTGCTTATTTTTATGACTTAAACACCTTGGGTCACTGATCTAATGGGACAGACATAGAGGATTCAAGAAGTGGCCCCTTTTGAAAAGTTGATGAAAGACTAACAGGACTTTAATGGAATGACATTTCATGTTTTTCCCTATTACACATCACCCTTCCCAGAGTTGGCAGTGTGCCAATATTATCTCAAAAAATTACAGAGCTAAATCACCGACTATTAGGTCAGAGAAGCGGCTGCCCATTATCTGGGTGCGGTCCATCTTCTTCATCTGTCAGGTCCTAAAACTATTGCGTGGCATTAATTTGAGAAAATAATATTTCAATTAAAGTCGTAGTATCCCAATTTTCTTAAAAAGTTGCATTTGACAATTGTAGGCCCCTATTCTTACCTGTCAGCAACACACGAACTGAAAGCAACCTATCTTTGAAGATGTCCATCAGTTCTCCCTGACTCAAGATTGTCGTTGCCATTTACAACAAGCTTACGCTATTATTTTCTTCACCAAAACTTTTTCTGTAATTTCTTTTTAAAAAGTAACACAAGATAAACCAAGAAGTTTGTAAATTTTTTAAATGAGTTTCCTTACATATTTAATATGCAAGCAAAAGGCATGAAATCTGCAGCCACTTTACTAACTTATGGTTGTTTCCTGGCCCCTGTAGAAATGATTAAGATGAATGTCTTATGCCCATAAAGACAAGCAGAGCTTTAAATGTGCTTTAGAACAGGGATCCCCAAAGCAGTAGGAGCTTACCCTAGGAACTGCTCAAGCAAAGTTGATTTGGAGAGAAAATATTAGAATATATAAATATGTGTGTATGTTGTATATATTTTAAGTGTGTATTTTATATAGCTTGCAATTTATAATATAATTATAAAGTAATATGTGTATGTATATATAAAGTAGTATATACATATAGGTGTATACACCTATATGGATAGGTTTTCTAATTTATTTTAGTGATTGAGGCAGCTGATCAAGCCAATATATAATCAATCAAACAAATACACAATCATGGCAATCCAGAAGGGACCCAGGATCATCTCATCCAAGACTTCATTTTACAAATAAAGAAGCTGAAGTCCCTGAAGGTGGAATGATCTGGACAAAGGTGCAGACATGTTAGCCACAGAGGTCAAGTCACTGTTAGCTCCTACTCCAGTACTTTTTCTGCTATCTCCCACTGCCTGCTTTCTTAACTCGAGCAAATGAGAGCAACATGGTGATAAATAATTCCTCTGAAACAGCTGGATGACTTGTAGGACTTCCCCTAGCTTAGCACAAATTTCAACTGGTGGTACCTTAGAATAGTTTCCTTTTTGTGTGAAAAATGGCATCTGACCAATTCCCCCAGTGCCAGTGAGGCCGCATGCTGTTGGGGCATTTTCACTAGCCAGCTCTCATTGGCCTGCATCTAGCTCCTTTTCCTGTGGAAATAAAATATAAGGGCAGGAGAAAGGACATATTTGGTAATGTTATGCTCCTCAGCTTCCTGCTCAGGGCTGTCTCATCTGCAAAATGTCAAGGGAAAAAATATCCCTCCAACTTGGAATGAATTCCAGACAGACCCTGATGCCTGCAAATTTGTCAGAGGGAGCCAAGTCCAGAAAAGCAGAACATGAAGAAGGTTCATTATTCGACTTCAAGAGACGCTCAAATAATCAGACACTCTGGTATTTATGATTTTCCTCATCTCGGATGGTCTGTAGTTCACAACATTCCCCTCCCTTTACCGCTGATTCTGAACTTCCTTTTAAATTGAGCCTCAACAGTTATAAAAAGACTCTCACATTACTTGTAAGCCACAGGCACTACTGGGAGACACTGTCTGTTCACACAGCCTGGTTGGGCTGGAGAAGGGTAGCTCTTTGTGATTATTTTCTGGGGAGGGCAGGCCAGGAAGTAAGACTCACTTCACCTTGACCGCACCGCAATCCTCCTCTACTTAGGACACCTGTGCCAAGACCTCCTGACGTGCACAGCATTTGATATGGTGATCTTTACTAAAAAGCTGTTATTTCATTCTTACTGACTTTCTTTTTCATTTTGGCTCCTATTTTTCATCAGGGGGCATGAAATAAGCAAATAATTTCACCTGACACTCCTGGTTTGTGTATATTCCACCAGGACTGTTTCTGAGGTTGAGTTTTGGGGGATCATAGTCTTTTCCTAGCAGTCAGCACATTTTCTTTCTCTTTTAAAACCATTGCCACATGCTGGCAGAAAGGTAAGGAAACAGAATTTGTAATCCAAACCTCATTAAATTGCTACATACACATTTTCCCTCCTACTTGCTCTTCATTTCTAAATGTCGTGGCATTTGTTTACACTTGGTCACACTAAATCCTTACTCGGGTTCTCCCATAGGCACGAAGGTGTCCAAATATCAGTTTTAGCAAGCAGTGGAAGTGCCCACATGAGGAATGGGGTGTTCAGTCTTAGCATGTGGTCTCGATGAATAAGGGTCTTCTTTATTGCTCTTCTAAACTATCCAACATCCCCACAGTCTACGGTTTGTGCTACTTCCATGGTGATCAGCTGTAAGGTCATAAATATCAGCTTATGGCATCATTGAATGAGTCACTTGGGAGGAAGCTGAACTGGAAATACAAACGAAAGCTTCTGTTGACAGATAGGTACCCTCTTAATCATGATCCTTGTGGGTAAAGTCAAAGCCTTGCCCAGCCAGTGCTCGGCATTGAGTCACAGAACTGGACAGTTCTGGGGAAGCTTGGAAAAGGCCATCTTCAAGGACGGCCAGCTTTTCCTCTTCTGGGATACCCACACAGCTAAGAGAAGGAAGACAGTCAACCAGGGAACTCTTTCTGGTTACTTTCTGTCAACAAAGTCAGTCAGTTTTCATTTTCTCCTCAAACTCCTAAACAGTTCCTTCTTTAAAGGTTTACATTGTTGGTGTTGTCTGTTTCTCAGTCTGTTTCCTTTCATTTTTGATAGCATTACAGTTCCATTTTATCTCTCTTCTCTACATATAATGATCCTCATAAAGGCTTACCTTTTACAGAACAGATGGTAGGACTAGACAATACTAGACAATGTTTCAGTTCATCAGTTTTCTCTATCTCCATTAAGCACTGGATTCTACCAATAGAGAGAATTACACTTTGGCTATTTTTTAATGCAATTCCTTGGGTCTGCATTTCACTTTATAAGAATTCATTTAACAGATCCAAATTTTCAGTTGCAGAGAGCACTATATCCAGAGCAGCTGTGCCCTAGGCTGTGAGGAGCCTGGTCAGCCAAAGAAACAATGCCCTTCCCTGTGTCTACTATCAAGAACTGTTCAGTATTTCTGGCAGCCCCCTCGTCTTTATCATCCTGTCATTTTAGACCTGAAAGAGAACATTCCATCAGGAGATCAGGTTCTATCATTTCACTGGAATGCTATGTAAGACCACAGAAACTGCAATACAAACAAACTGACCACAGTTCAGATTACTGACAGATAGCACATGAACGGCCTGCTCCCTTGTTCCCTCCCAACCAAGATGGAGTAAATGACAATAAGTCAAAAATTCGGTTGGATGCAGAGGTAGTTGTGAAGTCTGATTCTTGGGGAGAAACTTTGTTTTAAATGTATTGTTATTGAAGTAGCATTGTTCCACATCCTTACAGCGTTTGACAGTGTGGGATTTTGGGGAGAATCATTAACATTAACCTGAAAGAGCATATTGAATGAGTATTACACAATTCCAGCTAGAGATGGAGGGAGGAGATGACAAAGGGGTTCAGATAGGCCTCTGCACGATATTGCACTTTGGAATGTGAATTATTTTGTGTCAAAAGCAATTAGACCCTGCAGGCTCAAATTTTGCCTCTCCCTTAAGTATCTAAAAGGATAATTTAGATGGGGGAAGAGAATGGGGAGGAGAGGTTAGGAAGGAGGCTATTCATAATGAAATTTATTATCAGAAATAACATTTTGTAACCTCCCCCACCATGACATGGCAAGCATTTCGTTATCAAAATATTTGTTTTTATAGCCCTGTGAATTACCCTCAAGGCCTTTAAAGCCCCAGGTCCCTATCTTGTTCCATGGGTCTGGATGTCATATATAACTCATTTCATCTTCTGTTTTTGAATGTCTCACGAATGTGGAGATTCACATGCATACAATGTTAATTTATTATATTCATTAACTTATGTCAATTTTCCAGCTGAACAAACCATGAAGAGTAAAGGAAGACAATTCCTCCCCAACAGGAACAAGGTGTCCAATTTCTAAAGTTTTCTTCAAGTCTCAAATTTGTTGAAAATTGACTCCAGGCATTAGGCATGGCTATTAAGATTGTTATTCATAGCCAGATCACTTTTACATAACAAAGCCAGATTCGCTCTGCTGGCTGATAACTGAGAGAATGTTCATTCCATCCTTCTTGTTTCACTACTCAGAACTGCTAGACACAGAGAGGTCATGGTCAAACAGCCAGCAGAAGAGCTGGGTCTGGAGCACAGTCCTTAGGCTCTTGTGTTTTTTACTCTACTATACCATGTATTTACCAATAATAGAAATCTATTTAAGATGTTGTTCCATTTTATAAGAATTTTGTTTACTGGATGAGCAGTACTGAGACAGAAATATGAGAATCTCTGGGAATTGGCGAGGCTAAATATCACAGTTTAGAGGAATAGTTTAGGCAAAGTGCAAAATGTTGAAATGTTGTTTAGATGAGTTCATTTCTATTCACTAAAAAATTTAAAAATTTAAACTCAAAATCCAACAACTTTTTCCTTCACATAACTCAGTTTCATAGGCTTCCACAGAAATTCCTCAAACAAATCTGCTTTATATATGTCTTTGCTCCAAGTTCAGAAATTTCTTTGATATCAAATCTTGAGTTTATTAACTTCCCTTGGAAAAAATTCCATTTCCTCTCTACAGAAGCAAAATTTTACTTAATTTTATAATCCTTTGCTTTGTAATACTTCAAGTGTGTAATGCTGCCAGATGGTCAAAGACATTCAACAGTTTTAATTTCCTTCCCTCCCTCCCTCTTTTCCTCTCTTCCTTTCCGTCTTTCTTATCCTGAAATGTAATCTGTCCATTTCATACGGAAATCCAGTTGCTGTTTTGCCTGTTTTCTTGATGGAAACTGTATTATAAGAAGGGGTTTCTCAACCTTACAGCAAATCAGAAGTCAAACTTCTCAGATTCATATGCTAATGAATGGCTTTAGGGCCTAAATTTTTAATAAATGGGAAGTAAAATAATAATATTAAATGCTAAAACATATAAAGTTGGCACTGGTATTAGAATATCTCTCCTATTTTTATGTTTTAGATTCTTTGTGGGGCATCTAATATAATAATAATCTCACTGGACTCCCCATATAACTAGGCAGTTTTCTAGTAGGTTTAATTTAAGGACTCAGAAAGATATTCTTTCCCATATATTTATATATTTTTTTCTGTTAAATCAATCACCAACTGGAATTCCAAATAATGGATTCTATTGTTCAGGTTAAGATATCAAACTCTTCCAGTTGACATCTGGCAGTGCCAAAGGATTAGTCTATTAGCACCCATGAATATATTAGCTTTATATCTTGAAGCTTAGCATGGGACAAAGGAGAGTGACATTTGATAATAAACATAAATAGTCTAGGTTGATTAGGCTGAAAAACAAAGCCCAGATTGGGCAATAATAATGGAAGATTAAGGTGAGATTAAAAGACAGGTTGCCTAAGAGGGCATCACTATATCGAAGTTCTCTCTACCTGATTTGGGGGATTGCATTCATATTACTTTTATCTCAGACACCCTTAATAGACTTAGTGATTTTTTTCTTAAAGTTCTTCACTTGATGTTAATTGACTTAAATCTCCAGATTGAGTCACAAGTGTTAGTATATATCACTAGATGAGGTTTTATTAGATCTAGACCGCCTTTCCAAAATATATGTGCAAGTAAAAATTTTAAATGGCACAACAAGAGAACTACTAATAGTCAACTTTTATAGTGATTTAGATGTGTTAGAGGAGACAAGTATGGAGAAGACTGTAAAATAATAAAGGGAATTTAATGCATTTCCATGACGATTAAAGAAAAACAAGTCAGGGTAATGAGAGAAATGGAAACAGCACACATTTAACTGCAGGGTGACCTCTTAAAAAACAAATCTCAGCTCAGCCAGGTAACATTTTTCATGCTATTTGTTTCAGATAAAGCAACAAAGTGCCTTTCTGTATAACAACACTTTCATTCATGTGTGTGTACGCACACGTGTGCACATGTGCATGTATGTGCATTGAAGATGGTTTTAGTGAGCAGATATATCCTGAGCGATGCATTATATTTCTAATATAATTTTTTTTAGAGGGAAAGGGCTTTTTTCCCCAGGAGACAAACCTCTTCTAGAGATTGAATATTAGAGATTGGTTAAACCCTGGCAATTTCACTGTAGAGTGGAGAAAATAATAGTGATGGGTTGATGTAATTTAAAATAAAGCTTTTTTTTTTTCAATATAGAAATCTGGATGTCCTCTGTCTAGGTCATCATGAAAATAGTAGTAAATATCTGGACAGGTGAATTTTACTTCTAAATTACGGAATTTGTGTAATAAGAGCTTTTATGATAATTAATTTCTAAATCAAAATTGTAATACATGTAAAAAACACATCCTTTTGAAAACACATGAATTAGCATGCTATTCATGCATCAAAAATTGCTATTTGCTGCTTCTTGCTCAACTTGCTGTTTGTAACTACTCTATACCTACAGTTTATTATTTGGGAATTTCCACAGACATATAACTAAAATGGTGTGTATGTGTGTGTGTGTGTGTGTGTGGAGAGAGAGAGATTTATTTTAAGGAACTGACTTACATGCTTGTGGAAGTTTGGGATGTCCAACATTTGTAGAATAGACTAGCAGAAAACCATCAAAAACAACCCAGGTCGAAGCAGTCAGATAAAGAATTACTTGTGTGGGAAGGTCAGTCTATTTCTACTAGGACTTTCAGCTGGTTGAATTACACCCATTCCTATTATAGAGGGCCATCTGCTTTACTCACAATCTACTGATTTAACTGCTAATCCCATTTTTAAAATACCTTCACAGCAACATGTAGAATAGTGTTTAATCAATACCCAATTACCTAGTTAAGTTTAGATATAAAATTAATCACATGTGCTAAGCACAGAAATAGCATTCTCTTGTGAGGCTTACAGTCAGGCAATATTTATAACTTTGAGACATGTTGCTATATACTTTTAAAAAAAATACTCAAAATTAAATTCATATGGTAACATTCTTGCCCTCACCATCTAATGATGATGCTGATGCTGATAAGGAGAAAGAGGAGAAAGAAGAGTACTTAGCACCTTCCTAGGATTATGCTAGAAGACTTTTTCTGAATGATGTAGTATCCTTTTCTTTATCCTCTTAGATTGAAGGAGTGTAGACTATGATCATATAAAACCTTTCCTTTTTCTGAATGATGTAGTATCCTTTTCTTTATCCTCTTAGATTGAAGGAGTGTAGACTATGATCATATAAAACCTTTCCTGACACTATTAAAAATTATTTTATAACTAATCAATTAAATTATAAATGGCATTAAGGGATCATGACTTTCATTTTTCATTAATTAAAATTATAGCACTTTACAATGTTATATAAATTTCAGGTGTGCAGCATTATAAATTAGAATCTGCATATATTATAGTAAGTCACCCCAAAAATCTAGCTCCAATCTTTACTATGTAATTGATACCATTTGCCCACCCTCCTTTGTCTCTTTCTTTGTGGCAATCTAAAAGTTTATTTTATTTATTCATTTGTTTTGTTTCTTTCTATATCACAGACAAATGAGTTCATAATAGTGTTTATCTTCCTCCATCTGACTTATTTCACTAAGTAAAATAACTGCTAGGTCCATCCATGTTGTTTTAAAAGACAAGATTTCATCTTCAGAGCTTAGTATTCCATTGTATATTTATCCCTCATCTTCTTTATTCAATCATCTGTTGATGAACACTTAGGTTTTTCCAACTCCTGGCTATTGTGAATAACACTGAAATGAACATGGGATGCATATAGCTCTTTGAATTAATGATTTTGTATTTTCTGGGCAAGTACCAGAAATGGGATAACTGAGATCATATAGGATTTCTGTTTTTAATATAACTATAAAACCCACTGCTTTCCAAAATGGTTGCATCGTTATAGTCCCACCAGTGGTGTACAGGGTTTACTTCTGTTCACATACTCCCTGATACTTGTTTCTTGGGTTTTGGATAGTAGTTACTTTCATAAGTGTGAAGTGGTATCTCATTGTTATTTTGATCTGTATTTTTCTAATAAGAGATCATCAATATCTTTTCATGTGCCTGTTGGCCATCTTTGTCTCTTCTTTTCTGAAGTGTCTATTAAGATCCTCTGTCCAATTTTCAATCAGGTCATTTACCTATTTGTTTTGGGGTTTTTGAGTTCCTTGTATATTTTGAATTTTAACCCCCTTTCCAGTGAATGATCTGCAAATAACTTCTCCCATTTGATAATGGATTGTTTCACTGTGCAGAAGATTTTCAGTTTGCTAGAGCTCCATTTATTTATATTTCCTTTTGTTTCACTTGTTGGAATTGAGTCTCTGAAGACATCTATCTCTAAGGCCAGCATCAAGGAGCATATCACCTATGCTTTTATCTGTGTATTTTATGGTGTCACTTTATATCCAAGTTTTTAATCCATTTTTAATTAGTTTTTGTCTATGATGCTATATAGTGGACAAGTTTTGTTCTTTTGTTGTCCATTTTTTCTCCAATACCATTTATTGAAGACACTTTCTGAATTCCATTATATGTGCTTAACTCGTTTATCATACTTTAGTTGTTCATAAAAATGTACACTTATTTTTTAACTTTCACCTGTTTCCATTCATAAAATTAACCAAGATCCCTGAGCAAAAGGAGACTGTAAGGCCCATGATAGAACAAAGTATTGGCTATAACATTAAATACATAGAGGTGATTTTATGAATTACTGACTGTTTATCTGCAGGGAATGTCTGAAAGCTCAAAGTATATATATTGCTTATAGTCTGGCCCACTTAAAAAAATCTTGGATTACCCTGAACATTCTAACTTTCATCAAGCAAAAAACCTATTGTACCTTTCCCATGTCCACTTCGGAAGCACAGAGATTTTTCCATTTAATTTTCAGTTTATTAAAATGTTATTGTATTTTACTTTTTTGAGTGTGCCTACAGTTTATTTTTTCCCCTCTTTACACCTGTTTTCAAGTGCTTGTCATTCTTTATTCTTGGGAGAAAATGACAAACAAGAAATGACAGTCCTGCATCTTTGCATATGGAAACAGAAATAGCTCTCAAAATAAATAGTGGCCACACACAGGTAGCTTCTCCATGAGGTGGCTTGGTGACGTCACCAGTAGACCCTGCCCCACCCCACCCATCTGGGATGAGCACAGTTGGGGCTGCCATTCTTTTAGGCCTATAATTATAGCACAAAGATGAAAGGACATCTGTGAAAGGAAACTTTGTCCAGACCTTTCTCAAAGATACACTCTACTTTTCCAAATTACTTCAATTGTAGGAATGCATTGGTAGAAACCATAGGCTGTTCTGAAAGACATAAGAGAAGACCTGCTGGCATTGTTTTCTCTGGAGTGGGGAGTTGGGAACTCTGGGCAAAGACAAGGCAGAGGATTATTTCTCGACATACACCCCTTTGTACTACTGAAAAATTGAAAGTTTATTCCATGTGCATATATTACTTCCTTAAAATTAGCTATTATCCAACTGGTTAATTAGTTAGTAAAATGTAATAGAAAAGGAAATCCAAATAACTGGAAGCACTTGTATCTGTCTTTGCTTCATGTAGCTAACTACATGATTTAACTCTTATATCAGTTATTTCCTCTTTTTTTTTCTTCAGTGAAACTCTGCATTTAAGTAACACTGACTTCCTTGTTCTTTCTCAGACATGCCAGGCACATTCCTCTCTCAGATTCTTTGCAAAAACTTTTTCCAAAGCATGGAAAAAATCTCGTTTTCATTTTCTGGATGGTTCACTCTTTGTCTACCTTGTCTTGACTCAATATCAGTTTCTCAAAAGGGTCTATTTAAAATTATAAACTTGCCCCAGGATTTCCCATCCACTTTATTTTTCATAGTTTTGATTTTATTTTAAGTGCATGGTATATTTAATGTCTTTCTTATTCTAAATCCCAATACTAGAATTGAGCTCCATGAAGATGGTGACTTGTCTGTTTCCACAGCATCTAAATACTGCCTGATAAGCATGGGTTGTCAATAGCAAGACAGGAAATCAAAAGGTCCCTACATAATCCACATAAAATCTGTATATGCTAATTAAGAACATTAGCAACAAATAACTGGTTTTTTTAGATAAATATTTGCCCATTATGTGTTTAAATTCCTTTCCTTTCCAATGTTACCTTGTCTATAAGATGAGAATACACTAGCACTCATTTCATAGAACTGTTATCATGACTTAATAAAATTACATATACAGAGAGAGGGAATTTAGAAAAAGTGTCTAGGTAATCTTAAGTGCAGAGAGAGATAAGGAGAGATGGAGAGAGAGGGTGGGAGTTCAGAAAAGTGCCTGGGCCATTGTAAATGCATAGTAAAAGATATCTGCTATCATCATCATCATCACCAAGGCCATCATCATCACCATCACCTTTACTCTTTTCCAAAAAAATATGGCAGGTAGGAAACTTATATGTTGGAATTAATTCTTTATTCCCCCTGCATCTACCCTTCTGCCACAGTGTCTTCATGGGTAGAGTGTGTGGTTCTTCCAAACTTTAATTTCTACTTGACAAGGTGACTTGTCTTGGTTGACAGAAATGAACTGAAATGACAGTATGCCAGTTCAAAGCATAGGCAAGAAAAAACCTTATATTTCCACTTGCACCTTTGCTCTTCGCCATTTCCATGAGTTGCCTCCCAGATTGCTCCTGCCCTTCAGCCTAAGCCCCAGAATGAGTAAATATTCTCATGCATACTCCTTCCAGCACACAGAGCTACCTCTATCAGTTCATAGAATTGCAATGAGAAATAGTTACGAGCCAAATTCAACTTAGACCATCTGAACCCCCAAACGCAGATGGATGGAAGTGAACCCAATAAGAAATGATTAGCTATTTCCAGCTCTTGAGCTTTGGGATGATTTGTAACATAGCAGCAGTGACCTAGTGCTTTTCATTTTAGATACACCTACACAGAAGACCTCCAGCAACAGAAGCAAATGATGACACCTGCTCTCTGGATGAATTATATGACATGTTTTGACTGAACACTGGCCATGTCTTTCTGTGAACACTGCCCAGAATAGTGCTGCAGGGACTAAGTAAGGGTGGGGACAGGTAAGTATTGGTGCCAGTTTCTGCCTTCTGTGTTTTTGCCACCCTCAACATCTGCCAGTTGGTGCAGCTGCATCATTTGGACAAATGATATGATATCCTGAGCTTTAGCCTAAATGGTACCACACAAGCACAGAGCAGCAGCTGCTACTTGTTGTGCTTTTTGCTGTTTTTGGCTCTGCTGCAATGCCTGGGGGTGGCATAGATTTCTACACATGAAGTGTGGCTTTCCAAGATTCACAGATAGAAGTTTGATCAATGCAGCCACTAATGATGATGACTATATACTCAGAAAATGGCCAGGATCATTTCTGAATAATGTGATTTTTTTTCCAAAGGGTACAAACTGTGCAAATAAATTAACCATGTAAAATCATGATATAACATCACATAGTTCGTCCTTATAGGAAAAAATGAAAACCTTACCTTAATGTGTTTTTACATTTTAAAAGAAATGAATACTTATTCTTGCTTTCCATAATATTTGTATCAGCATATATATATTAATTAATTACCCAATAAATTAAATTTATAATTTATTTCCACTTTTAAGTAAAAGAGCAAGTGATTCATTCTGCATGCATTACTTAGAATAATTAAAAGTCATTACTAATTCAAGCATATAATATAACCCATCTAAAATTTTTGGAGCTTGGTTTGAAATCTAAAAAGAAGAAAATATAAATAAATGTGAGCCCAAACTATAGTCCATAGAATAGATCTCACTTCTCTAGTCCATTAAAAACTTATTCAAAAACTCAAATTGTTGACATTTGCTCATGCTACAGAGATGAAAGAAGGACTAAATAGATAAAACATTATATATATGGTCCATCCAAAGCATGGATGTTCAAAGCATAGCTATTCTATGGTGTAGCTCAAAGAAAATACAAATAAATATATAGTGAAATTGTTCTCAATCTGAATACAACTTAAAAACTTAGGGTGCTTTTCAAAAATATCAATGTCAAGTCCAACCCAAAGACTTGTAAATTTATTTAGTCCTAGGTGGGGCTAAGAAATTAGTAGTGTATGGAAACTTTCCAAGTGATTCTGCTGAGCAGGGTTAGTATATGGTATGATGAGATCATCTTAATTCCCAAGAGGATAGATGTTAAAATGGGTAAAGTGATTCATTTCAGACTTCTTTAGAGGAGGTTCACAGAGGAATTGAGCTTAAAAATAGGGTTTTAAAGGGAAAAAGCATGGATTCACTCAAAGTCCATGATTTGAGTTTTCTCGTGTTTTATATATTCACTCAGCAAAATTTAGATCCATTAATTTATGAGATGATGGTCTTTGTCTACTAACTTCCTCCATGAATCCTTTCCCTTGATGCTGATCTAGACTACATTTTCATATCTCTCTTCTTCTGTAAATCATGACTTTAGTCAATGTTTTGTTGGAGCAGTTTGCAGTGACTTGCAGAAGTTGTGCACTCTCTTCTCAAGTCTGTGTTCTGGAATGCCAATTGATATTGCTAGATTGAAATCAGCCATGATAAAAGTGTTTACGCTATGGAAACTGGCAAATGCCAAAAGTCATATACTCTCCCCTCCCACAGATGAATATTAAACAATTAATAGCTTACAACTGTGGAAGAATGTTAAAGGTTTTTATTTTAATGGAGAGCATTATAGGGTTTTTTGTCTCAGATACTTAAATTGAGAAATCTCAATTTTTAAGTACCTATTAATCTAGGAGAAATTAAACTACATTTTATAGGAATGACTCTTGTATTTTTGTTTCCTCTAAAATCCCCCTTCTTGTTTCATGCTTTCTACCTAAGACAGAAATTCCCCATGTTGAGAGGAGATTTACTTGTGTTAGCTTAAGAATCAATTTATATTTTCTCATGCTTGCCTTCATACCACCCCATACCACAATTTTCAGCTTTTAACCTAAGTTCCACAGCAGCTTTTTTTGTTTGATGATAAAAGATCACCAAGGAAATAAATTAGGAGTCTTATAATTGACCCTACCTTTTTTGTTATTCAAGGAAACCCAAAATGAAGCAAAATAACCAAATTTTGCCAAGGAAAACATTTTCAGCCATTTCAATTACTGTTTTAATTGGCTGGGTCTGGCTGCCAGATTATCCTCTAATCTCCACAAGAATGTTATTTGTGAAAAGCTGAAATATGTCCTACATGGAAGCCACATTCATCCCTTCAGCACATTCTAGTTAGAATAACTCTCTGTGAATATACTGGAATCATATTAGAGTAAAATTGGCAGTTCCAAGAAGAACATTATCCATAGATCATATAAAAGTCCAATTCACTATCAGTATGTTATTGAAAAGTCTGAAAAATGTTTTGTGCCTGAATCCAAGATAAAGAAAAGTGATGATATTGTGATATTTGTATAACATATACCTTGAGACAGTATGCAGGCACATGTGAGTGCATATGTGTGTGCACAACTGTGTATATTCATAAATGTGTATGTCTGTTTGTGCATATTAAGTAACAACAATAGAAGGAAGAAACATGGTTGCAGTCTTTTGGATGGTTTCATGGAAGTATCTTGGCATGTATTTTATGATACACTAAAAATTGTGCCAATTACTTATCAGAAATGTGAAAGTAAATAACTTTTCATTTTTGTTTATATGCCTGGACTTGAAAAGATTGATATTAAAAACAGACTGTAACAACTTAAGATTTCTAGTTTTAATGTGGTCATTTAAGGGGGATAAGGAGCTACGAGGTACCTTATTTAAAAAAATACTTAGAGTCGGATTTTACAAATAGACTCTGAACAATACAAAGAAATATCTACAGCCATGATAATCAGTTGGATTTTTAACCTAAAATATTCTCTTCAAATATTTGGGTTGTCTGGCATTATATTGAAATTACGAAATTTAAGTTGACATAAAAGACCACTAACAACTACTTCATAGGTTGGACAAGACTACCAAGAAGGAATGCATCATTAAAACTCCATGAGAATGCTTTCCAAGGATGACTGCTGCTGTGCACATCATCTATTCCCTAGGGCCTTGCTACTGGAAGAACGGGTCCCAGAAACCAGCAGCAGTCGCACTTCTTGAGAGCTTGCTAGAGGTGCATGATCTCAGACCCTCTTCAGACCAACTGGATCAGAATCTTCAATTAAGCAAGTTTGTCTGATAATTCATTTGACCAATAAAAGTTAAGAAACATGTTTTATGTTACGATTATTTCTCCAAAAAATGAAAGCAAGTGTTTGTGTCTATTCTGTGTCTATCTCAAGAATTTTATGGATACAACAGTGATTTCTGGAGTATTTACCAATAGCTCTAAATGTAAAATGGAACTGGGACTCTATTTGTGGTGTTTCAGCAATTAATTAGAATACCATCCACTCATTTTCCCCAAAAAGCAATAAATCCACTATATGGACTTCAAGATCCCTGTGACTGTGTGGTTGTAGCCAGAAGTTTTGTTGTGACTTCTCATAATAACCATTTCTTCCCCACAACCACCTACCAAAACAAAACAGAAAAAGCATAGAAAATCCGTGTAAATCAGTTCCAACTTTCATCAAATCTCGTCTATCTTCAAACAGAGGAAGATCATTCCTAAGACCAAAAACCCAGGAACTGGAGGACCTATAATCTAGTAGTTAGGATCACAGGGCTCCCCAGCAGGAGAGAAACCAGCATTTGTGTTCCAGCTTAGGGCTGTTGACCGCAACATAAGGTAACCAGTTATCTCACCAATGCAGTAGGTTTATGTGGAAACAACAGCAATAAGGCAATTTGGCAAATGCACTCTCATAATGAAATTCACATGCACTTTCCCAGAACCAACTTACAGAGATTTTAGTGGGAGTTGTAACCAACAGTTTCACCAGAGGGAATTGGTAGTTTGACATGTGGTTTTGAAAATTTCTTTGGTTTTGGTATTCTTTCATTGACTGAGCTGTTATTGGTTGAAGAGGAACCTCCATCTTTGTTCCACTGGACCCGGATAGCAATATCACTCCTAGGGGAGATCCAAGGCATGTTGGCTCCTGTATTTTGCTGAAGGCACATGTATGAAAACTCTCTTTTAGTTGTCTGGTCTCATTTAAGTAGGGCTTCAGTAGATTAATTTCCATAGTAGGCTTTGGATAAGATGGTTTTTGTGTCTGAATTTCCTCATCTGTTTCAGAAGATGTCATGAGTATTCAACCTAGGACATTAACTCAAGTTCTTTTTGTCCTCTCTTTCAGCTGGTTCCTCCCTCTCTCTCTCTCTCAACCCACACCCTCCTATGTCTTCCTCCCACCTTCATCATTCTTCATGCTCAAGTCATTGAAAGCTCACAAGTGAAATACCACAAGCCAAAATTATATTTAGACCTAAAGAGTCTCAGGAGTCCCTAAATCCAAACATCCACAATGACCATCAACCTTTTCTTATAGATGACCCACTTATTCCTACAACCAATGATTCCTCATAACTTCCCACTAGCTTTTATGATGCACAGATATATAAGGAACTGACTGAAAAGTCACATGCCATATTTTTTCACCTGACCTTGAATCACTATTCTAATTCTATCAAACTATTTCTAGCAAGCTTTTACTATTTTTGCCTTTGTCAAGTCTGAGTAGACTTGCATTTCACTTCCTATATCCCTTAACTTCTCCATCCCATACAGATATTTTTTCTATAAATATTGAGTGGACTGTGGCAGTAAGACCAATGATTTCACAACAATCCAGACACCTTTCAGCAAGCAGAATTCAAACTGCAAGCTTAAGGACCTTCCTTAGAATCTACCTGCTACTTAAGAAAGGTGGGTGTCCTCCTTCAGAACAAAACTATTCAACTTTTCTTTCACTGAATTGTTTGGATCAATTGCCATAAAACACTTTGACTGGCTAAGTCTTGGAATACTGAGTTTGTGAATGAGAAATTTTTATAATATGGAAGGGCTAATATCTGAAATATGTTAAGAACTCATAATCGACAACAACCATAAAAATATATATATAATTAAAAAATGGGCAGAGGATCTGAATAAATACTTCTACAAAGAAGATATACAGATAGCCAACAGGCACTTTAAAAGATATTAATCACCTCTTATTATTAGAGAAATACAAGTCAAAACAATGAGAAATCACCTCACACCTGTGAGAATGGCTACCATCCAAAACACAAGAAACAACAAGTGTTGGAGAGGGCATGAAGAGAAGGGAACACTCACACACTCCTTGTGGGAATGTAAATTGGTACAGTCATTGTGAAAAGCAGTATTTTTAATAAATAAATTAAAAACAGTAATTTTATATAATTCAGTTCTGGGTATTTACTTGGAAAATGCAAAAAAAAGCCCACATTAATTCAAAGAGATATGTGCACCCTATGTTCACTACAGCATCCTTCACAGTAGCCAAGAGATGGAAAAACCCCAAGTATCCATTAATAGATGATTAGAAAAAAAGATGTGTTAATATATGAACAACAATACTATTGAGTTATAAAAAGATGAATTCCTGCCACTTGTAACAACATGGATTGACCTAGAGGGTATTGTACTTAGTGAAATAAATCTGATACAGAAATACAAACACCTATGATTTCAAATGTGATATATATATATATATATACCAAATGTGATATATAAAGTAACATTATATATCAAATGTGATATATAAAGTAACAAATGAATGAAGAAAATAAAACAAGACTAAACTTTTAGACTATAGCCAGTGATTAGCAGAAGGGAATTTGGAAAGAGATGGGCAAATTGCATAAAAGGGATCGACTTTGTATTGAAGGATAGAATTGAACTTTTTAAGGGTGACCTAAATGTAGTATATACCGATGCTGATTTATAATGAGGCATGAATGAATCTTTTATGATTCTGAATCACTAAGGTACTTATAAGAAATGGAGAGGCTGTAAAAATATGCATATGTACAGGAGGCTACATTGAGTACATAAATGTAGTTGTCTGGTGTCACTGAGGAGCTTATGCGTCACTCTTTTGGAGTTTAAACAGCCAAGAATTCAATTTGAGCCTGAAATGGTTTACTTCAACATCATCTTTCACTTTCACCTAGATTTGGAAAGGCTAGATATACCAAATCCTTTCATCTCCCCTGAGATGAAACTCTAACAAATCTTTAGGTAGAACTCTAAAGTGTTGAAGCCATTAAGTCTACAAAAGAGAAATCTCTGTTCTATACCCAATTGACATTGAACTGTAAAATAAGGAAGAAGGGGGAGACCTTAGAAAGGATGACCAAAACTTTGGGGTGAGTTGCTTCCCGTGGACCCTTTCTTGACTTCCACTGATAGGTTAAATTAAGTAGAATGTGGTTAGCAGTATGGTTTTTAGCAAAATTAGATCATTTATGGGAATCATTTTCTTTGGCCTATCACTAAGACCTACATAACATTTTATAAACACTGAAAAAGAAGTCTCTCTCTAAATAAGTGTTAACAATGGTTTCCTGGGTTCCAATTAATACCTGAAATTTATATAGATCTTATGGATTTCATAGATTGGAAAAAATCCATTTCACAACTTGTCAGGGCATCCAGTAAAGGAAAACTAAAAAAGCTTTCAAATACAGTGAAAATAGTATTTCTACAGTAGGAAATAATTATGGTCAGCAATGTGGGATTAGAGTCATCCCAAAGTTAGCTTACTACAGCAGAAGTTCACATCTGGTTAATAGAAATGATCCAAAAATGATTCTGGGAATTTAAGGAATCTGTCGACATTACTGTGATTTTGTTTTCTCTTTGTAAACATCAGCTGACATTGCTTCATCAATGCTTTCATTATGACATCAATTTTATGGATGAACAATATGTGGACCAAGCAGAGCTGAAAATCCCTGGAGTAAAGAGAAATGCCACAGCCTTTATGATCGTGGATGCTCAATGAGTAGATTATGCTTTTTAAACAGTTTCTAATGTCTAAGAAAAGTTGGTCATGGTCAAGACTCATATGCATCTTAGCCTGAACTTTCTGAGTGAAGAGTTGGATGTATGTGCAAGACTCATGCTGGCCTCACATGTCTCTAAAACATTAGAACAAATAAAGTTAATATGGCAGGAAATGTTCTTGAACCAAACTCGTTGATGGAAATGCTTGTGTGAGTTGCTGGAAGACTAAGACATCAATGTCTAGTTTCATTGCAGTCAATGAATTGGCAGGCCAGATCTCCATGATAGTTTAGAGGTTAAAGTATCAGTGCTATTGAGCTATTACCAACCACAGCAACCTGACCAGGGAGCTGACCCACATGGCAAAGCAGTCCTTTCCTGCCTTACCTGTTGTTCCCCTCAGCAAAATTTCAGTAAATCTGTCTTGTTCTCTATTCTGAATCTGGTGAATTCTTCACTTCCTGCCTTCTGGCCTACACACCAGGTCTTGTATGCATAAATAAATCTTTAAAAAAAGAATACAACTTTCTTGGGAAAAAAAGAAATTAGAAAATTCTTTTGCTTCCATGCCTAAGCCTTCATTATAGTAATATTTTAAGCATTATAAGAAAGATACACTTTCAACTCCATAGATATATAAATATAGATGGCAGTGTTTATACGCATACACATGTACATAGACATGAAACTGCCTTTCCTGTACTAAGTCATACAACTCATAATTCTGGATGTTATCTCAAATAGGCTTAGTTCCTTCCATCAGACTTTTACTCTGCATTTCCACCACTGCCCTAGTCCAGAATCACCTTGTTCACTTCCTTTAACATAACTAAAAAGAATGTAACTACATGAAGAGAATATAACTACATTCTCTGAAAGATCTAACTAGACAATAACTCCTCTAGATCCAAGACTATGCTTCTAGCTTTCTCGTTTTATATTCAACTTCATCTCATGTTAGCTTTCCTACACATGCTCAAAAATATGGGGTATGACCTCACACCAGTGAGAATGGCACATAGCAAAAAAAAGTAGCAACAACAAATGTTAGCGGGGATGTGGAGAAAAAGGAACTCTCTTACACTGCTGGTGGGAATGCAAGCTGGTCCAACCATTATGGAAA
>JAGFMF010011861.1:7808519-7835076 GCA_019455555.1 Galemys pyrenaicus | reverse complement strand
GAAAAATACCAGATGGTTCCTCCCCTAGGAGGAATATAAGGGAACCAAATAAGGATCAAGGAAAGGAATAAGAACAATAATAATAACAATAAAGACACAGAAACAAAAAATGAAAAGACAAAGACAAATTGGGGACACTTGGTGGGGAGGGAAGAGGGGGGAGGGTGGAGGACAGATGGGAACACGGGGGACTGAGGTGATGGTGCACTGGTGAGATGATGATGGGGAATACATGGGGATTACAACTGATGTCAAATATATGTAAATTTTTAGAAAAATTTATACATAAAATTTAAAAAATAAATATAAATAAATAAATATGGGGTATGTACTTAAATATATGTGGAATTTTGAAAGTGGTCTGTTTGATTTTATTGAAAGCAAATTTACTAGTGAAAGAAAAAGCCAATCCATAATTTTCACTTAGTGAATTTAACCTCTTTGTAACTGAGCATAACCTACCAAAGTAATATATGTTTGTCTATGGCCATACTACCCTTAATGAGCTCTTCTGAGCTCATATACAACATACACATAATGTAAAGTTAGGTACTATAAAGACCATTTATCTTTATCCTGATTCATTTCACTTATCATAACCCCTTCCAGCTTAGTCCATGTTGTGGCAAGTGGACTTAGTCAATTTTTCTTTGATTACTGAGTAGTAATATGTACTTACTGAAGAGTTAAGGTATTTCAGTTACAAGCAATGTAGCATTGCTTAACAAACATAGGCTTTGATGTCAAAGAGATAAGTTTCAAATTCACTGGGGAAAAAACTTAAAGCGAAGTTCAGATTCTTCCTTTGTGTATGAGATTAATATCCTAAAAAAAGCTGCAGTGACATGTTCAATGAAGCCCTATTCATAATAGCAGAACTGGGAAACAATGTCCAATACCACTTGTTCATCAGCAGGTCACAGTAATGCATATAAAAATCCATCTCCAAACTCAGTGATTCATAGCAAGTATTTTTGCTAATGCTTGTGTGTCTGCAGATCAACTGAAATTGGCTCATGTAGATGAGGCTTGACTGGATATCTCTGTTGATAGGACTTGGCTCCAAGATTCTATTTGTGTTTGGATTTGTTGCATGTGTTTATTTGGGAGTTCAAGCTAAAAAGAAAGCAGATAAAGATATTTATCAAAGCATTGGGGACAAACTAATTTCGGCAAACACAATTAAAATCCCTATTTGTGTAGAGTCCATTAACTTTCATTGACCAAAATCAGTTCCATGACTAGGCTTGATAGGATCAGAACAGGAAAGTCATCTGTATCCGGTAGGAAGGGAAGTAAATACTTTCTGTATAGTCATCCAAACTATCACAATAGTTAAGTAGTAATTTAATGATTAAGCAATATGCATATGGCAAAAGGCTAGCCATTAAAAATTGCAATAGGGAAACTGATTGACATACATATGATGTATTTTCAAGGGAAAAGAACACCATAAAAAGACACATGCATATAGAACTATAGGAAGATTTTTGGAACAAAATCTTTAACAATCTTTATCACTGAGGAATGAGTTATTGGATGACTTTAATTTCTTCCTTTCTGTGTTTTCTAATCACTGGATTGATTATGTATTATTTTTGTCATTTTAGACAGTTAATGAAACTTGTTTATTAAACTTGGGAAAAGCATAACTATTTGGGCAACATTACCACATTAATATGGCTCAAATGATTAAAAAAAGGCTTATTGCAAACTATACGGTAGAAAAAGTATGAGATTAATTTTATAATTTGGACTGTCTTAAATTATAGTATTGTATATTTTAAATGTTTTCTTGGAAATACAAAAAAAAACTATCTCATCCTCATATCAAAAGATAGCTTAACTGAGTGTCGAATTATAATTTGACATTTATTTTCTTTCAGTTGTAAAGTTATTCTGACTTTTGCTGTTATAATTGAGAAATTTGTTTCATTTTAATTTGAATTTTGGGAAGTTATTTTATCTCTTTGTTAAGATCTTTTTTCCTTTTTGCTGTTTCATTACAAAGTGTCTAGGGGCATTGGTGTGTGTGTATTTTAGTTCTACTTGCCATTGGATATTCATTGATATTACTGATGCTAAAGTTCAGTATTATCAATATATAATTTATTAATTAGAAATAGATAAGTAACTCAAGTTCCTATTTGTTAACAATTTAAATATTTCCTGTTCTAGCTCTACCCCCAAATAGTTCAGTGGCCTTTTCTATCTTTTTTTTTACTTAACTATCTTAACTATTCTTAATTTTGAAATTATTGTAATACTCATGAAAAAGGTTTTATTTCCAGATTCATAATTGCTGTTTGCCAAAGAAATCTTAAATCATATTACCTTCTTCATATTACTATGAAGGTTCCGAAAAGAGATTTCATAGTCCAGTGAAAAGATTAATTAATTACTTAAGATATTTGTAAAGTAAAAAATATTACTAAAAATCTATAACTTAAGCATATTTTATGGATTTATGACTCCTAGCATATGAACTACAATTTGATACTGGACCACTATACTTTAATTGCCTAGCTTTGACTTGTTCACCTCCAAGTGTACAATCCAATGGGTATCTTTATTCTTAACTTTGTTTTATCTTGTAGAAATTTTCTGTCCTCTACACAATGAGGCTATATGGTACAGGAAATAGTAGCTTACACTAGAAACTCCTATATTAGGGAAAGACTTTGGGGCTGGGTCCTAGAGGAATACTTAATCATAGTAATTTATTTTCAACTTTTATCTTCCTACTAATAAAACAACTAACTTAGATGAGACTTATTTCTTATACTTAGGGGTTTTTTTTGGTTTTAGAATATTTATAATATTTATAAAACCAAACATTTAAACAGGGGAACATGAAATTTTTATATACTTTTATCAGGTTATGAATAGCATTTAAAAAACTACTACATTGATGAAAATTCCTGGGAAAAGTGTAGACAGGAGTGTGTGTATATGTGTGTGTATTTGTGTGTGTGTGTTGTGTCTACCTATGTGTTTACATTTGTTTGTGGTTACATATTTTGTGGTTGAATTATTCAAAGTTGGTCCCTCCCTCTGATGAAGACTTGTGTTACAACTTCACTGCAGTGTGCAGTTCTTCTCTGTGGTTTGTCTCTTCTTGCATCTGAAAATAATTTGGGAGAAGCAGAAATACAAAATTTGATTTGGCCTGAAAATTTGTTCTCCATTTCTCTTGAAAATGTGACCAGTCCAGCCATTTCTATATAAGGATAGAGAGTCAAAGACAGCTTAATCCAGGAAAAATGTGAACTAAAGTCTTCCTCAAATTCTATATTTGAAGAAATCAACCCCCAAATATCCAAGAGTTATTCCTTGGCTCTAAGAATTGCAACATCACAGAAATAGCTCTTTTCCCATTATTGGCAGTTCTTTTCTTGTTCACACTTTGCCTTTGAGGTTTTTTTCCCCCTCAAGATTCTTCTTGAGAAAGATTGAGTTTAACTACAATGAGTACTGAACTCTTAAAGTCACAATAAATGTAAGTAAAAATGACTTTATGTCCAGACATTAGTACCAAATATTTAAGTCTGAAGTATTCTTCTCCAGAATTAGATAAAAAATAGAAACATTCTCTAAACTATGGAACATTCAATTCAATGAGCTACCCAGGCATATTTACAAAAGTTTTAAAACTATGATACAAATTTATTATAAAGTTAAATGAAAAAGTAGGATCTAGAATTATGTGGTGCTATTTTAGTACAATTGTGATTTCTTTCAAAGAAATTAGAAAAATAAATTAGGTGAAATATGTCATCAAACTGTTAATGGTCATTAGTTTGACAGTATAGGATTAAAAAAATATTGACCATTTTCTAAATCTAATGAGTATAGGTATTTTATGATTTTACTTATGTATTATTGATTTATCTATTTACTTGGGAAGACAGTATGTTAAGACAGAACAATATACCAGAGATCTGACTTCTGATTGCGTTCTTTACCATCTGCAAATGAGGACTTCATATTAGTATATTTATGGTCCAAAATTACTATTACTCTAATACCATATCTCATTTCATGCCATATACTAGTAATTCATAAAAGATATATTTTCCCTCGTCCCTTACATTATATAGGGAACTAGATAGTTATTTAGAAATTAAACTGTATTAATAAATATCACAAATCACATATTTCATTTGAAGATATATTTCAGATGGAAACATTTGCTTGATGAACTAAAAATGACTGAATCTGGTAGAAATTACGGTGTTGCTCTGTTTGACATGGAGAAAAAGCACCAATATGTGGCACTGACAGAACTAAAACAGCAAAGGCGTATTAGGAACCATTATTTTCATGAATTTCTATATTAGTTTCACCCATGCAAGGGCATATTTTTTAAACTCTTGGATGTTGCATTAATCCCCAGACATTTATTCATTATAGCAAGTGTAAAATTATCTACCAAATAACTGAATATATTTTCTTTGACCTATTTTTTTTTACATTACCATGACTAAATGCAACTAAAATAAAACCATGAAAATACCCAGAATTTTCAACCTTAATGTAGCTCTGGTTCTGGTTTTCAATTGCCATAATTCAGTTTTAAATATGAACTGTAGAATAGACTTTTAATTCATTAGAAGTTGAATATTTTTCTATTCCATATTCTCCTTCAACAGAAATATTTTTCCTCTAATCAGAGGTTGTTGCCTGCTGGTGCCTTCAAGTAATACCTTCTGTGGATAGGAGTTCTTAGAAGGTTTTCAAAAAATGTTATAAAAGAGTCTACAGGAGACCACAAACATTCCCTGCAACATAGTGCAAATTATATACAAGTCTCATGAACAACCTATCTATTTAGATTATTCAGAGGAGAGTTCTGACAGTGGTTTGTCTATGGAATTCCAGTCTGTGCCATTTAAGGCAGACCGATTGGCTCAAGTATTTTAAGAGGACATAAGTCTTGACCATCCCGGTTGAGTTTTTTCAAGTAGAAAATAACTTTTCAAGTAGTAAACATTCTTATGGATATTGGAATCCATATAAAAATGTAGTCATGGTCACCATATGGAAACATGGGCATTTTCAAGTGAATACTGGTGGATAAATCCTGAAACGCCATGGGCATTGTTCAATTGGAGGTTCAGGTGGGTTTTATTCAAGATGATTCTAGAATTTATATTTTAGTTCAATGAAACTAATAAACAGAACTATACGTGGAAACAAATATTGTCACTATCTTGTATCTTATTAACATTCTGTAAATAACTGACTGACCACGCTTGATCATTCGGAAGCTGAGATATCCAAAGTAAAACTAAGGTGCTGTTGCCAGATGAATGGGAATGAAGGTTGAGAAGGCTTTATTTATTTTGCTTATTCCATAATTTAGAGTCAATGTGGCATATGCATGAAAATAATGGCTTTCTGTGTAAGTGCTAATTATATGAAATATTTTTCTTCTTCTTCCTCCCTTTCTGTCTTCTCTTATGCTATGCCACCCTTTCCCCTCTTTCGCCTCTCTTCTCTTACTCCCTCCTGTCAGTGAGGGTCTCATTGTCATTCCAAAGCATAATATTGAATGTACAGACCTAATTTATCTTAAAAATTGAAATTCAAACTCATTAAACAACAGCTCATGTATAAGGCCCCTCAGCAGTCTTACACCTTGCTACAAAGTCATTTAGTCATCTGTGGAGCACTATTAAACAAAGCTGTTATTTTCTTATGGTAATTACTCTTAGAAAATTTAAACGCGCAGAGAATTTTCTCAATTTCAATTTTTCTCTCATATATACTTTTTAAAACTCGTTACTCTACTATAATAGAGCAAGTTTGAACTTAGAAAAACATTTTTAATGTTATATTTATTGAGAAAATGTTGATTTACTACACAATATATATCTTAAGTGTATACGCCTGTACAAATGTATGTTATTCCACCCCACCCACCACCAAAGCCCCAATAATCCTCCATTAGACCCCCCCTTACCTTGGTTTCCACCCCACCCATCCCCATTCTGGTTGCCTTAGTCATAGTCCAATGTGCTCTTCTCCCTTCTGATTTCACCCCTCCCCATTTCTCTATAGAAAAATATTTTCAATAGAAAAAAATCATGGAATGGTCCCAGAATTTTAGTATGTTTCCTATAATCAGAGTTGCTTTTTTTTTTTAATATTGAAAAGGACACATTACCTGCTATTACTGTTACAGGTAAATACATACATGTAATGACATTAAATATATGTATTTTCAAGTGACAGCCCTAAACAAATAAAAAACACTTGAACTTTTGTGTTCCCCAAGTGAACAAACTAAAAACTTTTATGTTGGCACAAAACCTTTCTCAAAGGCAGTCCGTATGCCTGGATCTATGAGTGAGGTTCCCATCCACACATCATTTGGTTCATTACAAATGTCATGGATGAAATCTTTTCTTTCATTTTCTACTGAGTATCATAATCTGAAATGTAAGATGGTTATGGGCATTTCTTTAAATATTAGTTGAATTTTTCACATTATAATTAGTCGAGAAGAAGCTATAAATGCTTGGGAGGGTCATCTATGTCTGCATCACTGACCCAGCAGAATCTTCAAAAGACAACATGCTAAACTTAATTGCAATTAAATTACTAACATCACTTATATCCAAGAGAAAAAATACATATGGATCATTATGTAGTCAAAGAATACAAGTCAATGGAGAAAATTTCAGTCTCTTTGAAATGAGAATTTTTATAGAGGGAAGTAGTTAATCAAAATTATCTATAAGAGGAAAATAAGCCTAAATGTAAAATGCAAAAGTATAAAACTCCTATAACACAGGAGGAAATATAGATGATCTTGGGTGTGGTGGATAACTTTTTAGATACAATATCAAAGGTACAATCCATAAAAGAAATAGCAAGAAGGACTTTTTTTTTTTAATTAAAAGCTTCTGTTTTGGAAGAGCTAAAAAGACACTTCTCCAAAGAGGAAATGCAGCTGGCCAACAGGCACATGAAAAAATGTTCACCATCACTTATAATAAGGGAAATGCAAATCAAAACCACAATGAGATATTACCTCACACCAGTAAGAACAGCCCACATTAAAAAACTAGCAAGAGGGCCTCCCTGGTGACCCTAGCAGGGGTTAAAGTCTCAGTTATCAAGCTGTTTATTGCCAGCCTCTGCAGCACAAGTTCAATCTCTAGCCAAGGAGATAATCCAAATGGTGCAGCAGACCTCTCCTGTCTCACTTGGGGCTCTCCTCAGTAGTATATTTCAGTAGATCTGCCTGTTCTGCTGCCCATTCTGTCTCTGTGAATCTTCTCATTTCCTCTTCCCCCACACCTCTTGCCCACACCCCAGTTCTTGTATGCATAAATAAATAAAAATTTAAAACTCTTAAAAAATAAAAAAAAAAACCCTAACAACAGATGTTTGCAAGGATGTGGAGAAAAAGGAATCCTTTTACACAGCTGGTGGGAATGCAAACTGGTTCAGCCACTATGGAGAGCTGTGTGGTGTAACCTCAAATTACTAATAATATATCAACTGTATGACCCAGCAATTCCATTCCTAGGAATCTACCCAAAGGACACAAAAACAATAATTTAAAAGGAAATCTGCACTCCTATGTTTATCATAGCACTATTTACAATAGCTAAAATATGGAAATAACCTAAATACCCCAAACAGATGACTGGATCAAGAAGATATGGTACACACACACACACACACACACACACATATTGGAATACTACTCAGCAATCAAAAAAGGTAAATTTATGTTATTTCACAGAAACATGGATGGAGCTGGAAAGGATTATTCTCAGTGAAATAAGTCAGAAGGAAAAAGAAAAGGATGGTTTTGCTATAGGGCAATAGGGGCACTAAAACTGGCCAAGGACATGTCCAAATAATTTGAGGTCATTGTCTGAGTTTTTTACCCATGCACACAATTGCAAGGTCACTCAGGTTCACAGAACAACAATAATGGGATTTATTTAACAAGCCAAGAAAACAAGAATTACTGAGGCCACAAATGGCAGTTTATCTCACACAAAGCTGCATCTAGTGTTTTATAGTCCCAAACACAAATGCTCCCAAGATGGCATCTTCCCACCACTGTGGACTTGGAGCTCATGGCAGCCAGACTATATGCTGGGATACAACTCAGAATGATGGCAGAAGGCACAACCAGAGATACTCACTGGAGTTGCTGAGATGCCCCAGCACAGCGCCAGATAAGGGACACTCAAAGCAACAGCTGCAGCAGCTGAACAATCAGATAAGCGGCCACACTCACTCAGTTCAGGGAGGCGCCAGACTCCCGGTCTTCATCTTCCCTTTCAGGTTGTAACAGCAACAAAACTAAGAACAGTTTCAGCCGCTGGGCTACTTACAAAGCCTCTGGCTCTTCTTCTCTCAGGTTGGCTGCTGGAAGCCTCTCCACTGAACACTGAATCCTGCGGGCTGTTTCTGCTTCTTATATTCCTTCATCCCCACCACATTTTCCCTGGGGCTATCCTCACCAGCACCCCTCTCCTGGGGGCATCGCCTATAACTTTGACTTTAGCCACAGGTTACAACTTCACTTATAGGAGACAAAAGTAGCAGGCAAACTGTAATGGGAAACATTCAGCAAGGGAGAGGAGTAGATGAGAGATCAAAACTGGAGGAAAGAGCACAATGGTCCATGGTGATGCTTCACAGTGTCTTGGTGGTAATTTTATGGGACAACATTTGAGAGATGAAATCAAGCATCGCACAAAAATAAAGTGATGTAAATATATATATAAATAAAAATTTTAAAAGGAGAAAAGGACCTGGAACAAAAATCTAGTTAATATAACTCTGAGAAAGTGAAAATTTGGGTGTTAGGTCACTTTGTGTGGTGGTATTTCCTGATTTTTCCTGAAATCAATGTGTGACTTTGTGAAAGAAACATAACAAAAGAAAACTTAAAATTAGAAACACACACACAACTTCCGCTCTGCACAAGACAAGTTGCAGTTGCAAAGTAGGAGAAAATATTTGCAAAGATATATCTTATAAAGATAAAGATTTAAACTAAAATATACAAAGAGGGCCTCCCTGGTGGCGCAGTGGGTTAAGCAACACACTATATGAAGCAAACCACAGCCACTGCAGCACGAATTCGATCCCTGCTGCCGGCCAGGGAGGGGACCCACATGGTGTGGCAGACCTCTCCTGCTGTGCCCGCTGCTCCCCTCAGCAGTGTAATTTTGTTGATCTGTCTGTTCTGCTCCCTGCAATATCCGTGGTGAATCTTCTAACAGGCCTCTGGCCTGTACCCCAGTGCTTGTGTGCATAAATAAATCAATTAAAAAAAAATAAAAGAACCCTTAAAAGAACCCTTTTATTTAAAATAAAATACAAAGAACCCTTTAAAACTCAAGAAAACAAATGTATAGAAAATGTGTCAAAGACCTTAACAGAGACCTTATCAAGAAATATACAGATGGTAAATAAGGACATGAAAATATTTTCCACATCATATGTTATCAGGGAGAGACAAATTAAAATAACTAGATCCCAGTGCTCAGCCAGAAGGATGGCTAAAACCCAGAACACTAACACCAAACACTGAAGAGGATGGAGCAAAAGGAACTCCCACATGTAGATGGTGAGAACGCAAAATGGTACAGACACTTTGGGAGATAACTTGGACAGCCAATACAATGCTAAAAACATGCTCTAACCACACAGCAACTGTGTTCCTTGTTATTTACCCAAAGAGCTCAAAACTTATGTCCTCACAAAAGAAAGTTCATTTCACCCACATGCAATCCAATATAACACTGCATCAGACTAAAGCATTAGTTCTTGACTAATGGGTCCCCTCCATTCACTTACCCAAAAGACATTGGCAATGTCTGAAGACATTGTTGATTATACACCTGGGAGGTTGCTACTGACATCTAGTGTCTAGAGGCCAGGATTCTTACTAAACATTCTACATTCACTGCCCTTTAAAAATATTATCAGTAGCAAATGTCAATATGCCACTGTTAAGAAACTGGACCAAGAGACTCACTTTATAGCAAAGTAGATTTGAGGAAGGAGACAAAGACTTATCACAGGTGCAGCTTCAAGCTTACCTGTACAGTGAGAACTATAGTTGGCCCCATTAGCTTTACTCTAAAAAGCATATTCCAGGAAAGAGATCCACCCAAGTCTTGGAAGAATGACTTTCAGGCCTTGAATACAGTAAGAGGATCCCAGCGGGCAGTAGAGGTGGTTGTGCTACACTGCCTCGATCTCCCTTCCAAGCAGAAAGGACTAATTCCTGCAATTGCTGAGTAGATTGATGACTGATAGCTATCAGTCATTTCTGGGGTTTGGGGTTTATTATTTGAGGATGACCACGTTGCCATAGATCCCTCTGTCTGCAGATGGCAAGATGTATTCGAAGGCTAATTGATGTGGTTTCTGAAGGCCAATTGGGGATATATCTAAATGTCCATTCCAAACCCCTGGGGTTTGCCTCAGTTCTTGCTGTTAATACATTGCAGCCCAACTTCTCCTTGACCTAATTCTGTTTCCTTTTCATCCAGTATAGGTGCTGATCCCGAGAGCAACTCCCCAGAAACTTTTTTGTGTACTAAGCTTCATCTCAGAGGCAACTTTCTGGGGACTCTTACCTGAAACATTAACACATGTGCTATAAATCCTACACTTCAAGAGTTAATAAAAGTTTACTACTTAGGCTTGTCAGAACCTTCCTCCTTCCTTGAAAGCTTGCTTTTCTAATGTCTATTCACAGATTCAGGCTATGCACTCTTTCCATCACTTTTGCCTATTTTCTTTCATGTTTGGGAACATTTTCTACTAGAAGCCAGATTAAAAAAATGTTAGAACAGGAAAGAAGCGTATCCTTCCTTACCACCTTTACCTGCAAATACCTTGGGAAAAGAAGATTGAAAGGAATTACACTTAGTTTTAGTCTACCAAATATTTGGCCTGAAACATTTGTTTATACAAAACTCACCTGGATCTAGGTTCATATTTATCCGGTGTTCCTTTTCTTTCATCTCCTTTCAAACACGCTGACTTGTTTATATCAGTGTTGATATTAATCACCTTCAAGAAAACTATAACTTCGATTTATTATAGTTTGTATATCTCCTATAGAAGGGGAGAAATTAGTTACCGAAACAATGTACATGTGCCATATGAACTTAGGGGGAAAAAAAGAAGAAAAATCAGAATTTTCTAGGAATAATCTATATCATTCTAGGGATGATCTATAAATGTCAACTTCATGGAAAAGGTGACATTTAAACTGAGTCTGAAGAATGAACATAGTAACCAGAAAATTCAAGACTGGGCCTACTAACTAAATATACCAAGAAAAATTTTAAGCAAGACATAGTAATGAAATAATAAGATACACAGTTTGCCTCATTTGTAACAGTAAAGTGAAACTGTAGGAGTATTAATTTAATTCTGAAGGCATCAAAGACTTTTGAATAGGATATAAATTTCACTATTTCTTTAAGAAGATGATTAATATTTCCATTATATTTGGATGAGTGGGATACCAGAGTTTATGAGAGATTGAGAGGGTCAAGAATATGCAATTGTTGAGGTGAAACTATCAGGACCTGGAAAAGGTGATGGCAAAGAAGCAATGGCTTTGAGTTTTGTTGTGCTACATTGTTTAAAGATTCATCTGTATTCATCTGACTTAGCATTCAGAATCTACAATCCTTCAATTTTTTATATTGCAAGCCATACAAACAGATTCCATAACTAGAGATACACCTTACTGGGTAATCATCCCATATGTAGTGTTTTATGTCACTGAACACTGACTTGCTGTACTAAAAATCAAAGGTGAAGACACAGAGGCCAAGGGAAGGAAAAGTTGGCAGCCCTAACTTTTGAGAACTGGGTAGGGTTTTGATGGTTGGTTGTTTTGGTCTGGTTTGTTTTTTCCCTCTACTGAACAATTGGCAATTGTGACTCAGGTGTATTTGTTTATTCTGCTGGGGAAAAAAAAAGAATCCTCCCACTCAAACAAAAATACTATTATAAAGAGCTAGATATAGTCAACAACACCCTGCTTTGCCTTGTATTGCAAGATGATAAGATGGACACTTCAAGGATTGACCAGAGGTATTTGTCTGTTTTTAAGATTTTAGAGAATTATAATATTTCTCCATGTTCTAAAGCATCTTTTGCCCAGGAGAGAAAGGTTGGATGTCAACCATTGGGGGTGGAGGGGAATAAGGGGTATCTAGTGGCCACTTTGAGAGTAATTTCATAATATACTTGTCAGCATGTCTTTCTTCCGGTCCTGGTTTTGTTACCTTCTCTCTGTTTTCAATGTAAATACTGGTACAAAGGGAGCTATCTTCCTATTGCTCAAAATTACTACTTGGTTGGGTAAAATTTATAATGTTGGATTCTACTTTTAGCCAGGAAATGCAAACAAAGCTTGGTGACTGCTTGTTCACTGACCCCAAATTCATTCCATGTTGCTATAGCATCACCCCTGAGAAAATGGGCCTGTCTGTTTTCTTCCCCATAGACGCACTTCAATGGGCTTTTGTCAGCTCTTGAATTATAGCATTAAAATTTAAACACTAGGGATTTAATGGAGGATTATTATGACACTCCAGTGCATTCTTTCTGTTGCCATTAGCAACCACCCAAGGATGAAATAAAATAATTGTTTTACAAGGGACTGTTTTCCTAAAAGATGAAGGACCCACCTTACACTCTTGGAGTTTTATAAAATGGTTTGTGTGTGTTATTGTTAACATAAGAATAATGGTGGTCAAATATAATACCAGCTCAATGATATAAAGTATTTTTATCTGTTAGTTCACTGATCTACAAAGGCAAAGATATTTTCACAGGACCCCAGATGATGAACTTCAATCTGCCTTTCCCAAACACATTCTCTACTGTCTGGAAGATGTGCAAAGGCAACAGCACAGAGTTCTCTCTCTCAAATCCTTCAAAGTGCTGTGAGAATAAAAGAGTCCCCACCAAAAAGCCCCAGAGAGATCTGTCTGTCTGTATGGTATGGTAATGACTGAGGCTAGTCTAGATAGGATTCTGGGAGAAACCCCGCTATTGAAACCTAAAGAATGCAACCAAGAAATTGTTACAATACTGTAGCCTTCTTTATTGGTCATATCTATGTGTCTAAGAAGACATCAAAAATGAATAATAAAATCAAGATATTGTTGGATTGGTCTTTGCACTTTCATTTGGTTATGAAATCTGAGACTTTTCTTGTAGGTAATTTTGCATCTGGTTTTATATTCTCCACCAGTCATTGGCCTTTCAATTTGAGTGTCATTTTTCAAGTCTTCCTAATCTTATATCAAGATTCAGATTTACATCCAGAATTATATTTCTCTTTTCAGCAATAGAAATAACAACAATTTTACTGCTCTCTCAGCTAACCAAAGTGTGGCTTTATCCTTTCTTATCCTTCAATATTCTTGTTGGATGAGGCTTTTCAAAATATTTTTTTTTTATTTTGGAGTAGTTAAGTTCACCATAGAAGTAATAGAAAAAGAGTCATCAGTAATAAATAATTGAATAATCATTTGGATTTTCACCTTCTAGAGACAATACTTCTTAACCTAAGAGTGATTTTTTTTTAAATAAGAATGAAAATGAGTCTTAGGGTTTTCAGTGTTCTCATTTCCTATTCTCAGAGGCAACCCTATTACCAGTAGTTTTTGTTTTTCTTCCAGAGATAGCTTGGGCAAACATCTTAATGTATACTATTTTTACATAGAAATTATAAATATTATGTTTTCAGTTGTTGATTTTTTACATGATAATAAATCTGGAAAGCACAGTTTGTATGGTGTGATACAGGGCTAATATTCTTATGGGACTATAGGTTTGAAGGATACTAAAGGGCTTGTCTTAAAGTTTCCTTTGATAAACAACCATCCCATTTTTTGTTAGGTTGTATGTAGTTGCCTAACAAGTGGAAAAGCTAATGAAAACTTTTATTCATGCTTTACATAACACAGTTCACTGATAAATGTTCACAGACCATAATATCAAAAATTGTTAATATTAATTTTATTTTTCATGTTTTGGGTTATGTGCCATGGTTTGTATGGAATATCTGATTTCTTTATTCAAACCTGATATGAGAATTTTTTTCTAGTTCCTTGTCATTTGCCTTCCAAAGCAATGTTTCATTACACATCCTGTAAACATGACTTTACACACATATATCAATCAACTTGTACTCTAAATTATTAGAAGGTGAATTACTGAGATCAAAATATACTATGTAGAAGTTCACCATCAGTGAACTAGATCAGGTGATTAGGCTTTCTCTGTGAATGCTGAGCCCAGCTGAACCAGTGGTATTGTTTCAGGAAGTATGAAGGGAGTGGTGGGGGAGAGAAGGGGTAAGGTTTCTATTAGGAGACAGCTGCCACTTTTCTTGTCGAACTGAGAGGCTGCCAACTATGTTCTTGCATATATCATTTTCATCTTACAAGTGAGGCTTATTGTGTCTTTCCCATCTCATTAGTCACTGAGTCCCAGTTGTTTTAGTCCCAAAATTGAAAAATAATGCCAGAGTCATAAGGCTTCCTTGAACCAGATGTTTGACTTTGTCAAGAGCCCAGGGAGCTACTACCTGGTTTCAAAAAACTTGTACCTGGTAAGCAATGAGCCCAAATCCCCTAAGTACCCCTTAATAAGGAGGCTACCTTCCTTTGCTAGGGACTCCAACTGACTGAAACTTACTGAAATTTGAGATCAAATGTGTCATAAGGTTGTATGTTCAATTAGCACTTCTGTATATGCATCTTTTCATGAGTGGGAGAATTCTCTTGGAACATGTTGAATAAAGAAGTACATTCACATATAGAAGCAGCAACACAGTCATATTCTCTGAACGCAGGTGCCCTCTCCCCCAGGATTAGAAAAGATGGTGACTTGAGCAGTTATATCCGGCAAAATTCTCCACATAATAAAACTGGTATAAATGAACTTTGGTCTCTTTACAGGGTGGAGAGACTTCTCTATAAAGATGATGAGGTCAAGTTAGACAGGAAGCAAATAACCAAAGGGCATCAAACAACATAAAACAAGGTGTTACATTCAAACTGAGAAGGTTTTGAGCTGGTGATACCTTAGAGCTCGACCAAAAGAACTTCGAATAATTTTTGTCTGTCAAAATTCTCTTAATGTTATTTCTGCTCTGGGGACTTTCTGGTTCATTAGTTGCAGGCTCATTTCCCTTTGGCTGGGGCTCTGGGCTTACTGCCTTGTTGTCATGGTAACATTCACTCATCCACCTTCCAGAGGAGAGTGAGCAATAGCCAATGAACTATTTGGGTATCTAGGTTCTAACCTATCTTTCATTGTTTTAAACTTCATTAGCAAGGAGGATAATGGGGAGTTCTTATTATACCACCCCCTTTTTCCCAGCATTTTTTGTTAAACCCCAGAAAACCTGGCCTGTAGGACCCTATCCTTTCTCTCTCAGAAAGTCACTTCTCACTCAGTTTTCCACCTTTGTCAACAAAACTATTAAGAACTGTAAAGGGTGTCCTCACTGGTGGCGCAATGGGTTGAGCGCCACACTGTGAAGCATCCACTACACAGCAGTGTGAGTTTGATCCCCGGCCAGAGAGGGAACCCCCATGGCGCTGCAGACCTCTCCTGCCTTGCCCGATGCTTCCCTCAGTGGTATATTTCAGTTCATCTGCGTGTTCGGCTCCCCGCTCTGCCTCTGGTGAATCCTCTCATCTCCCTGACTCTGGTCTGTACCCCAGCTCTTGCATGCATAAAAATAAAATAAAAATCTTAAAAAAAAAAACAGAATTGTAAAGGGTCTGATATGTTTGTTCTCTTATTTGAAGCTCACAATTAGTAGGCCACAATCTTATGGGTGCTAAAAATGATATTTCATTTTTATGTCAAAAATAAAGGACTTTGGTAAACTGTATGAACATTAATCAACTTTCAAGGGCTCCTTTACTCCCAAGACTGTCATACCAAGATGATGTAGATGGACCAATGTAAAGCTAAACTTTGCTACTTTCAAGGAAGACTTCCTATCATATAGAAGTCGATATCCCCAACCATTCCACAAGTTATCATCTAGACAAGTCTTTCCACATATGCTCTGGATCTTGAGATGGGTCAAACAATTTTCTAATTGAAACTTAAATGACCATGAACAGAAGATACTATGATTAAACAAGGATATAGTGATAAAAGGGAATATTATTCAGGAGTGAAAATAATGAAATGCTCAATCATTCATGGGGGAAAAAGTGATAAATCACTATATGTAATAAGATTCCACTTTACAAAACTCAAAAATAAAGATACTATACCCCACTAAAGAACATATTGGGAAACTTTTATAAAGTGAAAAATAAACTCAAAATTTAAGAGAGTAGTTACCTTTAGAGACATGAATATGAGATAAGGAGTCAAACACAAGTAATTGAAAGTAGTTACAAAACGATATTGATAATATGCTAACTCATAAATCTGAAAATGGATTCATAATTTTTTATTATTGTTAGGCTTACATGTAAATTATACATGTAACATATATATTAAATGCTATCTAATACAAATTTTACAAGTTATGTAGAACAAATAAAAGGGGAAGTACTCTTACAATAAAAGAAAATTTAGCAATTACATTTTTACCATAAGTCATAATTCTACTTAATATTTTGGTATATTTTCTTCCAGTGCATATACACACAAATACTTCTCTTTTCTTAGTTTTCATAATATCATTTATACTATTAGTCACCTTCTCTTTTTACTAGCACTGTAGTGAAACTTTTTTCCCCCTTAAGTAGTACATTAAGCCATAATGACCATAACTTATTTATCTATTATACTAACTTTTACATTGATATTGCATTCTCTCATTTTTGTATAGTTATGAATGTGATGAACATTCCTGTACCTAGTCGTTTTTTTCATATGAGTTTGGTTATTACTTTAGTGTAAATTTCTAGAAATAGAACTGCTGATACAAAATTGCAAAATCAAATCAAAATACAGATTTAGGAGGTCAATTTGACCTTTACTTTAGACAGCACCCACAACTATGAGTCATAACTTTTGCTCTCCCACAAACTGTGGTATGAAATACCACAATGTTGATTCCAAAAACAATAGTGAACCTCATCAATGCAGAAACATCACATTTCCTCTTCTTTCTCTTTCCTTCCTTTCAATCTTCAATCATAATCATAAGCATAGAACAACAGGTCATCAAGTATTGGGAGAAAACCAACAAGAAGAAAGAAAATCAATGCCTTAGGGGAAAAAGGGAATTCTTATAAAAGGGAAATTTGAAGCAATCATCTCCAATAAGATTTCAGAGAACATTATGTTAATAAAACAAAAATATGCTATTAAAAATAACAGAACCAAAAGTTTTCTTGGAATTTAAAACTATGCTGTTAGAAATAAAAATATAGCCAAAATCAAAGCCAATATTGTAGAAATAAAGTGACTCATAAAAGGCTAAGTAGAAGAATAGTTCTCGTAGAAAATGTGGAAACATCAAAGAAAACCTCTCAGAATAAGAAACAGAGAGAGATGAAAATTAGATCTTGAGTATGAGTCAAGTGCTAAGCTATACTTAAAATGAAGCATTAGTAATAGATAGTGGAATGTAATACTTAATGTAAAAATTCTAAATATATATCGATAAAATTGAGGCAAATATATTTACCTAATTCTTAGATATGAGGATGTTTGTGTGTGTATTAAACAATTAAGTTAAATATTATGACTAAATCCCTTTATCTTTTGGAAGTCACAATATATTGCAAAATTATTTCTCAGCATTGTGGAAATCACAGTTTCCCAGAGATCACAAGAGGGATTTCCAAGCTGGCTGGAAATGTAGATAGCATGGAATCCATGCATCTTCTGATACATAATGTGATTTTAGAAAAGCAAAATTTACATAAGTATACACAAAAGGCAAAAATAAATGGTCATTTAGGAAGATAGGCTGGTTTTTCCAACTTCTTCAAGAGTTAATTTGGGCTAAGATTTACAACAAAGATTCTGCATCATTTTCATTTCATCTCAAGCCAATTTAATTTTGAGTAACTTTGAAACCAAATAGCCCAGAGAATTCCATTTATATGTCAAGCTCCCTGTAATGCATTTAAATTTTCATCATTACATAATTTGAGAGCCTGCGAATGGATTTTTATAGACATGAGATTTCCTACAAGATATAAAAGCTCAACTTGATAACTCCAAACTACCTCCCCCAACACCACTGAAACCACAGTAATGCCAAGACGTTCACTAATACACTTGCTTTTAAACCACAGAGCTATGTCATTCAATGAAAAAGTACCCACTAGCCTAATCTCACTTCCTAAGAAGTTCAGTTGGAAGAATACACCATTTCAGACAACATGAATATACTTAAGCCACTGACTTAATTTGTCAACTCCAAAAAGGGGATTAGGTTATGGAGAAAATTAAAATATTAAATGAAGTGACCCTGATAAATATTGACTTTCTGGCAAGTTTGGATCTCTTCATGCTAAATAAAAATATGAGGCTTCTTAGTGACACTTAACCTATGAAGTCATCTCCAATAATGTTATAATACATTGGACAAGAACTGCAAAACAAATGAATCCTCTAACTGAGCCAAATTATTACAACAGTTTTCAACTAATTCTTTCCATATTATGCTTTCCTTTTGCCAATTACCACCCGCTTCCTCAGTATGGTTTCTCTAGTTTATAGGAATTTCAGACTGTTGATGTCATAAACTGAAGGAATAATTATGACCGCAAACAGAAAGTATAAGCAACATGTAATCATAGTGCAACGTTTTAATTTGGGGGGAAAAGAGCACAGAATCAACAAAAAATGTGCACAAGGAACAATAACCAAAATTTCTTGTTGGGGTACTTTATTAAATTATATTATGGGAATTTTAATTCCTATCTTCTAACTCACTCTGATTTGTGTAAAAGAAAAGTCATTTTCCTCTTGTTCCTCTCTTAAATTGGGCTTACTTCTACAGAAAATGATAATTAACAGAATATTCCTAAACTCTTCACAGGTATATCTCCAAATAAATCATAAATTATATGAAGGGCACATGTGTCAAGTTAGAAGCACAATGACTTGGTACCAGATACACTATATAGAAGAAGGAATGAAAATATTTGAAAACTGTTCAAAGGAACTTACAATCTATTTGGAGGAAAAGACCATGTTCCAAGAAAAGAAGTTTCAGAACTTGAAAAAAGGAATGAAGACAGAGGGGAAGTCCTAAGTGCAAGGTGGATAGAAGCTAGGTTTTGAAATCTGAATGCTGATTTTATGGCATGAACTTTTTTAAAGCCTTGCTATGTTCCATAATAGAGTGCTATTAGATGTGGGGGAGTACTTGAAAATAATTTAAAATACTTTAAAATACTGAGCCACTGAAGATGATGCTCCTCTGGGTTGGATTTCAGAAAAGCATTTATGCATGAAGTCAAGATGTGTATGTCAGTTCTAGCTCCAAGCCAACTGGATGCAGTGCATAGGTCAAGAAAATGTCATATACTCCATTTCAATAAAATTTCTGACTTTCCTATTGATAGAATAATTATTGGATTTCATTAAGGAAAAATGATCCACCACACAATTTTCTTTTGATATTGTGGAGATAAAATGATTGTTCAGTTGACTGATGGAACTCGCTTTTCAGCCAATTGTGGTTTTATAGAAATATGACCCTGGCTTCATCACCCTTCTTTCTGTTCCAATTCAATTTACAACTCACTTTATGACCATGAGAATGTATTAAACTAGTACCACACTTATCAGTGGTCTAACAATTACTTCTTTTGGGACATTTCTTTGGAGATTATTGAATAGACAGTTGATGAGACTGGAAGAAAAGAGTGATAAAAATGCAAAATAGTCACAAAACAGGCGTAAGTCCTCTCCCATATTGCCACTTAACATGCTGTGTTTCCCTGGGCAAATCACTTTGACACATCAAGAGTGATCCCTGCTGCATATAAAAAAGTCAACAACTGTTTTCTCTGGCTTCTCTACATTAAAAAGAAATTAATATAATTTTTATTTTGCCTTATTCTGTTTTAATTGGCATAGCAGAAAAAACTCTATTCCAGTCTGGATCTCTCTCTTGCTACCTGTGTGACTTACATATATGGTCTTACTCCCTCCATGTGCTTTTCTTAAATAGCAGTTGAAGTAGATGAACTCTCTGGTCCCTTCAAGCTCAAAATTCTACTACTGAAAAAAAAGAAGAAAAAGTGCCTCCAGGCTTCTAATTGGAACGCCAGGTTTCAACCTGATGTGAATTAAACTCTCTGGGTTATAAACCAACAACAAAACAAAGTTTATAATGGAAAAAGCAAGTGACCCTTGGCTTCTACAAAGCTAACAGTTCCCGCTATAATATTCAGTTTCCACTCATATCCTTGAGCAGCAACTGGTGTGTTATGTAACAGTAACTGTTGCAGAATGACCCAATCATTTCGCCTAACCCTAATTGTACAGTCTGCTTGTGGCTCCTAGAATACCTGTTTCTCTTCAATGACACACTTCAGGGTACATGTGGCTGCTACCACCAAACCCAACTTTCTCTGGTTTAAAACAACACAACCATGTGTAACTTTCATGTACTGCTCTTTTTAGAGTACACTACATAGGCTTTTACTTCTGCTTTTTTTCTAATTGGCAACAACTTCCTGCCCCAAATGACCTAGCACCAGAAAAAATTCTAGCAAATAATAAAATGCAATACAACAGGTAAAGTACAGTTCACTCTCTGATTAAAGGCACAGATCTGCAAAAAGGTCCAGCTGGAGAAGAAGGCAGAAGGGAAGAAGGGATAATTCATGTTAGGTACAACAAATTTTCAACTGAACAGAATTTATTCTGCCTTTACATTTAATCTATATTTCCTTTATTTCATATTGTTTTAACACTCAAGAAGAGGAAAATTAATGGCAAATTTAGAAGAGAACTTTATTATAACACAAAACAGAAGGCACTTAAGATGGAACAATAAATTTATTTTAAAATGTGTATACCATCTAAAATTTAGTGGTCAGAAACAATCTAATGTCCCTCAGAGTAGAACAATCCAAGAATGTCTATCAAAATATTATTAATCATTTCTGCCTGTAAAGTTTTACATGTATATTTTAGAAATAATAGGTAAGTAGGAAAACAATGTAAGAATTAAAACAGTCAATAAACATATCAAATAATTTTCTATAATTTTTCAATGACTGTTTATATCAATATAATAGAAATAATATGTTTACAATTTTGCACACATTCTTATTGATCAATTATTGTCATATAATATTAACTGGTACTGTTTAGAACTTCAGTATAATATTATAAACTAACATACATTTTATTTATCATAATGTATTCATTCATTCTGAATTTCAGATTGAATCCAAGTTTTTCTTAATGTAAAAAGACACACAAAAATATCTTTTTACAAACATTTTCTCCCACTTTCTAATTTTATTCCTTAAGCTATTTATACATATTTCCAAATAAATCTAAAAACCAGAACTACTATTTTGAATTTTTAATTATTTTCTGTCCCCTAGAAGGAAATCTTAATGCCAAACTAAGGGTAAACTCTAAAGGAAGTATAAAGCAAGGTTTAATGAAAATCTTGCAGAGACTTGGTTTAGATAGATTTTGACTCATAGTGACATAAAACAAAAATTGGTATTAAGTAATGTTCCCCCCATCAAATCACATATGTACCTGTGCTGTACTCACAGCCATCCTGTTTCTTTTGTTTCTGTTTTGTTTTGTTTTGTTTTTTAATGGAACACTACTTCTCCTATTTTCAAAAGCCATTTCCCATCTAGCTCCCTAGGGATTTCAGGAATTTTGCTGTACAGATGTTTACCTCCTCTCCTATATCTAAAATTACTTAGTCCCTACTAGATTTTTTTCCATCAGTACTTTTAAATGAATCCTCCATTTAAAGATATTTTCTATTTCCACATTCTTCCCTAGTTCTTATCATTTCTCTTTCCTCCTTTGACAGCTAATTTTTTAAAAAGATTTATTTATTTATGCATACAATAACTGGGGTACAGGCCAGAGGTGGGGTGGTGAGAGGATTCACAAGAGACAGTGGGGAACAGAATAGGCAGATCAACAGAAATACACTGCTGAGGGCAACAGCAGGCAAGGCAGGAGAGGTCTACCTCGCCATGTGGGTCCCCTCTCTGGCCTGCAGCAGGGATCGAACTCGTGTTGCAGTGACTGCGGTCCGCTTCATAGAGCGTTGCTTAACCCACTGCACCACCAGGGAGGCCATAATTTTTTTTTTTTTTTTGATAAAAGGTCTGGATACACTCTCTTCCTCCTTGTCCAGTCACACCTCAAATTGTTTTTACTTCTATCATTCAACGGCCCTGTCACCACCTTAGTTTTGTTATTATGATTCATCTCTGGCCAAATGCTTTTGTCTCTGGGTTTTCTGCCATCTATTATTCCTGCATAAAGACGTGTGTCAGGACTTTGCCTTTTAAGATTCTTCTTTTCTCATTGGGTGATTCACTCACTACAAAGATGATCTTTGGGTGATCTCATCACTCCAAAGATGTCCAGTATCTTTTATAAGCTGCTGGCTCCTGGTGCTTCATCGCTGGCATGATCTCTCTGGGCTCACAACTATATATCCACCTATCTGCTGTTTCAGTTTACTTGGAGCTTCCTCAAGTATTTCAAATTCAACATGTCAGTAGTGAGTTTCTCCCTACTGGTAGTCAACCAGGCTTTGTTCCTTCTGTCTCTACCTTCCTGGGTTCAGCAGAATCTACTAGAAATGGGGGGATCTCACTTAAAAAGTTCTCCAGAGGTCAAGGAGATGGCTTGACACTGAAGTTCTACCTATGAGAAATTCCCTATCAAAAATAGGTAGTCTTGTGTAACCCATTCAGATTGTCTCTCTCAGGAAAAGGCATGATGTTATTGGTGGGATCCATCTGTTATAGGTGGAATGGTTAGCAGAGCCAGGGATATCTGTATTAAGAGCCATAGAGCATTGCTAGGTTTTCAGAGGTCACAGATCATTGCACTTCTCATGGTCATTTTCATGGCAATCAATTGAGTCCAAGCAATGGGGCTGCCAGACTGAGTCCTGATGCCTTTCTTAAGTATCATCCGGACCGACCAAAAACTATCCAGCATTAATTAAATGAACATTAACTTAAAACCTGATAGTTGCTCTAACACTTCATTTATGTCAGTTAATTACATTCTGTCTTTGAGTTTTGAATACTCTATGATTAATTAAACAACACAATCAACTTTGCACATATGTATTCAGTAAATTATTTCCATCATTAAGTATCCATTCTGTTATTGTTCATAATTATGCAGTCCCTTTTGTGCAACAGATTTTACTTAAATCTTAAGTCTTCTGCTGGAGCCAGAAAATTCTCATTTAAATTCATTTCCAAAATCCTAGAATTTATAAATAGAAAAGAAAATCTAAAATGTGAAATTTAGTATTATTTTTAAAAGTTATATTAATCTATTTTCCAGGGGTTGGGGGGGGGCTGACCCCTGCAAGTAAATAAACTGCTTTACAAATTTATTTCCACCATAAGTAGAAGATGATCCCGAGAGGCTCGGTGCCCAAGGGACAGCTCTGTCCTGGTCAGAGATGTCTGGTACTGGCACTAGCGAAGATGTCCTTCTCTGTACGCCTCCAGTTTGACTCAGCAGCTGGCACATGCCGGTCCTGCACTGGCACAGTAAGTGCTCATGAGAAAGAAGAATCCAGGCGGACAGCCTGTATTTAGGATTTTCTCACTCTCAGCAGCTCCAGAGCAGATTAAAAGGTGGCTAGCAAGCAGCATATAGGACCCATCCCCTGCCTATAAAATGTGTATTTTACTTTAGTGTTCTCAAAGGAATTTCTATTTCTAGAAAATATAAAATAGACATGAAAAGATACTAGTTTTCTAGTAATGAGTTGATCCATGGGATTTTTGATTTATGACACATTTAGGTGTTCTACTTGCATTGTGTACTCACAGGACTTAAAAGACAGTTTATTTTGTGTGTGTATGTTTGGGACTCTGTTTTGGTGAATTACATAGGAATGAGGAGCAGAAGAACTGGCATCTGCTCATGAATTCTTAAGTGGGTAAGCTTCTTGGTAACAGAACCAACTATACCCCCTCTGAATGCATGATTCTGAGCATCTAGATGCCTGCCGCTTTCTTGTGGATAGTTTATTTTAATATCACTCTCTGTGGGTTCATTAAAAGTGTGTTCAAAAGTCACACTGTTAAATTCATTAAAATGTGTATTGTAGGCTAGAATAAAATTGTTCCTTAGACTTGTGAAATAAAAGGTAGACACACTACATGTGAGGATAAAATTATCAGTATAGGACAGAGTCCAGAAGCCAAATGTCCTGCTAAAGGACCTACAGATGGTAAATGTATGTCCTTTTCTGGCACATATCAAACATTCCCAAAAGTTGTACAGCCACACAGTGGAAATTGGACATAAAACAACTTTAGCCATTGGGTGGCTTTTATTACTTCTCCAAGTAAAAGAGCACATTTTTAGGCCATGACAGACTGAAATGTACAAGCGTACAGTACAAACTGTACACTAATAAAATTTTGTCTTGTGTGTGGGTTGGAGGCATGAAATCTCATGGCTAGACCAAGTTATAATCACATTCTTGGGTTTTGGATTTTTTTCCTTTTTAATAGTTCAAGGATAGTCTCCTATTTTGTAGCTTTAATCTTAAAAATTGGATTATAGTAAAAAGAGTAAAAATATTCCTATAACAAATCTGAATAAAATTTTGAAAAACAGAAGGTCATTTTCCTAATGATTAGTCAGAAGTCTATCTTAATTTGGAATAGATTTATAAGATACTGGCAAAAATACAATAGCCACATATGCCAAAATAAACAATTATAGTAATGTATTACACACACTCTTAGGTCTATCTTTGTGGAGGATAAGCCACTTATTGTAAGGTGCACTATGATGGTCAAGCTACAGTGATATTAAGGAAAGTACCACAGTCAAAACCAGGATGTCACCAATTACAAAATCCTTCCTTCATCTACCTCAGGGAATATAGTAGCTGAGTCAATAATCTCATCATAGTTCAGCTGCAATGATTGTTTTTAACTGTGAGATGACATAGAAAAAATCAAGCCCCCAATATCTCCGGACTGTAGGAAATCGTAAAAATGTTTGGTCAGGTTACTGTAGAGAGAGTATCATTGTCATCTATGTCACCAACTTAAGTTTCTTGAAGAGCAAAGATTTGTTTTGCTTTCTCTCCACACAAAATATAATATCTTTCATATTAAATTTTGAAACAAATTTTATTCCGCTAATGTGCTAAGAATGTGGACACTAAGATAAAGTAGCTCTCGAGATGATCTGTAAGTTTTGGGGGTTGCTTTTTCAATAGTCAGAATATTATTTGCAGCTCAGAATGAAAGGATCATTTAAGGTAAGGGATGTTTGGGACAAAATAAATTACACATGTTATGTACACTTAATTTACCTCCTCCTGTCATGCCTTTTTTAGCATCATGAACTCCATTTCTCAGGAGTCTAATGAAGTCAATTACCTGCATATAAAATTCTTTGTATTCAAGCATAATATATCAAATGTTTTTAATTAATGAATTCTGTATTTTTTAAGATACCACTATATGCTAGCTATAGTAACAATATAGGGGTGATGAATAAAGTGGATAAAATTGTGACCTTCGTGGAAGTTCTAGTTCAGTGTTCAACAAAATTTTCTAACATTTAATTATGGAAATCATCAAATATAAACAAATGTTGAGAAACAATTTGAATGAGCGAGTATAGTACTCTCTTTTAAAAGTTACCTGGCATTAAGACGTAATTTAAAATACAGTAATCAGGGCAATGTGATATTAGTTAAAGAATAACTAGATCAATGTAACAAAAACAGAGAACTCAGAAATAGATCCACATAAATGTAGTCAAATGGCATTTTGCAAAGGAATCAAGGTTATACAAGGAGAAAAGATTATCTTTTCAACAAATGATACTGGAATAATTGGAAATCCACGTGCAAAAACAAACGAATCTAGACACAGAACATATGCCATTCGTGAAAACTAAGACAAAATGAATCAAAGGCCTAAATGTAACACACAAAACTATAAAACTCCTAGAAGATGATATAAAAGAAAATCTAGATTACCTTGGATGTGACAGATAACTTTTTAGATACAACACCAAAGTCACAATCCATAAAAGAAATGTCAGACTTCAGTAAAACTGAAGTACTTCTGCCCTGTGCAAGATGATCTGAAAAAAGTCATAGACTTGGAGAAAATATTTGAAAAAGATGTATCTTATAAATAACTGTTATCCAAAATAGAACTCTTAAAACTCAAGAATAAGAAAGTAAACAACTGGATTTTAAAAATGGGCCAAAAACCTTGAGATACCTCACTGAAGATGAAAGAAAGAAAGAAAGAAAGAAAGAAAGAAAGAAAGAAAGAAAGAAAGAAAGAAAGAAAGAAAGAAAGAA
>JAGFMF010011861.1:7785533-7800470 GCA_019455555.1 Galemys pyrenaicus | reverse complement strand
CTCTGTGGTGAATCCTCTCACCCCCCCCCCACACCTCTGGCCTGTACCCCAGTGCTTGTATGCATAAATAAATAAATCTTTAAAAAAAATAAATAAATATTAGCTTTATACCTATATCAAAGCAAGTGGTTTTTTTGGAAATTTGAACACCAAAAATCAAAAACAATTTATAAACAATTTTATAAACAATTTATAAACAATTTTATAAAAACCTCAAAGTAACAAGCAAATAATGTGACTTCTGAAGATATTAATACCTTATTTAGAAGAGAATAACAAATCTGCTGCTGCAATGTAATAATTATTAGTTTAGCTTTAACCCTCCATAGTAACAGAAATATTTTTTGGTAAATATATAGCACATCCCTCAAATGAAACAGCTCTGAAACCTGTGAGGTTGAGAGTAAATGTCACCTACTAAATATTATCTGTTCTGATTGTGAAGTTGAGTACCACATTAACCTAACTCTTTTGCTGAGGGTTTCTAGTCAACACTAAAAAATCGTATTAAAAGACAGGAGGGCTTGTCTCCATCTAGTGGTCAGTGTATTTTACTGTTACTCTAAAATCAGAATATAATGAGCATTCAAAAATTACTCTAAGATACTAGTGCTATTTGCTAGTCATGTCTATCAAATGTAACATGTAAATAATCAGAAAGAAGACAATAATCTCAAAAGAGATATTTTGAAATATAGGAGGTGAATACATTTTCAAAATTCTATGGGACTATTTCTCTACTACAAATATATAGAAATATACTTTCTCTGCAGGCACACACAAAAATAATGTTCAATATCACTAAAAAGGGAAATGCAAATCAAAACCACTATGTGATACGATGTTACCCCTATGAGAATGTCCCATGTCAAAAACATGCTGGATGTGGGCCTCCCTGGAGGCGCAGTGAATTGAGCACTGCACTGTGAAGCATCCTGGGCACAGCAGTGCGAGTTCGATCCCTGGCCAGGGAGGGGACCCACATGGCACAGCAGACCTCTCCTGCGTCACCCGCTGCTCCCCTCAGCAGTGTATTTCAGTCGATCTGCCTGTTCTGTTCCCTGTTCTGTCTCTGGTGAATCCTCTCACCTCCCGCACCTCTGGCCTGTACCCCTGTTCTTGTATGCATAAATAAATATATCTTTAAAAAAAAAAACAACATGCTGGATGTGGAGAAAAAGAAACACTCATTCATCATTGGTAAGAATGTAATTTGGTGCAGTTTTCTGGAAAACAGTATGGAGAGAACTTAAGAAAATAAAAATGGAAATCTCATATGATTCAGCAATACACTGTTAATCACCCAAAGAATATGAAAACTCTAATAGAAAAAGATTTATGCATTCCCATCTTCATATTAGCACTGTCCACAATTGCCAACTCATGGAACAAACTTAAGTGCCCAATGACAAATGACTGGATAAAGAAACTGTGGAATATATACTGAAAAGAATACTACACAGCTACTAAAAGAGATATTGTCTCTAATTAAATAAAAAAAGAACTCTTTCTGCATAATTCCTAATGGCCTCTTTGTCATACTTTGTATTTTCTTATATTTATACTATTCTTAATCGTGAATTTTCATTTATTTTTATTCTTTTCTGTAAAGTCATTAGAGTTAGAGATAGATTAAACTACATGCTTGTTAAAATTGTATTATAAAAATAATAATACCACCTTTCTTATTTGTAGGGTGTTATCATTTACAAAAAAAAAAAATCAAATCAGAAAGTTTGTATTATTACCACCATTTTCATTAACCAAAGGTGTTAAGTGAATTCCCAACCCATTAAGACCTTAATAAGATTGCCTTGTACTTTAATTCATACCTTTAGAAGTTCAAAGTCGTCCCCCCCCCCAAATTTTTGCAAATCCCCGGAGGATTCACATTTCCATATCCACTATTATTTTTGGACTCCTGCATCCATGTAACATATCTCTGGTCAGCAATATGGCAACTCAGACATGAAACCCAATTCTGTTCTTAATTTCCAATTTCCAATTCTGTTCTTAATAACCCATTCAACCCTAGCATAAGTGTGGTAAATGTTACCAAAGATTCAGAAAATGCAAGGACAAGGGAGAAACTTACATTGCTTCCACTCAAGCTCCAATTTGAACATCATGTGGTTGGATTCCAAAGATGTCGTTCTCTCTCTCTCTTCCACTGGGAAATTTGCAATTTTATTCTCTCCACTTACACTCATTCTAAATATTTGCCACAAATAGGGTGCACTCCTTAAAAAGGAATCGTAAGCATTTGTGTTTTACAGAGAAAAAGATCATGCTCAGATGCAGAATTTCACAAAAATACTATGTTGAGTTTTTAAACACACAATAAAGATGGTCACTCGATATCAAAACCATATGTTCTGTTACAACTTTAAAAAATTCCCCCAACAGATTGGTTTTAAAGATGATGGTGTTTAGAATATCTCCCCCTCAGCCTCCTCAGCTCTTAAGCCAGTTTTTTCCTTGGCCCTGTTACCTGGATACTAGTTAACAGAATAGATGGTTTAGAATAGACACTTGCCTCAAATGAAGAAAAAGATTTTATATTATACAAAGAGACAACATGATGTGGAATATGATGGAGAACCAGAGTCAATTTTAGCTCATTAGGTTGGCAAGCGTGTCATATACACTGCACAGTTCTTACATGTCATAAGACAAAGTGTCTCTTCAACTTGACCTAATATACTGGGTTTAAATAGTTAGGAGTTTTTGGTGCTATTAGGACAAGAGCCAAAAGGCAACAGAGCATGGCAATGACTTCCATGATTTCTTCTTCCCTTGGGGAATTGGAAGCTGTGCAGATCCCTAGTAGAAAATAGCTAGGTATTATAGTCAGAGATGTCTATCAAATGGTAACTTCCAGAGGACAAGTGTAATTCACATTGGATAAAAGGGAAAGGAAGCAAATAGCATGTATGTCACAGTCAAAAAATATAGAACAGTAAAATTCTCTAATTCCTCAAAAAAAAAAAAACTATCTTCTCCCTCTTTATTTATCACCTACCAAGGTAGCTTCTCTCCATAAATGGCTCCCTAGAGATCTTTGCCTGTTTTTATTCATAACCTGTGTATCTTGTCCCCTGGAATCTGAGCCTCCTGATAACTCTTGGAAATAAGAGAATGCTCAGGGAATTCAGTGTGGTTCCTGAGCCTTGGCCAGAGAAGGGCTTGTTGGATCCATCTTTGTCTCTTAGAGTATTCTCTGTGAGCTCTGAGCCATTAGGGAAAGAGAGATCCAGTTGACAGGGTTTGGACCATAACACACTGTATAAATGTCATAAGAAACTCCCAGTGAAGCCCTGCCCAGGTTACTAATCCATAAAATGTAAAATATGATAAATGGTTGCTTTGTGCCACTAGGTCTTGGACTATTCACTCTGTAGCAATTGATAATCAGAACATTTGGTTTCCCTCTATTTAATTCCAAATCTCAATGTAGATTGCACATCTTTTGGAAAGTCTTTTCTGATGTGACCCATTGAAACAATAAATGTTTGTTTTTCTTTTCAAAATTTTATCGAGGTGGCATTTTATTATAACATTGTGTAAGTTTCAGGTGGACATTGAATGAATGTGTTTCTTATGCTAGTAAATACTGTTTTCTTATGCCACTGGGAAGAAGCTTTTTGAAATTGTACTATTTGACAATCAGCTACCAATAAAGACAATCACATAAAATATATCTCAGCAAAGTGTCAGAGCAGCCTGTGTTACACAAGTCACTTAGCCACCTAAATGATCAAAACAGGAATGATTAAGAAATAAATCTTAGCAGTAAGAATGTCCTTCCTAAACAATCCATTTTCTTGATTTTGGTCAAGTTAAGTTTGGTTAGTTTGATCAGGGCTGTTCTCAAAGCTTTTGTGGACAAGGAGAATTTAAGACTCTGAAGGCTCCTGATCTGTGTAATCTAAATCAAGAAAAATGCCCTCTTGTTTCTTATAAATAAGACATCTGTGAATGGACAGGTGCTAGCACAAACAAGTTCATTTTGTGACAGTAAAACTGTCATGAACACATTTAAACTGAAAATATACAACTAGGAAAATTTTACCAGATGCAGATGTCATGTAAGCCAGTGAATTGAGCCAAATGACCCAAAAGATGTATTTAATAGGTAGCAATTTTATGAAATAAATAAAAATCAGAGACAGTAAAACATACATGCACACACAATAGGATGCCCTTAGTGTGATTTCACATGGTAGGTTTTAGAGTCATCTAAACAGTGGAAGATATTTCTACAAGCATCTGACCCTGATTGAAGACTTGCCAACTAAAAAGCCAAAGGTATTCCCAAGTGCTCAATTCTGGCTATCTCAGATACGAGCTTTGGACAGCCTTTTTCTCTCTTGACAGCTGTTTGTAATTTTTTATAAGACCTACCTCAGTGTTCTATCATTTTGAATCTGAGGAGGCATTCTCAGCTCTGCTGGGACAAATGGCATTAAAGCTCTACTACACACAGAAGCCCCCTCATTGTTTTCTCAGTGGCATTCCTTAGGAAATGAAATTCCAATTCCCTGACATCCTGTTAAAGTGCAGTATTTTCTATAGCATATTCCTATCAAGTATCTCCTATAATAGACAAGTACAGTGTAAAAAGACCAGACCAATACCTTTTTTGATGTACTGTAGAATGTAATATATGTTACCTTTTTGTATCATAATTTATTTTTCCATTTGCTTTTAAAGTTTCAATTGTGAGTTGAATGCTATATTATTTAAACATTCAAGAGTACGTACAAGAGGGGAAACAATCCTAAGGTCAATATCATTCTTCTTATTTTTCCCAAAAGGAAAAATTGATAATTGAGAGGTTATTTCTTACAAAGTAGGAAAGAACACATTACAAAATTATCACATAATTTTTCTTCCACAACTATCTTGTCTTCCTGGATTTAAATTATATGAACTAGAATTGAACCTGAGACCTTAGACATCATGCAGTCAAAAGTGCTCATTTTAAAGGCTTCTTGGTCCTGGACTGGTTGAAACAGATGCGGGTGAGAGACTCGAGGAGGGGGGGTAACAGTGGCAGCTATTTTTTGGTTTGGTTTTTTTTTTCTTTTTTGGTTTAGATCTTGCTCTTTTCCTCCCAGACTTGTCTGACTGTTTCTGAACCATTTCTATGGGTCCCCACCAGAAGGTGCTGTAGACTGTGGAAGGGTTTCAGGCATTGCTTTAGGCCAATCCTATTTGGCTAGACTTTTACCCACGAGGAGATGGGTAACTTTGGGTGCTTGATTTGGAAACTATATTCTTTGTCTTTTCTGTATTGCACACTAATTGTAGTAAAGTTCCTTTTCATTAAAGGCCTATATATTTCATCTTGATGTGGCCAATGGCAGAACCTCTTTAGAGCAGGCAGGTTTGGGGGGGTTCTGGGGTGTCCCTTTCCCTGCCCTATAACGGGATCAGATACACAATTACTCAAACATAGTTATACTGAAGAAAAATTCTGGCACATTTTCGCTTAACATGTCTCCTGTCTCCTGCCTTTGCTCCCCTCATAAACAATTCTTAGTCATTAGGAAATATTTTTATAGTGTTAACATATTGTTTGAGTAAAGCATAAAATTAATTTAAAGATAAGTTTTAATTGATTGTTCATGCCAAAGATTAATGATAATTTCCAAGGTTTTGTTTTTTTGATGTCCTGCACATGTAGCATTTCTATTGGCTTTCTGGACTCAAGCATCAAACAAGCACATTGGTCTGCTGGCCCTACAGAAGAGGAGTAAGAAAAGCCCATGAACAATCCAGAGGCTTCAGCTAACCGGGAATAACACTGGTTTATCTCATATACCCCAGCAGTCAGCCACGCATCAAGATGTTCATATGGGTCAGAAGAGCTGATTGACGAACTATATTGTCAGGAGGAAAAACTGCCACATGAAACTTGGATTCCTTTTTGGAGGTAAGAAAAGGAAATAACCAATTATTTCTATAGTTGGGTACTCTCTAGGTTTATGAGTTCTTAATAGGACTAATAGGCAGCTGCTAACATCTACCCCAAAGTTTATGACTTGAGTTATTCTATGGAAATGGTAGCTGTTGTATAGCACATACTCGGATCAAACCTAGTTCATGGGATTGAAAATATTTGGGTTCAGAGAACCCTGAAAAATGAAAAATATTTGTATATATGGAAATCAAGCACAACTCTAAAAAAAAAGTTTCCCAAATCAAGAGTAATTCATGTAGGCTGAGAAGGAGTGTTAAAAATCCAAATCATTTCACTTGTGCCTCTTTGCTATTAGACTATTAACTTTGATACCCATTAGAATAGTTAATGTAATATTTTCATTTTCTCTTTGCAGTTCTTATTCCCTTTCCAAAAAATATCAGGAACTTCATGAAATCTTGGGTAACCGAATTATCAATTTATCTAATCAAAGAATGCAGCAAATGGTTTTTGAATGAGCATTTCCATTTGTAATTGGGGATAGCTACATACAAAGAGATGTTCAGAAATCAACTATAAGCATCAATCCTTAAGCCATAACATGTAAACAATTTTATAAATAATTTAATTTTTTTTAATTTTGTTAAGACCAACTGATTTTGCAAAATAAAGAGCAAAACAAAACAATAAGAAACAACACAAGACACACTTTGAAAAACATAAAGGAGGATCCAGTTTTTCTTTTTACTAATAATTACTTTTCTTCAGTTGGTGGGTAGGTGGGTGAATGAGCTTACGCCCTACTCCTTTGGGGAACAAATAATACTGTCCCAGGTGTGGTATGTAAGCTAATATTTAGGTTTCTCTGGGTGATGGTAAGTAAGCATATTATGGGAATAATATATTGAAGACAACCTTCTCCATATGAAGACATACCAACTACTACACTTGGTGCTTCACTCTTTTAATTTTTTTGTATCCACAACATCCCCAAGATACGATTATATATTTAGAGGTTGTGGATTTTAGGCTGAAAGAAATAGAGTATGAACAGGAATTTTTAGAGTTTAAAGTTAGAAACACTTTTTAATGTTTCCCTTGCCAATCTATTCATAAATTATCTTCTCTCTTATGCAATAATTATTCTATACCTTGTCTTGTTGAATTATTCAATAAATATTTTGTATTACATGCCATGAGTCAAGTACAATTCAAAGCATTGAGGATACAGGTATAAGACTTCATACTAATTAGGACCAAAACATTCTAATAAGAAACAAGTAAAATATATCATTGTATCAGATGATATTAAATGTTATTGTATGTAATAAAATGACAGAAAATGTGAAGAGTGGAGAGTACCAGGGTGCTAGAGTACAACAGACTAGCCAGGAAAGACTCACTGTGAAGGTACATTTAAGAAAAGTCACCAGTTTTGTCTAGTACTGGGAGAAGAGAAGTAGAGAAGAGCAGTTGGAACGAAGACCCGAGAGCAAGAGAATGCTTGGAGTGTTTGAAGAACAGTAAGCATATTAAGAGTGCTTGAATGGTGGAAAAGAGGGGGAGAGCTTCAGAGAAATTATGAGCGTCACATGTAGAGGACCTTGTAAGGTGTTATAAGACTTTGACTTTGGGTTTGAGGGAGATGAAAAGTCACTGGTGGATTTTAAACAGTTACCACCATCTGGTTTGAGTTTCTGAAGGAAATCTGTAGAAGCTCTATTGAGATTAAGGTAAAATAGATGGAAATAGGGTGACAGGTAAACTAAGTTATCATCCTCCCTGTTAGGCTGAAATTAGTTTATAGAAGATCAAATTAGAATAGTCAGTGAAGCTTGCTTATGGTTTGGTGGGTGGTTTTGTTTTAGTTTTGTTTACAGCTTGGGTCAAAGTTTCATTAGAGATGGTGTCTCAAAGTTACATTAAGATGAAAATTGGCTTGTTTATCATTATTTCTTTTGGAGATTTCCTCTCTACTGCTCCTTATTTCTTCTGCCAATTAAGGTTTCTCTAAGTTTTCACTTTCCCTTCTACTTGAAGAAGTTGTAGCGCAGTTTTGTTGAAAATGAATTCTATTTGTCCTTTTTTATATGATATTGTTCTTTTTGCCTTTCAGCCTCATGAAGATGCCAACCTCTATTGTTGGTAATGAGTTTTCAGCCTTCATTCTTCTGATATTTTCTTACATGTAATCTACCAAACATCATTTTATTTTTAGTATTCAACAGTTTGACTGTGATTAACTTAGCTTTGTTTCCATTATAATTATTTTTCTTGGTTTCACTAATTTAAATCTATTGAGTATCAAAGATCTCAGTCACTAGTCAGTTTCTCTTTCTTTTGGCATTTTTTTTTCTTTGCATTTTAGTGTGGCTAAATTTTACTGAATATCTCTGAGTTCAAGTTCACTAAACCTTCTTCAGCTACATCCCATCTATGACTAAGTCTATCAAAGGAAATCATTTCTGAAGTTGAATTTAAAATTCTGCACTTTTCCTTTTCATTACCTCCTAAAATTTCCTATTTTTTAATGAAATGTGCTATCTGTTCATGCATATTGTTCACCTTTTCTACAAATTTCTCCAATATACTTTTCATTGTTTTAAAGATCTTGTCTAATAATCTCAACACCTGCAATATCTGTGATTTGCTATTGATGGACTAATCTTTTGATTTGGGGTTGTATCTTTCAGTTTCTTTGCATGTCTCATAATTTTTTGATTCTTTACATGCTGTGTTACTGTCTCATTTAAGTTATGGTTTCACTTGATTCACAGATTTAGTTTATTCACTGCCAACACATTTCCTTTCTTTATCCTTTCCTTTGTTATCATGCCTTCATCACATTTATATCATATCAGTGCTTTGTGGAATCCCCCCTTGAAAGTAAGGAACTAGTTTAATGTAAGATAACCAAGGTCCTTATTGAGGAAATTCTGGCAATCTATGGAAATCTATTTTTTTAGTTTCATAGTTAATATTTTTATTGAGGTAACATTATATATTCATTATTGTCTGTATGGTAGAAGTGTAGGGTACCCTTCCTTTCATGTGTTGCTGCCATATTGAAATCTTCAAGCAAACAAATGCTTCAATTTCCAATTTTGGAGTATTCTGGCTCATAGCAGTAAAGGTTGAGATCAGGGTGGATAAGAGTGATTAGGGAAAGTATTATGAAGGGTGAAGTCTTGAAGAGTGGGTTAGATACTTACCTCTTTTTCCAGAGTATTTTTGGCAAAGAACAGAAAACCAAGGCATAAAGAAAAACAAATATGACATTTGAGGTGTGTGAAGAGATATTATGATGACATCAGAGGTTATTTGAAGTCACAAGAATCAGGATGAAAGATTTTTTTTATTTCTCCTTTTCATCCAGGCTATTTTCCCTCTGATTAAATGATATGAATAATATAATATCCTTTATACCGCAACTCTAGCTTTCTCTGCAGAGAGCTATCAATGACATTGCCTGTCCTACTAGATTTTCGTTTTTGTTTTAGCCTCTAATTACAGAAAGCTAATCAAAGTATATAAAGATGTTTTCCATTTAAATTTCACTTTTCTTCACTCCTCTAAATTAATTCTTATTCCAAAATATCAAAACAGAATAGAAAATTGAAAAAGAATTGTTAACTAAATGACTTTCATATCAGCGAGATTAAGCCATCAATAGTATGAGCCTTTATTCGATTAATACATTTTTACCAAATCTACTAATTAATATAGTTAAAATAATTAGTAATAAGTATTTGTGTAACTAACAAGAATTATGAAACCAAAGCTCATAATTATTGTTTTTTTTTTTTGTCAAGTGCCAACCTAGAAACTGCGTTCTCTTCCATAAACCTTTAAATTCTTTTCCATGACCTTTAAATTCTCAGCTCTGTTGGACTTCTCACACATCAAAAACTCCATCAGTATTCTACAAAGAACAAATAATAATCACCAAAATAGTGTCTACTATGTGGTAAAAGAAATTCCTAACAGGTTCCTCCCTAAATAAAAATAAATGGAATGACTCCCGTAAAATTCATGTGGTCCACACCGAAATAGTTGGACTACATCAAGACCTCAAAAATGTCTGGTCAAAAACATAGGCCCCACAGCAGGATAAACTCCTATTGGTGAGGTCTCTCAGATCATGCAATCCCCATTAAGAAAAGCTTATCACTGAAACCTTTGAAAAATAGGACAAAACATTAACCAGTAAAAGTAGCAATTATACATGATATGGGAGGCAAAGTAAAATTTTATCTTATCTCCAAATACTGATAGTTTGAAGATTCATGTAATACTTGCATTTTTTACTTCTTTCGAAAGCTCTTCCTCAGTCATAAATTTTGTAGATTTATTTTGCTTCTTTGTTTTTGGTTCATCAATTTGCTGATAATCAATGAAATCAAATGTTTGTTTTTAGGGGCCTCCCTGGTGGTACATTGGTTAAGCAACGCACTATGAAGCAGGTTGCAGCCACTGCAGCATGAGTTCGATCCCTGCTGCCGGCCAGGGAGGGAACCCACATGGCACAGCAGACCTCTCCTGCTGTGCCCGCTGCTCCCCTCAGCAGTGTACTTTGGTTGATCTGCCTGTTCTGCTCCCTGCTCTCTGTGGTGAGTCCTCTCACCCCCCCCCCACACACCTCTGGCCTGTGCCCCAGTGCTTGTATGCATAAATAAATAAATCTTTTTTAAAAAATGTTTGTTTTTAGAACCCATGGTCTCTAAGTCTTAGAATTCCTGTGATATTTTGAGTATTGGTGATGGAATTCTGCACTTACTCTTATCAAATCTTCTGAGGAGCGAAGGACTGACTGGGAGACTACTTTCTATGACCTTGAAAGTGAGAAAAATTAATTAGATTGTCAGGGATTAAAATTATAACATGTTCTTCATTAACTTTATTCTATTCCTGTTATAAAATACTAAACTGTCATTTAGGAACTAATGTGATTATAAACAGTATTTATGACACCTAATGGCATTTAAAAATGAATAATTGTTATGACAAAGTTTAATCTTAAAAAATGATTAAAATCACAATATACCATGAAAGTCAAAATATGACTATGAGATGCAGATAAGAGTAATGTTCATGTGTTTAGTTGAATAGTGACCCATGCTTAGAAGTAGAAAATATTTTATGTTGCTCCTACTATATCTGGATGCTTTTATTAAGCAGACTATAGAAGCATCCTTAAGAATTAAGTGTACAGCTTATATAAGTAGCTTACATCATTATTTGTGTCATCTTTTGATTCCTTTCTCTCTTAGAATTTGGAGAGGAACCATTTCCAAATTTTTTATTTACATCTTAGATTCCAATTCAATTCTTTTATATGCTTTAATAACCAGTTATGCATACAACTGAGAATACAGTATATGGCTTATTTGTTTCTTTTTTCCGTATAAATAATAATGGATGGGAATGGAGCTGAAATAAACAGGATTTAAAAAAAACATGTTATCATACACATGTGCCGACAAATTATTTCATGTGGAAACAGTTGAGACTTCTGTGTATCTTCACCTAGTCACTAACAGTTCATAGGCCACATTCACTTGGTCAAGCATCTCTAAATTACATATAGATCACATTTTTAAAAGTTCTGCAGGTGTGTTCTATCAATTGTATTTAATCTCTAGATTTTGCCTTCATTCCTATGTATGGGATTATTAGTAAAAGTTTGCCCCTTCTTAGTTGTGTAATATCACCTTGCTTGTATGGTTCTAGTATTTTATATGTATTTTACATCAGACATGTATTTTACATCAGACATGTATTTTACATGTCTGGCATGTGAATCTCTCAACTGTCAGTACACCATATCTATGGGACACCAATGTGGTTCTTCTATTGTTCACATGACATTTCTACAACTTGAATGTGGTTCATGTACCACTCATGTGGTCTGAACATGCCTTAAAGAATTTTTCTCATTCTTTTCCAAAGAGGGACTAAGAGTGCCTTACTGTACAGGATTTGTGGTTCTTCAAAGGTTGGCTACATTGAAGAGAACTACTTTGTCATATTGGAAAAGGAGAAACTACTGTCTTTGATGGCAGTTGACGAAGGTGCTTTATCCCTGGAGTTGTTTTATTACAAGAGTACTGTATCTGGCCAAGAATGCCAAGACCACCTACCCACACGTTGGGATACACAGCTGAGATCTGTCTTTGTGACCCAGAAACAAGTCCTCTCAACTTCTCTCTGTACTGACGGAAAAACATCATAGCCCAGTCCAGATGAAAACAAGCATTTCTCCACCCCCCACCTCCCCTCCACTTTTTCTGTGGGAAAGATGAGCTGAAACCTAAGTTAATATATTTGAAAAATCTGGGAAAAAAACAGAACAGATTTTTAAAAAAGTCATTCCTTTAGCCCCATCAGTATGCTACTCACAAGGATCTTACAAAGAAAACTTCTGTTGGAGTGGAAAACACTGAACGAAACCCATGTTATGTGAGACTTTAATTCCCTGGAGCTGGGAAAGGTGAAAGAATCAGGTCCCTATACTCTTGGACTGTTTTCATTAGTCACCAAGAATGTTTATACAATTGGTTCTAACCACTTCATTAGGAACCCCCTTCATCTGCTTGATAAAGTTAACACAAATAGGTTGAAGCTAATTTTAAAAAACAGTACTATTATATTATACAAACACATTCCTGGGACAAAGATGTAGAAGAGGAAAAAGAATTGATTTGCTCTTGTCACTATTCTTAAATGGATTTTATTCTCCAACAGTATATTTGCATTATTATTTCAACAATGCAGCCTTGCTATAGCTTCACCAAATCAACGGAGTAATGTGATTTATGTCTTAATGCTTTCTTCTTGGAAGGGGTACATTTGGCACAAAATACCTGATTTTATACAATGAACTCACAGACCCTGGGCCAATCTTGTGAGACTGTTGGCTCATGTAAAGCTAAATCACCTAATATAATTTCTGCATATAATCGCTTCCATTTTTTAAAATTACTGGCAAATTTAATTCAACAATACCAAAATGAAAACCGCTCGGCCACTTGGGACTTTGTATGATAGAACTACCCTTTTTCACCAAGAACAGACGTTTGTTTCTATCAGACTAAACAAATTAATTGAACAGAGTAGACTTTAGAGATCAGTGTTTTTCTGGCTTCTTGGAATGTGAATCATATTAAGAATACCTCTCACACCAGGCCCCATACATGCCATTCAAAATAGTTTCATGAATGAACACTCGGTTTTTTCTTACTAAATAAATTTATGTTTTACTCTATTTTTACTTCATTTTTCTTTTTTATTATGGTAATAACATTTAAAATAATAACCTTTAACATGTTTTTAAGTATAGGACACAGCAGTATGAGATACAGACACCAGGTTGTATACTCCTGCTTCGTTTATGTACTCTTCAATATGTTCTGTTCTATTTTATTGAAGTGAATAATATATTTTATTATTAATATATTAACATATTATTATGTATAATATGTTATGTTAATATCAGGTATATATTATATGTTAATATATAATAACATTATAAATATATATTACTTCTACTACCCATTTATGTGTCATGAACAGTCATTTGAAATAGATTGCTTTAAATAACATTCAGTCAAATTGAAGATTTGGCACAGAATAAATTTGTATCTAAAAGAATTAGCATCAGCCGACTGTCACGAAGTACCAGGCTAAATACTTCTTTCATCAATTCATCTCATAACCATATAAACAATTCATAGATGAGGGACAAATATCTTGTCAAAGGCTACATAGCTAGTTAGTGACAGAGCTTTGATATGAATCTAGGACCACACATGCTCCTAGCTCCTAAACTAACCCTGGACAAAATGCTGAATCTTGTGATACGTCTAGACCTGGGAGTATTTGACCCCAAACATTTCAAATCACAACAAATATTTTAAAAGCCATACATGGTTCTAAGAAGATCTTCATTGCCCTAGGATATTTAAGGTTTCCTTGGCACTCCTGCAAATTATATATGTCTTTCAAAGAGAAAACAACTAGACCTTGGTACCCCAGTGAAGGCTGTGCTTCAAGGGGAGGTAGCGAGGTTCTTGCCTGGGGTTTGCCTTTGCATAAAAGTTTCTTTATTTTAAGGCCTGGGAGCATATATGTATTGAATGACTTGCTGTAAAACCAATAGGAAGTAACAGACTTAAGTAAGCCTATGACAGATGGAGAGAAAAGGGGGAGGCTGATATCACAACTCAGTCTTTTCAGTTGCTGGAGTGATCATGGGCCAGCTAACTCCAGATATAGGAGATTCATAGATATGTTACTTTGTGTTAAGGGGCTCACTTTGTTTGACCATTGACCTGTGTATCAAGTTTGGGACTGTGATTAGTAGCTCACTCTTTCAGCCACAGTCTGCTCTTGTTACAAGTAAGAATACAAGTTTGTTGGGGAAATAACCTCATCATACCTCAAAGTTAAGTCACACAAGAGTTTGTTTAATTTTGTGTGTTACCTACACTAACACATTTATGTGTTCTGATCCAGGCAGACTAACTGATGAGCCAGCCATTAATTAGATCATAACATGGTCAAAACGATTAGGTGATATAACAAAAATAACTAAAAAATTTCTTGAAAATTTAGAAATTTTGGGCTAAGTCATTTAGAACAGTTAATTTAAATAAAGACTAGATATTGATGAAAGGGCAAACAAGGACACAGGACATGCCTAGCTGTGGGACTCAAGGATGAGATGTGGATCTCCTATAGCGAGGTAGTTATGATCATTTCTTTTGTTAATATATCTTTTTGACTGGTAAAACAAGCACTTTTGACCTTAAGAGTTTTTGAGGTGATTTCTCTGGAGTGTTCAAAAAGGATCCTAAGTAATTAATTTATAAGCTGTTCTATGTTGCTTTATCTTCAAAAAAAAATTAAGGTTAAGATGGTTCCTCCATTAGGAGGAACATAAGGGAACCAAATGAGGATCAAGGAAAGGAATAAGAACAATATTAATAATAACAATAACAGCAATAAAGACA
>JAGFMF010011861.1:7726775-7782879 GCA_019455555.1 Galemys pyrenaicus | reverse complement strand
GGGACTGAGGTGATGGTGCACTGGTGAGATGGTGATGGGAAATACATGGGGATAACAATTAATGGCAAGTATATGTAAATTTTAAAATATTTTAATAAAAAAAAGGAAAAAAGAAAAAAAAAATCTTCCCTAAAGCAATGGAAAAAAAAAAAAAAAGCTCAAACCCATTAGGGTTTACTGAATATTCTTAGGATGAAAGCAGAATTCTGATTACCTCTCTGGCTTCTATTTTACCTTATATTACCATCTAATTATCTTTTCCTTTATTGGAAGATTTTTTGATGCATATTTTATATATTATGTTTCTTAGTATTTTAGTTGTTTTTCACAGGAAGCGGGTAGGAAATCTAGTCCACTATACCACCAGATTAATAATTGTGACCCATCCTTGTTTTTAAATAAAAACATTAAATATAACATCATAGATATGTATAAATTTAACTATTTTGTGCTTGTATGTAAATTTATATCATATAGTATTCACTTTGTTGTCACATTTAAAATGAAGATTAATCTTAATGCCCATTCTGTGGATTTGTAATGAAGTTTAAATGAGTTAAACATAAAATAGTATATGTACTACTTCATATGATAGTTAGTGCTAACTGCTATTTAGTGCTAAAAAGCTAGCTGCTATGATCTTTATGCCTATTCACAATTTAGGAAAAAAAAAAAAACTGTGTTTCTAGAATTGCTCTCTATGAATGTCTAGAAAATTCTTAGACAAAGAAATACCCTCTCACTAATTTGAAATTAACTGAAGACTAGAGATTGAAAGACATCTTTTTTGTTAACCAAATTTCAGAAATTTCCATCAATGGTTTAAGTAAAACAGTGACTCATATATATATATATATATATAATGTACATTCAAAATTTAACAATAGTAATAATAAAGAAAAATCAGAATATGTTAAAAATGAAAGGTAGATGTACCAATTTTGAATACAGGGTGTTTAATGTTTTATTCCAAAATAGTTGCTTCATGAGCTATAGTGTTTTTGTTTTATAGGAGGCTGTACATTTCGCATTAAAGATTTTAAGCTTAATAAAAAACTTCAATATAGAGGTCCTTAACTTCTCTTGCTTAATGTCCTTTCTGTATTTGAACTACTATGGATACTTTCTAATCTAAGAACCTAGGTATTTGAGCCAGGGATTTGTGAAGAACTCTAAACCATGAGATTTATGTTAGCAAAGCAGGAAGTTACATTCATTGCTGGGTAGAGAACTGATTTTAGAACAACAAATTCATCATACTCAAGGGCAACAATAAACTGATATTTTGAGGATTTAAGGAACCTAGTAAAGAGACTGAAGTTCTCGCGCTGGAGGCTAATGTCCATTGCCACTTTTTCTCTTGTGAATGTTGATGATAATAATTATGAGGAAAGTTTATCTCCTTGATCACCTCTTCATCATTAGGAAAAAAATCAGATCAAGTCAGCATTTTATTTCCTTTATTTGAAAAAGAAACTTTAAAGGATGAAAGGTGATTTAGGGTCGGTATCTCTGGAAGCAAGGATTGTTTGTTCACAGGTTAATGTCAGGTCTGTGGAGCTTGCATTTGCAGCTTCCCCCAATGTTATGGAAACACAAGTTAGCCTTGGCCTGGAAAAATGGCTCTCTGTCATTCTCTGGACGTGTGCATCTCCAGAGTGCAAGCTGCCAAAACAAACAGGCTCCATTAGATTCCTTTCCACCTCCCACATAAGAGTCGCCTTATTGAAAATGACCTCTAGGACAGCGAGAAAGGATTCATTCACCCATCACTGCTTTTGCCCTCCCCAAATTCTTAAACCCCCTACACGCACCCTGCAGGGGATGCAGACAATCAGCAAAGGAATGTTTTCACAAACGCAGCTTTTCAGACAGTCCTTCACCAGTGAGAAATAAGGCCATGCTGAACCTTCTTCTGCCTGTGTGGTTGTGACTGGCTTCAGGATATTTGGGAAGGTTGGCTTTTAAAATGCTGCCTTGCTATTAAACAGGGATTGTATAGACATGCATACACATGCAAATGTATCTATTCTAAAGGAACCCATTGACAGGATGTGAGGTTTGCTTTTCAATATGAGAAGGTTTCAGAACACTGAGATGTGGATGGGAACTCCAGTGCCTCTCTTCCTATAGAACAAGCTTTGCTTGTGGCCCAATTATTCATAACCACTCAACAAAATGCTTGAAATATGAAATTTCTCTAATATTTTCATAAATTTATCTACCATTCTTAAGTCTTTTGAAAACATTTATGTTACAGGGCAATGGACCCAAGAACCTGTTATAACTACAGTGCAAATTCACCCTAGTGCATGCCTACTGTGAGACCAATGAGATGATACTTTGAATTTACAGAAATACAGTATTAAAAATCGTCACTAGGGCCCTCCCTGGTGGCTCAGCGGGTTGAGCGCCCCACTGTGAAGCATCCTGGGCACAGCAGCGTGAGTTTGATCCCCAGCCATGGAGGGGACCCACATGGCACAGCAGACCTTTCCTGCCTTGCCTGCTGCTCCCCTCAGCAGTGTATTTCAGTGGATCTGCCTGTTCTGTTCTCTGCTCTGTCTCTGGTGAATCCTCTCACCTCCTGCGACTCTGACCTGTACCCCAGCTCTTGTATGCATAAATAAATAAATCTTTAAAAAAAATAAAAATTGTCATTATAAGTATCATTATCCTAATCATCTAATTCAAAGAATACATTTGAAGGGATGATGTTTTCTTACCAATAAGACTAAAGTAAATGATTCTCTCAGGGCCTGCTATGTCTAAGCCCTAAGCTTAGTACCTTAAAGAACATGAAAGGAGTGAAAGGCAGTTCCTGTCCAGAGAGCTGGCAGGGGTGAAGGCACTGCAAACCATGTAAGTCAGAAAACAGATTTATCTAATAGAGTTCTAAAATGCATAGCACCTATCAAAATAGAAATCAAGGATCATCAGGGAAGATCTTGCCTTTGACTATGACTGCAAAGGAAACCTTTTGTGTTTCCTTCCCTTGGGATGGCCTACCTGACACACACCCTCCCGAGCCCAGATTGGCATTAAAGAGCTATTTCTGACCATCTCACTCAATGACACGGCCAGTGTGGGAAGAATATGGGCTCTACAGAACTCTACAGACCATTGCTTACAAGTCATAATTGGATCTTCTTGTCACTAATTTGTAGTATTTTACCTACCAGTTCTGCTTTCTAAGTTTCAGTGCAATACCAGGAAGAAAGAAATGTTGATTTAGAAACACTGGCACAACAGTGAAGGTTTTTAAAAATCATATCCCTTATATACCGTGTTCTAGTGATGTAGGCCTCATCTCCTAAAGTGGGCTGCTCAGGTTGGTTTTCCCATATATACTACTGTCGTCAGTAGTTAGAACATTACAAGAAAAAAAAAAAAAGGAAAAAAAGCTTTGCAACTTACTGGTGACGTCACAACAGGAATATTAAAAGCAACTTCACTGACCCTAAGGATTTGACTGAAGGTTTTTCAGCACCAAAGCAGAGTACATGTGGGAAAGCACTGGCTATTTTTTCATGGGAAAGCATGTATGAAATTGCACTGCACATGGACAAGTCAACCCCAAAATTTCCAAATATGTTTCAGATCTATCCCAGTAGTGCTTTACTCAAAGGCAAATTTCAATCATCACTTTCTCTGAAAAGAAAGATGAATCATTCACTGAAAACAAGGCTAATTTTATATAATACATATGAAATATGTAAATGCATGTATATCTATTTATAACACCCATGCAAATATATATACATAAGACAGCATATAAATCTATAGTATAAACACACATACATCCCACGCACTTTTTCCTGAAATATAAGGATTGACTTAAACATATAAAAGGCCTTTTTGTTATAGAGTTAGCCTTTGAAGCAAACATGTTTGCATAAGTGAACAAAGGTTCCACGGTTCAGAAGAAGTCTCTAATTTATCTTGCAAATGAGTTGACCAGAACTAAAACTCTACGTGCACCCTCTCAGGATCTATATGACCTAGGGACCAAGGCTAATGAAATACAGTGAATGGGTGCTTAATTTCTCTATTTCTGCATGACAAACAAAACACATGAATTAAAACAATAACCATTTATTATCTCTCACAGCTTTTGTAGGTCATTAGTTTGTACAGGGAAAGCAGGAACAGCTTGTGTTCATTGTACGATGTTAGGAGTCTTAGTGGGAAGAGTAAAGGTTGTAAGTAGAATTATTTGGAGCCCCTTTCACTCACATTTTTGGTATTCACCAGGAACTCAGTGAATGTTGTCAACCAAAACATTTACACATGGCCTGTCACAGTAGCCTGGCTTTTCATGAATGGAAATGGAGCTCCCAGGGAAGCGCCCTGAAAGAAAAAGCTAAGGAAAAGTCCCTTCCTTTTTATGACTTAACCATCTCAGTAGTCACATAGCATGATTTCCATATACTACATCAACTGGGGTCTTCACACATCCCTCCACATTTAAATAATAACAAACACAAATACAGGTTAAAGTTAAGGAAGAGGACGCTCAGAGGTCTTCTAAGATACTAAGTAATGTTCTATTTTTGAACTGGGGTGGGGTGGAATCCTGTGAGTGTTCTCCCTTGTATCTCTTCTCAAAACCCTCAAAACATATCATCTCCAACCCAAGGAGTCACCATGGGTGTAAGGTTAAAATTTAACCTTTTTAGTATGTCATAACATGCTGTTCTCCAGCCCTTGTTCATCTCATCAGTCTTAACTTTCACTTTCTATCCTGCACTACTTTTATTACACAGTAAATTTTTAATTTTAGAAAGAAAGTAGGCCCATACCGACTATAAACTAGAGGTTGGTGACCCAAAACTCTTCCATTTTGGACTGGTTGACATAAACCCTAAGTCTTTTGTATGGAATCCTTCCTTTATTATCTGGCTTTTGTTATTGTTGTTAACAATGGTCTTATTGCCACCTCTTTGTTTATTCCTTGAGAAGAAAGCCATGAAAACTACCCCTGAAATGATGCTGATTCTTCAGGTCTGTCCTGAAAACTTATCAGGAAAAATGAGTTTTGCATATTTAAAAAACTAGAAATATATGTGGTTTTGGCCATTTCCTTGAAGGACTCTTCTAGTTAGCAGTACTTGTACTGAATGTCCCCCTTGCTAAAGACACATCCCTGAACTGATTTTTTTTGGTCAGAACTAAGTCCTGAGGTTCTATTTTGTCAATAAATATTTTTCATGTGACCTTTGCTTGCCAGCTAGGTTCTGTGCTAGGTCCCTGATATTCTGTGGGAAACAAGATTTCCATTGATCCTGCCAATTAATCATAACCTAGTGATTGCACAGGAAGCCTTGGTTTTGATGTATTGAAATCCAAAAAAATAAGACTATTTTGGTACTGTTTTGAAAATTTATAAAAAGATTTATTCCTTGGCAACTTTCTGTTTGTACTTCGACTTGCTACTTACACTTTCTTAATGATAATTTTATGCTCGGATGTTTTACAATACAGAAATTAGCTCAAAAGGAAGTACAGATAGTAAAAGAAAAATAATACCATGAATGTATTAATCAATATAGCTAAGTGATTATGGGTAATCTGCTAGGCAGCCATTCTTCCTTTTTTTAAAAATTTCAATTCATGAAATGAACAGCCCAATAGCATAGTCATGTACCTTACATTTTTATATGACATACATATCCTACTGTATGTTTTGGCTTCTTTTATTTTTGAAATGCTATTTCTTATTGATATAGAATAAGTGGAACTTTTAATAAGAATTGGTTGATTAAGTATTGACCCTTTTGACACCAAGTGAATGTAGGTATTTATAGCCACAAAGATGAAAAACATCCCTGCTATAGGATTTTCATATTTGCAAGAGATGCATCATGTCTGTACATCAATTTTTACAAACAAGTAAAATAGTTTAAGTGACTGACTTTCTTTTGAGTGTTATTTTCCCAGTCACAAACATTGCCGCTTCTTTACATGCAAACACTGGAGGGAAACAATGACCATTAGACTTAGTAATCCTGAAAGTATCCACCCTTTATTTCTTTTCTGGAATTGCTGCAAAATAAGTGAAATCTACTAAGTTTTGGAAATTTGAGTCATTCACAAGAAATGTTCCCTCAGGTAAAAACAACAATAAAACAGAGAATGAAAATCTTATAAATCACTACCTGACAGGTTGTCCTCTCCTGCAAAAACAAAACTCATCAAAAATTGACCTGAATTCAGTCTTTTTTCATATAGCAATAACTTTCCATGTAACCTTGAAGCAATTTGGAAGCTATTTCTCCCTTAATTAATTTTCCGAAGAGTTTTATGGAAATGTTAACCTTCTTAAACTGCGGTTCACACTATAGTTTTTTCTAATTATCTATTTATATACAATGTGTACATGTGTTTGTGTAACTATATATAGGTGTGTGTGTATACACATATAATTTATTTATAAAATAGCAAAGTAAATTGAAGAAAGGAAAATGGACAGTTTATTTTGTTGTCTACTCCTAAATACTATCAAAACATCCTCCTTTGCTACCTATTCAAACATTGGCAAATTACCTAGCAACAAAAGCATATATTTGGGGGGTATTTTTTTAGTCACCACATCAGTGTCAAGGATAAGAAATATTATCAGGTATGTACCTTCCAAAAATACCACATTATCAAAAAAAATAATATTGCACCAAGTAGGTCAATCATTCATTACAGTCTGGGGTAACAGCAGTCACAGACTAATGTCAAGAAAAAGCAGGTCTGGCACAGCTTAGAGAAAAGCACTTTGTCTGCAGTAGACCAAACACTAAAGGTTGGATTTGGAAGAGGAAATTGCTTCCTCTTCAAGGCTTTTAAAAAAATCTTTAAGCATTTATTCACCCAACAAATATTTATTAAGTGTCTACTATGTTCAAGACAGCAGGGACAGGGGGTAGGGAAAATAGGGAGTTGTTCAGTGGCTATAAAGTTTCTATTGTGTTAGAGGAGTAAGTTCTAGAGATGTACTATACAGCATGTTGCCTGTGGTTGACAATATGGAATTGTGCACTTGAAAATTTATTAGGACAGTTGTTCTCATTCTAAGTGTTTATACAATACACATACACACATACACACACACACACACACACAGAACCACACATATATGCAAAGTAACACCAGGAAGCTTTAGGGTGTGGTGGGCATTGTAATACCTTCATTGTAATGATGATGTCCTGGGCGTTTGCATAGATTCCAACTTAACAAAGTGTACACATTAAATATGTGCAGTTATATTATTTATACCTCAATAAAGATGCTAAATAATTTTTAAGGGAAAAAAGATACTGCTCTGAGCATTTGAGATATAAAAGAAAAACAGAAATCTGTTCACATGAATGTTTCTACATGGGAAGACAGAAGATAAACATAATGGCATATTAGTTATTACTATGCTACAATTAAAAGTAACACATTTATTACCTATGTTGCAATTAAAGGTAACACATTTATTCCATGTGCTGTAATTATAGGTATACATGTCATTCTTTTGATAAGAGAAAAAGACATATGGAAGCTTAATAACAATACACCTACCTCCTGCGTACCTGGGAGAGACCCATCACAACAGAGTAACTCACTTACCTGGCTTTACATGCCATCTTAAATACCTTAGCTAGATCTGGGGATTTGGGGGAAGAAAGGAGAAATCAGGACCTTTAGTTAGGAAAAGAAAGGTACTTCTATTTCTCCAGGGAAAAGACATGAGGGGGCTAGGTCTTCCTGAAATAGGCCCTTACAGTGAGAAGTTAGATATGAACCTCAAAAAGAGTCTATATCCAGCGTTCGGAGCTATGGCAGCATGCTTTGCAGTTCATATTGTTGTAGCTAAATGCTCTGAGTGAAGCAGTTTCTTGGGATGATGTCATGAGTTTGAAAGGAAATTTTAAAAATTGTGAGTCTCCATATTAACTAGTAATATGTTACCTGGAATTGACCACAAAAGTAGCCCATAAAATTATAAGATTAATTAACTATGTCACAATAGACCACAGAGTCTCAAGGTGATGAAAAAGGGAGCAGGTAAAAGTTGGAAGGATAGAAAATAAAGGAGAGAAGGAGACAATTAAGTTATCCAATCCAGACAGGGTATGTGTGGACGGTATGTGAATGAGTGATCCTTAGGGTACTTAAAGATGTTTTCATAAGACTGGGTACCCTTCGGAGGAGGAGAAGCTTGGTATATTAAAGTCAAAGTGGGTGGATTATAAAAGGGTGGGACACATTTACCTCTTTCTTAACTTCCCTAGATACCAGACCTCTCTGCGTGACATGAACTGGAAAATTTCAGTTTTCATCTGGATGTTTAACAACATAGATAGAGCCTTGATGTTGATGAATAATCTAGCAAAGCAAAAGATGAAAGCATAGAATGCAGAAGCCAGCAGAATCCTTGTGAGACAGAAGGAGGAGTAAACAAATATTAAAAGGAATGAGCTGAACACATCTCCCCAAGCCACATAGTCCTTTCTGGATATACTCAAAGACTCAACTGCTTGTCTTCCACAGGAAAGGGTCATAACGCCTGCCAGTAAAACTACTTACCATGCACTCTACAAGACCCCTATTCCATCCCAGAGGGTCCAGTTCTGTGCTAAAAAGCACAAAGAAAAGCAAATGGTTTGGAAAGAAAAGTTGTTGATGTCTCTTTTCCCCAAAGGTACTTCAAGCAGTAAATGAACACACAATCTGTGTTTATTTTCTTTTAAATATATTTTTGAAAATATTATGTGATCCAAAATATGTGTTTTCAATTTTGCCTGCCATTCCCTGGCTGTGAGTGATGTATTTTATCCATATTCATAACCACGCACAAACTTTCTATTCATAGCTCACTCTGCTGTATAAATTCTGGTGGCAAAGAGGAATTTCCTGGTGTGGCCCACATATGGTAATCCTTTACCAGAAGTCTGGCTCCAGGTCAATGTTTGCATTCCTCCGATGGCTAGGTTAAATGTAAAGGAATGAGGTATTTGGGTCTTCCTTCAAAAATGTAACCACATTTACATGTCCAGGGAGGATAGGACAGTGTGTTCATAAGCTTCTGCTAGCTTCAGGAATGTCTAACCTGATTTCCTGTCATAAATATTTCATTTAAAAGAAAGGCTTTATAAATATGCCAGTTCAAATTCAGCACAGACTCTTCCAGCACCAGCTCACTGCAGTAGCAGCAGCAAGCCAGCAACTTCTGTGCCCAGCGAAGGAGGTCATGGCCATCCCCACTGTCCTCCTCTTCATCCTCAGTGTAAAGGGAAATCATTCTCCCTGGGGGTTTCTTCTGGGTGGTACAGGTAGAATTGTGGGTGGTAACCCAGTATGTGTGCACAGCTTGGAGAGGAGGCCTGTTTACTAAGGGATGACTTCAAAAGCAGTCTCATGGAGAAAGTATCTGTCCCCATGTCCACCCCTGTTGCAGAGAACAGGCTCTTAGTTTAAGGTAGGAATCGTGGTTGGATACCCCTCCTTGGAGTGAGGACTGCCAGATCCTTTATTTTGCACTTTGATGAGAGACATTGACTAATCACAGGTTCCTCTAGCCGCTCCAGCTTGGAAGGATACCTTGCAATGCGTGCCTGTGGGCTGCTCTCCGAGACGGCCTGACATTTGGAAGTGAGCAAATTTGCCTCCTAGGTTAAAACAGTGAACTCAAGCATTTCACCTTTGAGAATCCTTCCTAGTCACATCTTCGCACTTGACATTGTCCCTAGGTCTCCAAAGAACTGAAGCTGAGAGGCTGTGGAAGTATGCACAGGACAGAGGTGAAGGAAGGGCAGGGATTGTTCCCCTGAGATTCAGAGTCATAACTTTCTCTGGTTTCTCCTTTTTGCCTTTCCTTACTTGGCAGTCCCTTCCCGAATAAGACATCTCTTACTTCTTTGATTTGCCTTTATTGAAAATGTACTCAGCTTTGGTAAGGAAACAAATGTGTGGATGGAGGGGGAGTGGATGTACAGATGGAGGAGGGATATGTTTAAATCCACTAGGAAACAGTCACTGAGTGCTCCGTTTTGGTGGGTGGCATTTCTCTGGGGTGAAACGGGAGCAGAATTTCAGTGTTTCAATCACACATTTCCCAGATGCAGTACTCAGCTTTCCTGCAATGCAACTCAGAAAGATCCTGTTTTTACTATTAAATTGGATTCATTCATGTCGAGTTGTTGCAATCACTGTTTTGACAGTTTTCAAACAGACTGGCATGTAGTTAATAACATAGACGAAAGCCAGCTGTGTCAACAGAGGCCAAGAAATTATTGAATGGCCAATTCATTGATGATGTTTTATAACTCTTTATAGGCGATATGCTGGTAACTATTATAAACAACAAGTAGTGATGATTGATCTAGATTCTATGTGTAACAAAGAGAAATTCATCGAGAACCCACATGTGAAAAAGCTGGGTACATGTCTCTTTCTAGAACAAGTCTCCATTCTGCTTCACTTATCAATTATATACTCAATCATGTATCTAGGTAAGGAGTAAATAGCACCTGCATTTTTCTGGGAACTTTGTGATATGGAGGACATAGTCAAAAAGTTTTCTTTCTTAGCAAGATAGATACAAATTGAACCAACAATTACAGTACAATGTTATAAATATAATTTCGGAGATGTATCTCAAGAAAAATTTCTTAGTAGAAGATAATTTTCATTGATTCCTTACTGATGAATAAGACTTACCAGACCTTGAGGGGTTTGGAGACATAGGAAGTATGTTTGAATGTTTTAGAAAGTGGAAAAGCCCGAATATGAAAAAGTGTTAGGCATGTGAATAATCTAAAGTTGGTAAGATTGTAATTGCGTATGAACTGGGGAGATACCAGGAGTTAATGTGGAAGATTAGGTAGAGAATAAGTTCATAAAAGCTTTAATGCCACTCAAAGGAATTTGCAATGATTTGACATCATCACTTTCCTGGAGAATCCAATGCAAGATTTTATTTGGAGAATTACCTACAGTTTTTATTTTAAAAAGATCATTCTCCCAGTAACCTTAAGGACTGATTAAGAAAGACAAGACTATACCCAGAGAAGAAAAGTAGTTACAGCAATTGACTTCCTTTTTTTTCTCCTGCTTTAATTGTTCATTATTAAATATATTTACTTATATGTGTGTATGTATTACATCATTGGTTTTCAAAGAGAAAGTAGAACTCTGAAGAGTAAATACTCTGTAAAGTTCTGTAGCCAATTTGGGGGGAGAATGGGTCAAGAATTGTAAAATGTAAGAGATATTATCTTATTTGCAAGCTAACCTTCAGCCTGCCATAATTTCATGGATGCTCATGAATCTCCTGAGTCAGAGGAAAAGGAGGGTTTATGACACATACCAGTAACAAAAAGCACAGTACCTGTGTTTTTGTTCCAGTTCCTTAAAAGTCTCTGTGTCCACAGGGTGGCACAAAGAAGGATCAAATTATGGGGAGTAGGTGGGAAATAAATTCACACATGGTGGGCTGCATTACGAGAAAAGAACCTTGAAACTTCAGTCATGAGCACTGAGCATACCTGTCCTTTTCTCTATAAGAAAACAGTATCTCTGTCTTCCAAGACTATAAGCAAATGTGCTCTTTGCTCCATACGGAAATAATATATCTCTCTCCGGGGACACTTTACCACAATCCTTCTAAGGATAATCTTCGATTATTGTCATTGGATGCCTTTTTTTGCCAAATTTTCAGAAGTACAAGACAATCCATGAAGAACTGTCTTACAACAGGAAATACCAAGGTAAATGAAGAAAGTGGTATGATGTCCAGTTCTGTGGGATGAACAACCTGGTGGAGGAACCACAGCAGGAAGAGAAAGAAAAGGTTTGGTTTTATGCTTGTATCAAAGCTGATAGGATAAAGAAACTGATACAAATGTATCTTCAGTATCACAAGGCAGAAATATCAAATCACAAAGGGCAACAGTTAACCCCTAATTTCATACAGAGTTTAGAGGTCTTAGTATTTTGGTAATGAATCTCTTTAACCAACATAATCCTTTCTGGAAGAAATCCAGAACAGTTGCCAAGTTTGAACTAATGGCCAACTTGGATACATCGATAGGATACCTGTCTTTCTAGCCTTTCAGGAGAAGGAGTGAAACTAAAAGAAACCATTGTGTGAGCAGAGTTGTAAGTCTGGTTACAATTGTACTTCTCTTCCTATAAAGGATAAATTTCTTAAAACTAGAATGTCTTTACATCTTAAAAGATCTTTTGTTCCCCATACCATATATTTTGGGTATTATTCCAAATGTTAAATTATTTTCAGAAATTAAATACAATGATTCAAGAAGTTTCTATAAGCAATATTTTTAAATATTACTTACGTACCATTAATAGTTTAGTCTTGTATGAACATAATCCCCTCATACTTTAATACCCAAAAATTGAATCAGCATAATCCATATTTTCCTTCTCAAAGCTATTATGACTTTAGGTACTTTGATGAAACAATAAGTTGCTTTGTAAATAAATTGTGACATCATTATATTAATCTACAGATTAAGTATTAATTTAGTTGCTCTGAATTTTAACAAGCCAATTAGCATTTATTTTTGCTATTAGCCTTTTAAAGGTACAATCTATTTACATGTGTTAATGTTTTGCAGTTGTTATAGTTTGCCTAGGCCCCAAGGCTTATGTCACTAAAACCATTACAGCATTATAAAGTGATTTTGATGCTCTACAGAGAAGATATTGAGATAACACTGGTTTGCAACACTTTACATATGATTTAAGCTTAACTTTTTAAGCATAGGCAAGAAGTGAAATTCCAGTTAAAGGATAACTGTAGTTTAGTTCATTACCACTACTAATTTCCTTCCTTCCAATATGATAGAAAGGGTACTAATTACATGCTCGAGTAGGCATCAGTGCCTAGGATTATTATGCACACATACAAGATCCTTAATTGATATCAGTTTATATTTTTAATGTAACTTTTTATACCCTGACTCTATCCATTGGGTCAGATTTCCTTTTGATAGGTTTCTGATGTTTTAGCAGACACATCTTACCAAGGATCCCAACCTCATCTGTCCAGGAACAGCTTTTTTTAGTTAAAAAGGAAATTCCCCCACACCTCACTCTACTCTAGTTTGTTAGTGTATGACTTAGTACTCAGGTGTACCCAAAGGTGCATGTTCTAAAAGAGATTTGGTTGCTGATATGCCCAGAGACAAAGGAATCATATTTTTAGTGCTATTAATTTTTAAGAGAATTGGTATTCATTGAGAGAAAAGAGGAGGATATTCCTAGTAAACCCTCCCAAATAACCCATCCCATCACGTGTAAATGATGATCAAACAGACTTAGCCTACAGTAGGGCTACAAAAATCAAAAGCTAGCCACATGTCTAAAGCACCTTCTGGCAAGAACCACAAGAAAGGGATTAGGTAGTTCCCAGAGAGCTCCCAGAGAACAGAGAGTAAGACTCAACATTCAAAACACACCAAACAGTCCAACATGCAGGCAAAATAATAACTGCCATTGTCTCTGCCAAGGACCAGGAACAGACTCCCCGTATGTCTTTCACTCGTGAATCTCTTGCAAGTATTTCTTCCAAGTGTCTCTACATGTCTCTCCTCCAAATATCTCTTCTAAGCAATACCAGGGCAGAAGTCAAAGCCAGGAAAGTAAGATACCAAGAGCCCACATGTGTTCAGTTATAAGCCAAGCACACTGCTGAACTCTGCCCCCTAACTCCCAGTGGTCCTGTATTCAGGAAGTCAGGTTCATGGAAAGATGGGAATTGTAATCCTTAGCTCCTGAGGTCTCACTGGTATGGAGATGAGGTGGAGGGAGAAGGCTGCAAAGTCCTCAGGGATGCAGTTCACTCAGGATATATTCACTTCCCAAGTTTGCTCCTTACTCTTCCTCTAAGGAAACCACTCCCTGATCTCAAATATTATTTGAGCAATAGATTTCATTCCATGGTATACTCAGAGTCTGACCCGCTAACAATTAGAAAACTTGTCCTTTTCCTTTAAAACAAAAAGGTCAACTATTCCAAATTTTTTTTAATATTTGTACTTCAGTCTTCTAGTAAATTAAATAGAAGGAAAAAAAGTGAATTATATTGATATAATTAAATTCACATCCAGTCTAGACTAATAACTCTCCTAAGACAAGGAGCCAGAGCTGTTGAGTCTGCATCTCTAAACACAGTGAGTTGCTGAATGAATGAATAAAGGTAGTTGTTTATTGACATCGATGTGGGAAAAGCCCTCAGACATCCTAAGGCAAAAGCTAAGAATATGCAGTGTGTTTCAATATGAAATACGTATTTTGGAGTGAGAAAATCCATGTTCAAATTTGAGCCATTGCTGTTAAAAGCACTTTGAACCTTAATTTCTGCATGTGTAAGATAAAAATAACATCTTCTAAAATTCTTGTGAAATTTAGAGATGATTTATTTCAACCATTTGACACATAACCGTACATCTCATATTGACAACTGTGGTGTTTATTGTTACTGTTTTCTCTATTGTTTAGCATCCCCAGCATATGATAGAGAGATTGACACATAGTTGCTGCTCATTGAGAGTTTTGACTCCAGGAAACTGAAGCTTCTTTATGGTTTCTATCAATGTAGTATTGGCCTACATAATACTAACCATTGGTGTTTCATCAAAGACACAGTGGCTGATGGAATAATGCCCTCCAGAGGTGGCCATGTCATAATTCCCAGAACTGGTGAATGTATTATAAGGCAAAAAAAAAAAAAAAAAAAAAGGACTTTCTGGATACGAATGTTAAGAAATTTGACGTGGGGGATTATTCTGGTAGACCCAATGTAATCACAAGCATTCTTATAAGAGGAAGGTGGCAGGGTTAAAGTCATAGAGTGAGGAAAGAGGCAAAAGCAGAGGTTGGAATGATATACTTTGAAAATGGAAGCCCAGGCCACTATAATAGAATGTTCAGGCTAGGTAATCTAAACAACAAATGTTTATCAGTCTTCAGATAACCCAAGAAGCAACTCCATATACTTCATGGTCCATCATCATCCTATCATCTATTGCTTTTATTAAATTTCATCTTCTACAAGTTGGCATTACAGAAGACTGCAGGTGATGCTGAAAGAAATGATGTTCTGGTTTATAGGTGGTAAACAGGCAAGGAATGTCAGACAACCAGTGGATGGTAGCAGAGATAGAGTAGCCAATGGGATAAATGAGAACTGTGTATAGACTCTCTCTGGTGTATAGAGAAATTAATTGAGAGTAATGATAGTTCTGGTAAGAGGCAGCCTGGGATCTCCTGTAACTTCTGTATTTAAATAACTTCTGTATTTTAATAAAGTTAACTGGTATCTAATATACACATCTTTTTTTTTTTTATGTCCAGACACTGCTAGGTACTCAGGCATATAATCAGGCACATAAGTGTTTTACCCTTATTAACTGTGAATAGGAATAGCAGTGTTGATATTTACTTTCACTTGTAGTATTAACTTACCCCTCCTCTATCACCCTTCACCTCAGCATTCTATCTTCTAGTTGTTACACACACTTTGAGTTTTTCCCTGAACAATTCCACCCATATACTTTTCCATATCCGTTACTTCTATCAGAAATGTCTTCTCCCTAGTCGAACTTCTGCTAAAACTCAAGTGTCTTTTCATCTATAAGAATAGCCCCTTGTGTTTTTTCTTTGTTTTTTTTTTAAACTAACAGTTATTAAGTGAAATGATGTGATACCGTGAACTGATATTCTCCACACATATTTGCACTTAATTCTCAATCCAAGGAGGAAGGAAGAGTTCTTTAGTCCTTTATTTTTCTCACTTTGCAGAAAAGTCATAGAGAAGAGAAATTATTGACTAAGGTTCACTATTAAGCAGTAGAATTTGGTTTGCAATCCAGGTCTGTTGGATGATTCCAGAACTGAGATCCACCTTCCATACCACTCTCCTCTCCCACTGCCCGTTTCTCTCCCCACCTGCCCACGTCCTGCCTTCCTCTTGGAGCACCTGCTCTCCTCCTTCCTGGCACTCGTGTACGTGTAGCTGTCTGCACATAGTATTTTCTAGGCAGGCTTACAGATGCCCACTCCCAATTAGAGTCTGAGTTCTTTGAGAATATACAGCTTTTCTTTTTTCCTCAATAGTGTATTCTCATGCAAGGTATAGGGGGTGATTTCCAGTAGGATCTATATTAGGTGCTTAGTGTCTGCTGACATGTTTTTCTTCTCCAGAGAAGGAATTCCTCCTAAGTCTTCTAATATTAATATTAAATAAAAAATAGTCAGTTGAACAGAAACACTTTCTGTCTGTCATATTAAAAACAAAGATATTAATAAGACACTTCCTTCTAATTCCACTTTTACTATGTAAGTCCCAATAGTGACATCACTTAACGGCTGGGCTATTTTTAAGCTGGAGAGTTATGATGGAAAAAAGTCAGGGGAAAAGAAAGCAGATTTTGACTGATATTTAGATGCAATGGATGTTATTTGTAAAGAAGTACTCATTTTCCCAAGTCCTGAGAATTCAGAGTCAATATGTGATGTAAAGCAAAACGCTAAAGGGCTGTTTTTCCTATGCAACAGTAGATTAAAATCATTAGTTCTACACTAGGAGGTTATTTTTTTTCCTTTAGAGTTTTCCCCTCACTCTTGTGTATTCACTACTACTACTACTGCTACTGCATGCTACTTCTACTTAGTACTACTGCCTCTTAGTACTACTTTTACTTAGTACTAATGTGGACATAATTGTCAATGACTGCAAATCTACAGTGCCTTGAATTTGGAAGCCATTTACATCTACAGTAGCAATAAGTTGTGTGAAACAGTAATAACTGACACATGAAATGCATGTCAGTGACAGCAAGTACAGTTAAAGTGAAGACCAGATATGGTCTCCCAAGAATGCTGTATCTGTGCCTTGGTGCCTTGACCATGTGGACTTTTCCTTTATTCTTTATTCCTTGTGTGTGATGATCTTCCAAATACATAAGGTTGCCAAGTAGATGAGTTCCTATTACAGGTGCTGAAGCAGTATGCTCACTTATTTTATACCTGTGTGATTATGTTCCTCTAAAGTATTCAGACTGGTCCACTGTAATGGTAACTGCTTGTAAATTGGTTCTCACTCACTTTGCAGCTGTGTGGCTTTAGGTAAGTTGCTTAACCTTTCTGGGCCATACCTGTGTTATCTATACAATAGAAGTAACTCTGGTATCTGACTCATGGAGCCATTGCACAGGTTAAATATAGAACCCAAGTCTAGCAATATTAAGCACTCAGTGAATGTTTACTTTGGTTTCCATTGCTGCTGCAGACCTGGAGCTGTGGGTCCTCAGCATTAAATTGAGTTACTAGAATTGCGCAGTGTCCATGGGCCATCAGCAATTCTACTTCCTTAAAGACTTTCCACTTGTAAGGACTTTCTATTTGAAATAACAGGAGATCTTTTTTGGGTGCTTATCATGTTGTACCTCACAAGGTAGTCAGAGAAGAAAGCCCTGTGGAACAAGAGCTACAGTATTGACCATGATGACCCAAAATATCAGCTCTGAAGATGAATAACTTGTCATGAATGAATGACTAGATTCCAACTGGATGTAGGTACATCTCTATGTTAAGCAACTCTTTCTCTCAAAAGGAATATTTAAAATTACTGCTGAGGAACATCCCTCATTAATGATAACCTTACAGAGAAAAAGTGGCCCTAAGAGTGAGTCATGTTCACAAGGAAAATTAAGTTTTCTAAGTGTTTTTTGGGGCTGCTAAATCTCTGCTCTGCCAATCAGCAGAGAAAGAAAAACCAACCATCCCAAAGAATGTGACTCTCAGTAACAACAGCAGGACGTTCCTCTCATGCCCAGACCTTTCTCTGGGAAAAGGAAAATGAATCCCCTGCAGGGGATTTTCCAGATTGATTTCCTCCCCTGTTGGCCAGCCCAGGCAACACGCGCTGACAGCTCAGATGTGCTCAAAGAGCACATTGATGCTCTTCCAACTTCTTCAAGCTGAAGCCTGTGGAATAGCTTTTCGATAAAACTACTTATTTCAAACTCTTATAGTTCTCTCTAGTTAAAAATGGAGACAAGTGAATTAAATGTGCTCACTTCTCAGGGATAGCTGGTGTGCACAGGTCATTGCTTACCCATGAGTCCTTGAGCGGTTTAGACCATGCAAATATGCGTGGACTCTTAATGCGGTTAGGGCTGAGGAAGAAAGTCTGCACAAGGTAGGGTGCTGTATTGTATGGTTACTGTTAAGAGCAAAATTATCTCTTACGGAGATTTTGGAAAGAAACGAAGAATTCGTGTACCTATGGGAGATGTGAGTAGATGCTGTCACGAGGGGAGGGACAACTCAATGTCTGAAGAAATTACTACAGATTTTTTACCAAGTTTCTCAAGCCCCTCTTCCAGTGGCTTGACCTCCTCACATGTGTCCCTTCCTCTTCTCACCTCCTCTCCTTGCTTAGGAGACAACCAAGCTATATTGGTTGTCTATATTGGTTATATATATCTTCATGCCACCTTGTGGCAACATCTAAGCATGTCCTTGCTGAAGAATAAAGTCTCCATTAAAGAGAATGGTTGACTTGAAAGTAGACTCATTACAGTGTTTGGATTGGATTCAAAAGAGAAAGGATGTAAGAAAATAGCTAAAGGCAAGGAGGTATGTGTGGAAGAAAAGTAACATCAATTTAAAAGAAAACAAAGAGAGACATCTAGAGTTAGAACAAAACTTCAAAACTCTTATTCATTAACTGAGGAACTAAAGAAACATAACTGAGGAACTAAAGAAACATAACTAAGGCCACCGATGGCTTACGTATAGTAGCATGGGGGAACAGTGATTTACAGCTCCTTGGACAGTCCTACAACATATTTCCAACATGTTGATAAAGCAGAATAAGACTGTGACAGTAATGCTTCCCTTCCAATCTAGACTTCCAATTTAGCACAACACTTACCTGTGTTGTTCTGGCTGTGTGGAGAACATGGACTGTACGTAATACACACTTTATGTAATGCACAGAGCATGTAAGGCAAGGAACTCTGTGTAGAAAATAAGGACGATCTGATCATAATAGTAGGAATGCCAAACCACCTCATCCAGAATTTCTAGATGACTCCAAAGTCATGTAAAGACTTTGAGAAGTAAAGAAACAAAATTACTTTGGGGTTTCTTACCAAATGCATGAGAAGATTTCAACAGATTGTTAAACAAAGTATAATTAGGTGAAATTCTAAACCCGCTTCACTTTGGGGCTTGTAACAAGTACAGACATGGTCCTCCAGTTTGCACAATGAACCCCTGGAGCAGGCTTACAATGAGACACTTAGTGGGCAGCATCCCTCTTCACATGTCCTGCTTGTAACAAAGCCAGACGTCTATGTGACTGTCATCTGTCCAAACCTCTTAGTCATAGACTTCAATAAAACTCTACTTACAAAAATAGAAAAATATCATCTCTGATTTTTCATATTGAGTTAGGGATAATTTCCCTCTTGAAGTGGTTCTCTCATTAGGAATAGATAGGACTATGCTGTTTTTGAAAGGACAGTTACATCTGCACTTGTGGAATAAGTGATGAGGAAGACCCAATGCCACTTGGAATCCTGCGTGCTTCCCAAAATATGTTGCGTCATGCTCCACCTCAAGTTTGGTGAGCACATCAGAGGCAGACAAGTCGGAACAATGCAGTCATATGATGTCAAAGAAGGGTTTGCCGCAGGCTTTGGCTTGACATGCTTTGAAACATTTCCTAGCTTTGGGGAGGTATTACTGTATTTTCTAAGTATAATGGATCTCTGTTTTCATGCTGCCAATGTATGGTAAGTAAGGGAAACAACATGGAAAGTTGCTTGTGCCTACAGGATTCTTGTTCCTGTACTGCTCAGTGATTTACACACACAAGTTAGGACCTGGGCTCCATCGGGAGAGCAATTACCACTAACACATCACATGACCTAGTTATTAGTGTTTATATAACATGGGACTTGTAGGCACTTAAAGAAAGTTGAGATAGTACAAGATAGTTGTTGAGTGTGGTCTCAGAGATATTGCTCAAGTCTGTCTGATGAGAATATTTCTCCCTTAGATTTGTCCCTTAGATTTTTAGCCTCCACTTACTTAATTACATATGTGACCTATTGCAAGGTCTGAAAACACATCAATGAATATACTAACTTTTGACCCTCATTTATCTGAATATGTTTATCCCTAGTGATAATGACATTATCATATTAATATCTTACTGCTGTATGACAAAATTGCCATATTTGAAAAACACATTTATCTGTGTTGAAATAAGTATTGCCATCTACTAGGTACTAGGCATTGCCAATATAGATGTGAGAGAAAATTAATCTTCTCATTAAGTTCATATTCTGTCTAGGGGTTGGTAAGCACAGACAAGAAACATTACAATAGAAAAATAAATGATTCTGTTGAAAAGATGAAATGAGACAATATGATAGAGACTGGAATATAAGACATGGGGTGGGGAACTTAATGTCCCCACCTTTCAGGCCTATCTGGGGAGACTTTTCTGAAGAGGTATTTGGAGAGAAGGTGGTTGTGAAGCTGTTGAGAGAGCTCTATTTTTCTTTCAATAAATCTTTGCTTGTAAGTGACTTTAACATATTTTATTTAGCTCTACCTTTATCTTTCAAAATTATAAAATATAAAAAAATCTATCAGTTTCTAAAATCATCATACCTTTTTGCTATTGCTTATAAGCATTCTATATTAACCTTTTAAAATGGTTGCTAATTCTCAGTACCTTTTAAGTTACTTATATTTTATAGTGAGGTGGCCTAGACTACTATTTTTAAATCTTTTTTCTTTCTTCCAATATGTTGATCCAGTTAAGCTGAGTCAGATTTTAGAAAGTAAAATTTCCTTTTATTCTTTTACAAAATTCCATTTGCATCAAAACAGTCTGATGGAAATATTGGTGCCTAATGATTTAAGAAAGCTGTAGCAAGACAGGAAGACAAGAAATAAATGAGCACGCCCTTTCCCCAGAACTTTAATTTGACACCAGTTATTGGTTTTTCCATAAGAAACATTTGAGAGGAATTTCATGATTCAAGCAAAGTCCAGCTAGAGACCTGGAACCTCTCACCATAACAAGACTGAAAGAGTAAGTCTGAAACAGAAGCCCAAGGAGAGTCTTGCAAAGAGCCCTGTGACACTAAGTATTGGAGATGACCTCAAGGAAACTGCATAAAACAAAATAAACTTCAGCAAGACATCAGAACCCTCTGCTGACCACCTGTTTCCTGTGAGGCATCATGATGACAAGTTAGGAGACAGAATCCATGGTCTGGTATCTATGAATTTCAGGCAGAAAGAATAGCCTGCAGGCAAGGGACCAGGCTTTACTCTGTGATTCTATGGTGAGCAATAAGAATGGAATTTGCAGTTTTCAAATACCCCCACACTATAATACCCAAATTGTAAAGCAAAGAGTGAACCATAGCCTTTCTATGTTCAGGAGTATACAAAGTAAATAAATGAATATAGAAAATATACAACAAAGGTTAATAAGAAAGTGATAAACATATGGCAGGGAAGTTTCGAAGATACAGACGATTATTCCTATGTAGCTTAAGAATTTTTAGGCACCAGTCTGACACTTCTCAAAGATATTTAATACAATTCAAATTCAACATATATTGAGTGCTTATTTTATGCCAGGCATTAGATCGAGATCTAATTTATCAGTATTTTAAAAATAATTCCAATACGAAGCATGGAGTGTATGCATGCTTTCTGGATAAATTATAGAATGAATGAATGCATGACTCGCTCAAGGATCTGACTCGCTCCTTAAAGTCCAAGTTTTCAAGCATGTTATCCTTTCCTTATTCCCAAATGTTTCTCGCATGGTTCTTTGATTGTCAGTAACAATCTTGTATGATGACATTTACCAACTTAGAAACTCATTCAAAACTTCAATGTAGTTTTAAAAAAAATAGGACAGCCCCAGACTAGTGGACATGTGTTATGGAAAAGGTCTAAGAGAATGAGTAAAGACCTTGCTGAATGACTGCAAAGTGCCTCTGTGGAAAAAAAGTTTATCCACAAAACAACAGTATTTTGAACTGCTGAGTGGTCTTTCATTCTTCATTTCCTTCCACCCTAAGAATCTGTTGGTTTGCATAGCAAAGAAAAGGCCCTTTTGAGCTCAGAGGCTATCAAAAAAAGAAAGTTAAGAGTACTGTCAAAAATGGCATCCATTTTTGGATTAGCCTGAAGATACATTTGGACATTAGGAGCTAGAGTAATGCCAAAGTATTAGTTCTGGTGAAAATTAAAGTAAATAGGGAACTCCCTGGTGGCTCAAGGGATTAAGCACCACCCTATGAAGCATCTACAGCCACTGCAGTGCAAGTTGGACCCCAGCCAGGAGGTGGCCCACATGGCACAGCAGACCTCTCCTGCCTCGCCTACTGAAGTGATGTACTTCAGTAAACTGGCCTGTTCTGCTCCCCACTCTCTGTGGTGAATCCTCTCACCACCACCCCCACACCTCTGGCCTGTACTCCAGCTCTTGTATGTAAATAAATAAACAAATAAATATTTTTTAAAAATAAAGGATATAGGCAGAGATGAAACTTTTTCTTCATCACTCCATTTTATCACTGGAATACCTATGGCTGCACAGGAGTTGTTTCCCTGCCATTCTCTCTTTCATTTCCTCATAGGAAGTTCCAAAGGGGAACAGCACTGGATGCTGCAGATCAACAGTTACTCTCAGTTGGCAATTCTCACTTCCCCTTTTGAAACCTGAAGTGCATTATGAAGAGGACATTTACAAACGGAAAGGAAACCTGGCCTCCTTTAAAACTGGGAGGAAAGTTCACCTATAATTTGTGGTTGAATGTTCTGATATTTTAATTTTATGATTACAAAACTAAATTTAGTTATCCAGCTAATAATGTCTAGGATCTTAAGCCAATGGAACTGATACTGAAGTCTCAGAAAAATAAATGAAATTTAATGAGCTATTTTGAGGAAAGTAAATCTTACACCATAAAAGACAGCTGTTTTTCAAATATCAATTGGATTTTTAATATCACCTATTAGAATTTTGTTTTCTTCCTTTTTTGGAGACATTTAAAGTCAAATATAGTAACAAAAATCTACAGTTTAGCTCTCTTCCCTCCAGGCACTCTTATATTCAATTCTCACTATTTTTAGCTTTATGCGGCTGTTCCAACATCATACCTTTTCTCAGAAAGCAACATTTTCCTCACCCTAAAGAGAAAATTTAGGACTGGATCAGAAAATGGAGTCTCCCTAAAAACATATTTGATTTGCTTTGCCTCAGGACTTAAAAACAACGGGATGTCTTTTGATCAGTGTTCTCCTAGCACTTCATTAGTAACTTCTAGCACTCACCTTCCTGAATTATAGTATTGATTTGAAAAATTGTCTTATCCATTAGATCTGGAGCTATTTTAAATCCAGAGTCTCTCTAGTCATCACTGCAACCCAAAATATCAGCCTGTGCCTGGCGGACAATCAATAGGCGTTCAATGAATGTTTAAAATGTTTCAAGACACTCTTTTAAGAACAGAAAAGTTTTAAAAAGAAGAAAAATTAAAGATTAAAAGCTTCAGCAACAACTTATTGATGTGACAGCTGGAAGGAAGAAAGGAGGGAAAGAGGGTAGAAGGGAGGAATAGATAGATACCAAAATTAGCTATGTAATAGCAGCAATTCGTCTGGACTTCTAATGTTTTACAGATCATTGTCCAGAACACATGGCACTTGGTACCTAGGTTCCTTATGACTTTTGTATGGTGGAACTGCAACTCTTTGATTCAAGTCTCCCTCTAGACTGTAAACACCCTGACTCCAAGACTGCTTTATATTCCTGTGTATATCTCCAGCGGTTGCACAGACCGGACATACCTGAGAATGACAGTGGCTGGGGAGGGGAGGCAATAGGGTAAGATACCTTCCATGGCTTTTTTAAGAAATCTGCACACACACACACTGTTTATGGCCTGTCTGCTCTGACTTCATTTTCTAGCCGAAGGACATAGCTGGAGGAGTGTGGGGAGCCAGGGCTGGTCCGAAGGCCAGCAGCCTGGGATGTGGGGCCAGGTGTCCAGGAGAGTGATAAGGAGCTCTGGGAGCTGGACATCACAAGCTCCAGGCAGCAGTGAGGGTCTGCTCACTCCCGAACAACTGTCTTTGTTCATCTCACGATAAAAAGCCAGCTGAAAGTGACATGTGAAGGCGGTTTCTTTAGGGTGTTAACCTCTGTCTTCCAGATTGTTGACTGTCTGATTAAAATATACCTTAAAGTATCAGTTCCTCTCTCTATCCTGATTTGGTGGTGACAGGTGTCTTGAACTCTTGTTTTCTGGTTACAATAAGGCTCTAGAACAATCTGGAAAAGAAAGGAAGTGGAAAAGTTTTTAAAGAACAAAAAAGACAGAGTAAAATCTTAAGATTATGGTATAAAAATATTACAAGAGTTTTTGCAGGGTTGGGGGTTGTCTAGGCCAAATAAGGCATTCAGACGTGTGAGTTTCCAAGTTGACAGTGACTGAGCCAAAACAGAATCTAATTCCTCCTGGCTTCCCTGTTCCTCAGGTGCCACATGGGTATCTGACTAACGTCAAAATGGAAAGCTGGACTCCTCGCATAAAAATGTGCTGGCGAGCCATCCCGTGACCTTTAAGAATCAATCACTGCAAATGGGCATTGGAACAAGAGGAAATGGTCTTCAGCTGGGCTGGTTCTCTTCTGCACACGCTGGCTGGTGAAGAGGCAGGCGTATAATTACCAAGAAGCACAATTTCTGTTTTGAAACTGCCTGCCCAAACCTTCCAGTATTTTCCATAGCTTTACCACAAAAACTAACACTAACCTCAAGCTTAACAGAATGTGAAAACCTCTCTGTGTCTTGAGACAATTCCCCTCCTGGACTGCTACTCAGCCTATTGGCGTCTCCTTGTTCGAGTACCTAGTGTGATCTGCGTAAATGTTTTAACAGTCAGGTACCAAGATCAAATACTGGCCTTTCTTTTTCCTGTGTCCCTGCATTTTTCCTTTATTCAAGTGTCCCTGGCAACTCCCAAAGCCAAGAGGTATTGCATAGGTCATCTTTATTAGCTCAGTGTGGATAAACACAGCTGATCACGAACCACAGCCCGCCTTCCTCACTCAGGCCCTCTCTGCCTCTCTCATGTACTGTCTGCCTTCAGTATTGGGGCAGAGGGGCCTGCTTCTGTTTGACTAACTGCAGATGGAAAATACATACTGTGAACTAGACACTTTTTCTTCTCATTATTCTCTAAACAATCCAGTATAACAACTACTTACATAACATTTGTATTGCATTTGGTATCTTGGTAATCTAGAGATGATTTAAAAAATATGGGATGATGTGGGTAAGACATATGCAAATATGATGCCATTTCATGCCAGGAACTTGAGCATCCATTTTTTTTTTTTGTATGGGGGCAAGGGGGATGGGGGTAGTATGAATGCAGGTCCTGGAAGGAGACTACCTACCATCCAGCTGCCTACCTGTGGCTCTTTTTAGAAGGTAGCACAGAAAGGGGTATAAGATAGCATACCTGCCCAGACCCTTCAAAACACATAAATATGGTTTGTAGAAAAATGTTTTACCCTTGGCATTTCTGAGTTTCTGCTCACAGCTTATACATTTTTTGCTACTAAACAGTTAATGAGTTTGACAGTTCCTATTATTCCTCTAAATAAAGACTCAGACCCAGGGCCTCCTTGGTGGCTCAAGGGGTTGAGTGCCACACTGTAGGGCTTCCACAGCCACTGCAGCATGAGTTAAATCCCCGGCCGGGGAGGTGACCCACATGGCGCAGCAGACCTCTCCTGCCACACCCACTGCTCCCCTCAGCAGTGTATTTCAGTAGACCTGCCTGTTCTGTTGCCCATTCTGTCTTTGGTGAACCCTCTCACCCTCCTGCCCACACACCTCTGAACTACAGCCCAGCTCTTGTACGCATAAATAAATAAATCTTTAAAAAAAAAGACCCACTTGCAGGCAGGAAGAACATGTTATGTTTATTTCTTTGTGTGTTTCTCTTTTGTTTGTTTTTAAATGAAATAAGGAGGTAAGTGATGAAAGAGGCTTCATTTTGTTGTACATAATCTTTTAAAGTAAAAAAATCTGCTGTCTCAGCTTCAAAAAGTAATACTTATCAAAAACTTGAATATAAGTAATTTTTTTTCCGAAAGTTGGATATTTACTACAAATAAAGCAGTTCAAACAGTAATGAACTTAAGCTGATCTCTAAGGCAATGATGAATTAGACCAATCCACCTTGGGATATAACATTTTGTCCCCTAATAATCATAGGCAGCTGCCTCACTGAAGAAGTATCCACCTGTGAATCACTGTGTGGCTATAAATGCTTTCGGATAAAAATCATCCTATGTCACATTTGAAAAAATTGTTACTCTAATGTCTTTCTTTTTCATATACATGAGAATGAATTTAAATCTCTCCTCAATTTTGTCCTCTCCCTCTCATATTTCTTCTGAGAAATTTGCTGTGAAAGCACCTTCAGGACCTGGGCGTGGGAACCCACCCCAGCCTAAGCAGTTCCTGAACCAAATAAGCCTACGTGGGGGTACCCCAGAAAAGGGGATGCACTGGCACAGAGGGGTTTGTGTTATAAACCCACTCTAGCTCAAGTGTGTTCCCCTTAAAAGTGGACCCTGAGCTGGTCCAGTGGGATTTAAGTTGTGAACCTTCCCAAACGGAGTTCCCCCAGTCAAGAAGAGAAGTTGGCCCCAGTGGAGGTTCACTGTGCCATATACACTCACACAGGCTGAGCGGGGTTCCCCTACCCTCCTCGTCTATCTAATCAGTAGGGAAAGTTTTCTTTTCGGGGTGTTGGTTACTGCTAGTTTCACCATACAGAACTCACCCCACTCCTTGGACTCTAACACCACGAGAGCAGTCACTAAGAAGGAAGCTATGTCCTCCTGTAGAGTATAGATTAGGGGGGACCCTGCCAAGCCGGGAGCCCCAAACAGCTAGAGAAACTTACCTCTTGGACTAGCTATAGAGTTGAGGAAATGCATTAAGTGCCCTGACATCTCAGTGTCTTATCACACAGTCTGTGAGCCATCACCGTCACTCAGGGCTTCTCAGGGCAAATTTGAGAAGCACGTGGCACATTAGCTCCTGCTTTTCTACAGTTCTGTAGTAGAGAGAAAAAGCATTTTGACCTGTCCAGTTGTATGAGTCAGAGAACTTTCCAGAATATTAATAGCACTGAACAAGCCCCTGATCCTGGAAGAGTTGGGGCCACCCCAGGAGGGTTGTACAGCTGCAGAGGAAGGCACATTCTGTTCCTTTTCTTGATCAGCCAGAAAAAGTATAACGAGGGCTCCCCTCACCTCTGCCGCCACATTCCAGCCTGGACTGGAGAGGTGCCCCCGACACATTTCTTACTGGGAAATGTGCTAAAATTAACCTGAAGTTCCTCAAGTCCTGGCTGGGGAGATATCACACAGTCAGCAGAGCTCATTTTCCTCCATTAGCACACTGTTTTCCTGGCTATCACTAGAGCAAGTTATCTTTGGCATTTTGGAGGATTTATAATTGTTGTGTCTCAAACTCAGAACTCTCTAGTAATGACCAAATAGTGGAAATTTCAGTGAACAGAGCTTTCTACTCTACCAAATCCAGACATGAGCTACAAATAGAAAGTCATTCTGTGGCTTTTCCTCCCACAAGCCTCATCTGGCATCTGTAGTCGAGTCCAAGAAATCCTAAAGCAGAAATGAAACCTCCAGGTGCTGGAGCCTGTGTCTGTATCCCTGGAGCCTCAATTCAACATGGCTTCTCTTGGATAATTAAACATCTAGGGGAATAAGGGTGAGTTCAGGAGCCTGATTCTCTGAGACCATTTCAGAGCAGTGTTCTCCAGGGGGCTCCTCAGGTGGAAAGCTGGCTCATGTGAGGGCATCATGGTGCTGCTAGTTCCCAAGCTCACTGAGAGGCTGTCACTTCATCTCCTCACAAAGCCTATCAGGGCCCTGGGAGATGGTCAAGTCCTTCCTCTCCCTGTCCTAGGCTGGCTCCAAGCCCCACCGCCCAAATGTCTGATTGGGCATCTGCTCACAACTCACGCCGTCCTTGGGCCTGAGGTAACTTGCACGCTCCACTCAGCCCAGCCCAGGGTCTTTGCCTGGCCACTACCAGGCTCTCTCCTCTGTCCCACACAGACTTACCATCCTATTTCCTGCTGACCTAAATTCCCCGCCCACTAGATCATCTCAGTCCAGGCCTCTAGTGTCTCCCTGCAGCTCCTTAAATTGAGATTCTGTTTCCTAGAAAACAGGAAGGCGACAGCACTGAACAGAAAAACCACCAGCAGTGCCATGTGACCAAATGAGCGAAAAGCAAGTCCTCACCGGCTCCCTCGCCTTGTGTGACTCTTACCTGCTCCTCAGCTTGGTCTCTTCATCCTAAAAAGACTAATTAAATGTTCTATTCAGAGCATTTAGTACTGGCCTGGCATGTGATGCTTCTCTATTATTTTTTTATTATTACTACAGTGGATGTGTGGATAGTACTGACATGTACTACATGTCCTGAAGAAATGACTCTCACAAGCTGCTCCATCAAAACATGTTCAGAGTTCGATTATGTCTGGGAAATGCTGTAAACCAAAGCTTACTTGTGGAGACTGGTCACACTCAGAAGTAGTTTGTGGACCAAGAATGTGAACAAATTTCTTAATGGCTCTACTTCCATGTTCTCATCCATAAAACAGGGTCAGTAATAATTCTTTCCTCCTACTCCATTGAGTGCTCCAGCTAGGTGCCACGTGTGGAGCATTTAACAACATACCTGGCTTATATAAAGTCAACACAGTGAACAAGTGAACAAGGATCATTACTTACTACTTCTACAACTCACCAAGAATGCATGCATTTAAAAACAACTCTTAGGGCCTCCCTGGTGGCGCAGTGGGTTAAACAACGCACTACAAAGCAAACTGCAGCCACTGCAGCACCAGTTCGATCCCTGTCTCCGGCCAGGGAGGGAACCCACATGGTGAAGCAGACCTCTCCTGCCTCGCCCGCTGCTGCCCTCAGCAGTGTGTTTCAGTCAGTCTGCCTATTCTGCTCCCCACTCTGTTTCTGGTGAATCCTCTCACCTCCCGTGACTCTGGCCTGTACCCTGGCTCCTGTATGCACAAATAAATAAATCTTTAAATAAAAAACAACTCTTAAATGTTGTTTAATTGGGGGAGGGGAAAGGTGGCCTCCCTGGTGGCTTAGAGGTTAAGTCTCAGTACTATACCACCACTAGGGCCAGAGATTGATCCCCAGCCAGGGAGCTGACCCCCATGGAGCAGCAGACATCTCCTTTCCTGTGCACTGCTCAGCAGTACATGTCAGTAAATCCACCTGTTCTGCAACCCACTCCATCTCTGGTGAGTCCTCTCACCCCCTGCACCTCTGGTCTGCACCCAGCTCTTCTACACAAAAATAAATACATAAATTTAAAAATAGACAAATAAGTGCTATTTAATCATACATTTCTTAAAGTTATTTGACCGTGGATCTGCCTTCTGGTGACTGCAGCAAACACAAGCTGAAGAATTGAACCCTAAGGAGACATGTGTTTTTCAATAAGAAGCTCCTGGAGATGCTATATCTTAATTCAAGGAACTTTTCAGGCTGTGACAATAGTCTGAACTCTCCTTGTCACGGATGGCTCATGTGAAGAAGCAGTATAATAGCAGGCACAGTAATGACAAAATTATGGGCTGCATGGTCCAGACAGAGCTTTCTGGAGTGAAAGCAGCCTGGGTCTGTGACTCAGGCTGAAGGTGAGTCTAAATGTGTAGCATATTTTTTTTAATTCTAACTTGGCGGGGGGAGAGAAATTAACTTATCTCCCTAAATTTCAGTATTCTCATATACAAAGCAAAAATGATTGTACCTGGTTCATAGGACTGTTGTCTCACCTCATAGATGATATAAAATTGCACCTCAAGAAATGACATCTGAGTCTTGACGTCTGTATTCTTATCACCTTTGTTGTGGTATCCCAGATTCCCTGCCTGCCTAGTGTATGACCTTCAGTGTGATATTTTTTTGTCTGAAAATTCCTCACAGACTTTGGAAGATTAAATGAGAAGAAGCCCATGAAGAGGGAGGCACCTTGAATTGCTCACTGGTGCCCACCCTTCCCCTGACTTATATCCCCCAAGCTGTGAGTCATATTCCATTTTCTGTCAGTTCCCATTTTGCATATTGAGACCTTCTTTTTTTTCACTATAAATCCAAAAAAGCAGACGGCAAACTCTTTCCCTTCACTCTACTCGTTTCCAAGTGCCTAGAATGTGCTCAGCATCTAGGACAATGTCTGTGATTTGCATGCGGAAGGACTAGTAGAATGTCAGGCATTAAAGTAAACTAGGGTGAGAGGAATATTCAGCCTGGCTCTGTCTGATGCGCTTCAAATCCAAAACTAAGGGCTATACCCTTTCTAGCTTCATGTTCCAAAGTGCACAGGCTCCACCTCTCCTGTGGAAAAAAGCAAACATAACTCTAGACCTGCTTTCTTTTTCCTGAAATAAAGTATTATTATGTTGAATATGTACATTATGTTAAATCTAATCCCAAAGTCCCCAAGTTGAGGAGACAAAATCCTACGGGCATTCTGTCAGTATTTACTCAGAAGCCTATCTTCCCAGAATCAGTCTGCTCATTTCCAGGCCTTCAGTGGCTTCCAGCAAGCTGCAGAATGGTTAACCACAGTCCCTAGTCAGTGTTACTGACTTTGATCTGAATATTTTAAGCTAAGATAATTATATGAAAAAAGAAGCCTTGTATATCTGAATGTCTTGTGATCTCAAGCTTCTAACTTCTGTAACTATTCTGAAGCCAGGAATGGACCTCGTGATGGCTCGTTACTGGTCAACATGACTGCCCAGAGGAACCCAGAGAGCCGATGAAACATTTGTTCTGGGGTGTCTCTGAGGCTGACTAGGGAAGAGCTGAGTATTTGAATTGGTGAACTGAATAAAACAAACAGTCATAGGCATCATCTGATCTTTCTAGTCCAGACCTGGATAGAACAAAAGGCAGAAGGAAGGTTGACTTCACTCTCGCCCCCTCCCTGATCTAAGACCTTCTTCTTCTCTTGTCCTCCTCTTGGCCCTTCAGATTCACATAGGATTTATACCATCAACCCCATTTCTCAGATCTTTGGCCTCAGACTAAATTACACCCTCAGATTTCCTGCTTCCCCAGTCTTTTCATCCTACATAACTGAGTCAATCCTATAACAAATTACCTATTTCTTTCTATCTTTCTATCTACCTATCTACCTATCTCTCTATCTATTTATCTTTCCATCTGTAGGGTAGATGAAGGTTAACAGATTTTTCTGTCCTCCCGCCACCATTTGTTTCAATGATGGATAATGGGTCCTGCAGGCATGCCTGATGACAGGCACCTGGAGTAGGGTGTGAGCATGTGTAGGTGAGTGCACCTGGGCTGACAGACTGGGCATATAAGGGGGCATCATGGGGCCACCACGAGCAGAAGCAGAGACAGCAGAGGAGTGGAGAAGCGGAGGCCAGAGAGCCCAGAGAGAGTGACGATTTGCCGGGGCTAGGAGGCCTGGCAGCTTCCGGATCCCCCTGGTTCCCCTGCCTGCTATGTGCCTGGTCGCCTCTGATCCAGAAAGATTAATAAAAGCCACTGAGGGCTCCAGGACTCCTCCTTTACCTATCTGCCCAGATCATAGAGATCCTATCCCATGCCCTCCTGCAGCTACACTATGTCATCTATCAATCCATCCATCCATCCATCTACCTACCTATCTGTCACCTATCATCTATCTATCTACCATCTATTTTCTCCTATTGGTTCTGATGTTTTGGAAAGAACCCAGACTAATACATTCCTCATAGAATGACAGTATTTTACAGTTTCATACTAAGTTAAATATTCGTTTATACTCTACCTTAAAAAGTTGAGAAAATAGTCAGAAAAACTAGTCAGACAAGCATGTCTTCTTTTGAGAAAAAGTATAGTCCTTGTTTAGACAAACCTATTTTGTGAACAACCAGACCTCATTTTTTAAAACTTAAAACACTGTAGGTAGTTATTTGCTAACAATCCATTCAGATCAATATGTTTTTAGTATTCCAGGCATCTGCTAAACATTCATTTTCCTGAGATTGAAAACTTAAGTTTAACAGCATTTCTCACAAATGGATGTTAACAATAAACTTGGTGTTTTTATTGATTGATTAAATGTTTTAATTTGAAGTACCTAGGAAATAGTGGACATGTGGATATTTTCAATAGATTCTACTAATGTACACAGGACAAGAGATTGAAGGAAACACTTTTGTTTAGTACTTTATAAAAAATATCCTTTGAAGGTAAACTTTTCTTGTCCTTCTTACATATACTAATAGAAAATATGAAATTTTTATTAGGATTGCTTCCAAGATTTCTATGCTGATCTTCAAATGCTGCTCACTCAACCTTTTGACAATATTCAAATCCAACTTAAATTCTTATTTTGAATTCCTTCTGAGAAATTCACCACTCCTTGCAATACAGCAGTTAGACCACAAGAGGGCACTGTGCTCTCAATGCACTTCAAAACATGAAATCCAAAATGGTTTGTTTATTTATGCATACAAGCACTGGGGTACAGGCCAGAGGTGTGGTGGGGGTGGGGGGTGAGAGGACTCACCAGAGACAGAGTGGGGAGCAGAACAGGCAGATCAAAGGAAGTACACTGCTGAGGGGAGCAGCGGGCACAGCAGTAGAGGTCTGCCGCGCCAGGTGGGTCCCCTCTCTGGCCTGCGCAGGGATCGAACTCGTGCTGCAGGGACTGCGGCCTCCTACATAGTGTGTTGCTTAACCCACTGCGCCACCGAAATCCAAAATGGTACTTATGCCTGGCTTACCTTGAAGATTCCTGGTGTTTTGAAAGGATCGTTTGAATGCTTATATTGTATTTGGATGGAGATAAAGCAAAGAAGCCATTAGCTCAATAGTTCCAGAAGCAAGAAAACAAAGGTAATGAGAATTATTTTTGTCAGCTGTTCAAATAATTTTTCATTCCTGTCACAAGATGGCGTGTCTTCCCCCATGTTAGCCACGCTTGGGGCATGCATGGAGTCTGTTTCTTTTTTCAAACTTTGGGTTGAGAGTCATCACTGCCATTTTGAAAAATATATGTATTTACTATAAGTAGAAGCTTTATTAAGAAATCGTGTTAATTCTCAGTTTAGCTTTTTAACTTACCTACTTATAAAAATGTGCTGTTTTTAGGAATTGTGTTTCTGTAAAGATCAATACTAGAATGCTACAATGGAGAGCTAGTTTTACTGCAGGTGAGAGATTTTAACCAATCCCTAAGTAGAGGTTCAATTAATTTAGCTAGTGTTGATTTCCTATTGTCTCTAGTTTGCTCTCTTAGGTTAAAAACTCAACCAAACCGACAGAACTCTTTTAAATAATAGCAATTCATCCATTAAAACCATGAAAAAGATAAATTGTATTGTAAGGAATGTGATTTCATTCCTTGCAAAATAACTCATTTAGCAATGCAAAGTGAAACCCACATGGGATTATTAAAAGTCCTGCTTGCGATGCAGCAGACCTCTCCTGTCTCGCCCTCTGTTCTCCTCAGCAGTGCATTTCAGTAAATAAGCCTGTTGTGCTCACCACTGTCTCTGGTGGGTCTTCTCACCCTTCATGCCTCTGGCCTGCATAAAACTCTTGTATGTATAAAATAAAAAGTCCTGCTTGCAACCTTAGATTTGAGTTTCAGTTTTCTTGTTCCCCAGTTTATTTCAGTTCTGTAGTAGAGTCTGGCCAAGAGTGAATAATTGGAGACAAATGAATTGTCTACAAGCTGCATGCCAACATGCTATAGGGTTTAGTCAGTCACAGCTCAATTCAGCAGGGACAGACAGCAAGGCGTCTCTGTCGATCATTTCACAGAAGACTTTAAAAGAAAGAAAGAAAAAAAATCTTTTCAGCTAATTAGCAGTCACAAAATGACAGAAGAAAATTGGCCCAACATGCCATATTAGCTTAGCTCCCCAAGGGCACAGCCATATAGGGCTCCTGGCTACTGGCATAAAATTATCATTTTTTAAAATATTTATTTATTTATGCATACAAGAGCTAGGGTACAGGCCAGAGGTATGGGGGGTGAGAAGATCCACCAGAGTCAGAGTGGGGAACAGAACAGGCTGCTTAACTGAAACTCACTGCTGAGGCGACCGGCGGCCTAGGCAGGAGAGGTCTGCAGCGCCATGTGGGTCATCTTCCTGGCCAACGGCTGCCTCAGAGTGCATTGTTTAACCCACTGAGTCACCAGCGAGGGCCCATAAAATTGTCATTGTTTATTCCAAAGCACGTACTTTTATAACATAGAGTCTGGATTTTTTTAAAGGGTAAAAAGAGGGGAAATTGAGCCAAGAAATTGAAACAAGTGGAAAATAACCAGATAGTAGATTTAAACACAACCATATCAACAATCATAGTAAGTTCAAATCATCTAGGTATCTCAAATTAAAACGCAAAAATTGTCTAATTGAATAATAAGGATTAAATCGCCTGTGGAAGCAACACCTTTCTCGCACATTCACTACCCTCTGAGTGATGGGGTTTGACTTCAAATACTTAAAAATTAGCCTCACCTGTTTTGAAAAATCCTTAACGCGACCGGTGATAAAGAGTTGGGGATGGAGGGGGAAATCCTCCACTTTCCCTTATTTACAAAGTACATTCTCACAACTGAGATCCCATTTAAGTGCTTCAAGATGTTATTAAGAAGTATATATATATATATATATATATAACTGAATAACTGAATCCAGAATTATTACAGATAAACATAATAGGGAAGGAAGAAGGTAGAACCCCAAATGTTGAGTCAGGACTGCTGGTTAGGGGAGCAGGCAAATCCCGTGCTGTTGGCGGGATTTAGTGTGTACAATGCGCCCTCCAGCGGTAAATTGGGAGAATCACTTTGCTTGTCTTAATCGCTCCCCTCCCACTCCTTTAAATTTCGCTTGTTTTTCCTGATTTTTGGTTAACAAAATTTCATTATATTCAGTAGGATTACTTGCAAGAACTTACTTTTCCAGTAGTATCTTTTTAAAAAGAATGAAATTTATGGAATAATTCCTCAAAGTGAGGTGAAAATACCATAATCGGAGGAGGAGGAAAAATCGTTTCCCTCTTAAATCCTTCAGAGACAATTCTTATTACTTTACCATAATTAAAATAGCATTCTTTCTCTGTTGATGGAAAATAAAGATAGAATTCTTTTCTGAATCATTTGAGATAAACTGAACAGTAAATTGAAGACACCTGATAATCATCAAATTTCTCAAGATGATATACAAAACTCAAAAATTAATATGTAATTCCACTTGCAATAACTTCAAAGGAAATGAGATGAGAAAGTTTTAATGATAAATATGTAATCACAACAATGATTTATCATATTGAAAACCTGGAACAGGCCTTTGTGACCACGTTTGTTCTTACATTGTTATATGTTGTTCCCAAATGATCTGTTATCCCTTAGCACTGGCCTCTACGGTCATGACAAAAAAGATTCGAAGTTCTTCATATTCTGCTTCTGCTGACCATGTTACTCTTACTGCTGCTAAGACTCCCTTGTCCTGTATGAGACCCCATCAGAGTAAAAGATGGCTCCAGAGCCCTCTACCTCACACGATCTCCATCACAGCTGGTTTTATCACTGTCTCCTAAGCAACCTGCACTGCGGGTCAAACCAGTGCAAACACAGTACACGAGACTCCACTCATCCTCGGCCTCAGCTTTCCTTCCTGAGGGCACAGGAAATTGGTGAAGCAACTTGATTGAAGGTAGCTATAAAAACGCTGGGATGTTCAGGAATGCGTGTTCCATGTAAGAGCAAAGTAACTTAGACTCTAATCAGAATCTCACAAGATGTTCAATAGGTGACCTATCCAAATTTCAAATAATAAGTCAATTTCTTAAAACTACATGTTCATTAGAATTCCTAGAAGAATGTCAACTGTATTCTTAGTAACAAAAATGGATTCCACTAGCCCCCAAAATGCAGGTTTCCAAAATCTGTATGTCATTTTCTAGAGAGTATGTTACCTTCCTTACCAAGCTGAAAATAAATATAATGTTCCATGATTTACAAAGGAAGTTATTTTGCTTTGACATTTCAGATTCAGAAGTTCCAAAGTAAAAATAAACAAAATTTCAAATAGGGAATGTTTGGGACTATCCTATTCCTATACAAATATTTGGATGAAAAGTCACAGAATCTGATACAGCACTTGTGAAATAAAAGGAAGTTAACTATAAGTTATACCTCATAAATATTACAAACGCTTCATTAAATGGACAAATTCTAAGAATCAAGTAGGAAACACTCTGAAATTCAATCCTTATTTCAAAGACAGTCGTTTCTATTGAAGATTGTGTGCCAGGAGGGGGAAAGGACTTCAAAATGGAATAGAAAATGTACCATTCTTAACTGAGTTGACAGCAAACATGATACTGAATCACTGACTTCTTCCAAGGAGTATACAAGATACCACCCAAAATTCTACTTTTATTTAGTTTATTGATATGATCCAAACAGATTGAGCTTAAGAAATAAAGAAAGTTCACAAAACAAGATATGACTGAACTCTACCCAACTGGTGACGATTTTATTGTGGAAAGTCAGTTTATGAATTAATAGAAAAATAAATCTACAATAGCAACTATCACTCAAATTGAGCTGATATGCAGCATGTGAGACATCCAACACTCCAGAAAGATTCTTTGCATGCACATCACAACCCCCTCCGCGGGCTCCTTCTGTCTGACCTTTGACCTGGAAACCCAGAAAGGGTGCCTTATAGCGCGGGCTTTGCAGGCACACACAGGATCTCAGCCTACAATCAGTTTGACTCCATTTCTACATTTCCCACATCTTTTTCTTTTTCGTCTCTTTTGAGAGTTGACAGAGCTTACAAAGAAACCTGCCTGGTCAGTGCTGAACAGGGAAACAAACACTTTGAGATGAGATGAGGGTTTGGGGAGAACAGACAGACTCAGAAAAGCAAGAAGAATAAAATAGACATCATCAAAAAGCACTGCAGTAAGGGGCCCTTGGGCGCTTCACAGAAAAAAAACATAAGATAACATGGAGAGAAAGGAAGGCCACTGAAACACGTGGGAAATTGTACCCAAAGAACTGTAAAGAGAAAGAAAACTGGAATGGAAAGTAATTTTCCTTCTATATTTAAGGTGAAAGCATTTCAAGAAAGGACTGTAGAGACCAAATTTATAAGTAAAATAGCAACAATGAGTATTTAAATAAAGTAGAATATGGAAGAAAATAAAGAATTCTTTCACTTCCATTTGACTTTGCCCAATTTTTTAAAAAGTGACATAAGTCAGGCTAGTTTGTTTTACTGGCTGTGGACACGCGTATCAGACATTTCTGAGGGAAAGAGGAGAACCCAAGTGAGGGCTCTCACTAAACTGCGCGGGAAGGGGTGTTTTTGCAAGGAAGGTCTCCGCGCTCACTGTGCTTACGCTTCCCTTCGAGACCAGAGAGTCTTTAACCCGCCGTTAAATGACAGGTTTGGATCCTAGAAGCATTGTCTCCCGACACCACAGGATCACGATCACAAGTAGACACTGCCCAGCAAGCCGCTGAGTACCACAAAGCCCACCAGCAGCTTGAGAGAGAAGCTTCTGTGCAGAGAAGAGGAAAGAGAGGTTCCACACACCAAAGGCTCTGCTTTGTAGGGTCTTTCTATGTCCGGAGGTGACGCTGTCATCCCTTGAATCTGAAAATGAAAGAGCAGACAATGTCAATCAGCATTCAACCTAAGGGCAAGACTGCAGCCAAGGCCAAGGTTGCTGTGCTGCCGGACCTTCCACCAGGATGAAGGGTGTGGAGGGAGGGCAGCTGTGGAGGGCAAGCTCTGGGCAGCAGGAACCTTCAGGATACAGAGGGAGGTGGGGAAGAGCGCTAGGAGAGAGTCTGAGAAAGTGGAGATGAACAAAATAGACCGTGGTACTTTCCAAAGCTCTGAGCTCACCCTACCTCGGCTTCAGCCTTATTCTAACTTTAGAACAAACTTCCCCTACAACAGGACTGGAGTCAAGAGTTTTTAGCTAAACCAAAGTAATTACAACACATATAAATCATCAGACACATCAAGAGACAGTTCGCCACTGGGTTTAAGGATCTGTGTCTATTCCTTAGATTTTCTGTTGTGGATTCAGGTGAAAAGTAGCATCTGGTTTCCCAGAAGACTAAGACAAAACAGAACTCACCGACCACTCTGCATTGTCTGTCTTGGAGCATCTCACGTTTACTTGCAGGCTAAGCACAAGGTTATTGAAGGAGACACCTTCCTTTTTAGTCCATTTAAATTTATTCATAGCATCCATGAAAGAAAGGTTTTTATATTGTTTGGGGCTTTTGATAATGAAAGGCCAGGTCCTGAATTTAAAATAAACAACCATAATTAGTCAAATTAAGAACAAAAACATTATATACCCATTATTTTTCAATAATCTGAAATAGGCCTCATACTTACTTGTTTTTACACACATAGATTAATGCAAAGACTTTTTTTATTGGCAGTTTTTAGAAAAACACGTAGTAAGTACAGTCTTTTAAAAATGAAATTCCTTGTTTTAGTAGCAGATAAACATTACGTTTAGACAAATAGCTTTGGCTTAGAAAACTTCTCCAAGAGCCTCACGATTTCACACTTCTTTGTTCTGACTCCAGGTAACAATATAACTGGTAAGTGGTCAGCTCAGAATGAGCTTCATTATAATTGAGAAACCTGTAGGTTCCTCAAAGCCACTGTAACAGAGATAGATATTTCAGCTCTGTACCTTAGAAAAGCCTGACCCCTGTTGGCTGCTGTCTATGTGACAACAAATCCAAAGGATTTAAAACTGAAGTACCGTTTTAAAATTTTTACTGAGAAAAAATACTGTGCAGATAATATCCTTTGTTTTTACTTATTACTCTAAAAATCATGTTAAATGTCCAAAAGAAAATAATCACAGAGCTAGGAAACACAAGAGCCAGGAAAAATACTCTTCAGAGGTTTTCTTCATTAAATATAAATTTTGTATTACTGACACTTGACAAAAGAAAAGTGTATGAGTTAGCACATCACAAAAATTCACATTGACTAATTCAAGGAGCTCCCTAGAAAAGATCATGGGAAACCAGTAGATACAAGGTGTCCGTGACACCCCAAGAAGATCTTCCTGTTTCCCCAATTACCCACAAATTACCCGCCTGCTGAAGACTGTACATTTCATTATCTGGTCTTTACAATTTCTTCATGTATTTGTCATTACTCATCTCTCCTACAATCAGACATATTGAGCATTAACTTTTAAATAAAGTGTTCTTTATCCATTTTTCAGAGTCAACAATCAGTGTTTAATGTCTAGATTAAAATTTTCTTCACTCTAAATTTCCTTTTTCCTTTAATTAAAGTCACTACATCTCTGTTGAAATTTAAATGCATTGTTTTGTACAGACCTGAAAGTAAACACCATAATAGTAAACACCATAAAGAACAACTGGCATCCCACTACTTTAAACTTACTAGCATTAAATAGGACATAAAACTTACAGTAAATACATGAAACAAAGTGAAAAGAAATCTAAAGAGATCCCTAAAGAGATCAACCCTCAAAAGAAGAGAGAAAAAGTAAGGAAGAAAATAAAGGAAAACAAAATGTATCCAGAGAACAATGAACAAATATGTTGCGCACACACACAAAAACCCTCAACACATTTACAATAAAGAAGATGTAGGGCCTCCCTGGTGGCGCAGTGGGTTAGGCAACGCACTATGAAGCAAACCGCAGCCACTGCAGCACAAGTTCGATCCCTGCCGCCGGCCAGGGAGGGGACCCACATGGCATGGCAGACCTCTCCTGCTGTGCCCACTGCTCCCCTCAGCAGTGTACCTCTGTTGTTCTGGCTGTTCTGCTCCCTGCTCTGTCTATGGTGAATCCTCTCACCCCCCACACACACCTCTGGCCTGTACCCCAGTGCTTGTATGCATAAATAAATAAATCTTAAAAAAAAAAAGATGTAGTATGTACATATAATGGAAAATACTACTCGGGTGTATTTTCTAAAAAGATGAAGTTTTGCCATTTGCAACATAGGTAGTTCTGGAGAGAATTTTGTTAAGTGAGATAAGGTAGACTGAGAAAGGCAAAAGACTATATGATTATACTCATATGTGGAAGATTAAGAAACAAAGCAAATGTACTGAATAAACAAAACAAACTCTTAGAATCAGATAACAAAATGGTGTTACCAGAAAAAAAGGTGGATAAAATGAGTAAAGCGAGTCAACTTTATGGTGTTGGATGGAAACCAGACTTTCAGTCATGATCTTAATATAGCATACACAATTTTCAAAGCATAAAGCTGTACACTAAAAGCTTAGAAAGGAAAAAAGAAACTGAACAAACAAAACAAACTCTGAAGTTATGAGAACGAAATGGTGGTCACCAGTCAGGATGGTGTCTGAGAGGTGGGCAATTCAGGTGAGAGATTAACTGAATGTTGGTGGATAAAAACTAGATTTTGGAGGTGATCCATGGTGTAGAGTACAGAGATAAGGAATTATAATGTTGCACACCTAAATCCACATAATCTCATAGGTCATTGATACCTTTTTAATTAAACGTGAAGACTTGTAAAGACAAAATTTAGAATTAGTGCAAAACAAAAAACCTGACTTGAAAGGAGCCTATTTTGTTTACATACGATGTCTTTTTTTTAATTAACTTTTTTTTACTTATATATATTTGACATCAGTTGTAATCCCCATGTATTCCCCATCACCATATCACCAGTGTACCATCACTTCAGTCCCCCGTGCTCCCATCTGCCCTCAACCCTTCCCCTCTTCCCTCCCTACCAAGTGTCCCCAATTTGTCCTTGTCTTTTCATTTTTGGTTTTTGTGTCTTTATTGTTGTTGCTATTATTATTATTGTTGTTCTTATTCCTTTCCTTGATCCTTATTTGGTTCCCTTCTATTCCTCCTAGGGGAGGAACCATCTGGTATTTTTCTTTTGACTTCTGACTTACTTCGCTGAGTATAATCCATTCCAGTTCCATCCATGTTCCTATGAATGCGTCTAGTTTTTCTTTTTTGATTGCTGAATAGTATTCCATACATACGATATCTTTTTACATACACTAAAGCCCAGGCCTCTCCGGTGGGGTTAAAAATCTCAGTACCAGCCATAGCATGAGTATGATCTCTGGCCAGGGAGCTAACCCACACGGCTCAGCAGACCTTCCCTGTCTCCTTGCTGCTCTCCTCAGCAGTGTATTTCAGTCAGTTGACCTGTCCTGCTCCCCAGTTCTGTCCTGATTGAATCCTCTCACCCCCCGCCCATGCCCCACAAACGCCTCTGGCTTATACCTCAGCTCTTGTATGTATAAATAAATATTTTTAAAATAATAATTACACTAAAAGGTAATGTAGGATTTATTAAATATAAAATAATTTCTAAATCAAATACTGAAAATAAAATTTACATTTCAAAAAGATATCTATTTTGAATAAAGAAAATCAATTTTCTTAACAGGGACATTCTGAGGGGATCGCGTGATCGCGTCAATCTATAATCACCTAAAACACCACAAGGTGGCAGCAGAATCTCTATTGAGGCTTTAGACAGGCAAAATACTCTGAATTTTCTGCAGGTTTGCTGGAAGGAGTAAAGAATGTGATATTATTATATATAGATAATTTTTTTTTACATTTTAAAAGGATAATTAGGAAATGGAGAAAGCAAAAGAGAAGCCTGTGCATAGCCACAGGCAGGCAGGAGAGCTGCCCATAGATAAATCACAAAAGTTTTGTGGGTAAAATAGTATTTACTGAGATTCACAACGCAAAGTGGAAGGGTATAAAGACATTTACTTACTCACTAGAAATACATGGGGAAGTACGTGGAAAAGGATAAACCCAACGCTCATGGGTTAGATACAGCCTAAGTGAGGCTGGGTGACCTGGGATATGGTGACAAACTTCTCTGAGATGATATCTTTTGTCTCATCTTTATGATCTTTTTGCCTCTCCACTAACATTGTTCAAGCCCCTGCTCCATAATAACGCCACCTCAATAAATCTCCCCCTTGTCATCTCTAAGCTTATAGACGTAAGAAAATTCCACCAAATTTAAAAAAAAAAACTGTATTTCAGAAAAATTTGATTCAAATGATAGACATTGAAATATATTCAATGTATGGAAGAATATTCCTATTCATTGAAAGAGATCTTCCAAGGGAGGAAAAAAAGTATGACCCCAAAATGTTATATCTAGCCAAATGCTGTCCAAATATAAATACAGAAATTCTCAAACAAAAGAATTCAGGCCATGAAACACCTGGAAGTCCTTCTTGACTAAACAACGTGAGGATAAAATTCCAAAGAATCTAAGTAAGGAGTTCAGAAAAGTAGTGACCTTAGGCTGAAATAAGTCAGGTGGAGAAAGACAAAGATGTGTCCATATGTGGAAGATAAAGACACAAACCAAAAAACAAAACAAAACAAAAACACACTTAAATTGTAAGAACAAAATTGTGGTTACCAAAAGGGAAGGGGATGGGCCATGGAGGAGGGGGGCTGGTTTGTAAATTGGGAAAAAGGAGTCAATTGCATAGTGGAGGATGAAAACTAGGCTTTTGGTTGTAAATTTAATGGAGCATATATGGATGTCAAATTATAATGCTGTACACTTGAAATCTATATAATGATATAAACAAATATTGCTTCAATAAAATTAAATGACAATTATCATTTTATATTATTGAATATACTTTATATAAAGTTTTTGTATTAAATTTTATTAAAATTAGGTTTCACAGTCAAATGTTAAAAACTGAATCTTGAAATACAAAAACTGTAATATAAATTACAAGTATTTGGAAGTGTATAAGATTGATGTAGCACCAAACGTGAGACTATGAATGCCCTTGTATTTTATGATCTAAAATTAAAACATGCTATTTAAAAATGTGAGAGCAACACCTCATTGTCTTTTGTGACCTATTTTCTCATCATTTGATAGTCCCTAACTACAAGATGATTATATTGTAGTTTAAAATAACAGCAACATTTATCTAATGTTTAACAATTGTTAAAAGTATTTACTTTCAAGAAAACAAAATTAAAATTAATGTTTTCATTTAAAGCAATGTGCAGATTAGAATTTTTATAACAATATAATCATCTTTACATCAATTCCTACACAGAAAGGTCTATAATAGCACTCAATTAATATTAGTATTTCTTATATCTAACAAAATTTGAGTTGATTGCTTTTGTCTTCTTTTTAAAGCCCTTTTTCTCCAAAAATGAGGAGACAAGGACAGACTGGGGACACCTGGTGGGGAGGGGAGGGCAGATGGGAGCACGAGGGACTGAGGTGATGGTGCACTGGTGAGATGGTGATGGGGAATACATGGGGATTACAATTTATGGCAAGTATATGTAAATTTTAAAATATTTTATATTAACAAAATTTTTTTTAAAAAATAAAGCCCTTTTTCTGCATTAACTAAACTCATTATAATAGGCATGTGTGGCTTTTACACACTATACATAAAGTGATCTTTCTCTCAAAAAAAGAAAATGGAAACACATCTCTTGATATTTCTTCAGAAATAAAACAAATAAATACCAAGGGAACTCTGCATCACATAAATCTCACTGGACTGTATAAACAGTGCTAATGTGTGGTGTAGCAGAGAATACAGAATTTATCTAAACTGTTACCTGATATTTTTGCTTTTCCATAAGTGATGTTACAGCTGTAGGAGGCAGAAAAAAATACTGCATCCCCAGAGCAGACAAATCCTGGGACAAGATGTAGTTGTCTCCATTTTCTTACCCACTCATCCTCTAATACTAAGATTGCTACAAAATTCTTAAAATAAAATGGGACACCTAACTCATCATCTTTTAAAAACACAGAATAGAAAATTTGGGTTATATGATTTTTCTTTTTAAGTAAATTGTACCCTGAAACCAAATTAGCAATATTCTCTGAGCAAAACAGAAAAAAGCATGCAAACTGTTTCTCACTTTCTGATCTTTTCGCCAGTACCTTTTGGTTTGGCCTGCTATAACATTTATGTCACTGTGATGATTAACTAGACTTGAAAGTCTGATTTAAAGTCTAACCATGTATTTCATAACAGACTCTTTTTCATTAATATTTTCAAAGAATAAATAAATTTAACCATGTAGTTTAATGGTTTTATGTGGGTAATGGCATCTCAAAACTGGCCTTCTTCTATAAAGCAAATTCTCCCTGTCTTTCTATGTGATGGAAAACCCAATTTCAATATTTCCTGGGGAAGACCAGACACTACCAGAGCCTAAAGACACAGGAGCTAAGTATTTCTAGAAGCTTAACATAAGTTAAACACAAAAGAAAGTCACTGGGTCATTGAACTTATTTCATTCAATATAATTTTTTCATTCAAAAAATTAAATGAAATTATATAAACATACAGTTTTGAATACCCATTTGTATTCAACATCCTCTAATATTAACCCCTGATTAGGAAAAGTTTCTAGTCAATATGTAAAAACTGCTCTAAAGGGAAAAAAGGACAATCTATGTCTCAGGAAGATACAATATAATAATTGATATTTATCAACAAAACTGTATTCTAACGTTTTATGTGCTGTTTTTATTTTTTTAATATGTAATTACTTATTTTGAATAAAAAGGCAGATTTTATGTAAATGGAGATCTAAATATACATCTCAGAGACTAATATATAAACCCTAGCTGTTACATAGATAATGAATTATGTGATGTTGAACAATTTCTGAATCTTTCAATTTCCATTTTCTCTATATAAAACTGGGGTCACAAGTCTTTCTCTACCTATTGGTTTTGTGCAAGAATAAATTAATTAAATCATGTATTTGAAAATACATCATAAGCCACAAACTAACTTACACAAGCATTTTGATATTTGTATTTTAGTTCTCTTTTGGTGGTCACTGAGCTATCTGGATATAAACACAGGGAACATATCTATGAACAGTAAGCTTAATATAAAGAATATTCTTAGTTCATAATTTATAACCCTTACAATATTTAGGAACTATAAATAGATCATTTTATATTTTCCCTTGGTATCTGCATTTTAACATATCCTCAGTGATTTATTTTAACCCTCTCCTTTAGTAGAGTTCTTCAAAAAGCTACATGTCTTTTGTTTAATTACATCTGTCTCTTCCATTTTCAAGAGATCTAATCATTAGAAATATTTTCCTTATATTAAAACAAAATCTACATTCCAAATTTCTACCAACTACCCTAATTTTTCTCTGTGGTGTTACTAAGAATAGATAAAAATCGCTTTTCTAGATCAGCCTGAATATATATAAAACAGGGACCTCCCTGGTGGCACAAGGGGTTAAGTCACAGCACTATGAAGCTATCCACAGTCACTGGAGCACAAGTTAGATCCCCGGCCAGGTGGGTGACCCACATAGTGCAGCAGACCTCTCCTGTCCTGCCCATTACTCCCTGCAACAGTGTATTTCAGTCAGTCTGCCTGTTATGCTCCCCACTCTGTCTGTGGTGAATCTTCTCATCACCCCCCACCCAACACACACACACCCCTCTGGCCTGCACCCTAACTCTAATACGCATAAATAAATATTTTTTAAAAATCTAAAACAGAATTTTCAATTTTTTTTCAAATATGTTTCCCTAACACTACTCATACCTTATCATTTTCCTTATTCTCCCTTTTCCCTCATCATATCCCTGAGATACAACCAACCAACACCTGCTATGAGTATCTCCAAAAGGTAAACTGAAAGTAACCAATTCTCATCAACTCTACTATTGATAAAAACTCATACTTCCTTCACTCTATTATTTTCAAAACACTAACATATGAAATGTTACATTATCACTACCTCACCACTCTAGAAGATAATTTCAGAAGGGCAAGAATAATACTAATTTTGTATATTATTTTTTAAAATAATTTCTATGGAATATAACGGGGCAGAAAGAGTTAACAAAGCAAGAGACTGCCCTGCTTGTAAGGTTGACCCTTGGCTGGCATCAAGAAACTTCAATAGCAAACAGCTTCCTACACTGATACAGAAATTTCTCTAAATGAAAAGAATGACTCAAGCTGATTAGACTATACAAAAAAGTGCAGTCACACTGAACAGCTTATGCTCAGGGAATCTCCCGTAAAAAAATGTGTGAACTGTCTCTAGTGATTTTCCCCAATTGGTAACACATCGTGTTGTCAATATGCTAATACTCTGTTATAATTCAGTGCAGGCAGAATTAAGGGCATTCTGTGTGACTTCATTGAGAAAGGTCTCTTGGAAGTTTTCAGCTAGTTTCTGAAACTTTGCCTTATGTGCCTTTTCTTCTATTTATTTCACTATGATAAATATTAGTCATGAGTGCAACTATATGCTGAATCCTTTAGGTTCTCCAAGCAAATCACTGAATCTGGGAGAAGAAAGTGTAGTCTTAGAGATTCTGGACATAGTAGTAACCAAGAAGCTAAACCAGTCTCCCCAGTTGAAAACAAGCAATATAACAGCACAGAAAGGATTTCATTACTTGGTGATGAATTAATAGTGAAAATAAAGTCCACACTACTCCAAAGTATATTATCCCTACTAAGAAATTTACTTTACAACTTACGTAACTGGCCGATAAATCTCCTTAACACCAATGAATTGAAGTTGTTCCATAATATCTGGAATACTTGCACATCGAGTAAGATTAATTCTTGGATAATAAAGAAGATATGAGAGACACATTTCATTTCTGGTACTAAGTCCTCCCTGAAAAATGAAGATAATATTTTATTTAGAAAAGCTTGTTCCACAACTCTGACACTTATACAAACTACAATGAAATACATTCTTTCCAGTATTGAATATTAATAAATTTTTAAGCTGAAAGACAACCTAAATGGTAATTTGGTCTCTAAAAAGGTAATGATGAATTTCAAAATTAATAGAATTATTTCCATTTCTTTAAAATAACCAATGATCTCCTTTAAGTTCTGATTATATGATATAAACTGCTTACTACATTGACCATTTCAGAGTATTCTGATGATATTTTGTTAATATATCAGTGAGTTTGAGGGAATCATTACCTGACTGAACTATGTTTTCTATAAACTTGTCATCGTGTGTATTAAACACCAGCAGTTGCATACCACAGAGGAGGAAAAAATACAGAGATTTCATGCTCTGAATTAGGTAGTAAATTATCCACTAAAATTAAAAAAAAATCAAAATGCTCAGAAGAATAGAATCTAGGATTATTACAACATATTATCTGCAATGTCCAATTTTCCAACCAATGTTTAACCAATAATTTTTAAGCAAAAGAAGAATAGGAAATTATAATCTGTACACAGAGAAAAACTGATTGTTAGAAACTGATGCCAGATTTAGCATATTTAAATGTGTTCAAAGAGTTAATAAAAACATGTAAAAGTAGTTAAAGAAAAATGTGTCAGAGGAAAGAAGTGAATGATATCAGAGAAAGAAAATATAACAAAGCAAATAAAAAATCTAAAACTGAGTAGTATTATTATGAATCAAAAAATTCATAGGATGAACTCAACAGAAGATCTGAAATAACAGGTGAAAGTGTCAGTGAACTTGAAGATAGACCAATAGAAATTTTCCCTGATGCCCAGGACAGTACCCAATGAGGGACAGCTGTGACAGTTCTTATCGTCTAATATTTTCAATGGCTGGGACTTAGTTCTGTTGGTCTAGAATAGGGAGAGTATCCATGCAGAGCACCACAATATACATTAAAATAATCATGTATTATGTCTTCAGTAAAATAGATTATAAAAGCAAAATTATATATAAAGCAATAGAAAAACAAAGCCATTATCAGTGTATTAACTATGAACTCATCTTCAATCTTTCTCAACCCAGCCAAGGATAATTAACTTAATATTTTATTTTTAATTTTATTACTTCTCATTCCAGATAAGAAATAGATAGTTGATCTACACATCCTTAAACTATATGCTGTTTGTATGTTTTTGAACTGAAACACAGGATATCTTACTACATAGATTCTGATGCAATTGGCTCTTTTAAATCAATGTTTTCTACAGATGCATTCATGTTAATATATATGATTAATAATATATATTATATTAATAATTTTCATAACTATGCACTTTTTTGCTGTATGCATATATTGTAACATATTTATTTGTTATCCTTTCAGTAAATTGTTAAGCTGCTTCCAATTTCTTATTCCTGTATTGTTCCATGTTACTATGAATATTTTATATATTTCTCTCCCAAAGCAGGGCTTACAAAAGTAACCACAGGGTTAATATACATAGGAAAGGAACTGGGTAGAGCATATATAAAACTCTAACTTTACCAAATTAAGTCATGTTTATTCAAAAGGTGGTTTTATAAATTTATATTCCCCTAGCAATGTATGAGTGTTACAGTTTAGCACACTGGAAATAAAATTTTAAATATTGCCAAATAGGTGATTATAAAATATCCCATCTGATTTATATATGCATGAACCCAGTTTCAAATGAAACTAAATTGCATTTCATTTTGTTTATTACCAATGTGGGCTTTCATTTCTGTGAAATGTTTTTGCTTGTTGCTGGTTTTTTCTACTGTATGTGATATGCTACTGATTTACAAATTTTCGTTTATTAAATGAACACTAACTATTAATTGATATTTTACAAATTATTTTTTCTTTTTAAAACTTATCTATTTTCCCCGAACAATGTTAAAAAAAAAATAGTAGTGTTAATAAGTACCCTTATTTTTCTTCTTGCTCTAAGAAACTATTCTTACTATTTTGTTTAATCTGATATTTTCTATAGATTTTTCATAACTAATCTTAATCTGGTCAAGGCAAGTCTCTCCTAGTCCAGTGTAGCTTGTACTCTTATTCCCCATAATTGACACATTTTAAGAATGGGTTTTATATCCATATTGAGGTGATCATATGTCCTTTCCTTTCAGTTTCTTAATGTAGAATGACATTAACCTATTTATATTTTCTAAGATAAACCATGTTTACATTCCTTGATTAAATCCAAATTTTTCCTAACATTATGCTTTAACAAAAGCCGGATTTGATTTGTCAATACTTTGTCAAAGATATTTTTACAAGGTACATTTTGTTGACCTTTTTCATACAGTTCTTACCAATATCTTTTAATAAGATTATGCAAACTTCATAAAATAATTGCTGAGAGGTGTTCCTACTTTTTGTGCTCCCTGGAAGGGAGTGAGTAAGGCATGGATGATCTGTCTATTGAATGATTGGCAAAAGTATCCCAGTTAATCTGTTGGGACTAGAATTTTCTTTGGGTCAGAAGCCCTAAGGTCTTGTAATTCACTCTTCCTTTTGAAGTACTGATTCATCTAAATCCAGATTCAAATAGATAAAATAAATGGTTATTAGTAACACTAGGTCTTTTAATAAATAATATTTGGTGGATAAAAATTAGAAGATCAAGGATAACTTTTTATGAAAGTCTGTAAAACACTACAAATATTACCACATCATTTTTTTCAGTTTGATAAATGAAATAGCTCTAATTTCACTTTCACAAAATTTTGTGCTAAAGATGTTCATGAACTTTTCTTCCATATGAAACATTTTTTACTTCTAATCTTCAAAAACCAAAATTTATTCCTCCTTCTCCACAAATAAATTTTAATAATAGTAAAAAAGTTTTCTTACCCAAGTCATCCTGGTTCTATCTTTAGTGTTGTAGCGACACTCAGTAATTAGATTATCTCCCTAAAACATAAAAGTAAAAGCGTTCAGATTGGAATTTATTTATTAATATATTTGCAAACCAATGGTTCAATCTGCTATATGAATGGATGCATTAATTAACTCAAATAAAGACATTTGCTCTATATAATTCTAGGATCATAAGTACAATAACTTAGCAAGCAGACCAAAGACCAGATTCTCTGTATCCCAGTCAGCCTCAGCATGGTTTAGCTGAATGACCTTAGGTAAGAAAATGAATTCACTGGACATACTTTGTTCATCTAAAACATAATGATAAAAACAGCAATAATTTGGCACCAATACCGTAAAGAGATTAAGTAGCATAGTACATACTTAGTCTTTAGCATAGATTAAAAGTATTCTAAATATTAGCCATAGATACTAGTTACTGTGCTTACCTTTTCATCATTTCCATTTCATTTTTAAAGGACTTTAGCCATGCCTTTTTACTTACAAAAGAGTTATGAGGTAAAATTAAGAATAATTTACTGTTTCAGTGTTTTCTAACTTTATGAACAATCAAGCACACATAGAAAATTGTAATTTTTCTATGACTCCCCACTCAGGTAAAATGGACAAGGGTATTTATGAACCAGAGCAGCTAAATCTGGACACCAGCCTGCAGATTTTCCCTCACTGCATTAGAGCATAGGTGTCAGTACCTGCTCACAAAACACCACTGGGGAGCTCTGAGATAACACAATGAAACTGGTTGGAAAGTTCCCAAGACATGACAATACAATAAAAGAGAGTGCATTCTTTACAAATCTAGACAAGATCACCATCAAACTTCATCTTTCTACTCCCAGGTCTATCAAGGATTTTCTCCTTGTAGAAGAGATATTGCTATTGCTAATATTTCATAAATAGTATAGGAATAGGACTTAGAAGAATAGAATTAAGGTTAGAAACTGTATGATCATTGAGCGTGATAGTCATGGAATAAAATGTTTGACAAAATGAAGCCTCATAATTTTTAAAACCCTAATTATTGTAAAGCATAAGATTTCCTTCTGTATCTTTCTAACATTACTACAGGTTTTACAGCCCCAAGTTGAAAGCTGGATAACACAGCATCATATTATCAGCTGTGTCCAAAAACCTCTTTCAAATGAAAGAATCATCATTATATTCCAATGAAACTTTCAAAAGTTTTCTTTCATAAAATTGATGGTAATTTACCAAGACCAGAATTACAACCCAAAGAATTGTTAACTGGGGAATCAAGCAAAAAGTAATGTTTGGTTCTCAAAGCTCAAATATTTTCAAATCAATAACCTGAATTTCCCTTGGGAGTAAAAATAAGAAATAAGTTTTGATTTTGGAAAAAATATCAAACATACTCCACTTGGATTGTGCAACCCACGATGGGTAAGAATATGGATGCGGACAACAATTCACTTAGCTAGTAGAAAATCTGTGGGATTTCGCCAGACAGATATTTCATGCCTTTTCTCATATTCAGTGAGGGAAAACCCAAACATTCTTACTGGTAAGATTGTTTGTTCCTCCTTTAGATACTGAAACTCCTGAAAATTGAAGTCAAAATCATCATCGTAGGCAAGTAATCTCATTTCCTCTCCTTTGCGAAAGTGACGGAGCCTGATGCCTCTGCCAGCTAGGTGAGCGTGGAGAAGAACAGCAAACACGTGGATTCCACTTGGCTTTTCTGCTTTCAGAGCCTAGGGGAACAGAGGGGAAGACTCAATTAGCCCCAACAAATGCGTGTTCAGACAGTTCATGTTAAAACAGACTTGGAGGGACAACTGAGAAGAAAAGTTAAAGCAATTTAAGTGAATCTCAAGCTGCCAAACATTTTTAATTTGGACTTCTCATGACTTATTCTTAACAATGTTCTTTGTGAAGCAAGATTTGTCAGGAAAAAGGAAACTAATGCATCCTGAAGACCTTCCAAGCCAGCTCTGAATGCTACCTCTCATTTTCCTTCTTTTAGACCTTAAAGAGGCATCAAAGCTCCTAGCAAAAAAAAAAAAAAAAAGTGAGTAAAAGCATAACCCACAAAGTGAAACTCTTCAAAGGAGAAATCACTTTTCCAGAGAAGAAAACCCAAGTGGGAGAATGGAATACAATGAATTACCCACAGGGCTACAACAAATTAAAAAGCTTCTTCCTGTACAGCAAAGAGACATTAACCAAAACACAGAGACACCCCACTGATTGGGAAAAAAGTTTTTACACAAAATACTACTGGTAAGGGACTGATCACAAAGATCTACAAAGAACTGAAGTGACTCAACAAAACAAAGTAAACAATCCAGTCAAAAAATGGACAGAAGAACTAAAGAGACACTTCTCCAAAGAGGAAATCCAAATGGCCAACAGTTACATGAAAAATATGTACAACATTACTAGTAATCAAGGAAATGCAAATCAAAAACACAATGAGATACCACCTTACACCAGCAAGAATGGCAAATATTAAAAAAAAAAAAAAAAAACAGGAAACAACAGATATTGACAAGGATATGGAGAAAATGGAACCTCCTATGCTACCAGTGGGAATGCAAACTGGTTCAACCACCATGGAAACCTGTGTGGATGTTCCTCAAACTACTGAAAATAGAGCTACCACATGACCCAGCAATTCCTCTCCTAGGAATCTACCCATATGACACAAAAACATTAATTAAAAAGAATACCTGCATCCTTATGTTTATTGCAGCACTATTCGTAATAGGTAAGATATGAAAACAACCAAAATGTCCAAAAATAGATGGCTGGATCAGGAAGATGTGGTATATATACCACAATGGAAATTTAAAAAGGTAACTCATGCCATTCACAGTTACATGGATGGAGCTGGACGGGATTATGCTCAGTGAAATAAGCAATAAAGAAAAAGAAAAATATCAGATGGTTTCACTGATAGGAAAAATATAGGGGAAGCAAATAATGGATGAGGAAAAAATAGTTATGTAAATTGGAAAACAAAATTAATAGGCAACTATTAATCAAAGACACCCTGCAGGAGAAAGGGAAGGAGAGGTTTCAAAACAGGGGAGGTACGAATATGAGGGACTAGGCATGGGTGAATTGGTGGTGGGTATTTTATGGGGACTACACCTAAGAGGAGAAAGCACACATCGCACAAAAAGGAAGAAAGATGTTTCATATATATATATATGAAACATATATATATGACGTCATATATATGTGTGTGTGTGTGTGTGTGTATATATATATAAGACGAAGAAGAAATACAGTTAAAAAAATGAACTGCCCAAGTTCCTGCAGCTGGGAAATAGCATTGTGGCCATTTGATCAACAATAGGAAAAACTTTCATTAGCACAAGCTTTCCACTTGCCCCATGGGCGTACCTCGTGCACTGTCATAATGTCTTATGATTCATGAAGAATATCATCTATGTTTAAAAACTTTCATTCAAGAGAAAAAACACTATACATAGAAGCAGCCATTATCAAATGCTTAGATATGGTTTTATTTTATACAATATATACTTTCATATCAATTATCTTTGTGTCTTTGGTTAAAGAAGAAAATGATAAAGCAGAAAAAAAACAGAATGAATAATGAAATAAAACAACTATGGATAAGAGGTAAATTAGAGAAACAGGAAAGACTACCAAAAAAATGTAAATATGAAGATTAAGTGTTCAACGTGAAAAATCAAATGTAGGAGCACGAAGGTAAACATCCTAGAGGTTATTCTGCTCTTCAGAAGTCTACTCCTGTAGTCTTCGAGATTTAAAAGAGCAACCAAAGATATTGGTAAAATCATAAATAATGGTTTTGCAACAGGAGAAGAAGAAAAAGAAACAAGAAGAAAAATAAAATTTAAAGTAAGTGGAAAGAGTAGAAAACTTATTAATTAAAAATGAAGTTTGTGGGCCTCCCTGGTGGTGCAAGGGGTTAAGTCGCAACACTATGAAGCTATCAGCAGTCACTGCAACATGAGTTTCATCCCAGCTGGCCAGGGAGCTGACCCACAGGGCACAGCAGACCTCTCCTGCCTCGCCCGCTGCTCCCCTCAGCAGTGTATTTCAGTCAGTCTGCCTGTTCTGCTTCCCACTCTGTCTCTGGTGAATCCTCTTACCTCCTGCACCTCTGGCCTGTACCAAATTGTATGCATAAATAAATAAATCTTACAAAAATAATAAAAATAAAAATGAATTTTTTTTCACATTTCTTAGCCCATCAGCTTATCGGAAAATACCAGCCCGCAGGTTCAGAGTCAACCTACCTCTTCCAGGCATTCCCAAGTACAGTGCCCCTCAGACCGGAACTCAGGCATCCCTGGAGGGATGGTATGGAAGAGGCTTACCCAAAGACCAGCCTCAATCACCCCAGCATCATATTTCCTTATATCCACTGTATGAAACAGTCTCAGCCCAGAGTTGTCTACTAAACCTGGAACAAGAACATATCATTTTAAAAGCGAGCTTGAGTTTTTTAAAAAATATTTCTTTATAATTAGTTCAAAGGGGTTCATTAATTTTTCTCAAAAATCTCACAAGGCAAAAGTATGGAGCAAAGATTAATGGAAGACAAAATTCAGCTTTACCAACAGGAATAAAAAGATAGCTGCCATATTCTCTGCAGTCACAGCACACTAGGGAGAAATGCCTGAGTTATCTAGCTGGTGTATTTCATGACTGTGACATAGAGATATTTATTCATTAGAATGCAGCAAAAGTTTTATTTTATATTGCTTTGAAATCTAGCAACATTCACACAGAGGTGTAAAAAAACACCTTGTGGGCCTCCCTGGTGGTACAATGATGACGCTATCACCGCTGCAGCCTGAGTTTGAACCAGGGAACTAACCCCTCCCGAACAGCAGATCTCGCCTCTCTTGCCCACTGCTCCCCTCTCAGCAGTGTATTTCAGTCCATCTGCCTGTTCTGCTCCCCACTCTGTCTCTGGTAAATCTTCTCATCCCCTACACCTCTGGTCTACACCCCAGTTCTTACATGTATAAATAAATTTTAAAACAATAATAAAAAAAAACTTGGTCTATAAATCATTTTCTGGTGGGAAAAAAACTACTGAATGTTAAATTATTTTACAGTCACCATTCCTTTAATCAGTCAACAGTCATTCAAAAAATAAACAATTATTACGTATCTATTATATGGATAATACTGTACTAGTCATCGTGGAGATAAAGGTTGGGTAAGATACTCTCCTTGCTGTGAAATTACAGGTAGACTATATGAAAAATAAACTCACCTTCCATATTGGTTGGATTGTCGTAATGGACTTCCAGGAGCACATAATGAGGATCTAATGCAGTGCCAAGAGATAATCCAACATGAGGTGGATAGGAAAAACCCTAAATAAAGAAAACTCCATGAAATGGTGGCCTGTGGTAGTCCCTGAGAGCTCCACTTCACTCAAAACCAACCATGGTCAAAGATATTTGGAACTCCATTAATCTAAAATTGACAGTCAGCTAGATTAAAGAGTGTTACTTCTACAGAAACAAAACTAAGCCACACTCGTATTAAAAACAGCACACAGAGCTTTATAGTGCATGTTTCATAGTATAGAATCATAGAGGGACAGCATGATCAACTGATTGTGACAGTAATAATCTCAGTAGTCAGCAGGCACACCTCTCCACCAATGGCCCAGGCAAAAATAACAGTCTCGCAGGTGAGGAACGCATCGGGCATGTTAGGGTGATAGCACTCGTGGCCGTAGTCCAGGACGCTGTCGTTAAAGCCACTGCTGCACTGATAGAGCAGGATGTGATGGACGAGACTCTCGTGGCCGCTCTGAATCACCGGCTCAACCTAAACACGCACAGATGAGAGGGAGAGTGTCGTAACACAACACCTGCAACTAAGCATCAAACTAGCATAAACGATTCTCAGTACTTCAAAAGAATAGTCTTCTCAATTATGCAAAGGTTTTATGATTGAACTATAATCTGTTTTGGATACCGTGATGATGATAGTGATAAAAACAACAGCAACAGTAAATATGAGAGAACCACTTTCTCCAAGTATCAGAAGTCTTTAGTAACATGTTTGTTCTAAATCACCTTTGTATCCCCTACCATTCTGCAGCGCAACTGTTTCAAACTGGCTTGGCTCTTCCAGTTTTTTTTTTTTTTAACTTTTTTTTTTTAATTAAAATATTTTAAAATTTACATATACTTGCCATTAATTGTAATCCCCATGTATTCCCCATCACCATCTCACCAGTGCACCATC
>JAGFMF010011861.1:7593627-7726725 GCA_019455555.1 Galemys pyrenaicus | reverse complement strand
TCTGTCCTTGACTCCTCATTTTTGGTTTCTGTGTCTTTATTGCTGTTATTGTTATTATTAATATTGTTCTTATTCCTTTCCTTGATCCTCATTTGGCTCTTCCAGTTTTAACCCAGCTCTTGCTCTCCTTCCAAGTTTTTTCACATAGAAAAATAAAATCAAGATTATAGCCATAAACTGCTTCAGTTTCCTTCTCCTTCCCCTCAAACTGTGATCTTTATCCAGCCAATCTGGAGCTGCGAGACAATATCTCACTTATCTCTATGTATATGTGTATATATGTGCACACACACATAATTAATATACAAATAATATATGTCATAAATACGGTGCTGAACATAAAAGTGGGCAGAAAGTAGAGCTCAATAATAGATATTTTTAATTTAATAATCAAAATTCTTATAAAAATTTTACCATTAGAAATTTGGAGAGAAAAAGACTATCATAGTGATGTGCTTCTATGACACCACTCAAATTAGGAGAGCGAAACTAGAAACATGAAGCGGAATGGAATGGTGGCAGTCTGATGTTGAAATAATAATCCACAAGAGGCTGCCTCTTCCCTCTGGCAGTTCCCTTCATAATCTAAGAATCAACTCAGAAAGAACTAGTGTATCCTAACATCCCAAAGAGCCTTACATCCAAAAGAAATGTGACTCCTGTTCTTAGCCTGGCTGAGCTGTAGGTGAAACTACCGGAACCTTCCACTCTTGGGACAAAGAAGTATATCCCTAAAATTTCAATAATTTATCTTAGAATTCATCAACCCTCAAACTTTAATCCCTAACTGCTCAAAAGCATTTGAAACCCTTGCTTGTTGAAATCCTCTGACGAATATTTATCAATGGAAGCAGTGACCATTAAATATTAATACTAACTTATGGCTTTCCCTCAGCCAATATGTACTTTTAGATTACCCTTGCTCTTTGATTTAAAAAAAGAAGGAAACTATAATGCAGGGAAAAGGATAAAAACCTGAAAATAGATTAAATATGTATAAAAGATAAAGTAGAGAAACAGGAAAAAGAAACTGCACAGAGGTAGAAATTGTAAGAGTTAAAATAAAGTGCGATATGAAACAAAAGAAGAAGTAGGAGCAGCAAGAGAAACAACCTGGAAGCCCCCACCATTCCCCACTCTATTTGCCACTATCCTGGACCAAACTCCCTCTGAAGCTCTTTCTGACCCTTTCCTGCTTTTAATTCTCTCATAACTTTCCAGTCACTGAGGTCAGTAGTCCCTTACAACTGACACAGATGCTCAAAACTGTGGCTCAATCTCGTAATCTGCTTCCTCTGATCCTCCACTTATGACTGAAGATATTTTCACGACCATTCACCTAAGACCCTAAAAGGCACAATTTTTGCCCCACATATCTATCTTTATTTTGCTCTGCACCCTGTTCCTTAACTATGGAAGGGCATAACCTGTTCAGCACAGGGCACAAATTCCAGGGAATAGCTCCCATCAATCCTTTAAGAATTTATGCACACCCCAATCAGTTCTCAGTAAGTGACTAAATTATTTCTGTAAGAGAGGAAAAGAGTCTCTATCCATTCTAAAGCTGATGGGGGCAGAGTAGGGGGTAGAAATTTGATGCAAGGACCTAATATGATTGAAAAGTCTTAAATGTTATCAACCCTTTTTATACATTCAGTTAAAAAACATAAAAGTTACATTTTTATAAAAAGTAATGAAATATATAAATAATCTGTATTTGGTGTCATCTTATTCTAGTCAGGGTAAAGTAAGAATGGAATAAGAAAAGAAGTCTTCCTTTTTATGAAATTCCTTAGACCTAGAACAAAGTAACTATTTCAGAACTGGAGGAGGGGAACCTTAGAGGAGGAAATCTGTGTTATTTCTTCCTGGGCTTGAAGGTAGGGCATCCTTGACAAAACTCTGCTTGCCTGCTGGTCTCCTTTCACCAACAGTCACTGTGAAAACAGATTCAGTCAAAAGGACTTCTCACGAAAGCCACTGAGCACTGGCAGATGGAAAGTCCCCATGATTTTGCAACTTTCAAATACCAATTACTTAAATAATAACACTTACTGAAAGAAACCTATTTTTGCTTAATTCCCTGGTGCTGGTTGTGTCCCTCCAAAATTCATGGCCCCCTGGAACCTCAGCATGTGGCTCCTGATTTTAAATAAGGTCTTTGCAAATGTAATTAGTTATAAAGAGGTCATAGTGGCTTAGGGTGGGTCCTTAGATTCCATGACAAGTGCACTTTATAAAAAAGAAAGATTCAGGCTCAGATAAACACAGAGCAAAGACAGACTATGAAGACAGAGGCAGAGATTGGAACTCAGCTGCCAATAGCGAAAGAAAGCCAGAAACCACTAAGAACTGGAAAAACCAAAGTTGGATTCTCCCCTAGGGCCCTGGAAGGAGCATGGCCCTGCCAACACTTTGATTTGGGACTTCTGGCCCCCAAAGCTGTGAAAAAAATGAATTCATTTGTACTAGTTCAAGATGCTAACATAAGTACCACGTTCATTCTTTTTTAATCCTAAATTAAGCATTTGCAAATTTATGTAATACATGAATAGCTACATGATGGGACTGTCCCTGCATTTTGATAGAAATGTATCACAAATATACATTCTTCCCTTACACGACTCATAGTAAATAAATTTCACTATCTATAATTAATTATATCTTCCTTTAGTTTTGAATTGGGGGGCTGAGAAGAGAAATGCCCTTATCGGCTTGTGAAGTATCCTGAGCTAGCTCAGTATGAGAAAAACAGGAGGCTATTAGCACTCTTAGGAGCAATCTTCCTACACTTACTCTTCTAAGTCTACCCATTTAAGATGTTACTTGTTGAAACAGGAGTAAACCATAGCTCTCCAAAAACAACTTGCAATTCAATAAATTAAAACAAAAGAAGAAGTGATGGTGGATCTGTAATGAGCGTGAAATTTTGTAAATCCCCATCACTCTCTTCCTGCCCATTCTTGTTCCTGGCACCCTGCTCTACATGCACACCTGAGGCACATGTTGTTGTCCACCAATAAGCCATCTCTGACAAAGGTTATTCAAAGGGCATCTGGCTCATGAAGGATCTTGCCTATGAGAACATTTCGGCTAGAACTAGCAGCATAGATCCTATACTATAAGATCCTGCTGATAAGGTCCTGTGACTACTGGTAGAGCAGGGGTTCTAGATCCCTGCTTACCTTTCCTACTGAATGGGGAGACTTCTATCATCTAACGCTCCAATTTATAAGAGGCTACACCAAATCGAGCAAGAGAATCACTTCTTTGTCCCACAGGGAATCCACTCAGTAAAAGGTCAGGGTTCAAAGCAAAACTTGACTTGCTGATGTGAGGTCCAGGAGACCACAGCCTGAATGGTCCACTCAGTAAAACGTCAGGGTTCAAAGCAAAACTTGACTTGCTGATGTGAGGTCCAGGAGACCACAGCCTGAATGGTCTTGGTGGCTGAAGACCAGGAAGTGATGGTAAAGTAGGACAGACATGAAGAAAAGGAATGAAAAAAAAGAACTTGAGCAAGAGGAGACTCTGGGAAATAATTCACACACTGAAACCCTCAATTTGGAAATCACCATTTTCAAGTATGACCAAGCCCTACCAACCACAGTTGACCAGCTCAGGGACAGATGCCCCCGCCAGCAATCATTTTTTTTTTAAGAGTTGCTTATTTATGCATGCATGCAATAACTGGGGTACAGGTCAGAGGTGTGATAGGTAGGGGGATTCACCAAGGACAGGGTGGGGAGCAGAACAGGTAGAGATCTACTGAGGTACACTGCTGAGGGGAGCAGTGGGTGAGGCAGGAGAGGTCTGCTGCACCACGTGCATTGGCTCCCTGGCCAGGGATCGAACTCGAGCTGCAGTGGCTATGGATGCTTCATAGTACAGTGCTTAACCCCTTGCGCCACCAGGGAGGCCCTCCGGCCATCAATCTTTAACTTTTCCCCTATAAGAAAGAAGCCATTGCGCCCTAGAAGCTGGAGATCGTGGGAGAAGCCAGTGTGCAGTGAGCCACAATAGAGAACTATGGACACACAGGCTTCCAGACACCAGCAGAATCTGAATGCCTAACTTAAGTTGTTGCTGAAAACAGCTGCATTTCTGTTATTCTGTGGCTTATTCAACCTCTTTTCTTATTTCATGTGTCAGAACATTCCTTTCTATTTTCTAAACTAGTACAAGTTGGGTCTCTGTTATTTGCAACCAAGAGGTCTGATTAAAAAATTAGAACAAATAACTATACATCATCAACTCATCAGTATATACGTGCGCTTACGTATGTGCTACCTGACACTGTCTTTTTTTTTCCCCTTTAGGAACTTTGCCAGAAGAACTACTTTGCCTTTGTTTTACGCTATTTATTCATTACTCTCCATTGGATCTGAGTAAGTTAATCATGAAGCTACATAAATAAATGTCTCTGAAAAGAGATATGGGGAAAATATAAATACATTTTCAGCTAACTAAGATATCCAATAAACTAGAAATCATTACATGTGCTAAGAAAATTTAAATAAATACCTAACAGTCAGCAAGGATTAGTGCAAAGACATGAAAATCAGGAGACCGAGTTCACTTCTGGAGCTTCATTAAGCTCCTTTGTATTATGACCATGCGCAAGTCACATCACAGACTCTTATTTCCCATGATCCTAAGGCGCCACTGTACACACTATTTATGTCTCTGCTAAACTTAGGAACTTAGGTAATAGAATCATAACACATTTTATAGATGCAGAAAATGAAACACATAAACTAATGAATTTGCCCATGGTTTAGACCTCTGGGGGCATGCATCAGGAGTCATTAACTCCTAACTAGCACAATGGTATTTTTTTGTTAATTCATTTGTTTTCTCACATCATTGTTCATTTTTGTACGATATCTGATTTCTTCCCTCAGGTGTTATCCCTTGTAGTTCTCCCACCACTACAGAATCTGTGAGCTGTCACGATAGTCCCAGTGCTCTTCCTTCCCTTGCTGTGACACCTCTTCCTTCCCCTCCCCTGCTGGATGCCTCAGATTTATGGTCAGCTTGCAGATATGCCTTTTACCTAACCCTTTGTTCCATTTCTCCATATTCCACATATAAGTGAGACCATCTGATATTTATATTTTTTCCTCTGATTTTTCTTAGCATAACCTTTCCAGCTCCGTCCATGTTGTTGCAAATGACATGAGTTTCTCTGTTGACATAGCTGAGTGTTTATTCCATTGTGTTTATTATACCATATCACCTTGATCATTCATCTGTTTGGGGGTATTTAGGTTGTTTTCATATATTACCTATTGTAAATGGTGCTGTAATAACAGGGGTGCAGGTTTCCTTTTGAATTAGTGTTTTGTGTGCTTTAGGTAGACTCCTAGGAGTGGAATTGCTGTGTCATATGTCGATTAATTTGAGGGTCCACCATACAACTTTCCATAGAGGCAGGACCAGCTGACATCCCCACCAGCAATGTGAGAGGGCTCCATTTTGTACCACATCCTTGCCAGCATTTGGTGTTTCTAGTTTATTCCACGTGGGCCACTAAAGGTGCGAGGTGGTATCTCACTGTGGGTTTGGTTTGCATTTCCCTGATAATATAAAATTGTATTTAGGCGGCAGAATAGTAGAGGGGGCAGTGTCAGTGTTCCACCACGATCATTTCATGCCCCTTTGCCCTCTGCTGTGTACCCCTCACTTGGCTTCTGGATGCTTTGTTTCTACATGTTTGCACTGTGGCTTTTCCTAAGTTTGATCTTGGACTCACGATGCAGAGAACAAGAAAAGCCACTAAATCTGCTAGCAAATTGTTCTTATACGCTTAGCCTCCAGAACTTTGAGAAATAAATTTCTATTTTTTATAAGCCACCCAGTCTATAGTATTTTGTTATATCAGACCAAAACCTAATAATAGCGGGATTAGACTGAAGCTAGAATACAGTACAATCACACTCTTACTTAGCTTCTTCCCTTTCCTGTTCTTATTCTCCTTTCTGATGTTTTCTCCTGATACTTCCTTAATCAATAAATTGCAAATAAATCCTTGTCCTCAGGGAAGACATCTAGGAATCTAAGACAAGAAACATTGTGAAAAAGCACTTTGGGTCTACATTTACTTGGGCTTAAATCTTGCTACCACACTTTCTGTCTCTGTTTGCTGTATGCCTAACTTTATTTCAGATTACACATCATAAAATAATGACAATGGTGCATACTTAACAAAATAATTTGAGAATTAAATGGCTGGAACACATCAAATATAGACAATTTGTAAGTGCTGAAGTCTGGATTCTTAAATACATTTTTAACATTGTACCCACAGACATAACAAGCAAAACTGTTGCAAGTAATTCCTTCATAGATATCACTATTTCAAATCTATTTTAAGGCATGTATGTTATAAATAGGCAAAAGAATACTGCCATGGTCTAATGTTTCATTGCAAAATATATAATATATGAAATACAGATTTCTTTGTGTCTAGCCAATTTATTTAGGATTTGATTTTCAAATTTGTTAAGTATAAGGTTGAACTGTATTTTTTCTATAGAGATCTTTTCTCTTTTAACTGTGGGTTCCTCCAAAAGAAACTTAACTATATTGTGGGCCTCCGTAGTGGTACAAGGGGTTAAATCGTAGCACTATGTAGCTATCAGCAGCCACTGCAGTATGAGTTTCATCCCAGCTGGCCAGGGAGCTGACCCACATGGCACAGCAGACCTCTCCTGTCTTGCCAGCTGCTCCCCTCAGCAGTGTATTTTAATACATCTGCCTGTTCTGCTCCCCGCTCTGTCTGGTGAAACCTTGACCACCACCACTACCACCACCCTACCCCCACCACCAACCCCCCCCCACCACCATACCTCCATCCTACATACCAGTTCTTGTATGCATAAATCAGTAGGAGTAAATCTTTAAAGAAAAAAACTTAACTACATTGGGTCCTCCTTGGTGGTGCAAGGGGTTGAGCACCACACTGTGGGGCTTCCACAGTCACTGCAGTGTGAGTTCCCTCTCCCACAAGGGAGTGGACCCATATGGCATAGCAGACCTCCCCTGCCTTGCCTGCTGCTCCCCTCAGCAGTGTATTTCAGGCTATCTGCCTATTCTGCTCCCCACTCTGTCTCTAGTGAATTCTCTCACCCCCATACCTCTGGCCTGTACTCCAGTTCTTGCATGCATAAATAAATAAAATCTTTTTTAAAAAAACTTTACATTGACATTTCTTATGTGCATTTCTGTTAATTTTAAATATAAGCTGTTTACCACTTTGATGCAAAAGTATTTTCTCTCCCTTCCTTCATGCATGAATATATTCATTCAACTAACAAATCCCCCCTCAAAAAAAAAAAAAGAAAACCCCAATCCTCACTACTCTGTGCTCTTTGTCAGGTGCCAAGGGAGGAAGTACTGGTATATCAAATATTAATCAGACAATAATACAGTTCATATTTTAGAACAGTAGAGAAGCAAAGGCCATAAAAAGATAATTTTTAGTTGCCTTCCAGCACTGGATTCCCACAGTAACTTTTTTCTACCAGAATCCTGAGAATCTTAGCTACACAGTTGTCTTGCAACGATTCCTACTTCCTTTGACTGGCCTGAACCGATCCTTGTAACCCCTTTCCTGACTTGAAAATAAATCAGTGAGATCATATGGTATTCCAGGACCTTACGGTACTGGCAGGAAAACTGTCCTCTTTCCTTCCCTAGATGTGGGAGAGTGTGACACATCAGCGGTTTGAGCTACCATTTCTTTATCATGAGAGAAAACGGCTTTTCGGTGAAGACAACACAATATTAAGAACCAAAGCTCAAATGAAGCTACAGCTCCTGAAACCTCCTAAGTCTCTGGACTAAGGGACATGCTAAAGTAAGCCCAAGCAACACTAAATTGAAATAAAAATGGGTTTGATGCTGATGGTAATTATTGTCAGTGCCAATTTTTTCCTTCAGTCACACTTCATTTGTTTCCTTCCCCTCTTTAGACAAAGAAAACTGACATGTCTACCCAAATCTGGGGAAGTTAGAAACTTTGCTAAGTCAGATTTATGAATAAAAACAAAACAGATTTCCCAAAATAGCTGGTGACTGAGTTCTATAATGTATTTCTATAACGTGTTTTAAAAACAAAACAGTGAATATTTAATATTTAGAACATGCCAAAACAATGACTCCTTAAAACTCCTCATATAGCTGATCAAGTCCATATTTCTTTTTCTGACATTCAACACCTTTTGTTGAATTCAGTCAAATGTTTCATGTTCCTTCTTACCGCCCATAGGTTCATTTATACTGTTTTGACATTCAGTATAACCCTTTTTACTCAACTTAGCTTAAAAGACCTACTTGCTCTTAAAAAACCAGGTTTTGTTTTCCCTGGATGTCTTCTTTGATTATTTTGGCTCATATTAGCCTTGTTTCTCTGAATTTCTTTCAGGAGGCAATACTATGTGGTAGCTTGAAGGCAAATACTTTGTATGCAATCCAAGGTCTGGCACTTCCTAGCTGTGTGATCCAAGGCAAATTACTTACCTTAGCTGAAACTCAGTTTTCTTATTTATAGAATGGAAACACAAATTAACTTTTCATGCATTAAAAAATTAAAGGAGAGGCCTCCCTGGTGGTGCAAGGGGTTGAGCACCACACTGCGCCACACTGTGGGGCTTCAACAACCACTGCAGGGTGGGTTCGGTCCCCAACTAGGGAGAGGACCCACATGGTGCAGCAGACCTCTCCTGCCTCACCTGCTGCTCCCCCAGCAGTGTATTTCAGTCGATCTGCCTGTTCTGTGCCCAACTTCTGTCTCTGGTGAATCCTCTCACTTCCCACCCCTGCTAGCTTCTCTGGCCTATACTCCAGCTCTTATACGCATAAATGAATAAAATCTTTAAAAAAAAAAGTAAAGGAGAAAATTTATCTAATGCATAATAGTTTATAATTTATAAAAGATTATATAGTAAGCAGTTTAAAATTATATTTAGTTCTGTACAATTTAATAAATTTATTATTTCTATTGAATGCAATTTTTTCATACATAATTTTTTTCTCCCTAATTGACTCATTGCCTGCCATTTGTTGACAGGAACAGACAGGGAACAGACGTCTTTGAAGTCTATCATTTTTGTTTGTTGTAATTAAGAAAATATGACAGCAAGACTAGATCTTGCTAGGTATTCTTTGATATGCTCTTGCTCATATCTTTAATAAGTGTGAGGTGTTTTTAAACAACAAATTGAATTTTTAAGTTTAACCTATATTTCCAATTTATATGACCTGTCATATAAAATAGAATTTTACTATTTCATTCTGCAGGAAAATGGCTCAGAAAACTTCTGCAATCATTTTATTGGTTAATACATGAATATAATATTTCTAGTATAAACTAGACATAATTTAATGTTGCTAATTAAATCACATTAAATTCAGATAATGGACTACCACATAATCATAAATGATAGATGTACACAAGCTGAAATGGAATACAGTTTAATCTCATTGGAGTCTAAAAATAAAAGCAGGAAAAACTATATATAATGAGAAATTGATGAAAATATAAACACAAATAGACAAAGATATGTGATTATAGGACAATTCAGAAAAACATTAAAAAATATTAATGATGGCTTCAGGAAGTAGAATTTGAGTGGTAAAGTCAGAGCTTTTTGCTTTTCATTTTATGGCATTTTATATTTGAATTTTTACAGTAAACAAATGTTAATTTTATGATATGTTTTTAAATCCTAGTTTTATTACTTACTAGCTGTATCACACCTGTCAAGTTAATTAACTCGATGAGTTTTTGTTTCCTACCTCACAAGGAGTTCCTGAGAATTACCTGAGAGAGAAAACTCCATACAGTGCCTGGCATTATCAAAGCATTCATCCAATATTTCTTCTCATATTTCCCATCTCTCTCTGGTACTGGTTAGTGTTATGTTCTTTAAACATTACATAGTATTTATGCTACGTTTATTTTATAGGTATGTATGTATGCACATATATCATACACACTGAATTTTGCAATACAGAGTACACCAAAATGTTTATTTCCCACCTCTGTGTCAGTACAATATAATCTATTTCCTCTCAAAATTTTTAATTAACAATTTTTTATTTAGAACAATTGACCAGGGTGGATTTGTGCCCAGATTTCTAAGACAAACATTGTTCCTCTGAAAACATAGTTACGTACTCTTGAGTTTTTAGACCCTTAAAATAACTAAAAGAGCTTTCTTCTCAAAATCTGCTGTTAAGACTTCACAGCCCACTAGCAGATGTCACAACGTGCTGCTGGGAGTGTCCCAGCACAGGCATGAAGAACTTTCCTTGGTTCTGCATCAAACATTTTCTGTCTCTGGGTTGTTTTTTGCTTTTGGTGTCCTTTGAAGTTACAGTTACTAGCCTTTTTGGGGTTTTTTTGTTGTTGTTGTTATTGTGTGTGGGGGCTTTTTAAAATTTTTATTTATTTATTTACAGTTTAAAGGCCTAATAATTCCATCCATGAAAGGATGGAACTCAATTACTAACAGATGATCCTCATGATAAAATATCACGGCCTCAAATTAGAGGAAAGAAAAAAAGTTTTTATTTAGTCCAATGCAGCTTACACATAAAAATAACCAAACAAATTCTACATCTAAAAAAGTATATAAACTTGTTTTCACATCTTGAAACTCCCAGTGCTTGTGTTTACAAATTATTTATCATAATAATTTTGGTGGTTTTATATAAAGTAGATTATTTTAGAATTTAGTCATCAGGGCCCTCCCTGGTGATGCAGTGGGCTAAGCAAAGCACTATGAAGCAAAACGCAGCCCCTACAGCACTAGTTCAATCCCTGTCCCCCTTCCCCCCCCCAATGGGGAGGGGACCCACATGGAGCAGCAGACCTCTCCTGTCTCACCCGCTGCTCCCCTCAGCAGTGTATTTCAGTGGATCTGCCTGTTCCGTTCCCCACTCTGTCTCTGGTGGATCCTCTCATCCCCTACACCTCTGGCCTGTACCCTATTTCTTGTATGCATAAATAAATAAACCTTTAAAAAATAATTTAGTCATCATAATTTAAGGATTGTATTTCCTGGAAAAAATTAATAAATGGACCACCTTTTTCCCCCTTTCCTTCTAGAAAAAGAAATAGGGAAATAATCATTACATAACGTGTTTATTACTTTAGGTGTAATATAAAGATTAGATCTTACAACATTTCCTTATGCAGAGTTCTATGTTTTTATCTAGAAGTCCAGAATGCATTGCATTTTAAATTAAATCTAAATAGAAGGTATATTCTGTTTTATATTGCAATAAGTGTATAAACTTATACTAAGTACCTTGAAATATGGTCAATATTTTTTTATTTTAATATTATAACACTGTTTCAAAGAGCCATTGGATTTAATTTACAGTTTTGTCTCCTGATTAGAAAAAGTAAAGACTATTTGACCTGTTCCTTAATTTGTAATTCACCATGACTGCCACTAAGAAATACAGTCTTTTAGAAATAAACTTGCAACTATAAAATACATTGAAATAAAATATGTTCCATGTTAAAAAAGAGATGAAAATACTAAGTTGTATAAACAATAATAAAAAATAAAGCCAAGCAGCTATTGCCATATTAATATCAGAGTAAATAAACCTTAGAAAAGTGAATGTACTTAACAATATAGAGATATTACATACTGACAAAAGATCAATCACATGAAGTACACATTAAAAATCTTAAGTGTACATATATAGTTTAGATTTAAGATACATAGATATAGATTTAAAGTTTTATACTTCAAGAAAGTTAAATAAATGAATGCCAGTGGATGACTTTTATAATTCTGGCTCTTCTCTTTTTCCCTTATTCTCTCTATGTTAAAACATGAGAACTCTAAAAAAAGAAGTTTCCATTTATAGAGAAATTCCATGGAAAAAGGAAAATTACAAACTGAAGTGTCTCAGGTTATGAATGAGCCAAAGGCTGCTCTTCTGTGGATGAATCTCTGCTCTGGATGTAACATCTACCTCACCATGGTTTTGCTTAACTCTTACATAGGTTTACACTGAATTCACCATTTCAAAGCTATGTCTACTTTTGCTTTTCAGCTATTGAAATAAATGTCATCTTGTGTAAATACAGGTTTTTGGAGAGCAAAGAAAATGTTTTACTAATCTTTGGGATTAAATATTTGCTTTTGATTTAATTTGAAATATTTGTGTATAGGTAACTAAATATAAAGTATAAAATAAATACCTTCATTTTAAATATTGATATAAAAATAATAAAATATCATTCATACAACAACCACTGGAATCAACCATTGGAACACCATTGCCCCTTACTTAATATACATATTTCTTTGTTCACACGGAAACATGTATACATCAAGGTAGGTGTTGAGGACAAACTCAGCGATCATTATCCTTAACAAGTCTGACCTGTTTTTTTCTAAATAAGTCAGCCATTTCCTTTAAATTAAAACTAAAGTAACTTTTATAAACCACACTTTTTTATCAAAGTTTAAATATTTGCAAGTTTGTAGTCATAAAATTATATTAGAAACAGATCTACTTATGAAGGAAACACATAAAGAGTGATATACTCTGCATTTTTCTCAGATAAAATCTAAACTTAATAATTTAAAACGTGCATAGATAGTCAAAGAGAAATTTGTAGTTTCAGAAATGTAGCCAATCTCCTTTCTTGGCAGTTGAAAGAAACCTAAAAACAATCTAATAAATCAAATTATGATAGTGGTTCCAAAAAAGAATTCATCATCTTCTCTCCCCCACAGACCATCATTTCTTTATAATTTTATTAAAGGTCTAAACTCTAAATCAAAAGAGTTGCCAGGGGTTTCAACTTCTACCTCCACAACACTTGTGTTTTCTCTCTCCTTATTTGCAAGGTCACTCTTACATACATGTCCAAGCTAACTAACTCCCATCTCTAGTCTTCTCTGTCCTAAAATCTCTACAACAAACCATGCCATTCTACTAGGGGAGGTGCCATGTTCCCCACATCTACTTACATGTATTCAACTTGGACAGAGCTGAGCAGCCAGGTGAAGCTGTATGTAACACAGAAGGTAAGTGGGCTCAGAAAGAAAAAGAGCACTTTTGCTTTGGTTGCCAGACTTGCTAAGACTTGCCCTGGCACTGCTAGGAAGGAGACATGGAATGAGACACATGGAGGAAAGACAGGTACAGACACTTGAAAGAGAACCCTGGGTGAGATACATAGAGAGGCTGACAATGGCAGTCTTTATATTGACTTGTATTTTGATTTTGCTCTTTTCCTTCCAGACTTGCATGGCCGGTCTGCCCCTTTTCTATGGTTACCTTCGACTTGTTGCAAACTTTTGAGCAACCCCACTCTGGGCTAACCCTATTTGGCTGGCTATTTGTCCACAACGTGATGGGCAAAGTTGAATGTTACATAGGAAAATTCTCATCAAGCATCTTCTTCTATCTCACGCTATGCTCAATAATTCTATTAAAGATCTGTCAGACTAATAGTAAGCATCCTTTGTCTTTATGCAGTAGATAATATGACTTCATGTTACAGCATGCAAGTTTGGGGTCTGGGTGCCACTTGGTTGCATGCTAAAGTTTCTTCCTGTCAAAACCCAATACTTGAGGCCAGTCTGCCTCAAGAGAAACTCATTTCTTGGCCTCTGTAAACTTGTCACAAGACTCAAATATTACCAGAATGTCTGTTCTATGTGCCTTTGTTTATGATATTCTAGCCTTCTCGATTATGAAGCTGGCAAACTGAATGGTATATGTCAGCACTAGAACTTTCCATAGGATAGCTAGATATTCTGAATACATACTCTTGGAAAACATAGATTCTTGAAAGTTAAAGTAAACATACCTTAAAATGTAGTAATATGCCCAATAAGAAATTAGAGAAAATTTCATAAAATTAAAAGAAAATAAAATTGAAATCAAAGTGATGAACAAAAATACAAACTAAGGTTCTATGTCCACACCATGACATATGGTGAAACAATGATGCAGAATAGGTTAACAAAATGGTGAGGGAAAGAATGAACTGAAAAACTTCTGTTTCCCTTGCACCTTCAGTAGTCGCAGAACCCAGCCCCTCCAAGTTGAAACAACTGTCTTAAAATGGTGAGCTAGAAAGATCTAACTGCTAGCAAAGGCATCCAATGGAAAAACCTGTCCATCTCTACCATAATTATGGAGTAAATATTTATTTTTTGGCCCCAAATTCATATGGTGAAGCCCTAAACTCCATAAATCATGCCAATCAAAATAGCAGACACATACATTACTATGCATATTGTAAAACAATAATTGGAAACTTGACTTTAAAATAAATAGCATCAAAATTATTAGATACTCAAGAATAACTTGAAAAAGGTCATGTGAGATCTCTACACTAACTAAAAACATTGCTTAGAGCAATTAAGTAAGAAAATATTCACAGCCTCGGGTTTATAAAAATTCCTTAGTTACAACACCAAAAGCACAATCCAGAAAAAATAAAAATAGACTTCATCAAAATTAAGAACTGCTGCTCTTCCAAAACCACTTCTAACTGAATGAAAAGAAACCACAGATAAGGAAAATATTTGCAAACCACATATGTGATAAGTGACTTGAATCCAGGATAATATAATATAGTCAAGCTCTATAACAAGAAAACAAAGATCCAATGTTAAAAATGAACAGATTTGAAGATGCAATTTACTAAAGAAGATATGAGTGGCAAATAAGTACACGCAGAGATACTGAAAATCGTTTGCCAGTAAGGTAAAGCAAATTAAAATCATAATGAGAAATAACTATTAGGACAACTAAATTTTTATATTAATTTTGTTTCTTATTGGCTCACACAAATTTTCTTTTTCTATATTTGTTCAAAGTTTCTCTTTATTTTTTTATTGAAGTAACACTGATTACATCAATGTATATGATTTAGAGGTAGAAGATCACAACCTTCAGGTTTGTATGCCATGCCAACACCACTACAAAGACACCAAAAGACCTCCACCCTAGCCTACTTCACTCTCCCTTCCTCCCATAACCTTCTGGTATCTCAGTGCTACAGTCATATTTCTAGGGTTTGCTATGTGTTTGGTTTTATCCAAGCCTTTGGTTTTTTTTCCTCTATATTTATTTAACATATAAATTATGCCATCAGGTATTCTCTTTCTCCTTCTGACTTATTTTACTATGTCATGAGCATCAGTATCAGAATAGTCTGCGAAAAGCAAGTCAAAGCAACAATAAATATTAGATTTCATCTATGAGTAGGCACTACATTTAAAAGACTGCTATATCCAGTACTTTTGAAGGAATGAGAAAATAGGCACAGATTGCTAGTTGTGTGAATTTCAGAAAGTAAACTGAAGAATTTATTGAAATTTGGAATGCATATAATCGTTACTCAATTCACTTAGGAGTCTATACTATAGAAATGAAACTATGAATACATAAGCATACACTTAAAAGAACAAGTATTAAAACGTTTATAGCAGCAAAAGTATTAAATCATCTTGACTCTGTATTTATATTGAGGGGCTGTAAACATTGTGGTTTATACATTAAAGGGGGTATAATTGTATAAATATAAAAATGAATGTGTTATTTTATTTTGAATTGTAATAAGGGAGGTAATTTGAAAAATGACGTTTAAAAATAATATATATACTGATCCCAATTTTGTTTTAAATTTAAAAACAAGGGAAGAATAGCTTGATCAAACCCTACATAATTTTGTAAGTGGTTCTAAAGCATATACAGAAGAATATAAGTAATGTGTTAACATTGATTATCTCAGGGGAAGTGAAATCTGAAGGAACTGAGACACTGCTATTATAGGTTTTTTATATACTTTTTGCTTTTTTCTTGTTGTAACAAGCATGTTACATTGAAAGCAAACCGAGCACACGTTAGAAAATACTTTTTAAAATTTTCAACATTTAATTAAAATAAAAATGAGAACATCAAGTCAATTAAATGTTGTTTCTAAATTTTAAGTTAAATCAGCACAGACACAGATATCATACAATATAGGAAAAAATGAACTGCTCTCTGGACAAAGTGTGCAGAACTCCTTAATCTTTCAAACACTGGGAGATAAAATTCAACAGTTGTGATCTCTGCTCAAGATAGTTAAAAGTCAGTTCAGGAGTTAAAAGTATCACATATGAATTTCAAGCTGAAGAAGAAATAAGATATTCTATAAAATCTTTTAGCACTTATAATAAATGTACTTTAAAATAATGTGACTAAATTTGCAATCTGTTGGAAAATTTTATTTACTATATGAGTGGAAAATATTACTCAGCATGCTAGCATTTCCTGTTTATCATTAAAAACAGTACTTAGTTCTCTAACCTTGTAAATTTAATTCAATTGTGAACCTTACAAATTCTTGCAATGAGATCTTGCCTTACATAAGAAAAAGTATATATTTGGCAAGCTAGTTCTTAAAAGAATTAGGTTTTATCGTAAAAGTGAACAGAGAAATAAAAAGCAAAGATAATAGAAGTAATGAATTCCTAGTTCTAAAGGAACTTAATATATCATATAAAATCCAGCTGCATATAAGCAAATATATTTCAATGTTTTTCCTCTTTATAATGTCTCAGGAAATTCAATGAAAGCAAAGTGAGTTTCACAACTGCTCTAAATTATTAGACAATTACATTAAATAATTTAAAACTTTTTCAAAAGCTCTAAAAATTCTTCATAATAGATTATTAAAAGATGACAGAATAAAAAGGAATATAAATTTTAAGCATATTTTTACCTTGAAATTGCTTTATATTTCATATGCTGAGAGCTACAGATAATTAACACACTTAGGATTCATTACCTAAATTTGAATCTCATTTCAATTTATTAACTGAATGAGAAAGGCAGCTTTCTCACTAGACTTACTTTGCAAGAAATAAGATGTGGGCAATAGTGAGTAGAAAGTTTAGAGTATCAGGGTAAAAAAACTTAAATTTTAAAAGACAGAGCCCACCAAACTTAGATAAATAAGTTATATAAACTGTGTAAGTTCTCAATGTTAGAAAGTGAATGATATGTTATAATATTTAATTCTCTGTAACATTAGGAAAGAACTCTAATTTTTTGAGTCTCCGTCTCTTCCATTTGTAAAATGGCTTGAAGTAGTAAGTAAAGCACAGTTGTCAATAATGCACAATCGACAAGTACTTGTTTTCTAAAATTCAAAAATTTTAAAGTACTCTCAGCATAATCTTAAGACAAAAACTGTCATTTCTACTTTTACATAGGTATATACTAATGCCAAAATTGTAAAAGTCAGGAGAAAAATAAATGACACACATTCAATAACAGGTCATGATATTGATTGTTGTGATGAAAACCTTGACTTCATGAAGTTTTCATCCAAAAGGACCGATTTCTCCTCAAAGCCACGAAGGTAAAACCTGTTGTTAGGTTTAAAATCAGCAATTTCATTAATAAAGAAAAAGGCCTATGGGTTTTTTTTTTAATATTTAGGAGAAACAGACATCTTTGAAGGATGATTTTTAAATCTTGGGTAATAAATAGTCGACATTGTTATAAGGTTGTAATTCAATAAAATGAAAAGTTAAGTGATACAAACCTATTCTATAAAGGAGACTATATATACTACATACATTTAAGCTATTAAGAAAACATAACTGACATTGACAATGGAAATGAACATCCAACCAACTCAACAGTCAAGTCACACTAGTGACCACTGATCGAGGGAAGACCCCCTCCATAGTCACAAGAAACTGAACAGCCATCACTCTTTTCTGGAAAAATGCCTGTAGCTTTTCTTAAAGAATTAAGTGGCAATATGGTTATGTGTGCAAGTAAGAGGTAGCCTTCATTGCTATTTTGGAGAGTATGATGCAACTTGCCAGAGTCTTAACATTAAGTGAAACTGGTAAATTCATGTCTGGGGATAAAGCTACACAATGGTAGCATTCAAGATAAAATCATTGGCCCCATTTAGGTCCTAAAGGCTACAATTTCTTTCAATATTTCACACTAGGGGCTTTGGTAGAGTTAAGACTTTTTCTGATCAAAAATGCAGTCACCCCGACAACAAGCAATGGCAGGGGTTCTGCATCATAATCGGACATAACTAGACTATGGATTTAAAGCTTAGGCAACAGCTGCTAGTGGCTCTAGCAAGGGCAGATGTTGGTTGAAGCACCAAGGATTCTTTGCCATATGTGAGACCAGATGGAGCTTTTGCACAGACCAACATGTAACTTCAGAACTTTAATGCTGTGGCAAGAGTGTTATTTTTCAATGAATGCTGTTTTCCACAGACCTAAAAGTCATGTTTACAGGCTAACCCAGCAAAAGTGCTCATACACATTTATTCTTAAAATACACTATCATAAACTCATGCCATTTTCAGCAACATGGATGAAGCTGGAAGGGATTACTGTCAATGAAATAATTACCAGAAGGAAATTGTCAGAAGTAAAAAAAAATGTTGGATGGTTTTACTTATAGGAGGAAAATAGAGGAAACAAACAAGGGATCAGGAAAAAAAGTCAAAACTTGCAGGAAAACTATAAATCAGAGACATTCAGCAGGGGAGGGAGAGAGAGGGATCAAAATGGGTGGGAAGAGCATATGAGACTATGGTGATGATGCACAGGTGACTTGGTGATGGGAATTTTATGGTGACTACACCGGAGAAATCAAACATTGTACAAAAATGAACAAGGATTTATATATATATATATATACACACACACATATTATGTATATATAAATTTTACAAAATATATAAAAATTATATATATTACACTGATACATTATCACTCTCGGGGGAAAGTATACAAAGAAGAAAATTATTAGCAATGAGTAAGTTACTTAACCTCTCAGAGTTTCAATTCTTTATCTGCAAAATGAGGACAGTCATAATTCCTGCACTGGAGGGTTTTATGTGGCTTGCTGACCTACAGATTGTACAGTGCCTCAGTAAATACTAGGTCTTATTATCTACTTTGGCACTAAAGCCCATGAACAGAGAGGGCCCTGCCTAGCCATTCTCATCACGTGCCTCTTCCCCCTACCTAGATAGAGCTGCTTGTAACTTTCTCCACCTTATCCCTTCTATGACACACGGGACATACCACTATCAATACTGTTCTCCCCTTTCTTTTAACCTTCACGACTGACACCAATGATCACTTATTGCCTTTGGGGGCTCGCCAGTATTCATGTCTTTATTATTCATATTCTCTTCTCCCCAACTAGACTGGGAGGTTCTTGAAAGACTATGCATTACATAGCTTTGTATCTGACAAGCCTAGCACTGAGCGCTGTCCAAAGCAGGCACACTAGACAGTCATTGATTCTCCTTTGTGATTTAGAGGTGGGTGTGATGGGATGTTTCTAAGATATGCAGTGTATTAAGTGCACATGTGAAATGTGAAACACCCCAAACTTCCCTTCCTATATATCAGGGCTTCCTCAGGTCATGCTGAGGTCAAGGCTGGGCAGCTAGCATAGCACTAGGGACATTCAGCATACAAAATACATACAAATACATACATACATACAAATTAGCTGTTAACTGACATGGTCTTACATTTACTTAGATCTCTCTTGCTGGTGATATTGATAAAATCCTGACTTTAAAATTTAGCAAGGTGCAGCTCTTGTCTCAAAACTGCCCACTGCATCCATGCTGGTGTCTCTTTTCATAGATCTGTCCCTTTCAAAGGCAGCCCACTTGTGTCTGTGATTTCTTTCCTTGCCTTTTTTTATGTCTAAACTGGCCCTTTTGAACATAAAAAAAAATAAATGTTAGCAAGGTGGCTTCAATTTAGTTTCTATAACAGGTTCATTATATAATAAATACTAATGTAAAGAGTTAACTTCAACATCTATATTTTACTAGATCATAAATCTTTTTCCCTTGATAGAAAAAAGTATTCCTTATATCTGAATTAGTTCATGATCAAATTTTATAATGAAAGTCAGCTGTGGTTCCAGGAAACAGCTGGTGTTTCTGCCTCTCCACTTCCACAAAGAAATACACAACGCATCAAGGAATAAACTATCCTTAAGCAATAGATTACTTAACTCTTCTTCACATACAGAAAACTAACAGTGTGTTTTGATAGTCAACCTTTGATGTTACATTCAACCTTTACAACCTTTGTTCAATAAAAATAGCATGTTACTATAAAATATGTATTGAGGCTACTTTAAATGAGGGCATTTTATGAACCGTAACTTAAGTGCTATCTCCTGGAAAACTTTAATAAATATGAAACAGTGATTCTCTGCCAGGAGGTTTGTATCAGGATCATTTGGGGAATTTTTTCAAATGGACTAGTAAAAACCACCACCAACTTAAGAGCCTAGACACCATCCTGAAAGATTTTATTTGGACTATCCTAATGTGTACATCAAGCTATTAACCAAACACACACACACACGAGGTCTCAGTGAAGGAAAACTCAACCATAGCACTTTGATATGTGAGTATAATGATTTTTTTCACAAAACTATATTATTAAATTGTTATAGATAAGAGTTTAAAAGATACATTCATATCACATGCACTAGAGACGTGTTATTTTAAACACTACAACTGTCAGCACTTCATAATTTGTTTAACATTGATTAAAACTATTTTTTCATTTATGAGCTTTAGAAATATTTACTTTGAAAATACTTCAAAATGAAATCACAAAAATTATCTTCATTTCTTTTAGAAATCTTTGAAACAATCTTTTATCACAGTTTGCTTTATAGATCTTACAAATTCAATTCCAATATTTAATTAAAATCATACAGTTTTAAGATTTGGGACAATCTCTCTGAATTATGCTGCTAACATGAATTCAGTCTCCTAAAAAGCACTGTGGTGAGGCTGCATCAATGCTCAGCTGATCAAGAGAGCAAGATTAAAGCCCACCCTCTCAGTCTTGTCCCTAGGGTATTTGGAGATGCCAATATTTCCAGTCTTCTCTCCAGCAACATGCACTACTTGTTTGGGGTATGTTTCTTCTAGACATTGTGTGACAAATTGAACTTCCAAACAAAAATGCTAGTATTTCTTCTTAGAATTTTCTTTTTATAAACTGGTAGAGTGAAAAGGAGCAAAACAAGTCATCACCTCATTTTCTCATAATTCCAAAGAGAATCCTATCTCAGTTTAGGCAGAAGGCTATGGGTTTGTTTTCAATCATCCTTACCCTACAACACATGTCCAATAAGATTAGCAGGCTACCTTCTTTCCTCTGAAGTTATTTCTAATTCCTTTCCTCCTTACAACATCTCTGACATTTAACATTCCAGGCTTTTTTATGGCTATATGCATAATTATCTTAAGTCTAATCTTACTTAAATGACTTTCTAGTCACAAATGAACCTTTATATCTGCATCTCTTGTTCATGATCATTTCCATCCCACAAGGTGAAAACAACAGGCCTTGGGGCACGCAAATGCTGTCCTATTAGGTCTCAAGCAGTTCATGGGATCTTTCAACTCTTATCTCTAGAAGGTTCTGTTGGAATGCTCAGGTAGATCTGATTAAAAAGAAAAGTAAAAATGATCATTTGAAGAAAAGAAAATAGGTTAGGCTCTGAGAAACTGACCTGAAGACCTAGTAGACAAGTAATCTATCAGGTGTCTCTCACACCAATTATTTTTCATTGCAGCATGTATCATCTAGAAAATCAGAAGGCTAAAAGAATTGTGTAGAGAGAGAGGGTCCACTAGTTTTACTGAAAAGATCTGTGCTCAATCTTGGGTCTGTTTCACAAAATTTGGGTAACAATAAGCAAGTTATTAATGCATGCCATGTCTCAATATGCCCAACTGTGAAAATCTAAAAAGATAATAAAAATATAATGTACTTAATGTAGCAAAACTGGGTAAGCATTTCACCAATACTACCCTGTATAATAAATCATTCATATCTCACCATCATACGTTACCACCAATATCCAGAATCCAACATAGATATCACAGTACTCTTCAATAAAAGTGCTGTTATTAATAATTTTTATAGCCAATAATGACCAATAAGTGTGCCAATGCTTTTCAATTTTGTTATTTAACATTTTTGACTACTAAAAGAGCATGTAGTAGATTGGGGGTAGAGTTGGTTTTAAAAGAACAGTAAGGACATGGTGGAGAATTATTGGTGCAACGGTGGTGGGTATGGTGTGAGACTGTATATTTGTAGATGTTTAAACCTATAACCCTTAAAACATATATAATGATGTAAAGCACTTTACCCATAAACATAATTTGAAAAATAAAATTGACCAAAAAACAGAACAACAAAGAAAACATATATTTTATATCTGTTGAAAATGGCTTTATTTAAGGACAGAGAATGAGAGCATAATGGGTGACCTAAGAATGTGAAAGAATACTTCCCTGAGGATATCACCAGCTGGGTTTTATCCTTACTTAGACAAGAACAGGAGGAAATTAGCTTAAATTTCATTTGGTTTAGAATAGTGGAAGCAAGATATGAAATCTAATTCCTAGGGAACCTTCCCTTCAAAATGAAATACTTACTGCCTACTGTAGTTTCAGTGAAGTTTTGACTCTAACTATGAGAAAATACTGACTTAAGTTTTAGTCATCCATCTCTATAATCCCCATCAAGAGAAGAAAACAGCAATTATGAGCCTATTATGCAACAGGTGTCTTCATTTGTACGCATTTCATCTTCACTGGAATTTTTTTTCCCTACTTCACAAGTGAAGTTGCAAACTCTTAAGAGTTTAGTTTGCCCAGGTCACTGAGCTAAGGAACTGAGTTAGAACACAGTGCCAACCTTTTTCCTGTGCACTGTGCCAATCAATGACCCTTGCTCTTCTAGCACTCTTAATTTCTATCCTTATTTTAAAATTATATCATTTCCAAAATTTAGACATTTACATTTATTTAGATAATATCCAGGTTTTAGATTTGCCCGAAAAGCAATGAAAATTGTCAATAGATCCAGTACTTATCAAACACTCTAAAATATGCTCAATACATACGAAATCTGTAGATATTATCAAATCTGATAGTGTCAGCTACATTTGAGACAAGTACTATTACTATTCCCATTTACAGATGGAAATTTAGGCATCAGTAAGATATGCTAAGAGCCATGTCCATAGCATTTAAGAAGTGGGCCTTTTAACCTCAAGAAAGGCAGTGGGGTCCTAAAAATTTTCATCCTGGCATAGCAAGGGATAACTGAGAAGCAAATTTGTCAGGAACTCAGATCATAGGGCATCCAAACTTCAGTACAACTTCCACTTTAAGTTTTTAGCCAGTCATAGATACTTAGAAGTCAAAAAGCCAATTGAAATCATCTAATCCAATCCCTTTATTTTATAGACAAGGAATTTGAGGACAGGGTGAGGTTAAGTGCTTTCCCTGGGGTCAGAAAGCTAATTAGTGACAGAGCTCGCAATAAATCACTTCCATGAAAAGACATGCTTTCAAAGTGAATTCAATTACCTTGTATTCTCAAGTACCACCCATGTAGCTAGAAAATCTCTAGTGTTTCTGTGAAGTAAATGCAATCCAAGAGGATCTAGAAAAAAGTTTGCAACACTGAACACTCAAAAGTCAGCAATCCTTATTTTTTCAGAGTAAATTAATCTTTATTTTGTTATTATAACCATATTAACTTTAATGAATGGAAATTCATCTATGATTATATCTTGACTTGAACTAAGTTACATAAGTGCAAAGTGATCTCTTTTACTTATTTCAACTGAAAAAATAAAATTTGGTAAAGGTACTATTTTAATCAAAATTATAAGGGTCTCATCTTTGACACCTTAAGACAGGCTCTCTATATTCTTTCTCTTCCATCTCTTCTATCCTATTACTCTTTAAAGAAATTTAAAATCCTAGTTCCCCATTAAACATATTCTCAACAAAGAAGTCAGTCACCAGTCTTTAAATGTGCTCATTTAACTAAGTCTATATATTATTATTTGGATAGTTCGCCTAGCAAATGTTTTTTCTGTCTACAGTTACAGTTTCAACCACAGCAACTGCCCATATTTTCATCTCTTCTCTAGTAAATAAAATATGCATAAAATTACAGATATACCTGGATATATAGGTAAAATTATTTGGCTATTTATAAACCTAAGATTAATAAATTCCCAAAGAAGAGGATTCTTATGATTTCACAGCACAACTTGTTCCTAGATCAAGAATCATCCATTTTGTCAAACAATGACAAAATCCACAGGCACTAGGATAATATATTGGTCTTAATAATTTAATAACCAAGTACAGTGTCACCAAGTATATAAAGGTTGCAAAGTATTGGGTCTCCCTAGTGGCACAGGGGTTAAAGGCTCAGTGCTATCAAGCTCTCCCCAGTCACTGCACCTTGATTTCGATCTCCAGCCAGGGAGCTGACCCACATGGCGCATCAGACCTCTCTCATGTGGCCTGCTGCCCTCCTCAGTAGTTTATTTCAGTAGATCTGCCTGTTCTGTTCCCCACCCTGTCGCTGGTGAATCCTCTCACCGCTCACCCTGCACTTCTGGCCTACACGCCTTTTCTTATATGTATAAATAAAATAAAAATAAATCTTTCTTTAAAAGGTTAAAAAATATTTTCACATGAGGCATAATTTAAAAGCTAATTTATTTTTCAACATACTAAACACATCTACTTAAAGACCCCCAAAATTTGCCTTTTGGAAATATGTTTAATTCATGAAAAATTAAAAGGAAAGATCATTAAGCCAAAAAAGTTCTACAAAGTTGAGATGGAAATGGACAACTATAGAAACAACCATTTAGTCAAAAGTCAATAGCAAGTACCTTCTAGTCTCTTAAATGATAAAATGAAACAAGGTGCCCACATGAGGAAGAATGACAACTATAGCCCTGTCTGTGAAAATGCATCCTAATGATGAGGCACTTCAAACAATAAGGTGCAAATCTCATCAATTATAATGTATTTTGAAATAGTATATCAGTAAATAAAAAGGGAAAAGATATACTGACAGAAGAGGTATTTCTAATAGTTGTCAAATCATATGGAATGACCACTGAGAATTCCCACAGTTTACTAAACTTAACCCTGATGTTTTATACATTTTTAGGAATAAAAACCCTTTAAACACACTTGACATTTCAGAAATGCTTAGTGCTATATAAAGTTTTCCATTGCATGGCATCTGCTTATTTAGAAGAAAGCAGTAATGAATGTAATAAGAAAATTGCGAAGCAATGTAACCTTAATGTAGTACATAAAGCCAAATATTCATAATATATGTGTATATAGGAAAAACAATTCTTGAAAGACTATTCATGGCTGTACAGTACTCTGGCTTCAAGGTCACGTCATGGTTATTCAATGTCAATTATGCTTAAATTTTATTGTCCTAGGAAACATTCCCTCAAATTAAATCATTCAGATTTATAAATGCCACCAATGAAAAAGAACAGCAGCATCTAATTTCACGGCAAGAAAGATCTTGTTTTCAATAGCAAGTGTAAGCATAGTATGTCCCTTCCTGCATTTAATGATAAAGAGAATGATACACATTTTTCTATAGGAAAAAGTTCTCAAGACCTCCTTAAAATGAGTGACAATCTACTGATAGTTCATATTTAGAACTCTTGACTTCTAGGACGGACTTGCTGGTTTGGGATGTCTCAGCAATCAGAAGCCTAAGAAGATGATCAACAAACTAGCAGTTATATATTGCTAGTGATCTGTATAATTTTCTGCAGTTACTTTATTTAACAAATACTATGTGTCAGACACTGTTCTAAATACTTTGCAAATATTAAACTCTTTTGAATTACATAATACACACATTATCAACCCTATTAGTGAGAACTATTATGGTCCATTTTCCAGATGAGGAAACTGAAGTACAAGAAAGTATAATAATGAACCAAATAATGACATTTCAGACAATGATGAACCATATATGTGATCGTGTGTCCTGAATGTAGTCTATATGTACAGTAGAATACACCATATCAATTTTTTAAGTACAAAGAAATTACTTAAAGAAACATTTCTCAGGGGAACTCCCTGGTGGCCTGGTAGTTAAACCTCAGTGCTATCAACATAAAGGCTTGAGTTCCCTCCCCAGCCAGGGAGCTAACCAACATATGGCACAGCAGACTCTCCTGTCTTGCCCGCTGCTCCCCTCAGCAGTGTATTTCAGTAAATCTACTTCTTCTATTCCCCACTCTGTCTCTAGTGAATCCTCTTACCCTTGACACCTCCGGCCCATACCCCAGTTCTTCTACACAAAAACAAAATAATTTCTTACAAAAAGGAAAAAAGAGGCACTCAATTGATGATTTTCCAAATAGGCATTTTTGAGTCTATGAAAAGGCATATGTTTCTTAAATTATAAGACATTTTCTCTAATAAGGAAAACAGGATGGAAATTAGATAATTTCTTACAGTAAATTCTAAATCTATGAATTCTTGTTTAGAAATCTATTAAAATTTTATTATTAAACTGGCATAAACTGCAAACTAAATATGTTTTTGAAAGATCATTGCAAAGTGTACACAACCTGAATATTTAAATTTATTTTCTCAGCAGAGCTTTATCTTTTTTATATTATCTGATTTGAGTTCATTTTCTACTAAAATGTTTCACAATTCTTTATAAAATTTAAAACACTTTAGCAAAAACTCATGAATCTATCCATAAGTGGTATTCTTAAGTAACAAGAATTCTAAATTCTAGCCACAAATCCTGGGTCTGGTCAACGACAGAATTTTTTTTTTTTAAAGATTTATTTATTTATGCATACAAGCACTGGGGTACAGGCCAGAAGTGTGGGGGGGTGAGAGGATTCACCACAGAGGGCGGGGAGCAGAACAGTCAGATCAACGGAAGTACACTGCCGAGGGGAGCAGCGGGCACAGCAGGAGAGTTCTGCCGCGCCATGTGGGTCCCGTCCCTGGCGGGAGGCAGGGATCGAACTCGTGCTGCAGTGGCTGCGGTTTGCTTCATAGTGCGTTGCTTAACCCACTGCGCCACCAGGGAGGCCCCCAACGACAGAATTTATATAAACTCTTCTCTCTAATCTGTTGCCCCTTGCTCAGAATAAGGAACTTTTGTCTTCTGTTAGCCCTTCAAACACTGCTAAGTGTTAAATCAGTGAGATCCTTAACACCCAGTGAAGATAAAAATATGATTCCCCAAAGCACTTAGATATTTAAGTGTACCTCTAAATAAAAGGTACATACACACACATTAATGATGGGTTAGTATAGGGAAGATACTTAAGACTTCTTAGATGAGTAAACAAGCAGTTTTCTATACAGAGAAAACATATACTTCCCTCCTCTGAATGTAGGTAATTCTGGACAATTTAATTCATTCAATTTAACTGATACAGTCATGATGACTGTATCAATTAAGGTATCAATTTAAGTGATTCAAGGTATTCAAGGTATTTAAGTGAATTAAGGTATTCAATTTAACTGATACAGTCATGATGACAAGAATAAAAATGCACCAAGTGATTAAGGGCTTTACATCCCATCAATCAAGATCTGCTTAAAAATGAATCATGATGTTATTTTGTGGTACATTCATTTTCATTTCTGAACCTCCAGTTATCTGAACCTATATTATTTTCTTGTTTTTCTATTTAAATAAATTCTATTATTTTTATGACAACATTATTTTCAATGAAACATATTCTCAAGCAATATTGGTAGGGACTATATCCTTTATATTTATCAACATGTAAATTTTAAATTGCAATTTTGGTAATGCCAACTGTAGAAGTGTTCAACTAAGAAAGATGTTCAAATTTTACCCTTCACATGTCACATCAGGAGACAAAAAGCAAATATTAGCTACCATCCAAGCTTTCTCATTAAAATCACTGACTTTAAAGACACTGTGTGGGTCAAATAAGCCAGTTTTTTGCTTTTAAAGTCTCTAACTTTCACATAGTTGAAAGTCATTTTTTATTACCTTCATTTTAAGAACAGTAATTTTCCCTTCACTTGCACAAATTAAGTTTAGTCTGTGAGTGAGCCACATACCTTTATGACATGATGCTTCTCCTGGAACACAGGAATCTTAAACATTTGGCACCAATATGTCGTACCTTTGTTTGGGATTGGGACCTGTCTTAATAAAAAGGGGAAAGGGACACAAAGTCACATTCTCTTGACATGCTAGTAAATAAATAATGTAAGTACACGTTCTTCTACCCTTCATAAACCCACCCCACAACTATAAAACTTGAAGAAACTTACGTCCTGGTTTACTAGGTCAAAGTATGGTGTGGCTGGAGACAATGCACTGGTTTTCTCAGGACTCAACAAGCGCAGACTCTTTGTGCCTCGGTGGGAGTTATGGTACTGGGGACCAGCTTCTCCCACGTCTTCGTGGTGGCAGGCCCAGATTACTCTCACCGTGCTCTCCTGGTGATCAGACATGAGCATGATTACATCTCAGGAGAGCGCTTTCCTTCCCGCCAGTTGAGTTCAAAGAACTTCATTTACAGCAGCATACAGAAGTGAAGGAAAAGAATAAAGACTTTCGGAGTTCCCAATATGGTCTCTTCTTACTTTAACGACGTAAAATTGACTAGATGATTAAGTAGCCAAAAAGACACAGCATGTTCCAATACAGAGTAAAAGATAACTGACTTGGTAGTTATGCTTTTAGGCATACAACAGTGCATTACTGCCATGCTAAAACTCAAACTAGTGGTTACCAAGAGACTGGAAAATTAAAACCTGTTCTAATGCCACAGAACATATATGGAAAATAAATAAACAAAATTTAAATTTAAATTGCTTCTGGGTCAGAATTCCCACTTTGACTGTAGAATTTTCCCAGCACAATTTTCTATAGATTCATGTATAAATCTACAGAAAGTGTATCTACGAAAGGAATTTATGATCTGCTTTTATTATCCTAAAATCTCTCCATAGTCATTTTGTGAATACTGGGAATTTCCAAGGTGCTGGGATATTCCAACTAGGGAAAGTACTGTCAGACGAATTGGTTTCCACTGAGCAACCAAGAGGAATTGCCCAAAGGGTGGTGGCGCAAGGGAAAGAGTTTGCTGGGGTAAAAAACTGTTCATTCCTCCCACAGAAAAAAGTGGTTTTGCCAGATCTTTGTAATAAGAACTTTGAAAAAATAAAGCAAAAGCTGCTTATTTTAAATGCTATATTCTTTCTTAATAAGTCAAATGACTATAATTATTATTCCAATTAAAGTATAATTGCACTATATATTACATTAAAAGTGATCTATGTCTTGGCATGTGTTTGTTTGTTTTTTTTAATTCCTCTTTTATGCTTCATGCTGAATGTTAATCAAAGCTCCTTCAGAATTTTACGTTCCTTTTTTAAAGCTGTTACCAAATAAAACAGATTATTTTACTGGTCTATACAAAATGAAATCAATCCAAGAAATTCAGGGAAACTTCCAAAGTACCATATGAATTACATACTATCTAAATATTTAATTTGCATATGCTTAAAGATATTAATTTTTTTATGTCAATAGGCAATTTTCACCAGTATACTAGTCATCTTGATTTTAGAAATTTGCAAGATGAATCAGTTACAAGTCAGATTAATTATATCTTAATATTTAGTATAATTCTCTCATAGCATACATTTTTTCAACCTTTATTTATTGTCTATTTTCAAATCTTGTACAGAAAAGCTAAAACCCTTTGATAAATAAAATCCTAGACTTTAAATAACTCTTCAAAATTTTAGAATCACAAATTGCCTTTATTAAAATTTATTGCCTAGACTTTTTCATAACTTTAAAGAGAATTCAAAATCTTTTCAAAAAGCACTATGTGGAGTCTCCCTGGTGGCCTAGGGGTTAAGTCTCAGCACTATCATCTCAATGGCCCTCCTGAGGCAAAGTGGACTGAGCTCTATCCCCAGCCAGGTCGCTGATCCACACAGCACATCAGACCTCCCCTGCCTCACCAGCTGTTCCCCTCAGCAGTGTATTTCAGTAGATCTGCCTGTTCTGCTCCCCACTTTGTTCCTGGTGAATCCTCTCACCCTCCACACCTCTGAGCTACACCCTAGTTCTTCTACACACAAAAAAAATAAAAATCTTACAATAAAGGAATAATTCTTTCAAAAACTAATAAAAAAGTAGTATGTGTCAAAAGTTACTTTAAAATATTTGTTCCTTTTATCCTGTAAAACATTTTACACCATAAATGTTTAATTTACTCATGTATAAATCCACACAGAGATTCCTTACCGTTATACTCTTGTCATTTACATCACACGTATGCAGTTCTCTGGTAAATTCAATTACTGTGTGCGTACTATTTTCCATGGCATATTCTAGATGGTAATCTTGCTGAGCATCTTTCATCAACTCTCTATTTTCATTTGTAAAATAGTCCTGTGGAAAGTATGGAAATAAAAAAAATCAGTATATTCTAAATTCAGAGTGAACTAATTTATATTAAAAGTATTTATACTATCTTAAGATGCTGATTCTCTTTGTGTGTGTGTGTGTGTGTTATGATTTTGTATTTATCATCATCTTTTAAGTCCTGGGAACTTCCAAAGGGCTGAAACATTCCACTAGAGAATCAGTTCTCTGAAAAACTGGTCCATATTTGTACTTCTGGCCCTTTAGGAAAAGGCAGTGTGAAATCATATAAGGGGTATCAGAAGAGATGGAATGAATGAACATTTGACATCACTCAGTATTTTCCCTTCACTCTACAAATGAAAAGAGCAACTTTAACACCGTCAAATGACTTGCTCCAAATTTACTAATTTCTACCACAACAGAGTGGTTCCCTTCAACAACCCTAAAAGCAAGGAGACCCACTAAGAGGTTACAGGTTGTTTTAATATGAACTTAAATGGTTTGTGCTAATGAAAATGAAGTACAATGAAAAATATGGAAAGAAATGAAGCTAGAGGAATTACAAGATGTTGAAAAACTAGGAGTTTCATTTTTGTGGAGCAGCTATGATTTTTGTCCTAAACTTGTTCAATGGCATACAGGTCACTTCTGGGAGAGAGGCCAAGGGTATGCTTTGACACCCAGTTCTATCCTTAAATAGCTTGTGGAAATCATTGAAGTCAAGCTTTGTAAGCATTAGCTCCAACATTAATAAAATGGGAATAACACATACCTGTTTTATAGATGTTGAAAGAAAAATACATAAAATAATCTATGGGAGAATAAACCACCTACCATGATTAATGGCCAACCAATCCTAATGTTCTGCATCTTTTGCAATGTAGGTTTTTTCTTTTTGTTTTTGTTTTCCAAAACATTTCTTTATGCCTTTTACCATTAGTTTACCATGGTAAGAGTTATGAAACTTTGGTATTCATTTTTCTCACTTATGGAAGATAAAATTTGCCTAATGACACTAGTCTTTCAGTAAGTGAAAACTTTAAATTGTCTACAAATGTCACACTCAATGGTATGAGGTAGATAGATGGATTACATCTTTATTTCTACTGTTTTTTGTATATTTATAAATCAGTGTAACTTTGATATTCAGAGCACAAGATCTACATATTTCTCAAATATTACATTATTGGTGAACTATGGAGCCTAACTAATCTTTTTCACTCCTGTTGTAACTATAACTTAGAGTATATACACTATGCTCAGCCCAGTTCCTATCAAGTCTGTGACACAAAACAATTTCCCTGTTTCACAGATAAATATACTGAAGCACAAATAGGTTTAAAATCTCGCCCAAGATCATAGATGATAAATAATAAAGTAAACATTAAAACCCAGATAGGCTGATCCCTCTCTCTAGCCTTCTTCAATGGTCGATATAACAGTGACTAAGTGACTACTGCAAGAAAAATATGAGTTCCTTTGTATTTTTTGTTTCCACAGACAGTATCTACATCCATTTTTCATTACATAATGAAACCAATTATAAATGTGAAAGCAATTCAAATGCAACATTCCAATGATTTTGTGATTTTACCACTTTTGAGCACATAGATTTTCAATATGTAAATGAAATAACAATGCTTATGATCAATGAGGGATTTAGAGTAACTCTACCTTTACACTGAGGTTATATTTCATTACATGATTTGAGCAATCACAGATTTTGTGAAGAAAAGAAATACAATACAAAATTGTAATCAGTTCAAAGAGTAAAATTATCATCCTAGCAAATATGTTCACAAACCAACCAACTGGCTTGCCAATTTTCCATTTGTTTTGTATATGCTCCCCAACATCAATTCCTTCTAGCTATTTCAACTATTTTTGACTTTCCAGCAAACTTCTCTCGGAGAAAATGGGAGAAACTTCACCCAGATTTTGTTGAAAATCCCTGGAACTCAACTGTTCTGAGTATTAAATAGTAGAAAATACAGCTGCCAATTATGTCAAAGTTCTAAAACTCTAGGAAAATGTGATTGTAGTGAGTTGATATCTTCATGTTGTTAAGGGAAAACATGAGTGGATTCAATTAAAACTAAAATTGCCCACCACTAACCACCACTGAAATGCCATTACAGTTTTTTCACCTTTTCCAATTTAGGGGAATACCTTCAGATTTGATCATAGTATAACTTAGCTTTCCAAATACTATTATTAATTACATATTTAATTTAGCTGGCCATTATTGATATTTGTAGATTTATGTTTATCTTTTGATATTTTCCCAGGCAACCTCCCAAGACAAATATTCTAAATCTTCTTTATACAAGATGCCAATATTTCTCCAACTTCAGCTTGTGACATCTCACTTTGAGAGAATTCAGTTATGATACACATATTGCTTCTTTCTAGGCTAAATAATATGTACTTTATAGAACAATGAAAAACATTCTAAAGGAAAGCAAGAAAAGAAAAAAATAAAGCAGAGCAGAGAGGACAAGTTGAAAACAGAATGTAAATAAAATGAATCTGCTGAATCCTCATATTCCCCACACCTCTGGATATCAAAAGTTTAAAAAAAAAAAATCAGTCACCTCAACAAGTGTAGAAAATACATTTAAAACTGTTATTTAAGGTAAAATTTCTACACAAAAAAGCAAAAGAAAGTTACTTCTTTAACTTTATTAAGGGCATCTATAAAAAAAGATCTACAGTTTACACCGTATTTATTGAAAAAAGACAAAACTCTTTCTCACTAAGTTTGAAAACAGTTGAGTCCTGGGAACAAGGCAAAGATGTCCACACACCCAACTTACAGAAGGACCCATATTGATTGTCCACCTCTGGAAGTTTGCTATCACTATTTACTAAATATGAACATCAAAGTTCTGTCCTTAACATTTTAATCATCTGTGTTCATAATTCATCCTTTGGGAATCTCACCTAAGAGTTTCCAATCATCACCTATACTCAGCTTCACATTCCCAAAAGTCTATTGAATAGCTTTATTTGCAAGTCTTGCTGCCATTTCAAATACAATATATTCAAATTTGTATTCACCCTTTATCTGCAATACAATTTGTCCTGATTTTCTGTAATTCCACTGTCAATCATCCAGCCACTGAAACCAGTCTTCTTTAACCTCTTCCTCTATTATTCTACCATGCTACAGATAGCCTCTGCTCTTATCAATTCCTCCTGTGAAAAAATAATACACCTTTTACTTCTTTTCCATTACAACTTCTCCTATCTTAGTGCAAACTCCATTACCTGCATATTTCTGTCATGGTCTTCCTTGAAAATCACTCGCAACATGTCATTTCATTTTTTCCAACAGTATATAACACAAAGTTCTACCATTTCAATTTGTTTCTCTAAAATTCAGTCTACTCTGCTCTTCCATATTCTCTATCATTAACTATGTAATATCATCTCTATTATCTATTTATTATTCTCCTCAAATACCTTGCCTTTTTTTGAGCTCCTTGCTTTTGTTTACATTCTTCCTCTCTATCTTTCTTCATCACATTGAGATATCCTCTTTGAAGTGCTGCTTTTTCTTCAAGACTCATGATTCTATCTTCTCTACAAAGTTTTCTTTGATCATCCCAATTGAAAGTTATCATTCCCTCTTTGAATCCTTATTCCTTTACTTGCATTCCCACGGAGCATGCAATATATTCTAAACGCTCCATTATCTTCTCAACCATGTGGTAGTTACCTAAAAATAGACATCTTGCTAATCCTGTCATACATTTATACCTTTAGAATAGTTGTTTACATAGTAATTGGAAAAAATAGAGGGACACAATACATCATTTTCCCACGTGCTCTCAATTATATTTGCCTGTGTTTAAGATTTCATGTGGAATGTGTTTAACTAGATTCTAAAATGAGTTTGGGTCTGCAAGATTTGCCAGACTGACCTATCTGGTATTGAAATGTGGGAACACTGTTATGACCTTTTAGCCCCTAAATGTACCTGAATCTTAGGAAACTGGTATCAGTATTTTGAAAAAAAATGTTTTGCATACAACATCTCTTTGAAATCCCTTTGCACTAACAGGCCATTACTTACATATTTTTAAAAACTAAAATAAAAAAATCAGAGAGATAAACAATGCTTTAGAATGTTAATTTATATCTTCAGTGCCTAAAAGAGTGGATTGTATATTGCAGAGCTCAATAAGTATGTGTGCTTTTAAAAGGGGCATCCTGTCTTTCCTTTTGCTAAATCTCAATGAGCAGATAATTTTGAAAATAAAAGAACACAAGCATGGTAGGAACAAAATGTTTCCCAGCATTACCTTTTTTTCCTCCCTCAGCCTTTATCAAGAAAATATGCAGACTTTTGTAAAATTAAATCCTAACAGTGTCAATATTGTACAATTAAGTTGAGGAAAGAGGAGAGGAAATGGAAAGGAATAGGTTCCCCTATTTCATGTTGTCCAACTGCTCTTGCTGGGGGGAAGGAAAGAATGAAGGAAAGAAGGGGACTAAGAAGGGATGAAAAAAATCAAAGTCATGCTAAGAATAGTCAATCCTGAAAAATTCTTTTTGCACATGGGCTAAACCTCCCCCCAAAAAAAGTACACCCAGTGAGTTTAAGCATTTCCTGACAGTTTGACAAAGGGATAAATGTTACTGAAGTGGAAAATCTGATGGAATAGTTACTGCATTATACTATGTTACAATCATTCTCTAGGGGGAAAAACTGTTGACAGTAAAACACAAGCTCATTAAGAGCTTGAAAACTGATGATACCACCTAGAAAAATATAGCCACAAAACCATATTGTATACTACTTACACACTACTTCAGGGAATTTCCCAGATCATTTTTATTTTCTGACTCCAACATTAAGAATTAGAACTAAGGGCCCTCCCTGGTGGCACAATGGGTTAAGCAACGCACAGTAAAGCAAACCATAGCCACTGCAGCATGAGTTCGACCCACATGGCACAGCAGACCTCTCCTGCCTCGCCCGCTGCTCCCCTCAGCAGTGTATTTCAGTAGATCTGCCTGTTCTGTTCCCTACTCTGTCTGGTGGATTTTCTCACCCCCCACATCTCTGGTCTGTACCCCAGTGCTTGTATGCATAAATAAATAAATCTTTAAAAAAAAAAAGAATTAGAACTGAATGGCATCTCTCACTTCCTACTTCCCACCCCAATTAGGAAATGGCACCTCCATTGTACATCTGTGGTGAAAGTGATTCCTCAACCATCTTCCTATAGTTCTTGATATTCTAGAGCATTTTGAATAAAACAGGAATATTGATAACAGTGCACGCTCATTGTCATGTCTGCAGTTACATAATTATAAAAATGTAATTGCATGATATAGGCACATTGCATATATTATAAGTAGAACATTCAATACTGATATTAAAAGTAGCCTCCCATCAAAAATCATTAAACATGGACTTTATGAAAGCAAGAATTTTGAGGAGTCAGAGAATCAGGATTCTGCAGAGATTTTCTAAGAGCTTGAGAAAAAAATATGTAAATGTTTTAATAATAAGCTGAGACATTCAGAAATCAAGCTTCTTTGTACTTAACTCAGTTTTAATGTTCTGCAAAGAGAGTATAAAAAAAAAGGTTACCCTACATAAATGGCTTTGTGTGGATTTCAATACCTACATTAAGAAAAGCTTCAACATGAATTGTCAATGAGGTGTTATCTTCCTGGTGAAATAGTATGTCAATCATGTATTTAGCTTGTTTAAACTTTTTAAAAATAACAGCGTGCCTGTTACCCTTGAAAATCTGAGTTGATAATTAGTCTCCAAGCAGTCGAGTTAACCTGCAGTCATGTTATAAAAATATTACTCCTGAAACATGTTCTCACAGGATATTTTTTTTTGTTTTGAACATTTATGCTTTGAAAAAATTATGAAATCTATCATTTAGGTTTCCAAATGTTGTGTGGCCACAGCAAAGGCAGTGAGCATCAACACAAGCTGGCATTTATCACCAAGCAGGAAAGTGCGAGTACCAACTGCTACTTTCAAACTAAGATAACATACCAAAAAAGCTAGTTTTGATAATCTACAAGATTGCTACGACCTCTTGTTTAAAAAGCTGATTACACAGATGTTCAATTGGTTCTCTCACATTGTCGGTCTTTATTTTTTCCTCTCTTGAATAAAATCTCTGCAACAGAAAAGAGCTTTGACTGATTCTGCGTTAAACAGGAAGAAGTGAAAACTCTTCTGGGTGTAATAAAAGATATGAATAGACCCCAGTGCAGCGCCTGGAGAACTGAATGTAAGCACAGCTGCAGGGAAAACCTTGAGAAAAATGTCACCATCTGTCATCGTTTTCTTCAACAGGTGCTTGTAGTTTTGCTTCTCTTTCTAAATCTCAAAAGCCTGTTACTTCAAACATTTCTGTTTGTAATATCAATTTCTATAATAAGTGTTATGGTAGTTTAATAATATTGATAGTAAAATAATAAGTAGTTTGTTTTAAAGAGAATCTTTGATCTTAAAAAACCATAAACTGTATATAAACAAGCTCTATAAACATAATCTCCCGACTTCGGTATAAGATGATTTTAATGTTATTTCTTCACTAATTATTAGAAATCTAAGCAGAATGTCAAAACAGAAGTAGCCTGTCTCCTAGAAAGCACTTCAGATAAAAGTAAAACTCTCTAGGGCTAATAAGGAATCTGTTCCATAACTCCCAGGATGTCAAAATATGAAACCTTCAGCCAGGGTCCACCAGAGCAATCTCTCTTTAAGTGACACTTTCTGGAAATTCACATCACCTTCACATTCCCATGACCATTACAGTTCTCGGCTAGAATAACTGGATACTTTGCTACAATTATGGACTATCTAAGATAGTGTACAATTAAATTTCTGGTTCTGCATCTCTAAGAATAAGTTTTAATGGAAAAAAGTTACAGATCTTATCTTTGAAATAAGATATATTTTGCCTTCATTGTATCTGATTATCTCAATTTCTGAAAAATTTTAAATGACTTCTTTTAACAACCCATGACCAGTTATGCAAGGAATATATTTTCAGAGGAAAGCAGGTTGCTTCCTTCTTTTCTTCTTTCTTTCTTTCCTTCCTTCCTTCTTTTCTCTCTTCCCATCCTTCTCTTCTTTCCTACCATCACTCTTATCCTTCCTCCTTTCTTCCAACCACTTTTTAAAGAGTGACTACTAATTCCTCTATAGGGCCAACTACATATAATAGTAAACAAAGTTTCTACTATAATGCACCTTACAGTAAAATGGGGGTAAATGATAGATTTTTTTTTAATTTAAATAATACAACTAGAAATGTTTAAATAATGGCACTTACAGCTAGCGAGGGATTAGACGGCATCTGGGCTGAATGATCCAAAAAGCCACCACTCAAGCAATGACATTTACTCTGAGAAATAAACTATAATTAGTGATAAGCCATGAAAAATGCAGAGGAAGTAGCCTGCAGAAAGAGACAGGAGCTATCAGAAAGGAGCTGAAAGGGGTAGAGTGGGAGAGATTATCCAATTTGACAAAACAGAGAAAGCCAGTAGAATTGAACTACCATGCCTAAGAGGGACAAATGAGGTCAACAGGGATGAGGTGCCAGACACTGTGACACATTATAGGTCAGTGGAGACAGTTCACATTTAATACTGAATTAAAGCCATGTTAGCTTTAATCAGTAACTGACCTATTCTGATTGATGTGAAAAAGTGTGTATGGTGCGCACTTGTGCACATGTGTGTGAAACTGTGGCTAATATGTAGAGAATGAAGAGAAAAGGCATGAGCAGTCAGAAGACAATTCTTCAGAGGTTCCAGTACTCTAACTTGACTGGAAGTAGTAAAGCTAAAGGACAGTGGGCAGGTTTTAGATTTGGTTTGGAAGAAGAGTCAACAGAACCTGAAGGTATATTTTACATGTGGGATGAAACCAGAATGGCTTTGGATTTTTGGCCGGAACTTCCAGGAGGTGCCATGTGTAGAGATTGAAAGGACTTGGAAAGACTCGCATTGAGGGTAAATGACTTTCAATCTGAGATGCCCAGACATGGGGGAAGCAAAGACTTTGTGCACTATTCTGATATCAAAAGAGATACACCAACAGAGTTTCAGAAACTCATTTACTTGTTCATTCAACTTTGTTCTTGGAACACTCCAAAATCTTCTTTTGAGTATATACAAATCATAAAACATTATTTTTCCTTTTTTTACTTTTTTAGATTTCAAAACCAATACATGATTCAAATATACTGAAATACATCAAAGGAACAGAGATGAAATACTCTTAGTTATACTAACCATCATAATAGTTTGGTGCACAGAGAGAATTACCAGAAGTGGGTTAAAAAGTTCTTGTTTTTTGTGTTTTTTTTAAAAAAGCAGTTTAATAATTGCTAAAACCTTCTCATATATTAATTTCTTAAATAACCCAAAAGTATGAATGCAAAGTAAATTTATTTTTAGCATTACACTTAAGACAACATGAATTATACATAATTCCAGTAACTACCAAAGAGGATTTCACTCAAAAATATTTTTAAGAGATGACCACACAGTATTTAACACCTCTAGTTAATGAACTTACAGCTTCAGCAGGCAACTCACTTAATTATAATATTTCTGGTTGTAAGACATGTATTTCTTACTCCAAGTTAAAATCTTCTATCCTTTAATGACTTTTTAATTGGGTATTTTTTCTTCATTTTGGGACTCAATAGGTAGCAACTAATCCATACTCTTGAGAAAGACTGTCCACTATTTCAAAGACAATGGACATGTTTTTTCTAATTGTTCTTTCTTCAGGCGAACATCGGAATCTATTTCTTGTTTCTCAGATGTTCTGATTTTCCAGGGATCTTAACTATCTTTGCAGTCCTCCTTTAGAATGCTCATTTAATATACATATCCTTAAAAATATTATTCTTAGAAAAGATCATCTGGTGTGACTAACCTAGTGCAGAGTGCTATGGCTACATTACCTCTCTTGATGTGACCAGAAGAACTGATTAGTTAATATTACACTGTGTGTTGAGCAATCGTATCATATTGAGTTTAAAGTGAATTAATACCAATTCACTTTTTCATATAATTCTGACTAAGTCCAATTATACACATTTCCTATACATATATGAGTACAACTAATTCAACTGTATTAGTCCATTTTCTACAAGAATATCATCAGAAACCCTACTAGTTACCCATCATGCATATGCATCATTTATTTAATCTCAATCTATAGGTCCAATAAATCAAATGCAGTCTTGTCAGTATAATCTATATAATTATGAAACCATATGTCAGTATAATTATGAAACCATACTGACTTCTAGTTATTAATGACTGCAAGGTATTCACAAACCAATTCCTCAAATTTTCTCAAAAGTTACTAATGTCTCTACCATCTATTTCCCCAGCTGAAAACGGGGAAAGGAGTTCAGTCTTCAGGTAATCTTTTGACAATTCTGACATTTCACTAAGTGATTGACTCATTACAATAATATTTGCATTTGACAGGTCACATACCCTAAGAGCTTAATTTAATCAGCACAAAAATTCCAGGTGTCTGATACACCATGAATCCATTCTTCATAAAGGAAACCATCACTTAGGTTAAGGAGCTTGCCAAGGGCCACACAGGACTAAGTAGCAGGCCCTGCTGGGATTCACACCCGGTCTAGAAGACTTCCTGCTTTTAACTGCTCAGTAGTTATTCATCAGGTAATTCTTGAGGCTCTGCCAAGCACTTGGAATTGTTCCTGGTGCCTCAGGGAGATGTGGCAGCACTGACAGAGTCATCAATTTGTAAATGTCCCATCCATACCCTAATAAAATACTAATTATCCACCACTCCTGCTACTTTTCCTCTTTCTCCCTTCTGCAACTAGCTTTAGGGTATTTCACTGCTTATTAGTGACACTGGAGAATAAGGAAGGAAGAAAAGAACATCTATTTACACAACTGGAGAAATGCTTGAATATTTTTTCCAACGCAAAGGAAGTCCATTCTGTAATTGTTATTTTTAACTTAAAAAATGTAGAGCAGAACACTTCTCTTGGCTTAAACAGAGACTAAGAATTATGTAGAACTTTCATCTATTAACATTCCTCTTATATCTTGTGACTCCATGTAACATAAATTTTTAGGTTCTTTATGGGTAGATATTCCTATTGCTTAGAAATATGGCAGCTAGTGACAAAAGGCAACACAGTAACAGAAGGTGCGTAGGAAAGGTAGAGGTTATAAGGAGAGACTTCTGGTTTGGCATATTTTGAAATATACTTCCACCCATACATAGTTCTCAATTGCTGCTCTTGTTTTAGCATGTAAATTTGAGAAAATATTTAGAATTATCAATACATTTGTTAAGACTCATCTCAGAAGTGTTTCCATTCCAGGAAAACCACTTTGCTTTTCTATTTAAAAAATAATCATAGGGAACCTCCATGGTCGCGCAGGGGTTAAGGTCTCAGCACTATCAAGCTATCTCCAGCCAAGGGGGCATGAGTTCAATCCTCGGCCAAGTCTTATCTTGCCTGCTGCTCCCCTCAGCAGTGTTTTTCAGTAAAGCCTCCTGTTCTGCTTCCCATTCTGTCTCTGGTGAAACCTCCTCACCCTCCTGCACCTCTGGCCTACACTCCAGTTCTTATATGCATAAGTAAATAAAAATAAATCTTAATAAAAAATAATCATAGGAGCCTCCCTGGTGGCCTAGGGGTTAAGTCTCAGTGCTATCACCACTACAGTCTGAGTTCAATCCTGGTCAGGAAGCTAACCCTCATATGGCACAGCAGATCTTTCTTGTCTGTCCCGCTGTTTCCCATTCTGTCTCTGGTGAATCATCTCACCCGCCCCCACCTCTGGCCTACACCCCAGTTCTTCTATGCATAAATAATCATTTTTAAAATAAAATTAAATTTCCTAAAATAATATTAAATAAGCAAGCCCTTGCTTCAAATATCAAAAGGTCACTCTGAATTGTTTGTATGGACTCCTGCTTTGCATCCCCATGCCTTCTGCCCGGTATCTTCCAGGCTCTCACAGGTTGACCACAAAGGAGTTACCTGATTCTTGTCAAAGAGCTTGATCATATAAGGTCAGTAATTCTGTGCATTAGACTCCCCTAGTCAACTTCAAAATATATTGATGCCTGTATCCACCCCCATACCTCGGAGATTATGATTATTTATAAATGGTATCAGGAAAAGGGGTTGCCTGAGTATTAGAACTTTTACAAGATACCCCCCCCCCCCAAATGATTCTCATGTGCAGGAAAGTTTGGTAATTTCTGACATAAGAAGCATCTTTCCAAATTCTCAGTTCTCCATTAGCTCTACCTACTCATCCCTGAGCTACAACGTGCCACAGAATACCCAGCATGGTCCTCTCCAAAGGGATCCAGGGATCCACCGGTAGGCCTCACTTCCACCCTTCCTCTACCATGTGAGTGGGTGTCAGTGTGTGAATTTGCAAGGGAAAACAAAAGGCAATGATCTGGTTTCATCAAAGAATCACATTGAAAGTTTTAATTTAAAATTGCCTGAAAGATGGAAATCTTCTGCCAGACACATGTGGTTTTGTTGACCTAGCTTCTCCAAGTCATTTAGCTCTCTAATATTATTGAAGATGAGGAAAAAAACAAAGTAGAAGAGAAAAACATTCACACCTAGTATTAAAAACTTCTATAAAATCACCAAGTCTCTAGATCAAAGCTTGAAGACTAGTTGAGCTTACTAAACATCTGTGTAACAATGCCACAGAAATAGAAAAAAGACCTCATGCAGTTCAGACACATTGGAAAAAACATTAATTATATTTCCTCCAGATAGGCAGTTTCCTATACTCAAGGTCTTCTAAGTTCTTTGATGCCCATGCCAGATAATCTTCATCTTCTACACAGTATATAATATTTTGAATTATAGACACTATAATCTCAAAAGATGATCCTTAAGAGTTAGAACACTTGTTTCTCTTGTCTTGACTATAAGCATCCTTCTCTGCAGTAACCCCAGAGTTGTCCTTTATCAATCAGCCTATTTTAACTGTCCTCAGAGCACAAATCACTTTTCACATTGTCTTGCTAATTTGTTTGTTCATCACCACCCACCTCTCCTCCCCACAGCCCCGCCCCCCCCACCAAAATGTGAGCTCCAAGATACCACTGATTTCATCTCACTCAGTTGTTTTTAGCATCTAGAACAGTTCACAATCCTTCCGTGATGTTGGCTGAAGGAATGAATGAATATGCCAACATCCTCTACCTATAGGTGAGTACTTCCACATGAAGCAGTGCTGTACTAGTCACAAATGACTTCTAGAACCTCAGGTTTATAAACCTACACACCAAGAGAAATCAGATATTGACCTCAGGGGGCTGCTGTAAGAATTCCTATGATAACAAACTTCAAGGACTTATCACACTGTATGGCATATATTAGTAACTCAGTGAGTGAAAAATCCTATCATAGAAATGTATATGTATGACATAAATAGTGGAACAAGAGTAGTAAGAGAAACACTGTCATTTCATTTTATTAATCTTTAAAACGTATTTTATTATTCCTTACACTACTGCAAGAGATTTGAATGTTTTTACCACTTGCTTGCAGAAGTAAGAACACCAAGAGACATTTCAGAGGAAATGAACCCAAGATGCTAATCTACAATGGCCTCTAACAAGGCCTTTATTCCTAACTGTTGCGCAGTTCTCTCCTGCAAAATTGAAAAGTAACAGGATGAGGAAATTTAAGAAAAATCAACTAAATTCTGAGCTCTTAAGAGCAACCAGAAAATACATGAAACATCACATTTAACCTACAAAAGCAAATGTATTAAAAGATTTTCTCATAATTTTTTACTGCATTAGATGAATAAAATACCAACAGTACATTAAATTAAGTTTATGTAGTATGTGTATCGCAATCAGCTATATAATTCCAAATTTACAGTTATGTAGGATTTTCTGCTTCTGTGCTATAGGCTATGCTTATAGTCAGCTCTTTTTTTGTCTACTCTAGAATTTAACAAGTTAGACATAGATTGGGAGGAAGTTTCCTGGGTAGTTTTTCTGTTTATAAGATCTGTATTATATATCTTTAAAAATTACAATAAACAGTGGAGGTATCCAGATGCAGATTTTTCAACAAATGCATCAAACATTTCCAAAAACATGATGCTGTATAATGACTTCATTCCTCTTGCCAACAACTTTACTTCAACAGGGCTTTGTTACATATGATGAATCAATAAACCCCCATTCACTTCTTCTGAAGTGGACTCTTATCTTTCCCTCCAAGAATACAGAAATATGCTGTTGGCTGCCTGAAGCCTTGAAATCTGTTTGTCAATCCAGGTGCATTGTTCCAGGGTTCTTAGGTCTGGCCCTGTCCTCAGGCTGGCATTATGAAATCATCTGCCTTGCCAGCGAAAACCACACAGCCGAAGAGTATCATCAGATGTTCGAGCACCACACTGGGGCATGTGTCCTTATTACTAATGCACAAAGTATGAAGCGTGGAGAGCGCCTTTCCTCATCTGGAAATTGGGGATAGAGGGGGATGAGGGCATAATCTGAAGATTTATAAATATCTCTTAACAAAGCACCAGCTGAGCTGTGTCAGGCTAGCACACTCTCTTCATCCTTCCCTTACAGCTTTTCAATTTGCTTTCCAAACATTTCTTTGTTGCTGTTGGCTGGGGTGCACTTAAAAGAAGCACATCGTTAACCACAAAGAATGCTCACTGTTTTCTGTGATTTCAAATCAGTTCCAAGCACTTCCTCAGTGAGCAGCCCAGCAGCAATTACCCTGCTGCTGAAGACTTACTTCTCATGACAGAAAGGCTTCGGTTTTAGAGCAGCCAACAAGCGAGGCAGTAACAAATGATGACATATGTTTCAGTCTCCATTCACTGGCGATTTATGCCCCCCAAAGGAAGCGTGAATCAATTTTTGTGCAAATTCAACAGGCACATCCGACAATGCTGCTCTCTTCTCTAACTCTCACAAACTAGGCATTCATCAAGCCGGATTACTTGCCTCAAATGGGGACTCACAGTTGCTAAGTGGCTTGGTGGGGGTGGGATTCCTCTGTGTCGAAAAGGGGCAAAGTACAAGGAAAGGACAAGAATCCATCAGGAAAGTGAGAGCTGAGTTCATTCACTGAGACAAAATAGTGAAGCTTAAAAAAAAACACTGCAAAAGGAAAGACAGCTTCCCACTCCTAGCCCGGTCAATTCATGAAAGACTGAGAAAGTGGCCCCAGAAGCATCCCTGGTAACTTTTCCTCAGGTGCAAAACCATCCAGAACAATTTAGTCCATAGATAACATTGAGACAGATTTCACTTTGAAATAAAATTTTTCTTTTTTTTCCCATTTTGTTCATACCTGGGTCAGACCATTTGCAGAAATATCTCCAGAGAGAGTCAGAGGGCTACAAGATGGGTCCAGAAAATTTCCCTAATGCCTGGTCTCTGGATATAGTTCCAAGGGTGGCTACATCTGTTTTTGAGACAATGAATTCAAAATCTGATATTTTCACTCCACAATCCTACAAACAAATGTCACACTGCCCTCTGGAGGTAATCTCATTGGGTCTAACCCTGAATGAGTGATTGGCGACCACTGAATAAATGGGTTGTTTGGAGGCTTAGAACTCTTTTTCTAGAGGCTGTGACAGGAACAGTGTGGAGAAGGGAGTATGAATAGGAAGACAGTTGAGAAATTACAAACTGTTCACTAACTTCTGTGAGCAGGGTGTGTGTATGGGAAAGAGAGATGGGAGAGAGACACAAACAAAAAGAAAGTGAAAAGTAATCCTTTCCTCCCAGTCTCAGCACATCAAGGGAGGGTAGGTGCAGGTAAGAGACAAGTACCCAAAAGTAGGGATAGGAACAAGTGATTGTGGTAAGACGGTGTGGATGGGTGTGGTGGAATGTATTTTCCTGAGAGGCAACACGAGCATATTCCAGGAGATACACTACATGACCAAAGGCTAAGTTACAAAGTGCTATCCAGCTTCCAACTAGGCTTCTCCGGTTGTTCATTCTGGGGTCTCAGTCATTCCACTGTTAGGAACCAAGCAGCTGCCAAGTTCACACCACAGTACCAGTTCAGTCCAGCCAACAGCCAACATCATCCCCCAGTCAGACAAGTGAGTAAATGAGCCTTCCAACTATTCCATCCACTCACCATGGAGTTGACACCAAGTAGAGAGGGAAAATCTGCCCCTGCTAAATTCTGCTCAAATTGCAGATCTGAGAATAAAATAAGTGTTGTCACTGTATTAAGCCATTGTGTTCCGAGGTGGTTTGTTATATAACAATACATAACCAAAACAACGGACAACCGGACCCACTTCTTGGCGTTGAATTAACTTTGCCTGAAAAGAAATGGAACTTGCCTCCCTAACTTTCATAGATTATTACACTTTGGGTTAATTCTTAACCTTAGCTTTTCCTCTTGATCCTAGATTTCATTGTCCCAGAGGTATCTCTCAACTGAAATTGCCGGTGTGTATGTATACATACTGTGTATACTACATGGTGCTTTGTGCAAATGTGAATTATGACCACTATTTAGTAATCAGAAGATTTTACACGCAAAGACATACACAAATACACACACACACACCCCTCTAAATTTCTATCTTTCCTCATAAACCAATCTACTGAAAGAGCGGCAGTATTTGATTTGTAATCCCATTGGACAGTAATTGACTCACAAAAGCTCTGGATTGGTCAGTCCTCTCTACTCGGTTACATTACATCCTGCCCTTTCCACTCAAGTCCCATCACTATTTTTGGCTGCCTGGTCTTTATAGATTTTTAGGTTGTAACATCTATTTAGGCCACTATTCATTACCTGATTGGTTGGGATTCATTATTACATTGTTGCCCAGGAGTTAACATCCTACTGAAAAGAAAAGTTTAATTAGAAAAAGGAAAGTCGTAATAAAAGAAGAAATATCTAAAAGTCAAGGTTTTATTAATTAAATAAAAAGGGATGAAATAAATAAAAGGGGAGAAGTCAGGAGAATAGGTGGCTGGGCTATCACTTGGTGTTATACAGTTTGATGTCCTCTCCCACTATCAAGTTTATTGCTACTCCAGACACTAGTGTTTTTTGTTTCATTGTTTCACATAAAGTTTGTTCCCACTGAGAGTATGTTAGAACAAATCCAAAGTCTAGTAGCAGACTCACATACACTGTGATAAGGAATCCTACTTAACTTTTGGAATAGTTGCTGAGAATACCCTTGTATGAAGACTCTCAGAGAAATAGTTTTTAGAGAAATAATTAATTCCAAGTGTGGGGAAATGGAGTCGCACAGCCTAGGTGACGCTGCTGCAACTCACACATTACTTTTTATTAGTAGTGTTTGGTGTTTTTCGTTTTATTAAAGAGATTTTTAATAAGTTATTTTTCCAATTAGTTGATTTGCATAATTTCATGGTATTTAACATGTCCTAAAATGTGCAGGCTATTTAAGGAAACATAATACTAGAAGATGTCAGTCAACTAAGAAAATTATTATCCTCTACAAATGAAAATCTGGATTTTACTTTTTTAGGACTAAAAAAGGAAAAAATTGTATTTATTGCTTATTACGTATATTGAAAATACCTCCATTGCTAGGTTTATCTCATAGCGGTATATATTCACTATTGAAGAAAAATTCTATGGATTAAAATCAATGTAAAGCGCACTTAATTAATTCTTCTGCAATCTTTATGAAGAACTACCAGCAATGTGAAAACACTGAATTTTAACAAAGTCTGTTTGTGGTGGGTCCAGCAAGGCATGTTGAAACATGAGTCTACTCTTGGTTTTTCATTTGATATCAAATTAGTTCAGCTTTCTAGAAATTCTACTCATTTGAAAAAAGCAATGGTGAGTTATTTTGTAAAGTATGCCTTGTTTTATGAGATTACCGTGGTAAGATTTTCCAAGCTTCCTTCAATAAAACATGCAAAAAAAAAAAAGTACATATATTCCCAATCCTAAAACAAACAAAATGGCTTAAATTGGTATTTAAATAAGGTATTTTCTAACTCATATCAAAGAGAGTTAAGGTATTTAGCAAGTGAGGTTTCTGTTTAGGGTCAATTTTTTTGGTTTCCAAATTTAATGTCTGAGATGCTACAGCAGGAGAAAATTTATACATGGATGGCTTCAACAGTGTAATCCTCACAAAACTTTATTTTACTGGAGTTGTACAGTACTTCTTTTGGGAGCAAAGGGTTTATTTATGAAGAAATGGACAACAGGGTTTTGAAGTTTTTGTTGCTGTCATTTCATTTCTAGCCATAAGAACCCAGTGCCAGAATTAGATTCAGATTTGATAGCATCTCAGTCACAGTGATGTGGAAATTGAACTTAGAAGTCTGGAGTAAGAAATTACTGAGAAATGCACTCTGAAATCCATCCAGTACATTAGTTTTAATATCACCAGAGCCTTAACAACTAGGAGTTTTCCTCTGGATAAACTTTTGTTTCAGTAAACTTTGCTAAATCACAGAGTGTATATTCACCATGAAGTTATGTCATGTGAAGAGTGTCCAATAAAAAGGTCAAGTAAAAGAGATGTTCAGAAAATTTGAGCTAATTATTCTGGTCATCTTATCATTTTTTCCCATGCATAAAAGCATGTATGAACAGGCAACGTCTCTAATTCAGGCTCCTTCAAAGCGATGCGACAGCTGTCAAAATAGTTTGTTAGCTATTAAAGTAAGTGACAAGTTTTGCCACATTTAATAGGGGATTTGCCTAGGAACTCTAGGTTTTGCAGTTTTTTAAATGTGGCCTTACTAATAGGCTTCCTGGGGAATTTTCATTCATCTCGCGGAGGAGGTAGCTGACACCCGCCCCACGCCTGGGGCTGTAAAACACCCAGGACTGTGGGAGTTCTGAGATTTTTTGACTCGAGACAGCAAGACAGAAAAGTGCTAAAGCTGGACGGACGCTAAGAGCAGCCCCGGTAGGTCCCCAAAGCCGGGAGGTCGCGCCCGTCCCACCTGGGGGGAGGTGGATGCGTGTCAAGTGTGCACCTGGGGGTCTACTAATGCGGCGCTGACGACCACAAAGTTCGGAGTCAGAAACTCCCTGCTCAGCTTCCCGAAGGCAAAAGTCCCAGGGGCGACGGAGGCCAGGAGCCCAATGCAGGGCGCCTTAGGCTCTAGGGGGTGCAGGCGGTGATCGCACAGGCGAGCGTGAGAAGAACCGGGGCGACAGGGCCGAGCGGGCAGACAGCATCCGGCAGCGGCAGGAGAGCGCCCGGGGATCAGGACCGGATGGGGCTCGGCAGGCTGACGCCGGAGGGAAGCGCTTACCTGCAGGTAGGGCCGCCCGTGGGCCACCCCGCCCACGACGATGTCCGCGTTGGCCATGGCCCCGGTGGGCGAGAAGCCGAAGCCCACGTAGCCGGCGGTGCGCACCTCCAGGCGGAAAGCGAGCCCGCCGTCGCGCGGACCCCAGCTCAGCCAGTACTTGCCCTCGGCGTCCAGGAGAGTGCGGTGCGGGAAGGTCGGGTCCGCTCCCCAGACCGCCGCGCCGGGGAGCAGTCCCCACAGCAGGAGCAGCGACCAGCCGCGCATCCTCGAGCGCCTCCAGCCCACCGGCACCTGGGCTCCCGCCGACTGGCGGAGCAAGGAGGAGCACCCGGGGCTGGAGGGCTGGGACCGCCCCCTCGGTCCGCCGCGCGCCCCGCCCGCCCGCCGGGAGGGGCGGCACCAGCTCTCGCTCCCCGCCCCCGGCCGCCCGCCCAGCCCGTCGGGCCCGGGTCCTGCCGGCTCGGGCCCTGTCCGGCCCCGCCAGCCGATCCACCTGCCGCCGCGCGCCCGCGGTGGGTCTCTAGTACCCGGGTTTGGTGGGGAGGGAAGCGAGGAGAAGCCCTGGAAGGAATGAGAGGAGGAGGCAGAAGCGGAGAAAAGAGGACCAGGACAGAGGCAAATGGAGAAGGGAGTTTTGTGTCTGGGGAGCGTGGGCCCTTATTGGAGAAATAGTGGGGTGGGATGGGGTGGGGTGGGGAGGGGTGGGGTGCGGCGGGGCGTGGGAGGGTGTTTCCTGGATGATGAGGAACTACTAAGAGAAGGAAAGCGTAACCCTGCGCAGAAATGAGGTGAAGGTACAGTCCTGGTTATGGCAGAGGAACGGTGAGAAAAACGCCCATCCAAAGCAAGTGTTCGACATCTTTCTGTCAGTCCTTGTTGATTCCAGGAGCCAGTGTGCCCAGGGAGGGGTATGGCTCACCTCCTTCAGTTCACTTCGTTCACCCTGAGGGGGACCCCCAAATCTGGGAAAGTCTAGCTGCTGACAGCAGGAGTCAACACTCCGATGCTTACGCTTGCTCTCTGCCTGGTTCTTGTCTGCCTCGGTTTGGAGAGGACCGAACTACTTTGCCATCAGCAGAGTAGGTCAGGGTTGAAGCATCATTGGAGAGTTAGCTTTAATTTGAAGTCCACTTTCCTGCTGTTTCACGTTCTGATCATAATAGTTTTATCAAAAAGTGTTTTTGCCTCTACCTTAACCATTTCTTTGTTTTATTTTTCATGTAAAATGTGTTTTTTTTAATAAAGTGTTGTTGGTTTGCCATTTATAAAACTACATAAATTTCAAGGGTACATATTCACCTCTAAGTGTTTATAAGCCTCACCCAACACCATATCCTTCTTGCCACACTCAGATGACATAAGCCCTTCATGAATGGTGCCTTGGAATCTTCCCCCCCAGACCACCCAATGGGAACCCTAACACTTCAGTGTCTCTATATGCTAGTTTTCGTCCAGTAGCCTCTTTAGGTCCAAAACTGCTTCTAATTTCTTGTTGGAACTCCCAATACATGGAATATGGACCAGCATGCCATAGGTGCTTAATAAATACTTGTAGGAAAAGTAAATAGATGCATTTCAATATCTTCCTGGAAGATTCTTCTTAACAAAGTTGGTCTGTGAGGGGAAAGCTTGGCCCCCAAATGACTGAATGTTTTAAGTATTGAAGTTATATTGTGATTGAGGCAAAAATATAAAAGACCATGTATATACACACAAAAAAGGAAAGGCTTAAATGGTTTTTATTATTTCATTAAATAAAGTCTTTAGTATTAATTTATTGCCTTTTACTTGTCTGTGTCCAACACTCCATCTAAAACACAGTGCTCAAGAAACATTAAAACTAATAAAATAATACTGAGATTTAGTTAACAGATAACTATTAGTATAGTTCATATTCAAGAGGCCCATTTCGCTTTGACTTGAATTGCTCCAGTTAATGAAGACAAAGAGAAAATTTCATTTAAGTTTGCTTCAGAAGCTGCCTAAGATTCCTAGATCAAAACAACTCCCCACTCTTTTGCAATGAGGACTCAGTTTCCCAACTTAGGGATTAATTGCTGTCTAACTGCTTACTTTAAAACTGTAAGGGAAACAGGCAGAAGTCACAGTCCATTAAAAACTCTGGATATTAGGAAGAGAGGAATGAAGTCAGTGGTAAAGAGTTTTGAACTTATTCTTTAGAGAGAACTACTGTTTTTACAAAAATGATACTTGCTCCTTTTTAAAGGCAAATGCTGAAAAATATTACTAGAAGAGTGAACTAAAGAAAAGTCACCTGAAATTCTGACATTTAAAAATAACCTTTTTATGCATTCCCATAACATCATTCCAGAACGTTGGAAAACAGCTTTTTTGGGGTAGGAATTTGCCAAAAAAAAAAAAAAATCAGGTGAATTAATTTTGTAAGGCTGCACCTGAAATAGACACTCTCAATACGTCAGTTACATCACATTTTTTAAGTTTCTTCCTTCCACATGTCCTCAAAAGAAACAGAACAAACAAAACTAGAGTAATATGAGATTTTATTTTACTTCAGAGCACTCAACTGACCCCCTCTAAAGATGAATCATTTCCTCACACTTCTTTTTTTAAAAGAAGTATAGATTTACTTATATATACAAGAACTGGGGTATAGGCCAGAGGTGTGATGGTGAGAGGATTCACCAGAGACAGAATGGGGAGCAGAACAGGCAGATCTATTGACACACACTGCTGAGGGGGACAGCGGGGAGACAGGAGAGGTCAGCTGCACCAAGAGGGTCAGCAACCTGGCCCAGAATTGAACTCATGCTGCAGTACTGACGATAGCCTGATAGCACTGATACTTAACCCCTGTGCCATCAGGGAGGCCCACTTCACACTTTTCAGTCTTCTAAAGGTAATGTTTGTTCTGCATCTTGACCCAGTCTGATACACAGCTTGCAATGAGCCAGCGTGACTGCATTCATGCTGAGTTTCCTCACCTTCAAATCCTCTCTTCTGAGAAGTTTTATTTTTATTTCCACACTTGTCAACTGCAAGGAGGAGAGGAAGAAAGAAAAAAAAGGTCCAAGGGACACTAAAAACCAATGCAATGTTACTTGTCTGATCAAGGATTGTCTGAAATGGGTTCTTATTTAAATATGGCAATTTCATAATTTTTCTGGCTACAACACTAACACTAAATATTTATAAAGTTCCTGTCTTCCAGGAGTACATAAAATACTTTTATAATTGATCCTAGCAGTTCTGCAACATTCAAATGGGAATAAAGTGAAGTGCTTTCTCATCTTTTTCTCTTAACCAGGCCTCCTACGTGCCCAGCTAGTAGTCAGCAAAGGTTAGTCACCGGTTCAGCTTAACATGAGTCAGTGGAGAAAAGCCAAAAACAGAGTTTTGGTTTCTTTCTTATTTTTAACTACATAATTTCTCTAAATCTCACCCCATTGCAACAAATAAAACTAATTTAACTTTAAAGCCACTAGTTCATCTCTGAAACATTCTTGCAGCAGGGTCCATAGTTTTCATATGCAAGATGCTCCTTATTTAATAATGGAAGATAGTAACGAGGGTGCGATGTGGGTGAAGGTAAGAACATAATCCACTCATTTTTATCAGGAAGATGAAATGGACTTAACTAAGTTCTTAGGTTTACTTTGAAACTGAGTGCCAGAAGGCATCGAAAATCACTCTTAGGTGCTTCTATATGAAAACAACAGCAAGCAGACCAATTTCTCTGTGCAAAACCTATACTATGCCATTACCTATAAAGTATACTCTGAAATAAAACTATTTCAACTTAAAAAAGTCTTGAAAGGAAAAAAACTTTTTTAAATTACTAATGCTCCTCTGTTGAAATTTCCTTTCAAAGGAAATTATAATTTATATTAATAATATGATGTGGGAGAAATTAATTAAAGTGCTCCATCTATACTTTTGTGAAGCTATGTTTACAAAGTTACTTGGATATTGATGAGAGCAAGATTCTGAAATTATATTCTTTATCCAGAGTGATGTTTAGCTTACAAAAAATAACCTTATTCTCACATTTTGGGAAATTTCTATAGGGATGAAGCAACTGAAGAAGTCGGTGAAGATGAGAGGAGAAATAAGTCGTCAAACATGCTGATTTAGCCCTAGGCATGTTGGTCTTGGAAGCAAACTTAAGTTTCCTCTAGTCCATGCTCTCATCTTGAAGCAAGGGAAAGTACATCGTAGAGAGAAGACAGTTATTAAAGGTTACATTTTTAAATAGATAGAAGCAGGAAAGTTGGTTGTCTGACAAATTAAGAGTAATGTCTGGCTCTTTCCACATCCTCCACTTAACAGTTACTCTTTAAATGACTCACGTGAACCTCTGGTGTTGATTTTGCCGAGCTTGAACTTCCTTAAGCATGTCGGGAGAATGAGTAGAGTGGGGGAAGGCATTGTGAATACAGCGATAGCCTCTGCAAGATATTCCCTTTCTGTCTATGCCATCAATTTGACATTTTTTTAATTTATTTATGCATACAAGAGCTGGGGTACAGACCAGAGGTGTGGGAGTAAGAGGAGTCACCAGAGACAGAGTGGGGAGCAAAACAGGCAGAGCTACTGAAATGCACTGCCGAGGGGAGCAGCGGGCAAGGCAGGAGAGGTCTGCTGTGCCATGTGGGTCACCTCCCCAGCCAGGGCCAGGGATCAAACTCATGCTGCCGTGGCTATGGTTTGCTTCATAGTGCGTTGCTTAATCCACTGCACCACCAGTGAGGGCCCCCAATTTGACATTTAAGTGTGTATGATTCTATGTGCTTATTCTTCTGTGGTTATCAGTTTAAAGTGATGAGCAACAAGTAATGAACAACCAGCAACAATTCAAAACTGAATACCAACTTAGCTCCACACTGAGAATGAGGAGATGATACAGTATTTCTTGAATCCAAAAGTCTACATGTGCTTTTGGAAAAATTTAAAGAAATCTGTACTATAATGAAAAAACATAAAGACTAGAAATACAAATATAAAATTTAATTATCCAAAAACTTAATTGATGTCATTACCATTATTTCTAGGCTTAATAAATAATGAAAAGTTTACCTTAAATGGAAAAATTGTTACCAATCATTTTAGATAGGAAAACAGGCAGGTATAAGATGTAATCAGTGAATGAGTTTTAAAGAAAACGTTGAAGCTCTCTAATCAACATTTTGTCTTATTCCTTTGGAAATTCCACATTAAAAACCCAAATTAGAAGTTAAATAAATTAAAGATTAACTTAAAAATTAAAGAGGAATTTAGCCTTATATAAATGCAATTTGGTCTTCAAAAGGTATTTTTTTCCTTTACTTGATAGTTAAACAAGAGATTGCAAGTTTTAAAGGAACTAATCAGATTGACTATCACTGTTATAAAGCACCAGCCATTTTCTGTCACCCAACTTAACAGCAGAGTTTACCCAAACAGAGTCTTTAAAAACCCAGGCCATGTTTCTATAAGTGATTTTAGTTTATCATTTTTGATTGCTGAATAGTATTCCATTGTGTATATGTACCACTAAAATCATTTATAGAATCATGGATGGAGCTAGAAGGAATTATACTCAGGGAAACAAGTCAGAAGGCAAGAGAAAAATATCAGATGGCCTCACTTTTAGGAGGAATGTAAAGGAAAATCAACACAAAAATAATAATAATAAGAGAGAGCTCTAGGAAATGAGCAGTTACAGCCAAAAACAGACAAACAAACCTAGAAAACAACAAGAACAAAAGGTCAAAGATAAATCAAAGGGATCATTGGGGGAGGGTGGGAAAGAGACCGAGATGACGGCAGAGAGAACACAAGGGACTGTCCCACCAGTGACATGGTGGTGGGAACGCCCGGGGGACTACAAATAATGTCAAATATAATTAAATAAATATAATAAAAATAATGAAAACCCAGGCCATGACAAATTTAGTCTTTGGAGTGAAACTGTCAATAGTAATGGGAACCCAGAAGGTAATGATCAGAAAGTGATTTCTAGGGAACCCTGAACTTGAGAATATCACTATATTCACAATGCCCTCTTCTTCTCCACTATTTATCATTCCAACATGTGTATGGAAGTTAATATTTGGTAAAACCAATTCCAATAGTGACCTTAAGGCACCAAAAAAAATAAAGAATAATTGCTGAGAGAAGGATGCAAAAGAGTCACCTATTGTTAGCTTTTAGGAGAACCATTATAGTAATGATGATAATGAGAAATCACAATAATAATAATACATTTATTGAGTGCTACTGATATGTTACATGAATTATCTCTTTTAATCTTCATAGTAGTTCTAAGAGGTCAGTAGTGTCTTTTCCCACTGGAGGAAAATGAAGAGAAAAGTTGCTTTTCAATTTATTTAGAATCAAAGGCAATAGAAACTTCTCTCAATTTTGAGGGAAAAATTGTCTTATAATATTAAGTGTTTACCAATACCAAATTTATACCAAATACCAATACCAAAATTTATATATTTTAGAAAGTTTTTGTATCTCTTGTCATACAGCTCTATTGGTATTTTTATTGACTGCACATAAAATTAAAAACCACAGGATCACAATTTGTTACAGATGTTTGGAACTTTTCTTTACACAAGTTTTTAAAACTTCTTGTGGTTATTGAGTTCTCAAAGGAGAGGTTATATTCTAAAGTTGATTATGTGGCAATGAAACATATAAAATTTAATGTTAAAAAAGGAATCCATGGTGGAAGACATATGAAGAGAGGAAATGAGTTTAAGTGAAATTGAATCAAGTGATAAAGTGAATCTCTCTACATACACACATAATTAAAGTCCTTCAATTATTTCTGTTAGGGCAAATGGTAATTATTATTCTATTTTTATCTGTTTTCAGATGTTAGCAAAGAGAGAGCTAGGCATATTGATTTTTTTTAATTTCATGCAACATAAAAACAGAATAGTTGTCTTATAAGGAACAACTTATAAAAGTAATGTAGCTCTCATTCTTAAGTATATAATGAGTGCTTAGAAGTCATAGCAACAAAAATTTATGGAGAAAATTGCAATGGTCACATTTTTTTAAAATTGGAAGTTTATTTTGTGATTCCTAATGACATTTGAGAGTGAAGGCATTAGCTAATTCAGACCATGACGACAAGTATTAACCAGTTCACAAGTAGGAAACATTTCGAAAACCTAATGTTTTTAAAAGATAATATTTTCTTTTTCTTAAAGCTGACCAAAAAAAGTTTGTTTCTGCTATTACAAGACTATAACCTCAGAAAAAATATAAGGGAGTCAAAAATATCATGACTTAGTTTATAAACCAGAAAAGTTAAAATGTTATTTTTTATTTCCAGTTCAAAAAAAAAACACCTTTTTTATGAACATAACCAACATTTTGATCATTTTGATTTGAAAATATTTAAAATATATATATCCTTTTGAGGTGGGCTTGTCATGTTCAGGATTTTTTTTTAATTTTTTTAAAGATTTATTTATTTATGCATACAAGAGCTGGGGTATAGACCAGAGTCCAGGGCATTGAGAAGAGTCACCAGAGACAGAGTGGGGAGCAGAACAGGAAGATCAACAGAAGTACATTGCAGAGGGGAGCAGTGGGTGAGGCAGGAGAGGTCTGCTGCACTATGTGGGTCACCTCCCAGGCAGGCAGCAGGGATCGAACTCGAGCTGCAGTGGCTGAGGTTTGCTTCATAGTGTTTAGCTTAATCCACTGCACCACCAGGGAGGCCCCCATGTACAGGATATTTAAGATGTTTAAATTAAAGAGCTTGATGTGACCTGTGTGATCCCTTTCACTTGTCTTCCATGAAGAAGACAAATGATCTTCTAGAGCAGGCCTTCTGCGCTATTCTTCCTTTCTTTTTATTATTATTTTTTATTTATTTATTGATACAAGAGCTGGGGTACAGGCCAGAGTCATGGGAGGTGAGAGGATTCACCAGAGACAGAGTGGGGAGCAGAACAGGCATACTGACTGAAACACACTGCTGAGGGGAGCAGTGGGCAAGGCAGGAGAGGTCTGCTGCGCCATGTGGGTCCCCTCCCTGCCATGTGGGTCCCCTCCCTGGCCGGGGATCGATCTCATGCCACTGTGCGGCCAGCAGCTTCGCTGTGCAGTGCTCAACCTGCTGGCCACCAGAGAGGCCCCCTTCCCTCCTCTTTGAAAGTGAGGTCTTAAGTCAGTCTTTCAGAAATTCCTGGGTTGATATACTTCTCAAGGAAAATAATAAGTGATTCCAAGAAGAGAATACCAATTTTACTTTTTAAATCATTGTGAGTTAGAGCAATCACTGTCTGATAAAATAATGTTATTTAAGGGTAGCAAAGTTAAGAAAAGTAAAAAATCATATCCGGTGACTAACCATTTTATATGAAGATATTACCTGAAAATGTCTGTTAAAAGAAGCATGAATAAGGACCTCCCTGGTGGTACAGGTTGTTGAGTTGCAGCCCTGTAGAGCTGTCCTCGTCCACTGCAGCACTGCAGGGTTCGATCCCTGGCCAGGGAAGTGACCCACATGGCACAGCAGACCTCTCCTGTCCTGCCTGCTGCTTCCCTCCGCAGTGTATTTTCAGTCATTCCATCTGTTCTGTGCCCCATTCTGACTAGTGAATCCCTTCATCCCACTCACCTCTATCCTGTACTCTAGTTCTTGTATGCATAAATAAATAAATCTTTTTAAAAATTTGTAGCATGAATTCTGTGTATTTCCTAGGTAGCTGAGTATGGGAAAAGAGAACCAGGAAGAGCAACAGATTCAGTTCAACTGAATGAGCCAGAGATGTATAGGAGATGTGTACACTCTTGCACTAGGAGATGTGTAGAAATGGCAGGGACCAAGGAGATAGGAAAGAGCAGTTGTCCCAACACCAATCGCAAGACCTCAGTCCTCCGTCATCTCTGCCTCCCCTAAAGAGTCCATTTCAAGGTAATTCTCCCTCAGGACCACACTCCTGATGTACACTTTGTGGTAGTTCACAATAGAGCTTCTAACGCAGAATGACAGAAACTTCGCACAGGAGGGAAAAAAAACATTTCCCACACAGCTCTGCCCAACTCCCATAATACTGATGAGGAGGAAGAAAAATTGGTGTAAATAGATGATACTAGGAGTACAACCTGAAAAATAAAGTTAAAATTTAAATGGATATAGGAGATAGAATACCAGATTTTTTAGGAGATTTCTATACTCCTCAAAGTTTTGGTTAGAAGATAATTTTTATGTTATCTTTGGTTAGAAGATAAATTTTAGATTGGTGGCAGAACTATAAAATCAGAAAATCTAAGAAAATTGTAGAAATAGAAATATTTTGGTTCTAACTCACAGTGATTTAAAAAGTAAAATTGGTATTCTTTTCTTGGAATCATTTATAAAATAGAAAAAAATTTTAAAATAAAGAAAAACTATTCAAATATTTAATATAAAGAAGTGTTCACAGTGTAGCTTCCATAATGTTTGTTTTATTCAGTCTTTTGTGAATAGTTACTGGGATAAATAGCTTCTTACCTTTTACTGATTATTAAAAATTATTACAGCAGCTAATTTTCATAGGAAATTTAAACAAACAAACATGTAAAAGATTTTCTACATAAATTGTGGAACAAAACTTTTTTGATAAACCATCTTTTTACACAGCCCTACAAAAGAACACATCCTTAATTCTTTGGGAATAATCCCTTTACTTTTTTTTCAATTGCAATTTGTGATTTTTTCATTTAGAATGCATTCCATGACTTCCCTGATGACTCAAGGGGTTGTCTCAGGACTATGAAGTTATCCACACCTACTGCAGCACAAGTTCAATCCCTGGTCAGAGAGTGACACACATGGCACAGCAGACCTCTCCTGTCTCATCCGCTGCTCCCCTCGGCAGTGTATTTCAGTGGATCCACCTATTCTGCTCTATGCTCTATCTCTGGTAAGTCCTCTCACCTCCTGAACCTCTGGCCTGAACCCCAACTATTGTATGCATAAATAAATAAATCTTAAAAGATTAAGAAATAGATTGCATTCCAGGAGGTTATTTTATTAATTTATTCATAAATATTCCTGAGGTTCTATTGTGCACCAAATTTCTAATACTGAAAATTCCTTCCTGGATAATAAAAAAGAAAAACCCTCCCCTATAAAAAAAAGCTCCTCATGAAGCTTACATTCTAGTAAATTAAATAATTCGGCAAATATTAGAAAAATCAAATTATAGGTAGTCAAAACCTGACTGATTTTTCTCCCTTTGAGGTAGTCAGAACACATTTTTCTTTAATATTAAACCATTTTTGAAATATTATCAGTTTCTTATTTTCAACTCCATCAAAAGAAAAAAACAAAATAAGGTCTCCATTCTCCTAAATAAACAAAGAGTTTAAGTGTTTTGTTCCATGTGGTAAAAATTATCAGGACATAGAGAGTAACTAAAACAAAGTTAAAAATGGGAAGAGGAAGAGTATTTATATAAGGGAGGACTGCATCAAGTCACTTTCAGTGGTGCCAAGAAGCAAAATTGAAACCGCCCTAAAAGAAGTAACGTAGCCAAGCCCTGCAGAAGCAGAGGGAGAGACGCTGCGCTACGCAGGACAGCAGTCCATGAGGAACGCTTGAAGAGGCCCGATGCTTTCCCTCATGCAGTACCTCAAAGCATAGATATTTCATTCTATCAGTTAACTTATTAGGAAGCAAACTGAGTCAACCAAGTGAGTGTTTGAATCATTTGGCAGGTAAATATTCTCATCTCCTTCTGTCTTAAATTCACTCGGATAGCTTTATACAAGCTCAATCATTCTTTGGGTCCCACTGTTCCAGTATCACTTCTGCCCTCTGACATCATCCTTCGAATTACCACCTCCATACCGGGTGTGTGCGCGCGCGCGCGTCTTTCTAATCAATCAATTTAAATTGTGAAAGCTTTCTGACATACAAGAGATATAAAGATAAATATTGCACACACACACACTGCCATGCCATGAACTTGGTAAAAATACACCTTCAATTTCATTACATATGTCATCGCCACATATGTAAGAGTGTCTCTGTGTTATGGGGTAGCTGTATTTGTAGAGAAAAGGTAAATATACAGAGTATTTCTAACTCATATTTACCAAATTAATGTCTATTTTAATGTGGAGTCTACATTTAAAAACAATGTGATTTTTAAGAACACACTAGATACAGAATTCTTTCTTGTGATATGTCGTGTTTTTTTTTTTCCTTAGCCAGTTATTGAAAAGTTTCTGAATATACTGAGAAATATGATAAGATGATCAGGAAAGATATAGTATGGTATGACCAAATATGGTCTGTATGACTATTCTGACAATACACTGTCATTCTTGGGAGATTTTCTCCTCTCCTTATCAATAATCAATTACAAACCATGACCTAAATATATCTAGTTCTTAACATAAGGTCTTTCTAATCAATCAATTTAAATTGTGAAAGCTTTCTGACATACAAGAGCTATAAAGATAAATATTGCACACATAAATAAAAATGATCTGCTGAACACTGATTTTCACAGTCACCCTCCTGGAACTAACACAAGTTTCTAAAGCTCTAAATGCATGGAACAAAAATAAGAGAAGGAAAGAAAGAGCAGCAAACTTTTGGAGACCATAAAGCATGTGACTCAGGGGCCTCCCTGGTGGCACAAGGGGATAAATCTTAGCACTATGACACTATCTATAGCCACTGCAGCACAAGTTGGGTCCCCGGTCAGGGAGGTGACCACATGGCTCAGCAGACCTCTCTGGTCCCTCCTGCTGCTCCCCTCAGCAGTGTATTTCAGTCTATCCAACTGTTCTGTTCCCCACTCTGTCTCCGGTGAATTCTCTCACACCCCCACATCTCTGACCTGTACCCCAGTTCTTGTATGCATAAATAAATAAATCTCTAAAAATAAATAAAATATATGACTGAGTGATAAACAATTGAACAAATTTCAGAGAATAAAGTTTTAACCTGTCATTTGAGAATGTCCAGGAGAAAGGTGGTTTAAATTATAGATTCTCCAAATGACTCAGCATTGGGGAACCCAGATACCTCTGTAAGTGAAAGTAAGAGTGGTAAAGACAACGAAAATAGAAAGGTTGTTTGAAAATGTAGGTGGTAGTAAGGTAACTCTGTTCTACTCAGTTCCAATCAGGCCAATGACTCTCATTTATTCCAGTCTCAAATAGAAGATTTATTCTCCAGAAAGAATAATAAAGCAACTCTATTTTGGGGAATGAGGGATGGAGATCAGGCAGGATGAAGGCAGAAGGCCTGCAACAGTAGAGAGAAAATAAGTGTAGTATATAGAAAGTCAGATTATACAGTTCATGCTCCTCTAGCTTTTAGAACCCTGAGAGATAACTTAACCCGCCCAGACAGAAGATTCAGTGATGGAGGTCCCACCAATAAAATTGCTAAGTCAGATCAGCATCCGTGAAAAACAGTGACAAGTTGCAGTACGTTCCAGAACCTCCCGCTGACCTTCCCAATATTCACTGTGAATGAACTACAGAGGACCAGCAAGCTATATGAGGAAATCCTCTATTAGTCTAAAATGAAAACCAAAGAGAGAAAGCAAACAAACAAATCATCCAAGAAAGGCAATTAGAGGAAATAAAAATGATCTGAGAAAACAAAAATTTCCAGAAACTGGGGGGAAAAAATGCATTAAAAAAATAAGAATCAGATTAGCTCAAACTTTCCAATAATTTACTGGAAACCTGAAGTCATTACAGCAAAACTATCAAATATTTTAAGGAAAATTATTTCAACCTAAAAATTAAGGCCCAGACAAATGACCAATTAAAGATAAGGGTACTGACAAATAATTTCCATACTTGAAAAATATCCAGAAATATTCTGGAAGAAATAAAGCAAGGAAGAGGATGATTATAGAATCAAGAATCAGGGTCTCAGACAGGGGAGACCAAATATAGCCCCCAACACAAAAATTTGGATGAAGAGACCCAAGATTCTCAAGAGACAGAAGATGGCAACACTGTCATAGAGAAATCACTCCGCTAAACAAACACTGCAGATGTTCAGAAATACTGAAATGAACAGAGTAGCTAATGTGTTTGGAGTGTAAAAAAGGAATTTGTACTTCTTGGAGTGTTTAAGGATAGATATATGCCAAATACCTAAAACCTAAGCAAACCACACACATAGAGCAAATTTAAGAGCATTAGCTCTTACATTTAGATCTATCATCCATTTGAATAAATTTTTTGTATGATGTGAAGAGTCTAAATGCTTCCTCTTGCAATCAGTAATCCCAGCATTTTTAAAGAACTCTCACCCAAAGTATCTTTGTTAGTATCTTTTTTTTTTTAAAGATTTATTTATGTACACAAAAGCTGGGGTACAGGCCAGAGTCCAGGGAGGTGAGAGGATTCACCAGGGACAGAATGGGGAGCAGAACAGGCAGACTGACTAAGCACAATGCCAAGGGGAGCAGTGGCTGAAGCAGAAGAGGTCTGCCACACCATGTGGCCGGTGGCAGGGATTGAACTCGTTCTGCAGTGGCTGCAGTTTGCTTCATAGTGTGTTTCTTAACCCACTGCACCACCAGGGAGGTCCCATTCGTCAGTATATTTTTTTCAAAATCAATTGGCCAAAACTGTAAGCTTTATTTCTGGACTTTTGCTTCATTGGTCTATGGATCTATTCTAATGCCAAAAAAAAAAAAAAAAAAAAAACACAACAAACAGAAAAACACCAGTTCTCTGATTAGCATAGTTATATACTACCTTTTAAAATTAGGATTTCTAAGTTTCTCAGTTTTTTATTTTTCCAAATCATTTATGCTGTTCTAGTCTTTTGCATTCCCATGTATCTTTTAGGATCTGTTTATCAATTTTTGCAATTCTTCTGCTAAGGAGACTTTGGAGGGAATTACCATCTGAGTATAAGTCTTCCAATCTATAAATATAAAATATATATTCATTTATTTAGACTGAAATTCATTCAGTCAAGTGAACCCTGTCCTTTATATTATTAAATTTTAAAAATCAGGCTCTTATACATAGCAACTTTAGAAAATTCCAAAAAGAAAAATAAACACAGATTTCAATTTTATTCCTTCTTGCACACTTAGTCAAAATGATCTTTTTATTTTAGTTTGAATTCCACAAAATATGTTTATTTGGCTATTCTTTACAAAGAAAAAAAAGTGTTTATTGTTGTAAGTATTAAACTGGAGAAGAATGCTAGTTTCCAAATAACAAGAATGCAATGAAATTACTTACTTTCCTTTTACAGACTTTTGTTGTGCCAGTAAGATCAAAGTATGTCCATTTATTGTATTAAAATAAACAGTTGACTTTTAACTTAAGCAGTGTTGTCCTGAATAATAATACTAGAAAATATTTATTTGACTAAAGTATGAAGAAGTAGGTTGTTTTGAGTTCCTAGGACCTATGGATGTTTTAAGGACACCATGAGACTGTAATTTGGATGATTATAGTCATAACACATGGCAAATGAACCAAGGCAGTTGCACTAGAAAATGCTTGCTGGTTTTGGATTTCAGCTGTCAAGGCAGTGGAACAATACAACAGAGAATCAAAAATCACTTGAAATCTACAGTCTGTTTACTAAAATAGGATAAATTTTTAGCACTCAAGAGTTTTTTCATGATAAAAGAAAATATGGACCAATATGTTATAGTCATTCTAATGATGAGGACACTACTATTTTTACAGTAAATTTAAATGAAATTAATGGTTTTACAATTCCTAACACATATACAATAACCCAATTTTCCGTTCTTTGAGACTGTTGTATTGTTTTGATGTGAGATCAACTCTTACCTTGGAAGATGAGTTGGACTGTTTTGAGGTCCCTAGGGAGAAGTTCTTCAGGGTGTGCATGGGGGCAAATGGAAACAAGCACATGAACAGAGCTGGTCAGCAGGAAGTAGCCCAGTAACTGGCTATCCCTAGGAAAAGGGGAGGTTTCAGGTTCCCTGCTCCAGCCTAAGGAAGGAAGGAGCTGGGCAGCGCTCAGCTAGAAAGGACTGAAGAGATTGCAGAGGGAAAGTTGATATTAAATGATGGAAGCTTAGAGTAGAAAATTTTGGATGGAAGCATCACAGGGTCAGAAATCAGAGATGGGGACAGAAACATAAATGAGTTGTTAAACAGGCTATGACATAGCTGCAGGCAAAGACTGAAAATCTTTGGTCATTACTAAATCACCAGTCCTTGCAGATGAACCCAGCAAGCCCTCAGAAATGATAAGCTCCACAATAGATAAAATCTCACAAAGGAATGAATCCCCCAAAGAACACTGTATGAGGATATCCCTTATTCTGGCAAAACACAGCTCTTGGCCCACCTGTCTCTATGTCGTCATCTCTTTTTCTTAATGAATCTGCCCATTTCAAAGACAACTTATGCCCTTTAAGAAATGTCCATCTGTGGCCATGTAGATGTCTCTTTTTCCTTAATAAATCTGCCCTTTTAAAATGTATCCATCATCTGTGCCTATGCAAACACCTTTTTTTCCCAGAAAGGCTGTCTTTCTTTTTTAAAGATTTATTTATGCACACTAGAACTAGGGTGTAGGCCAGGGGTGTAGGAGGTGAGCGTATTCACCAGAGTCAGAATAAGGAGCAGAAACAGTGGGTTTACTGAAATACACTGTTAAGTGGGCAAGACAGGAGAGGTCTGTTGTGCCATAGGTGGGTTTGATCCCTGGCTGGGGATCAAACTCGGGCCGTAGAGGTGATAGCACTGAGACAACTCCTAGGCCACCAGGGAGGCCCAAACATCTTTTTTCTTAATAAACTCTACTAAGCTCACGTACACAACTGAACAAGAAACTGCAAAACTGCAACTTGTTTCTCAGACGGAATCCAAGGGCCCAAGAGAAGACTCTGGAGAGGAGACTGGGGACAGAAGCAGGATGGAGAGCCAGAAGGAGACCTGGAGGAGGCACATGGTGCAGAGAGACATGTGAAGAAGCTGCCCTTGCTTTTTGGTCCTGGACTGGTTAAAATAGATGTAGGTGAGAGACCTGTGGGAAGGTTAACATTGGCAGCATCGATCTTGATTTTGATTTTGCTCTTTTCCTCCCAGATTAGTCTGGCTGTTTCTGACCATTTCTCTGGGTCCCCACTAGAAAGTGCTTTAGACTTGTCACAAGATTTTATCCTTGCTTTGGTCCAACCCTGTTTGACTGGACATTTACTGATGAGTGTATGGGTAACTTCGGGTGCTTGATTTCAGAATTTTATTCTTTGTCTTCTCTTTGTTGCACACCAATTGTATTAAAATTCCTTTCCATCAGTGGTCTTATGAACTAGAGTATGTTTTGATGTAGTGGATGGCAGAACCTATTTAGAGCTGACAGGTTTGGGGATTTTAGGGTGCCCCTCTCCTTACCCTGCAACAATGTTTTTCTACTCCACTTTGTTCCCTAATTATGAACTTACCAAATACCTGTGTCACCTTTTGTGTTTGCTTTTCAAATTACTAAGTGGTGAAATGTTTTGAACACAAATATAGAATGAAAAGAATAATGATCATTGCTTGCTCTGGACTAAGGCTTCATTTAGAATGTTTAGAGTTGTTAAACTTTAGAAAATGTGCTTGTAGGAAAATAATATGAAGATAGAATAAAGTTTCTTAAGAGTCTGTAGATTTACTTAAATTAATCAAAATCACCTTATAGTGAATTTTCTAAAATGTAAGCAGTATTGATTTTCGAATGTCAAAAGTTTCTCATTTACTTATTTTTCTTCAAATGGAGCCAAATGTGGTAGTCATCACTGTATAATTTTGTTTTAAACTAAATCTGGGGCTACAAACATAAAGTGTCTTTCTTTCTATTCTTCTTTGAAGCTTATATATTAAAAGTCTTAAAAAGCACAGTTTCTAGGTTTTTTTTAACTTGTGGTTCTTATCTAGATATTTGATATCTCTAACTCTGATATTTATTGGTTTAAAATATTATTTGCAGTATTTAGATGTGTTCTTCCTGAATGAATCAATTAAATATGTCCTCCTCCCCTGTGGAATCTCTGTTCTTATTTAGCTATCTAACTGAATCAAATTAGATTACAAGTAATGTGGCCCACAAAATAAAACATTTAACTGCATTTTCAGAAGTAGGAATAAAGAAATTAACACATCATTTAACATTTCAACTTCCGCTTTAGAGAAAAAAATAGATTATTTTGTTTTAAACTAAAATATGTGTTAATTCTGTGTCAGAATTACTTCATTCATCATGCATTAGAGTGACTCAAACATAAACATATTTAAAAGCTAGAATACCAAACAAACATTCTCAGAAGCACAAACCAGTTAAAACAAGCTTTCTGATCTACCAATGCCAAAATAATAGATGAATCTCTTTAAGTGTGATTTATTTATCCATAGTCATGTACCTTTACAGGAGCCAAAAAGCATAACCAAAAGGGATTAAAATGAAGGCAGGCCGACATGACACATAAGATATTGAACTGCCATCATCAGACAGGTTTTTAGATTAGAAGAAGAGTGACTTGACTCACTGAGTCTTTCTGTTGAACCAATATCCATTTCAATTCCTTGGAAACACTACTGAAGCTAAGAAGAGAAAATAGTCCCTTTCTCTGCTGAACACATAGAGTCTTTACTCAAGTGGGAAAGCATGCTCCCCAGAAGAAATTCCTGCTTTGAAATTGTGAAGCCAAGTTCTCCATTTAACGCCGCAGCCCACCTGCGGCAAGGAATCAGGGTCTCCACAGGATAAGACAGCGTGGGCGATGAATGTATAGGGAAAGGGGACAAGAAAACCTGGACATTCTTTCTATGGTGCCAACATCTTGTATCTTTCTCTTACATCTTCCACTGAGAGTCTCAGCAGATCTTTATTTATACTCTACACACAAGAAGCAGGAAAACAGGGAAACATCATTTGTAACATTTTTTAGGAAAAACAGGACCTTCAGGCCCCAGCCCTGTGCAAAAACATGTTTTTGAGACCAGTAGAACAACATTTGTTACATTTTCTTAGGACTGGTGCAAAACAACATGTATCCATCCAAATACCAAATATTGAGGCAGATGTAATAACCCCCAGCTCCATCACAATCAACTAGCCTTTCCACCACAGGCCCCAAGCAAAAAGGAAATGTTAAAATTAAACCCCAAACTATATCTATTTTTTACCATTCCATCCTCAAAAGCAGCCACTAACCCCAACCTATCCTGAACCCAATAGTTTTGTCATTAAAATTGCTCAGCAACCAGTTATTTTGTTTGGCAAAATAGCCAATCTTAAAAATGCCCCCCCGTGGGAAATTTCCAATTAGCACTTAATATGCCTTTACAAGATGGTGACAGTAGTATCAGCCAGAACAGTGGAGATTGGGCAGGGGCCAGCTTTGAAGCTCCTGATTTTTCAAGGTTGTCCCTCATGCCGGAATTTTGTCACTCAGCAAGAGTAGCATGGCTCCCGACAATTTAAGTGTTTGAATCAGTCTTTGTAAGCTGTCACATTGCTGTGGTGCTGATGATGATAATGATGGAAGTAATGGATTCATGCACCCCATGAAGATTCAAACGCAACCAACACCAACAAACACAGAAGATGTCATAGGACAGCACATGTTCATACTTGAATGTTCACAAAATGTGTGAATATGAAAGCTCAAGTCATGGAAGTCAGGGTGAATCACCTGCTCCCCAAAAGCAGGGAGTTGCATATTCAGAGGTAAGGAGATCACAAAATACCCACAAGAATGTGTTTAAAGTGGAAAGAAATCTCATTTATCTGGTCTTGTTATCAAGCTAAGTGATTTTCCTAAACATATTAATCTATGGAGCTAAGAAAATCCATTCTCTAATTAATCTTAGAATTGCTTGGGTCATGGCCTTCTTTTGGTGGAGAGGACACATGTCCTGCCCACGTGTATACCAAAATCTGCGTTTGGATTTGGAAGTGGTGTGCATTAGAATATGTCCACCGACTACTATGCACTTCAAGGTCAGGTGGAGTTATTTTGCTTTTTCTTTCTCACTTTCATCTTCATGGTCTCAAAATTTGGAAGATGGATGAAGAAAATCAATATGGTGTTTCTCTCTTTCTCTGAAAAATAACCTACGAGATTTTTCTTGGGAAGACTCTTTCAAAATCAGGGGCCTTCCTGGTGGTGCAATGCGTTAAGTATCAGCACTATGAAGCTATCCACAGTCACTGAAGCACAGAGTTCAATCCCCAGCCAGGGAGCTAACCCACATGGCTCAGCAGACAGCTCATGCCTCTCCTGCTGCTCCCCTCAGTAGTGCATTTCAGTCAGTCGGCCTGTTCTGCTACCCACTCTGTCTCTGGAGAATCCTCACCTCTGGCCTACACCCCAGCTCTTGTATGCATAAAAAAATAAATCTTTTAAAAATCAGGGCAATTTAGATTTTGTGAACTATAATAGGTATTCCTTTTTAAATAAATATTAATGGCAGATGGGTGTCTCAATAGAAAGATAAGAAAGACTTTCCTTTCTGGAGGTTATAAAAAATCATCTTAGTATCTTAGTGAACTGAAACAAGAAAACAACACAGAATTTTAACATATAATTTATTTGTTTGTATGCTTTTCTGTATCTCAAAAGGGGGTGAAGGGACATGGCATAGAAAAACAGTCAGATGTCATGAAAGGAATGTGACTTGGGTAATGTTGACAGTTTAGCCAAAAAGGCACTGGTGAAGACTTCTGATCCTCTTCAATCCCTCAGGCTTCTTCCAATGTTAGCTAGGCTGAGCATGACCGTATCAGAGAAAAAGCAGATGGCATTTAGTTGTTGAGTCAGAACTAGACCACTACCACAAAATGTTTCTCAACAACCTCCCTTCCCAAAGAGTCAAGCAGTGATGTTAACATGCAGTAAAACAATAGTATAATATAAAATGCAGAAATCCTAGGTTTTCTCATAACCATGAGCCACACACTGGAAAGCTGAGGTACAGAACTATGGAACTGAAGCAAGAGACAGCTGCAGTGCCAGCAACACGAGCGTGTTAGAGGAGAAGGGCTGGAAGTGAGAGAAGATCTTGGTCTAGTGTGTGCAGTGTTATGGATGTTCAATGAATCTGTCAAAATATAGATTCCTAATTCACAAACAGGGATTTCTGATGCTGCAAGCTTCTCTCAGATTCAGAGTCCTATATTTAACAATAATCAGAGTTTATTCCAATCCCTGATGTACAGCCAATCATATTTCATGAAATCTTAGCTTAGGGGATCAGAGGCAAAGTGCTTTGGTCCTCTGAAAACATGGCTTATAATTTGAATGTTCTTCAAGGAATAGAGATAAACTTCTTATCCTTCCATCTGGTCCATTTCTTTATTTTGGGAGATGTTTGTGGATCCCAATACTCAGAAAGTTGTGAAATTAATACCATAAAGACTGGGACCATGCTTTGCTGCCTAAGGTAAAACCCCTAACAGGGCTGAACAGTGAGACAGGAGCTCCAGTAGACAAAGAGCAACTCCTCAGTAAAGCCCTCAGAAATATCTGCTCCTTCTTCCAGAACATTGAATTATATAATTTACATTTCTGTCTGCAAAGGGACATACTCTGTTGTGTCCAGTTTATACCTACATTATGTCTTTAATATAATTTCATACTTTCTTGTGTAATACACAATCAAATAGTTATTCAATAATTCAATAACTACAATCAAGTAGTTACTCAGGTTGGGCATAATATGTCACTTCCAAGTTTTTGCAATGACATGGCAATTAACAATTTTAGTCATAGATTGTCTTTTCATGTATCCTAGAATAATTCTCTAGACGTCTCAGGATGCAGGTTGGGATACCAGTCAAATGACAGATGTATTTTGTTTAGCCAGGCCATTAAGATTCACATCTCTTTTATTGGTTAACATAGTTTTAAATTGTGAGAATTGATCTAGGCAAATGCAGCATAACATTTTCCCAAGGAGATACTTCCATTTATATTTTTAAAAAATGGTGACAAAATCCTCCTCGGGAGAATTTGGTTCTTAAATTTAGGAATCTAGTTTCAAAGCCCCAGTGACATTACCCCAGATTTATAAAGATATTCTTAAGCATCTGGGACAGCATGGAGAAAAGTTAATATTTCATGTGGATCCACATTTGCAGTTTATTTTATGTCATTAAATTCACTTGAAGGTCAAAATTTTTATGCCCTACAGGAGAGATGGGGAGAAAAAAGTTTGACAGATCAGCTGCAAGTGTCTATCATGCTCAAAAAATGAATCTTTGCTTAAACTTCACGGTCAAGATGTATTTTGTGATGACAAATGTCCTGTGACAAAGTTCTAAGGCATCCAATTTCAGTCTACACTCAACCAGCCCCTTGCTTAGACATAGTTCATTGTCAATAGTGATTGAGGACATGGAACTTAAGAGTCAGAAGGTTTGGGTGTAAACCTCCACACTTTAATTATGTGATATGTAGATAGTTTAACCCATCTTAACTTCAGTTTCAATCTGTAAATAATGTCAATGATAACAGATACTTCATAGGACTGTTGTGAAGCTTAAATAAGGTAGTACATGAAAAATTCTCAGAACACTATGAATTTAAGCCATTAAAGATGCTGTGTTTCATAGTGATAATTATTAACAATTGCTGTAAATAGCATGAGACATTGAACTATAAATAGGCAGATGTTAAATGTAAAGCAGAATTGTGAGTAAGGATTAATTTCTCTATCTTCTCCAAAACCCCAAACCTTTAGTGAAATTTGATGTTGCACAACAGTATCTAAGTAGAGGCTTGAAAAATAAGGTCATGAGACTGCATTCAGGTTTTCAGGAGAAAACACTTAGAAAGTTTGTGCAGTCAGTTGGAATAAAAGCAGGCAGCACCAACAGGAACATGGAAAATACTCATCATCACTTATTATTAGGGAAAAGCAAACCACACCTGTGAATATGGCTTCCATCAAAAATACTAATAACAAGTATTGGTGATGGTGTGGAGAAAAAGGAACTTTTGTACACTGTTGGTGGGAATATAAATTGGTGCAACCATTTTGGGAAATAGTATGGGGTTTCCTTAAAAACAAACAAACTGTAAAATAGAGCTACTGTATGATCTAGCAATACCACTTCTGGGCATCTATCTGACAGATATGCAATCATTAACTCAAAGAATTATTATACACACAGTGTTTATCACAATGTATTATTTACAATATATGGAAACAACCTCAGTATTCATCAAGAGATGACTAGATAAAGGAGATATGGCATAGATACACAATGAAAACTATTGGGTTATAAAAATTGCAGAATCTTGCCCCCTGCAGCAGAATGAAAGGGACTATGTAAAATTAAATAAGTCAAAAAACACATATTGGACATTTTATCTATATGTGCAATGTAGGGAAACAAAGCAGGTGAATGGACAAAACAAATAATAAAAGTTGACCTAAACAGCAGAATAGATGTTATCAGAGAAGAAGAGTTTGGGGATGAGAGCAAGGGTGAAGTATGTATAATGAATGGTGGTGGTGGTATTTTGTCAAAAAACTAAACAATAAAAAAGAGGCAACACAAACCAATAAGCAATTGAATTCAAAACCAACTGCAAAGCATGAGGTAATAAATACATATAATGTTAGACTCTCAGAAATTATTGAAACAACCAGAAATAATGCTAGGTTCCCCAAACTACCTTGTATGACTCAAGCTACAGTATTCAGACATTAATATCCTAGAAACCTGAGGAACATTTGAGTTATAAACAGGCATATATGGATGTGTATATCTACTATATTTAGAAAATAATCTGGAAGGATATATAAAAAACAGTTAAATATATTGGAAAGGGGAATAACTGGAAACTTTCAATTTTCTACTTTCTATATTTTGACATTGTTTAAAAAATAAGCATAAACTATCTTTATAAACAAACTTGAAAATAAGTAAAGATATAGTCAAAGTCAGTATTTTTGTGTAGAGGTATGAGTCATAACCTAGCGATAATAAAGTTGTGTTGTTTAGGAGCTATAAAGTGTCATTCTCACTCCCTCTGCTGGCTGGTCAAGGGGAGCAATGATGAAATTGCCTCCTATCTCCTACTCTCTCTGGGAAGTTAGGAATCTATCTCTACCAAGCACCAATTAACCAACACAGATGGTCTAAAGGCTTTAACCAACCTCCTTTCTAGTGTCCTCTAGTACTTTCCCACTAGCTCACATCCGTGCTTAAAATTATTCTTACTATTTGTTTGAGTGGGGTTGAGTTTCATCTTTCTCTCCTATTGCAATAACTGTGAATACAACATTCTGCCTAGTGCATTTTTTCCTTACATTTTAGTGGTCATTACAAGGAAAAAGGAGGATTGGTTGTCCCTCTAGTTGCTTCAGCTATGGAACTGAAGCTGATATCCACTGAAGAGAGTCTTAATGAAAGAAAACTCTCTGCTTGTTAAAAGGGAAGGGCCTAAGGACAGGGTGATAGAGACCATTAGTGTAACAAAGTATTGTGGTTCATTTCGTTTGCAATCCTTTCATTTCAAATATAATCTAAATGAAGACAACAACAGTCTTGAACCAAGTAACTCCATGTACTGCAGTGGTCCCTACACATAGCCTAAGGGGATAGTAGACCAGACAGTCTAAGTTTGTGTAAATACACTCCGTGACATTCTCACAAATCACCTAACAACATGTTTCTCTGAATGTAGCCCCTTTGTTAAGCAACCTATGACTGCACTCTATTGTCTTAAAATATTTCTGTTGAAGAGCTTGTCCATTAACTCCTCTCCAGGCAGTCTTCAACAGTTTTAAAGAAACTACAAGGGCAAAAAAGCTAAATATTTGAGAGCATGGTGTAACTGATGACCCAAGGAAGAGTACCACCTATTAAACAGCGATTTAAGTGCCATTCAACAGGCCATATTGTGCCATTGTCGTGAGTGTTGCTTATGTTTCTCCTAATGTTAATTATGTGTCAATAAAAAAGTCTTCTAAATAGGATTTTTAGTAAATAAAAAGCAAATTAAGTTTAGGTAATTTGGAAAAGTCTTGAGCACACAAACTAAATACAAAATAATGAAAGATAATGAATTGAAATTTTTTATTTCCCTCAATGAGGGTAATATTTAGTCTCACTTTAAGATCTTAACATGACAAATGTTTTCCAAGTCATGATTCATTCACATACACAAGAGAGTCAATTTCTCTTTGCTGTCTTCTACAGAGATTCAGTTCGTTTGGGATTAAAAAAAAGAAGAAAGTCATATTGGAATCATTAAACAGAGATGTTGGCCTTTTAATTTGTTCTTAGTACAATGATTTTTTAAAAGGTCATATTGTACTACTTTACAAATTATAAATAGCTTTAGGGATTAGGAAAGAGTAGGTTTTTAAACATTCTTTATTTGGTCAAAAATGACTGGTTCAGCCTCCAACTGGTTCTCAGTGGCACACTACAACAAACTCTTGGAAAGCAAGTCAGCAAAATGGCTGGTCCATGAATCTCAGTGACCCTACATGCCTAAATGTCTCTGCCCATCGTGTTTCATCTAAACTAAAACTTGTACAATAAGGCCTGTTCTGCTTGTGTCCATGTGTAATGTATTTGGGGTTAAACATTGCTCCTTATTAGATCTATTGAGGACTAAGTCTAGAGGAACTTAAATCAAAGTTTACTGTTTGTTGTGAGTGACTAAATTAGTCTTTGAAATAATATCCTTCTCCATCTGTATTTTGCAAATTGCAGAAAGACTAATCAGTATTTTTGATGTAATCAATGCTGAGTTATATTACCTAATGTGCTAAGCAGAACTTAGAATACCAGCCAAGCTGATGAGCCCACAATAACTACAAAATCTTGCACACTGATAAATTTCTGCAGCATTTTGAAATAAGAAAATCTAGAAAAAGTAATTTTAACTTCATTACCTATGGGAGTTATGAACTTTTGAAAACATTAATTTTCATTTGAATTATATATAGACTTGACATCAAAATCTTTTCAGTATTTGAGACTTCTAAAATTCTCAACCCAGCCCTGGATACAAAAACTCTAAATGCAGAGGGTAACGGCATCAAAGAAGAACAGGAGTACACTTAAAACTATTTATATTGCAAAAGCTTTGCCCTTCTGCGAGAACATGCAGTTTCCCAAACACTAACCTCCCTTTACAAGGTTATGCTTATTAGCTGGGATTTGTAGCTCAATAGTAACACTGTTCATCCTTGGTTCAATTCAGATTGTAATTTCTTTTTAAACTACCTGACCCTTATAATCATATGGTGAGTAGGTCTGATCATTCATCTTCCCGAGGCCAAGTAGTTGGTCTGAACACAGAGTCACTTGTGTTTCTGAAGCCTCAGCATCAGGATGATTGGGGTGAAAACTGTCAATTGAGAAAATTTTGAAAGAGGCCTTTCATACAACATTTTCATTGTCTTGTTCTTTTTCTGGAACTAAAATTCCTGATTGGAAAACTGAAAGTCTTTCTTGATACAAGGATGAAGTTTTAAGAGATGATCTTTGTTTCTAATTAAGTGTGGAAACTATCAACTATTTCATTGTCAGAATTTACTGAATACGATTTTGCTTTTTCTCAGGGCCCAGCACTTATTAAGCACTCAGCAAATGCTTGTTGAATGAACGAATCAAAGACTCTACCCAACGTTCTGTCATTCTCTGCATTATCTGTACCATCTGTCATCGTACTCAAGTGTTGCATTAATGTCTGGCCGTACAACCAAAGGACCACATTCTGCGTGTTGCCCAAATTAGTTTACATGTTGGAGGAGAGGAATTCCTGAGCTGACTGTCCATTCTTGAACCAATGACTGAGGCAAAAAAATGTGACATGTACTGTAGAATTCATCATCTCTGAAGTTAGGACGCAGTGGATGCCACCCAAAGAATGTGGCTGCCACCCAATAGAGGAGAGAATTTTCCAAGGCACAGTCTGGGGACCGTTAAGAACTGCCTAAGTGGCCTGGATGCTGGGTTAACAATCAAAAAAGATCGATGGTCTAATTTCTCCTATCCATGTACTAACCAAGTGTTTAGTTCCTAGATGAAAAAAGATCAGATGCCTTCAGGGCAGTATGGCCATAGACTAATGATGTAATTTCTATTTTTTCAATATGACTCAATGAAAAAATAATGACTATATGTGTTCAAAATTACTCATTGTATAAAATTGAAGAAAAACCTCTTAAATTATTTTTGTTAATGCTGAAAGGTTTTCAGTTACATTTGACACCCTGCTCTTGTTTATAAGGAAGCGACCCTACGGGACAGGAGGCCATTTATAGTTAATATCTTCAGTATATTTTCTAAGAAATATTTTGTTAGTTAGATGCCTTAAAATATTCTTCTAACATTTTCCTTCTAAATCTTTTACAAGTGCATAGGGGAAATACATCATTTGGGAGTGAATGATCTTTTATGTATTGATTTAATAAATTTTTCCCATTGTGTTGTTCTAAATATTTACTTTCTGTTACTTGAACTAACATTGAGAGAAGTACACAAAATATAATAAGCTTCTCCATTTTTCTGTGTAGTTTTATTATTTTGGATTTTATACTTTGTTTAGAACCATTTAAAATTTCTATTCCTGCCACATTAGTTGAAATTTTTATTATTTCCAAAACTTTTTTAATCCCTATTAAGGTTTTTCATCTTAGTATTTATAAGGATTGATTGATATTGATTCAACTACCCTAACTTGGTATTTTTGCTTGTTATATTATTTTTCCTAATCCTAATTTGCCTTTTTCTTATCCCCATGCTCTCTGTCTTTTGTAAATCGTATATATTGGGAAATGTATAACAGCTACCTTTTATCTGACCAGATAGACTCTATTTGTTATAACTATGGCTTAATAGTGTTTTCTACTTCTTTGCTTTTTCTCCTTTATTGAAATTTTTGTCTGTCAAAGTTGGAATTTTGAGGAAAGTTTCCTTATTTCAGAATGTTTTCTTTCTATTTGTTTAGAACTCATGTTCTGTTGTTATTCTTGGATAAAAATTAGAAATGTATTTTTGTATGGTTATCTTTCAAAATTTCCCATGAATATTTATTTCAACAAAGACTTCAATTATTCATTATCTTAACTTTCATCTTAGAGAGTATAAGGTTCTTAGAATACTCACACCAATTTCCAAGTGCTCCTTCCCACGTTCCTCGCAAATATTTCCTCACTTATGAACCATTTTGCTAATTGTTTATGTTTTTTAATGCTTAAAAATATAGGCAGTATATATTGATACCTCTTCCATGGTGATCAGCTTCTTAACTCATCTGGCAGTTAACTTCAGGCAGTTCACTTCTCCCTTCTAGTTGTTTATTTTTCCAATTAAGTCTATCAATGTAATGTTGGTTATTTTTTTTTCTAGTCTAAAATTCAACTTTAGTCTTTAATTGGAACTCTATTGGTCATAAATTTGCTGTTGGAAGGAGAAAAAAGGTGTATTTTTATTTTGCCCTTGTTCTTGGCAGATAATTTCACTGGACACTCATTCCAGTTATTCCACTATTTCAATTATTGATATTGAAAGTCTCCTGTCAATTTGTTGTTCTTTTGTAGGTGGATCTCGGTGAATCTGGCTGCTTTGAGGTCTCCTTGCCTTTGTTGTTCTGAAGTTGACTTATAAGGAAATGACTGGTTTCCCTTGTCATGCTGATATACACTGTTTCTTGCATTAATGGATTGACATTATTAGTTTTGACTTTCTCAGCAATCATGTTCGTTTTTCTATTCTTTATTTTTTTAGATTAGATATTAGATCTCCTCATTCTATCCCTCAGAGTTCATACTCTACCAGTCATATTTTTATCTCTTTGCATTTACTACAATTTGTTATTTCCTCAGCAGATTCCTTTAGTTTGCCTAATGTGATCTTAAGTCATTCATGGATTTATAAATTTTAGTAATTATATTTCATACTCCTGTAAGTTTTATTTGGTTCTTTTTAATAATCTGTATTTTTCTTTTTACATATTCATTTTAATTTACAGTTGTTTCTTTAACCATTTCATAATAGAATTCATTAAAAAAGACACCTTTGCTTAATGGAACAAAACAAAACTCTAAGAGAAAGAAAAATACAGCACGCTGGGAGAAATATTTGCAAGTGCATATCTGACAAAGGACAACTAGTAAACTATACACACACTCTCAAACTCAACAGTTTAAAAAGAAACAATACAATTAGAAGAGTGGGGAAAGATAAAGAAATATATCACTGAAGAAGATATACAGATACAAATAAGTCCATGAAAAGATGTTCAACATCAGTAGTCATTAGTGAAGTACAAATTAAAGACAGCAAAACAGGTAAAACAGAAAATAGTAATACCACCAAATGCGGCCAAGAAAATGAAGACATCACAGCAGAATGATACAGTCACTCTGACTATAAGTTTGGCAATTTTTTAAAAAACTAAATAGCCAACTACCAAATAGCCCAGAAATTGCACTGCTGGGTAGTTTCCCAGATTAATAAAGACTATGTATGCTCATATAAAATACCAGACACAAATGTTTCCAACAACCCTATTCATAATAGCCTTAAATTGGTCAAATAACCTTCAGTGGGCAAATGGCTAAACGAATGTGATACATCCTGTTGATATCAAACAAAAAGCAGTTACTTAGTCCCCCAACATAATGGATTCATTAGAAAGCAACAAAAAAGGCTTTTTGGAAAGTGCAGTCGATTCCATGGTCAGCCAGCAGCCCCTTATATGTCTTATGGACGGGGGTCAGGGTAAAGATGTCTCCTTCCTTCCACTGGGATGGGGAGCAAGCATTGTTTTTCCCATCAGTGATGCAAGAAATGTTGGGTTCTGTAATTTGTTGATTGCATGTGTGGAGATTCTCTTCGAGTCTCCTGACAGCATTTTCATAGGGTCTCTGTATATTAATTTTTATACTTTCTTCTTTTGATTAAGACCTTTCTCTGAGAGTATCTCTGATCAAGAATTAGGTTTCCCCCAGATCCAACGACTTCTTGTCCCTTGGTTTTCCTGGTTGTTGTATCACAAGTTGGAGAGAAAACACATAGATTGGAAACTATTAGAGTAACAGAGAAGGTGTAAGAGACATGTCAGACATTTCTTAACTAGAGACTGTACTTTGTAGAAACCATAAATGTGGAGGAGATCTCAAAGTATTCACACAACATCACCTCAGTGGGCACATTATTTCGACAAAAGCTTTATGGGCAACAAATACAAAACTTAACATTACATATACAATGCAGAATTAAAGCAATTTTATAAGTCCAGTTTGTATGATGGGGCTAAACTGGAAGGCAAACTCAAGGCAGCTGGACAATTAGATAAAAAAAATCAAAGATCACTTGGTGCAACTTTTTGTAACAAACACATTTCTTAATCTCCTTTCAATTAAATATCTAATGTTCCATGGGCATTTATGCATATGCAACAGGTGGTATGGCTATCACATAGATATCTCCTTCCTCAGCAAGAAGTGATCAAAGACAATTATTCAAAACTATTTTAACCCATGAGTCAAGACATGATTATTGAGTTAATGTTCCAACTTTGGAACTGGCTAATTCTTCAGAGGTTAAGGAGAAGTTTCTCTTCTCAATGCATCAGTAGTTTCCCCTTTTGTAACAGAATGAGAAATGCTGATAAGAGCTTTGTCCAGCAATGAAAAGCAAGTGAGAAAATGAAGCAAGAAGCAATGAGAGAAATATTCCGTCATTCAAGGAATGTCATTTCCTCAAGTGCTTCAAATTCCTGGAAATCATTTTCAGTTTACCAGACGCACGTAGGCCCAGTCAGGGTTTGATGTTTTCTTCATATGCGTCCCATGAATCTAGGAGTCTGCATCCTAAAGTTGGGCTGAACAGGGCTCATCAGCACTACTTGGTATGTTCCTTTACAGTGAGACTGAAAAAGGTCTTCTTTCTTCCTTCCTCTTCCTCCCTCCTTCCTCCCTCCCTCCCTCCCTTCTTCCCTCCCTCCCTCCCTCCCTCTCTCTTTCTCTCTCTCTCTTTGTTTCTTTCTCTCTGTCTTTCTCTGTTTCTCTCTCTCTCTCCCTTTTCTTTTCTTCTTCTTCTTCTTTTTTTTTTTTTACAATTCGCTTGCTTTTCTCAGGTGTAGTTCCCATAGAATTTCCACCACCAATTCACTCATGCACCATCACCATAGTCCCTTGTGCTGGGAAAAAAGAGTTTTTCTGAAGGTGCTTTTCCAATAGATGAAATCTCCATGTTGCAGGGAGGTTGCTTAAGGTCTTCATCTGCTTGAAGCATCTGTGAAAGGCTTGCTCAACCAAAACATGATTTTTATTGACCAAGACGCAATTAGACTTTTGTCATATCTCTTTTAATCAATTGTGAATCAGAGTCAGGAGCCAGGTGCATTGGGTAGCCCATGACTATCTCAAATGGTGAGAGTTTACAAACTCTAGAAAGGGTGGATCTGATATTTAAAAGGATCACTGTTTTATGGAATTACTCTGGCCTGTACCCCAGGCTATGGGAGGATAAACCAGGCACTTTATTCCAGATTCATATGCATATGAACCCAGACACAAAATCTGGGCTCTGAACAAAGGCTGGGAGCTCCTTTTATAATTTACTATCTCTGCATTGCAACATGGGTAAAAAAAAAAAAAAAAAAAAAAAATATATATATATATATATATACAAACCATATGTTTGAAGGCTAGTTCCCAGGGGACAGGAGGAGTTTTGCAGGGAGGTAATTTTCCAAGGACACAAACCAGCCTGACCTGTTATCTGCCTCTCTGTTTAGGAGTGCTGAGACTGGGCCAAAATCTGACTTGTTAACTGCTCCTGCATTTGTATGTTAATTGCACTTAGGCTATACTCTATGACTGGGGAGGCATCTTCAGTCCAGCGTCAGCAATATTTCCTCCACAACTGGCAAAAATTTTATCCAAGGTACTTGGAGAGTCTTTGTAGTTTTGACTAATTTCACAATTATCATTGGTGTGCTTGGCTAAACTAGATGATTGAGGGTGGTAGGCACAATAAAAATATTGCAAAGCTAGACAAATGACACAAACCTGTCAGAACACCTATTCAGGTAGATGGTTTCCTGGAGCACAATGACCTTTAAGAGGAATTCCCCAGGAAGGGATAATCTTTCCAAAAGGACCATGGCCACAGAAGAGGTAGCAGGCTATTTACAAGGGAAAGAAAGCTTCCCCACTGTGAGAAAACTGAGTGATGATAACTATACTTAATTAAGTCCACTAGAAGAGGTTAACTATGAAATCCAATCACCACAACTTGAATTGTCAGTTGGGAAATTAAAAACTTTCAGGAGCTCTGCGAAAAAAAGTTTCCTGGATTGTATTTAAATAGATAGAACAAGTAATGCAGGCAATTTTTGTGGCTTTATTCATCCTTTCCCACCAATATTGACCCATGAATGGGTCTGTGGACAGTTTACCACGGGTTCAGTGGTTAAGAGTGGAAATTTTAATGCCTCTGGTTGTTATTTGATGCAACCAAAGTTTTCTCTTTTTGTCCTACCAACAGTTATTTAGTTTCCAATCCTGTTTTTCCTGTTCTGGTGCTAATTGTTGGATCTCTTAGGTCAGTTTTTCAAAGTTATCAATTAGAGAAATGTTCCTCTGGATCATGACAGAGATTTGGTTGCTATTCATTCCTTTAAGTGGAGCATCCCTTGTGGAAATATCGGCAAGGGGATTTCCTTTAGCTTCCAGAGAATCAAGTTTACAATAGCCTAGAATATCAGTGATAGCTAACTAAGGCAGTGGTGGACGTAGAGCATCAAATAATTCCTGAACATGAAATTCATTTTTAATTTTGTCTCTGTTGGAAGTAAGGAGGCCATACTTCATCCACCACATTTCAAAACTATGAGGTATTCCGAAAGGCACATCTACTGTATCTTCTATAAATGTTTGCAGTTTTGACTTTGGCCAGGAAATAGGCTTCTGAGAGCATGTACAATTTAGCTTGAGGGACTGTAGTAACCAAAGGCAATTATCAAAGGGTGTTATATCAAAGGGTGTTGCTATGCAAAGTCAGCATAATATTTCCCATTTTCTCCTCTCAAATATGAAGGAACTCTCTTGAATCGTGAGACGTCAGCATATCCCTAAGGAGCTTCTCACAGATCCTTATGAAAGGTCAGGAACGTGTCAGGAAGTCACGAGGACCTTGCTCAGTAACTACAGGCAGGGAAATATATGATTATGGCTAATACAGTGTGGGTTATATTGGGAGCAATCAGCAAAAATACTTTTTATAAAAATCCTTGTTTATTTTTTCACATATAAGATTTCAGGTGTGGTGATCACGGATTTCACATCACCCAAGTTCCCACCGTCCTCCACTACACTCCCCCTATACTCTCCTCCTCTCTCGCTTTTCTCTTCTCTCCCTGCTACCATGAGTGGTTCTTACCCTTAACCCTCTCCCCGTCCTGTGTGTCTCAGACCTATGGTCTGCTTTTGGTTGGCCTTTCTCTCTTTTTCAATCCTTTGGTTTCTCTAGATTCCACATGTAAGTGAAACTATCAGTATTTCTCTCTCTCCTTCTGACTCACGTCACTTTGAACAATCTCTTGCAGTTCCATCCATGTTTCTGCAAATAGCATGAGAGTATCTTTTTTGATCACTGAGTAGTATTCCATGTATGTGTGTGTATGTATGTGTGTGTATGTAGGTGTATATACATAAATATACACAGTGTGTTTCAGTAGATCTGCCTGTTCTGTTCCCCACTCTGTCTCTGATGAATCCTCTCACCTGCCACAACTCTGGTTTGCACCACAGCTCTTGTATGATTAAATAAATATTTTGCAAAATGTTTACTTCAACTGGTAGCATTCATCATGTATTACACTTGAAGAGGATAGGCTCTTCATTTTAAATGCCCATGCCATTCCAAAGGAAACTAGTTACCTCCATTTCAAGGTTAAGCAATGTTTAACATATGAAACTTCTAAATTTCTTTCAAAAAAATGTTTGTTCATAAATCAGGAAAAGAGACAATAGGGTAGTCCTAATATAGGACAAATAATGCCCCATTGCATCCAAGAGATAAATAATTTAAATGATATATGATGGGTATCTTACTAAGTTTAGGAATATACTTCATCACAAAGTAATAATTAAATTTTAATTTTATGCTTACTTTAAAGAGATTAAAGCAGTAAATTTGGCACTGGAAAGAGGTCAGATGTGGTCAAGTATGTTGAAAACATCTTTTTTTTTTTAAGGGTTTATTTATTTATGAATACAAGAACTGTTACAGGGCAGGCAGAGGAGCACCTTAGAACCCTTAAACTTGTCCTTTCTGAATGGGTTTTGCTATTTGTTGCATTAAGTCAAACATATAAAACTTTTAATGGAAAGGAACTTTAATACAATTAGGGTACATTACAGAAAGGACAAAGAACATAGTTACTAAGTCAAGCATTTAAAGTTATTTATTTCTTTGAAGGTAAAAGTTTAGCTAAATAGGATTGGCCCAAAGCAAGACCCAAAAGCCTGCCACACGTCTAAAGGAACTTTCAGTAGAGATTATAGAAAAGGGTTAGAAAGAGTCAGACAAATCTGGGAGGAAAAGAGCAAAATCAAAATCAAGATGAAAGCTGCCCTTGTTAACCTCCCCACGGGTCTCTCACCCACATCTGTTCCAACCAGTCCAAGACCAAGAAGCAAGCACAGCTTCTTCACATGTTGCTCTGCTCCACATGCCTCCTCCAGATCTCCCTGCTGCTTTCCATTTTGCTTCCTTCTTCCTCCTTTTTTTTTTGTTTCCTTTTTTGCAGAATTATTTTTTTGTTTGGCTCCACCTACTTAGGGCAGAACTAGGAATCTGGAACTTCCCCCTTTCCTGGGGACCACCCTGTTACAGAACTGGAGTACAGGTCAGAGATTGGGGTGGGGGAGTGGGGGAGAGGATTCACTAGAGACCCAGTGGGGAACAGAATAGGCAGACTGACTGAAATACACTGCTGAGGGGAACAGCTGTGGGCAAGAGAGGTCTGCTATGCCAGGTGGGTCCCCTCCCTGACTAAGGATGGAACTCCTGCTGCAATTGACTGTGAAAGCTTCATAGTGTAATGATTAGGCCCTTGCGTCACTAGGGAGGTTCCTGAAAACACCTTTAAAGGAATATAAAGCAACTACAACATATAGATTGAGAAAAAAATGGTACACTATTCTCTACTAAATCACAATTTTTTTGTTTCTAGAATTAGTAAAAAGGATGAGACCTGAAAGCTTTTCATGATTAGATCTTCAGTTATAGAAATTACTAAAAGCTTGCATTTCAGTCTTGGGTTAAATCTCTAGTTCCTAGAGACATGGGCATGGTGTTTTTATCCCTGTTTGCCTTTACTTCAGATCTATCATCAGTTGATAGGAAACTTCCAAAAGGCATTGAAAACTGAAACCTTGTCAGTAAGTTTTCCTTGAGGCTAGTCACATTTCTAAGTTTTCTACCAATGCTAATAGGTTTTGGAGTTTGCAACTACTGTCTAACAGTACTTACAGTAAACACTTAAAAATTTGTACTTTGGGTTGGCCAAAGTGGGAATTAGTGTCCTTTCAAGTTTATTTAAAGACTCAGTTCTGTTACAGCAGACTCCCTCTAAAACAAGTAGGGGTGTTATACATGTAAGGACTACACAGGAAACCTGGTTTTGCCTCCTACTACTCACATTTTAAGCAGAAATGCCATCACTACACAAAACTTACAGGAATCCCACTCTGAATAATTAAGTAACCAACCTCTTAAAAACCTGCCAGAAGCAACAGTGTCTAAAAAAAATCCCTAGTGTGTCAGTTATTTGAGTTCTATTTCTGCATTTAAAATTGGGATTACTTGTAGAAAAATATTTCATAATTTTGATGACAACTAAATGATTGCCAAAACATAGGACTAAAATTATCATATTGATACATATTTGAATTATGAGAAAATGGGTTATGGTGAGTTGAGAGTGTTCTTTATTCCCTTATGATACCTCACTCCCTTCTCCAACATTTTTTTTCCAAGGGACAGGGTAGTTAAATTTAAAACATTTAAAGACCTTTTTTTTTTTTTAACAGAAGCATACTTACCGCATTAACCTTGAATTCATTCTGAAGAACCAGACTTCAAATTTCCCTTAGATCTTTTTTTTTTCAGAGTTTCATAAGGAGCAATAAGTTTCTACCAATAATTTCCTAAAAGTTCTGTAAAGTCCTGGCTATCAGGGCACCCTAGCTATGAATCCAGATGCTGCCTAAACAAGAGGGTTCTTTTGTGGAGACATTACATACCCATCACCTTCAAAAGAAAGTGAACTAAATAGAGCTACTTGATACAGGAGAAAGTGTAAACACAATGCTGATCTTTAAGAGTGACACTAGTCCCCAACTGTATGGTGTTACATGATTCCAAGGGTGAGGAATCTATTTTTACACAAGCCCTTTCTTCCATGGCTCCTTTACCTCCTCACCATTTCCTTCTTTCGAAGTTCTCAGTGTTTCCTCTTACCAAATGCCAAAATGTAAGCTCCTTGATAGCAGGGACCATATTCTTTGGGTTTATTCTTAGTCTGTGCGCAGGCATGAAACAGCCTGGCACAAAGTAAGTGCCATATTAGGTCAATGTTTAATGAGCAACTAAAGGGAGGAAACTGCTAGGTATTGGGGTTTCAGTCTCAGTATATAGTTCTGGTTTGGAAAACTGGCATCACTTAGAAGCAGTGCTTTTTAATTTTTTCCCATCAGAGAACCCCTACTGGTAGAAAACTCTGTGAAGCTTTGTTTACAGTTGTTGGTACTTTCTTTGCATATCAGCACTTCACTATGCACTGGGTTTCTTTTGTCACCTTAACTTCACTACCTCCTTCTTCTCCAGTGCCTTCTACATTTTAGGGAAAAAACCGTATTACCCAGAATTTCCTTTGCTTTCTGGCCCTGAGTCAGAATGGACAAATAAAAGACTTTTCAGTGAGATAGATGAACACAGAGAAAAAGGGTGAGGCACACTTTCCTCGGAGGTTGCTGCCGGTGAGCTGTGGGCAGGCAGCAAACACAGGCTGCACAGCAGCTTCAAGATCTTTCAGGTCACCTGGTCTGGCGAGAGGTCAACAGCTGACCCACTGGTGGCAGCTTGAGAGAGTCACTGATGTCAGTGCCACAGGCTGAGGGAGCTGGAGCTTCCAGCTTTTCTCGGACTTCCAGTGACTCCCAAGGTTGAGATCCTCAGCAGGATGGTGGAGACACACCTTCCCTGTCCACCTAAGACTAGTGGAAACTTCTCAGTCCCCAAATGGAAACTACGCTTACAACGCCATCAAGTGTCTGTTTGCCTGGCTGAGTCATGACAGAAATCTTAGAATATTTTAATTAGCATGAAGGGAAAACAAGTTTTCTTAGTCTTTTTTTTTTTTAAAGATTTATTTATTTATGCATACAAGCACTGGGGTACAGGCCAGAGATGTGGGGGTGGTGAGAGAATCCACCACACAGAGCAGGACACAGAACAGGCAGATTGACTGAAACACACTGCTGAGGGGAGCAGTGGGCGAGGCAGGAAAGGTCTGCTACGCCATGTGGGTCACCTCCCTGGCTGGCGGCAGGGATCAAACTCGTGCTGCAGTGGCTGCGGTTTGCTTCATAGTGCGTTGCTTAACCCACTGCGCCACCAGGGCGGGCCCGTTTTCTTAGTCTTTTAATTTAGTGAGAAAGATGTCATTTCACTGAGTCCACTGACTCCAGAAAATCCAGCTGTAATGTATGAAGATGATCTTGAATGTTTACAACCAGGTGATTTCTTTACTATTTCTCACTGACAATATTTTGAGAACACAAATTTTAAATGCCTAGGGCAAATAGTTTTATCTTCACTGATAAATGAAATAAATTCTATTAAATAAGACATTCTTGAAGCATAGATATTAATAAATAATATTAAATAAATGAGCTACTTGTGGATAGTCAAGTAGAGCTGTCAGGCATTTTGTCAGAGAAATGGCACAGTGTAATACTTTCCTACTGGAAATTTTGGTAAGTGTATTTCTTTGCTGGGAGGTGAAACTGCTAAAACTGAAGAGGTCAGGTTTTGTTTTTTTTGTTTTTGATACCTTTTAAAAAATTATTTTTTCTTACAATGTTTGCTTTCTTTTCTAAGTGTAGTTCCCATAGAATTTCCACCCTCAATTCAGGCTTTTTTAACTGAATCATGAAGACATATCCCCTGCTCCTCCACCCCCATTCCAGGAAAGATGCCTGATATTTACTAGTAAGGACTGTTCATTCTGTTTTAATAACATAAATGTCATTTAACTCATCATTAGCCAAACAATGTTCTTTAACCTATTCTGAAATTTTATTTTTTATTGCAGCCTCCTGATCATGCATTCAAGAATCAAATTTGTCTTTCAAAATACACCTGCGGTGTGAACCAAATTCCCCCAAATATACAATGTGGTAAACCAAGCTTACTTCAATAAAGATAAATAAAAAAATAAATGTTGAGTAAGTTACCCCTGTAGACCACTCTTTACTATTAAGGTGAACAATGACTTGCCTTTACAGGTTTTATCTTTTATTATGATTTTTTTTTTTTACACGAAGAAACAAACAGAAATTACACCAATGAGAACAATGATTCTGCTCTTTCTTGCTAGACCATAGAGCAATTGTGTGGAACAAGAAACCTTCAACTTTTTCATATAAAAGTTGTCTAAAAAGATTGGTATTTAAAACATTTTTGTGTACAAAACATTACCATTTTTAACAAAAGCAGTGAAGACTCTGAAGGACCCAGTAAGCCACCTCTTCAAGACGCAGTGTGCTCAGTCAACAGTGCAGATGTAGCTTGGCACCCACTCTGCTCAGCAGGCCTGGCTCCAGGGGCTGTGTCCACGGCCTGCTGTCCAAGACTGAGCTCCGTTTGTGCCTGTCTATATTTGTAGGGCTGAGGCCTACTGAAAAGCAAGCTACATTATGCTGAAATAGCATCATTCTCTTATCATCACTCTGTGAATAACCAGAACATTTTTATATTTAATAGTCAAATACTTCAGGCCATACTGGCATTCAGTTTTAGCAAAGAGGCTCATTAATCTCTGTCATTCAATTCTGTCCGTTAGCGTACACTAAAATGAACAAAATTTAGTCATTTATTAGGTAAACGTCTTCAGTTTGAGCGACTCAGTTCAAAGTAAAGTGATACAGGTGCTGAGTCATCTCTAACTTTGTTACATAGTTGGAAACTTCACATTTCAGAGCAATTCTAAAACTAAAGGGAAAGTGTTTGAAAAATGGCTATTTACTATGCTTTTCATTTTATTTTTCCTAAATAACTCATTTTATGCCAAATATTTTAATAGCTCCTTCAAAATGTTTATTAACAAAATGCAAGGCACTAAAGTTCCTACTTTTAATCACTGATCTTCATGTTTAAATAATTTACAAATTATTACATTTTAGTGAGTTTCCTCACAGCCTTCTCCACAGACCCAAGGCAAGAACCTTCCACCCAGAATTTCTCTCAGGGCAGTGTCTGTAGATTCCTGAGGGCAGCCTCACCCTGCTAAGGAGTTCTAACATATCTGCCTGTAGGGACCAGGAAAAGATCTAAAGGGCAAAAAAATAATTAAAGGTGTTAAAATCACACCCCCAAGTGCTCTTGTTTTGGAAACGAAAAGAAATAAATACATTTGCCTGAATGACAAAAATTTTTATCAAGTACAACAATGACCAAAAATTGAACTGGTTCGTGGCAGTCAATGGGACCTTTATATAACCCTATGATACGGGCTGTCAGTTCAGAAGGGGTGCTTCTCTGTGCACCTCCACAGTACCGGCCTCACAGCCTGTAGTGACCACATACCAGCTGGTTCCTGTATGACTTCTCTGTCCTATCACCCATCCTCTTCACTAAAACAATCCAATTCTAAGAACACAATGTCTCAAAGTTTCTAATCGCTCACAAACAACTTTCTAGATAATTTTTCAGAAAATATTAAGGGCATGCAAAGTGGCTCTACCAACTAGTGGCAAAATCTTCTAAGACTGCCAAAAAGAAAACTTTGAGTAAACCAGTACTCCAAAAAGATAGTCAGCTGAGATTTCAGGCAGCACAGTGGCAAACCTATGAGTTAAGTGTCAAGTGTTGGTCCATGAAGCAAGAGTTCTCATGAAACAGATCTACCCAGACACTTTTAAAACCATCTTTATTTTGGTTGCACATGTACAAATTTCTTAGTTACTTAACATTGTATTTGTTCCCATTTGAAGTCTCACAGCCATGTAAAACATTGCCTTCACTATCAAACTGCTATATCAAACTAGTAAACTAAGATAACCCTCTTTACAGTTTTCAGTTTAGTGCATTAAAACAACATTGATTAAAAAAGGCAAGTGAGTTAACTGACAAATATGCAATTCCTTTTCTAAAGAAAGATGGCACAAACTAGTATACAACTAAACACTAAATTTGTATTAGGTGCTCAAAAGTAGTAATTGCGGGAAAGTTACTTCCCAAAAGTAATTATGACCAAAGGATACATAGGAAACCATTATTTTATAGGACAGAATGGAAGGTAATTAAATTTCCCATGATAATAGCTGTGCAAATACACAGCGGAATAGTAAGTTGGACTCTTTAGCATTCTAACACAATAGGAATTGACCTGTCATACTCTTCCGCCAAATTACATCAAACATTTAGTGACTACATATTCCCTAGTAAATGTCAGACTGAAACAAAACCTATGCAAAACAACCTATCTTTAGCATTTTACTAGGCAATCTACAGCAGATGCTTAATATATACACCTCAGGGGTATGAGATATACTACAATCTTATTCACTGATTTCATTCAAAATAAACAAGGGTTTTTTAAGAGAAAATAATCCTAAGAGAAAACAATAAAAGTTAAATAGATAATCTGTGCTGCTGTGAATCAGAAAAAAACCAGAACCACAATCAGATATATTAATTTCCTTTTAAGTTACTGAGAATATCTCCTCTGTTGACTCAAGTAAAAATTAAATTTGATATTTTTAAATGAAGTAACACAAAATCTGGGTGCATGTTGCACTGTGATAGAAAAACAGAAATACATAGAATACATATATCTTTAATTCCAAAATCTAAGTTAACAGGATAAATAAATTACAAATGAAAGGCATATACAATGTGGCAAGAACCTAAGAGTTATTAGATCGCAGAGCATGAGAGCTATGCCAACAGTAGGATTTCAGAAAACATATGATTAGAAAATAGCAGATTTAATCCAATGGAAACTTCCCCCCAAAATAAAGTATGGTAACCATCTTTTACATACTAGCATTAAAAAAAGTGATTACCGGACTCTTTTCACATGATTTAGATAGTGTAGTATAATACTGTGCTCCTTCATAATTTTAGCTGCCCTTCACCCCCCATATGATGAGACCAATAACTAAAACTCCGATGACAAGGATAAAAATGATGATGCACAGGGTTTTTCTGGATTTGCGCTGCAGATGCAAAAACAAAACATGTTTACAGATATAGTGGGGCATCTCTATAGCAACTGAAAATACTTTGGTTAATTTTGAGAGTAAAATTAATAGTCACCTCTTTGAATGTATTTTTTGCTTCTCAAAAATCTCAATTCATGTCACCACTCTTTCAAAAACACTTTTTTTTTTAAACTAATGGTGTAAATTGGGATAATTAACTTTTTCTAGGGGTTTAATGGGGCTTAAAAAAGATGATGCAGAGAATTAAAATTACTGATATAAGCAACAGTCTGTTACCTACATGCGAAAACAAGGAACAGTTTCAAAGTTTAAACATTCTAAAGTTTTTATCAAAAAAATGCTTTTCAAAGTGAGTTTTCTAAAAATATCAGAAAGTATAAATGTGTGGCAATTTTTCCTAAAGTAAACTTACTATTTTCCAATCATCCCCATTCTTTAACAGAAACTGCATTCAGAACCTCAACATACAGATAAAAAACGAAGAGCTAAAAAAATGTAATAGTCATTTAAAATGTAAAGGCTGGGGTTTAATTCCATTCTTCATTTCTGGACTAGGTGTAGATCTCTGTGTTTCTTTAATGGCTTGTGTATCTCACAGCAACATGCAGGAATCCTTTTTCTTATAAAGTAGAAAAAATGTGTAATTTTACCTTGTGTCAACTGGAAGTATTCTAAAAATACACAAAGATATGTTTCTCACTGAAGTTACCCTGAAGCCATGAGTATTTACAGTATTCCACATATACATCTAACTTTTCAACTGGACACTCCTCACAATTTATCTAAACTTTCAATATGGAAATGCCAATATTTTCCTAGACTCCAGTGAGTTTATCCCAGAAGTATGTGTAATGTGCCTTTACAAACCACCCCAGAGGTTCACTTGTTGTGTCTGTGGCCTCGGGTACCCTACCCAGTGTGGGAAGGAGGTGGTGAGGTTCTCGGTCTGCCATGATAAAAGCAGTTATCATCTTCCTTTGTGGGCATGTTTCATCCCATCTATTTAAAAGCACTGTATTTTGCAGGTGCGTGAGTTCAACACAAAGGCTTCCAAGGGGAACCCTGGAAAGCGCTCTCTTCCCAGCACTTGTGTTGCATGGCTTTTTCAACATTGCTTCTGGGCTTGTGAGGTTTAATTGTGGAGAAGCTCCAGATCTGGAGATAAAGCTTGGGAAGATGTGTTCTTTTCCCCCATGGTAGCTATAGGTTTGCTCTTCCACAGGAAGAGAAAAAAGTAAAATTCTGGGATATATCTATCATCTGTCCCCAATCCAAAAGCATAACGAAATAATATGCATGCCTACTCACTGCTGAATCCTGCAAAACAGAATGTTTGAGCAGTAATAGCTGTTGCCATTTACAGATTACCCTGTTTCTGTGTGTTCAACTATTCATGAATCATAAGCATAAATTTTCCCATGACATAGTGATAGCAATTCTGCTGAGCTGCACATCTGAGTCGCATACACAAACTGGCTGCAACTCGGCAATCTCTGTAAAGCTTCATTGTCTGTATGACTAAATATGCAGTGATTTGTCCAGTGAAAAGTGGTGTTGACCCTGTAGGGAACTTCTAAGGATATAATGTGAGAAAAGTGAAAAGCATATGAAATTATCTAAGATGGTGACAAAATATTAAATGTTTTACAAAACAGTAACAAGATCTGCTAACCTAATTACGAACAACAAAACATGGAGTTTTATAGGAGAAATCAAATGCTATGGTGTTATTTAGGGACTCTCAAAGACCCTGGTCTTACCCTAGGTTAACACCAAAGGCTGCATATTTTAAGATCTATTAATATTCATTCTTCCAAAATTTGCATAGTACTTTACATACTTTATATTTCACACATACATATAGACTCCCTATATTAACATACATACATATAGACTCCCTATATTAACCTAGTTTACTTAAGTAAATTCATTCCTGATGAATGTTGACCTAATGGTTAACCTAGTGGCTAAGGACACTCCAAGTTAATACAATTTCCATAAGACCTAAAGAGAACTTTATAGGATAAGGATTTTTACCTTTTTAGTTCAGAGTATCATTGACAAAAAAAAGAATGAAAAGGTAAACGAGAACAGTGAGAAATGGAAGGAGAAGGCTATCAAACAGGCTTCCGATCTGGAATGTCACAATGGTATCAGAGACCACCAGTTGTCAGAAAAGCCTGTGGTTAATTTCCTGTTCCCCTCAGGAGCCTAACACTAAACTTCCTGTTCCTGTGGTTCATGATTCTGGTTCAAGACCGAGAATAAACAGACTTTAGGTGCTGACGTATTTCTGATTTACCCTGTGCACACGCGCGCGCACACACACACACATACACACACAGAGTTAGAAGTCCAGGTTACAAGATTTGTTATAGCTAATTTTACCTGATAGTCTGCTGCCCTTGACAGCTGCTGGTTTGCTTGCTGAACGTGTACCTCTGCATTTTCGACATTGGCTTCTATGCTATCTTTAATATAAAACAGTCACACAGAAAACTGTTAAACATGGACTGATAATAGAGTTAAATAAATCACTATGTTGCATTCAAAGTAAGATGATCACTAGTCAATGTTAATATTAGTAGTACATAGGCAAGGCTGAATTTGTTCTTAAGCTAACTATAATTCTTCCCTAGACTATTTCTCAGGTGATCCAAACAAAACAAAAATTAAAAGAGAATAAGCTTGATTATCTTCATTACAAAACAACTGCAGGTCTACCTGGTAACTGCTGAAAAGTACTTCCACCTAGCTTACATTCTCTGCTGGCCAAGTCAGTACCAAGCATCGCACAACTTGTATTTAGAGTAAACACAGAACACTGAAAACTGTCATTGCTTGGTAGCCAGGATCAACCAAGTTTTGTGCTGAAACCTAGCTCTCCCTGAAGGCCCAAGCAGCTTTATCACACACTGACAGCTTTCCTTCTTGCCTTCCTAGAGGTATGTGAGGCCTGGAAGTGGATCAGGTATCACTTTGCAGCACGAGAGATGGTCTTTTCCTCCTCCCTACCACCTCCCTGTTTAAAATGTCACGTTACTCAAACTCATTAAACCCTCCTTATAGCAGACATCCATAGATCTCGTGGTCTTTTCTTCTCCTTGGACATTTTAACTTGACTCACTGATATTCTTTTATGCTTTTACTATTATACATATTGAGTTTAGTATCCAACTGCTGACTTTCTACTACTGTGGTCTCACAACCCTTGACTATATATATATACACATATATGTATATACTACATATTATATATATAAATACATATTATATATATATATATACATATTTTTTTTCAAAAACTTTGTCGACCTTTCTCAGTCACCCACATGATTACATCCCCAAATCTTGTCATTACCAATAACTGCAGCCTCTCCATAACTTTAATTTGAAGCTCTCACTCTCTAACCAGTGCCTGCTATCTTCACAGTTCACTACATTTAATACCAAACTTCACTATTCTTACCAGTTTTTCACCACCCTACCTTCATGTTCTCACTTCCACCTTACCTTGCTTAGATTCAATGAGCAATCATTTATCATTACTTTCTTGCATCAGTTCCCTTACCCCTCCACTTGATCACAGTTATATGACAAAAACCCAACCTGTACCTACGCAACTGACATGGACACAAAAAGGAATAACTCATGTTAATTTCACAGTAAATTCATGACTCGCAAGCAAGCCAACTTCATTTGCCTAACTCCTGGAAGACTTCATATTTTCTTCTTAAATTTCTCATGTCTCTTCCTGCACTGTCATTCTTACCCAATAACCTTGATTTCTAGATCACCAAAACAATCAAAACAGAAGAAAACATTTCTACATTCTCCCTCGACACTACACACAATATCCATACTCTGACTTCTCTCCTGTTATTGGGGCAAAATTGTCCATGCTCTCAACAAGAGCCAATTTCTCCATTTGTGTACTTCACCCCATTCTTTGTCACTGAAGAACCACACTAGCAGTTTTCCTCTCTCTCATTTACCATTATTTCTACCCCTTACATGTCATCCCCATCAATCTATGGCTGCCATCTTGAAAACAATTCAGAAAGTCTCTTATTTACTTCACATCACTGTAGTCATGACTTCATTCTATTCCTTTTCCCACTGACACTGCTTAAAAGAGCTGTCTACGCTTGCTACCTCCAACTGCTCTGTTCCCATTCCTTCTTGAGTCCACTTTGTCATGCTTTCACTCACATAGCTCTCATCAAGGTCCTCTCTGTGCTACACATTGCTCAACTCAGTTGTCAGTACTTAATCCTTAGCTTACTTAACAGCATCATCTAATGCTCTTAAAGTACTTTCTTCATTTCTCACTCCCAAACCATACTCCTATTGGGTTCTCCTCTACATGTCTGGCTATGCATTCCTAGCCTTTTTTTATTTCTTCTTTAGCTCTCTGGGCTCTATATCAAGGGTCAACAAATGTTTTCTGTAAAGATTTTTTGGAAGATGTTTTTTCTCTAGATATTTTTGTAAATATATTTTTTCTGTATTCTGTAAATATTTACTGTGAACATTTTAAGCTTCGTGGTTCATATGATTTGTCATAAATACTTAAAAATGTCTCTTTTATTGAAAAACTACCACAGATAACACATAAGTGTATGAGGTTGCCCTAAATATTTATAGGACTCAGAGGTCAGTCCTCAGACATGTTCTCTATTGACATGTTTCACAGGTGATCTCACCTAAATCACAGTTTTAAATACCACCTATGTGCAGATGACCTGCCAGATTTAAATCCCTCAAACTCCATGTTTGCATTACCAGTGCCTATCAATCCTTCATTTGGGTGCTAACCACAACCTCAAATTTACCCCAAAATTAATGATTTATATCCACCCAACCCTGTTTCAGTTATGGATTTTCTCATCTTAGAAAACTGCAACACTATCGTTTCCATGAGCCATAACCAAACTGTAAAGTCAGCCTCAAACTCACTCTCACATCGTCAGTTGGTAGATCTTATTGCCTTCACATTGAAAAAATAACCATAATTCCATCACCTCTCATCTTTTCACTGCTTCCATACTGATCCAAAGCAACACAATTTTCACCTGCATTCCTACAACAGCATTTTAAGTGGGTCTCTTTGCTTTGGTCTTGGCCTGTTATAGTCTGTTCTCAGCCTAACTGCCAAAGTCTTTAAAAACCCAAAACACATTATAACTAACACTCCTCTACTCAAATCATCCTGTGGCATCCCATCCATTAATAATAGCCATCCTTACATGGCTCAGGATACCATATGATGTGATTCTCCCATGACTTGTGACACCAGCTCCATCTTCCTATTGCTTATTTCACTCATCACAACTGTCAGGAATGTTTCTGCCTGAAGGCCTTAGTCTTTATTGTTCCTTCTGCCTCTTACTTTCTGCTTTACTTCCTTAAGTCCTCACTAAAATGACACTTCTCAGTAAGGCCTTACCTAACTGTCTACACAAAGCAACAACATATCACACCATCAGCATTCCCATTCCCCAATCTGGCCTCATTTTTCCCATACCACGTATCACCAGATATTTTTCTTCCTTAAAATTCTGCTCCTTTATTTAGACTTTATAATACATGAAGTTAGGTTCTTTTATCTTTTGTTTAATTTCAGTTAAACCCCAATGCCTATATTTTTGCCTGGATATAGTAGACACTCAATAAATATTTGTTGGATAAATGAATAAATTGGTTTCTAAAATTTTACCCTGTGATCTAGTGGGGCTACTGAAGAGAGTAACATTTATAAGTAACTGTTATAGTGAATGATAGGCCCAAGTATTTCAGAAATGTATAAATATAAAAATGTCTTTAGATAAACCCACAGATATCTTCAATCACACCTTAACTGAATAACTATTACAACTAACAGAAGTTTTAGCCACTAATAATTTTAGAAGCCTTTTAAAAAATTCTTAGCATGCAAATAGTATCTCTTAGTAACAAAAATTGAGTGGATAATCCGGCAAATGTCTAACTGTTCTTAGATAAAAGACAAAGAGCGCGTACAATTACAAATAGCACAGGTTTCCCAACAAGTCCTTGGCATGATGAAAATTAAACCCGGATAAACCTGAAGTCAGACATCTGGTAATAAGCTAGAATGAAACTACATGGTGCCTTCAGGAGTCAGGGGTAGCAGACCAGAGTTAAATATGGGGCTTCTGAAATAAATGTAACCAGTCATTTAAACCATTAGTGATCCAAAGTGAGATCTGTCTAAAACAATTCCAATGCTTAGTCTGTTGTAGAGAATGCAGTTTTGATTCCAGGCGGGCCAAAACAGAGAACCAAAGCAGTTAAGTCTTGCTTGAGAAGCTACCACGGGTAAAGGGCAGGTAGCTTGTTCTCACTTCATGAAACCTCATCAGCAGACCTTACCTATCACATCTCCTTGCTCATGAATCATCATTCCCAAATCTTTAAATATTTCATTAATATCCATAATATCAGCCTAAGAAGAAAGAAAAAAAAAAGCAAACATTATTATAAAAACCTCAGTCTCTACAACATGAAAGGAACCTCAACCATCACTCATACATAGGCGAGCATGCACCTGGACATTCATCTCTGAAATAACAGAAAAACCTTTCATTATAAGGAATCTTAAATAATCAGATGGCAAGTTAACAGTAACAGTTTTCTAAAATAGGTTCACAATGTTAAAACTATTAAGAAAGAACAGAAATGGAAAAGACATAGAGCAGAGTTATGGGTTATTTAGTTTATGGTATGCATTCTGATAGTTTTGCTAACACAAGCAGTATTTCCTCACAAGAATACAAAATATTTCTGTTGTGATATAGTTTTAGTAAAAGTTTATATACCAAACTGACAATCCAAAAGAATAAAATGTTTAGTTGTAAATTTAAAATCTCACATTAATCAATTTGAATATACAATGGAATAGTGCTAAATCAGTTATAAATTTATTTTACTTTTCTTCAATATATGATAACTATTTTGCCTGAATGAAGAGTAAAGTTTAAATATTTTATTCAGGGGTGTGTGGAGCAATTTAAACAGTCATCCTGTGCCTTAGTTTCCCCATCTGTAAAATAGTTATATAACCACACAGTGACCTACTTCATAGAATTTTTTTTTTTTAAAGATTTATTTATTTATGCATACAAGCACTGGGGCACAGGCCAGAGGCGTGGGGGGGTGAGAGGACTCACCACAGAGAGCAGGGAGCAGAACAGGCAGATCAATGGAAGTACGCTGCTGAGGGGAGCAGCGGGCACAGCAGGAGAGGTCTGCCGCACCATGTGGGTCCCCCATCTGGCTGGCAGCAGGGATCGAACTCAAGCTGCAGTGGCTGCGATCCGCTTCATAGTGCGTTGCTTAACCCACTGCGCCACCAGGGAGGCCCCTTCATAGAATTTTTATGAGAACTAAATGGGACAGCTAATAGAGGATTTATAACATAGCACACAGCACATGGAAGGCCTCAATAAACTGCAGCTATTGTTATCTATTAATAGACTACTTGCTTGGGATTAAACAGGGTCCATAAAAAATCAGGTTCAATAAACCCTTTAGAGTCTTAGATGTCAAAACTTATGTAGGCATAGTGTGCATCAACTCTAGAAAGATATTCTCAACACAAAGATGATCTGAGCTGCCGAAAAAAAAGGTATAAGTGGAGAGAAACATTTTTGTTCACCCTAGCACTAATTCTAAAGAGGTTATTTTTAAAAAGCAAACAGTAATTTTCTAATTTATAGAGAAAATGCCACCAAGCTGATACATTTCCTTAGTCTTCTTTCTTGACCCTAGGTAGCCCTGGGTTATCTAAGCATCCCGAAGACAAGTTCACTAAGACAGAGCAGCATGCCAACTCTGCAATGTAAAGCTTACTTCAAGTTGCCTAATAGAAGACTCTCGCTCATGGATAAGGCGGAGATCATCCTCTGTAATTTCTTCATCTTGCACCTGCACTTGAGGTTGAGTTTGGCTAAAAGAAAAAAATATGGAAAAAAGAAAGTCTGATAGTAAAACAAAGGAACTTAGCTCCTATTTTGGAAATACATAGACTAATCTTCAAAGTCAGGGACTCATTCACAAAAATTTCAAGGATATAAAAGAACTATTAATCAAATTTTATTCATGTTTCATTTTAGTGAAATTAATTTTTAGAATTAACAATTAATTATTAGAAACTGTTGGCAAGTAGCATCACTTTTAAATTGACTTAATCCTCACATGAGGGAATAATCGATTCAAATAATAATTCACTAATACTTGGGTAAATTATAAAGTATTATTCCTATACTAGACTATCTTATATATTTATCTATTTTATACTTTATAAGTAATTATTTTGAAAATTTATTGTTTCCAATTTATAAATAACAAAGGATATTCATGACATAAAATATTAAAAGCTTTATTTTTGTACCAGGGACTGTATCATATAAAAAATATTTGAAAAATTATCTTTTCATCTGTATCATGATTTATATTTCTTACCTTTCCCAAGATACAAGAGTCTTTTCTTTTGAGCTGTCCTCAGGAAAACCACCCTGAATAATTTAGTAACAGAATGGGTTGAGAAAGGGCAAACAGAAAACACACAACACTTACATTTATTCTTAAAATAATTTAAACTGATTTACATATGTGCATATAATCATGTGGGGGGGCAAAAAGAAAATTCTTGTTTTAATTTTTTAGGTCACCTGTTTTAAGTAATGATAAAATTATATTCTAAATTGACAAGGAAAGTTTATATAATAAATATTATTTGATAAAAACCTAACAGTGTCTAAGAAATAGGAAACAATTTGTCATAATTTCCAAGGGAATTTCAAAGTGCATAACTCAAAAGCCCATTTTAAATTATTCCTTTATTTTCGAGAGGTGTATATTCATTTTCAATATTTATGATACATTCTCTCTGTTGCTTTTTATACCCTCTCTACACTAGCAAAAACAAAAGTGAACACCTCAATTTCATTTAAATGTAGGGCTACCATTTAGAATTAGCCCTCTAATCTCTTTTGATAAAATATTTCTATATTTTATATAATTACAATCTTTTGTGACACAGACAACAACAGCCATAGTAATACTATCATCATTCTTAAAAACTGAGCAGAAAAACCTGAAAATACTCAAATATTAATCTCTAAGATCATCATATATCTTCATAACTTAAAAACGTGACATTGTACTCTTTTAAGTGAACTAAGAGAATATGATGTTCATTTTTATAATACTTACAGATACTCTGGAACTGGCTCTAACTCGAGCAACAAAATCCTTCTCCTTCTCAGCAGCCTGCCTCTGGACCTTCTGAAAGTTTGTCAGTGACGTTGTGAATTCAGCCACTAAGCGATCCTTCTGTATTTTCCTTTGACGCTAGAGAAAAGGGGAGAAAAAAAATTCACGATAGTCAAGCTGTGAGGTGCTATAGAATTGTGCAATTGTTTCACCACTAGCTCTTTCTCCATTTAATTCTGAAATTTTCACTCACTCTAATTGCAAAGCCTGATTAACTCTCAAGAACACTTGACAATATATTCAAATACTTGTGTGTATTTATTTACCTTGATGAGATAGTCACCTAACACTGAAATGACTTAAAATATTCATGCTAAACTGGGGCATGGTTTTGAGAATGTTTTAAAGTAGTTTTTATTTATCTTTTTATTTTAGGAAAATGTTATACTCCTACCTAAGCTGTAACTTCCAGTAAGGAAGCAAGGAAATAAACCTGTGCCCCTAGAGAATCTCACATCTTGAAGGATTGTACATGATGAATGCAGTCTTGCAAGGACAGGAAACAATTATTCAAGAAGCATTTTCTGAGCACTTAATTATGGGCCGGGGCAACTGCATGGAACTAATTTTTGCTTTATTGCACCACAGGATACTACCTGGGCAATTAAATATAGTTTTGTGTTCTGTGAACTAATCTCAAATATACTTTCCCCCCATGATTTCCTTTCTAGCCTAACAGTTCAAAGATCCTAGAGTACATTTGATTTCTTTCACATTCAATGTATCAACAATGTGTCTTAAAGCTTGATACCTGTTCACTGGGAGTAGTGGGCAAAGATCCAAACTCTTTAATGTACTTATCAGTTTCTTTGGCAAGCTGGTTAGTGTACTGCTGCTTCTGTTGCCTAAAGTGAGAAAACACGTTACAACCAAAGAACTAGTCTATTTTTTAAAGATACAACTCTGTTGCTTCAACCAACCCTGAGGAATAGATTTATAAAAATCACTTTTTAATAGACTGACTCTAAATTTCCCTATGAAAATAACATTTTCAGGGTCCATTCCTTATAAATATTGAGCAAATATACATGTGAGGTTCTGTACTCACACCAGGGTAACTGAGATTTGAGAGATAAGCATTAACAAACATTCAGATAGGAAGATAACGTACATCAACTCAAGATTGTTTGATGTTTGAGACATTGGGGGTATGGAAACCTTTCATCTGTATCCCACTGACCAGTTTCCAGGTTTTAAAGCATATCTGGCCTCTTCTATTTCTCTACCCCTGGGTACTCATATCTGACAGGTACTTTAAAAAAAAAAGTGGGGTGGGGAGAAGTCATAAGCAACAGTGTAAATTTACTATTATTTAAGTTTGCTGTGGAAAAATTAATAGCACTTACTGAAACTAAGAAAAAAAGACCTGTGTTAATGTGATGCCTTACAAATGATGTCAGTACTTCGTATATACATTCTCTCGTGTTAAAATGTATATTAAGGACCCTTTAAAATGATGATGTACATGAATATGTTTACGTATCTGTGTTTCATAAGGAAGAATTTTAACCTACTTTATCTATTTATCAAGTACCTTATTTTAGTATGTTTTAAAGATCTTTAGAAAAATAAACATTCAAAAAGAAGAACTTAATGATGTCTCTTAAACTAGTAACCTTAGTAAAATACTGTAACTGTTAAGAATTACATGTTTTCAGGACTACAATGATGAGACACAGGTGAATTGGTGATGGGAATTTCACGGGGACTATACCTGAGAGGAGAAAGTATACACTGTACAAAAATGACGACTGATGTAAAATACATATAAAATAAATAAAAAAATTACATTTCCTACTGTGTTATAAACCAGTTATTTTTAAATAAATCATGTGTTTATATTACATTTTACTTTATTTTAATAAATAATGGGTTACTATTTAGACTTGGGGCATTTTTACCGCCCTGACATTTATCTACTACAGTAAAATACAAACTGAAGATAAACTGTACATTCTTCAAACTGTACTTCATAAAAGATATGAATTCGTATTAATTCTTTCTCAATACCTTCTTTTTTTCAATTTTTCCTACTATTGTTAATGTTATTTGGCATATAGGGCCTCCCTGGTGGCTCAGTGGGTTAAGCAACACGAGTTGCAGCACGAGTTCAATCCCTGGACCAGGGAGGGGACCCACATGGCATAGCAGACATCTCCTGTCTTGCCTGCTGCTCAGCAGTGTGTTTCAGTCAGTCTGCCTGTTCTGCTTCCTGCTCTGTCTCTGGTGAATCCTCTCACCTCCCTAGACTCTTGACTTGTACCCCAGCTCTTGTATGCATAAATAAATAAATCTTTAAAAATGTTATTTGGAATATAATGTACAACATATACACTACTTAAAATTTGCAGCTGTAACAGAACTGAACTAAGAGTTAAGATACAGGTTGAGGATGATGTTGGGCAAATCGTCAAACCCACAAGACCTGTTTTCCATATAAACAAAACGGAAATAGTTCTTCTGATCTTTCTACCTCACTCCAATTTTGTTATGTTCAGGTAAGAAATGTATCAACATTATGTAAAATACTTTGTGGTGACAAAGTATTACTGCTGTTCTTTTAACAGCATATAAATTTATTGAAATACATTATATAACTTCATTACACCATTTTTTTTCCCCCTAAACAGAAGCTTATATTTCCTGAAATTCAAGGATGGAGGTATAAGCTTTGGGGGATAGTTTACATTGGGTATGTTTTGGATCTAAACTAAATAAAAATCTGGTCATTGTCGGATTATAGAAGTGCGTCACATTCAGGAGCTTAGAATATCATTTTCCAAAAGTCATCAAAAACTGCCTACTAAAAAATTATAAAAAGCATAAAAGATGTTATTAAAAAAAAAAGGGTTACTGGTGAGGTTCTGCTTTGACAAAATAAGCCAGATACTTAAAGTTAAAAAAAAAAAAAGAAAAGCACTTGCCTCCTCTAGACAAGGAAAGCTACCCAAAAGCTTGGAGCTTGGTAGAAATAAGGCAATGAAAACCTTATTAATTTCCCACTGTTTCACCAGCAAATATAACCCTATCCACTGTCAAAGCAATGTAACAATAACTAGCCTTGCCTTGCCTGCTTGTCTGTATGTCTGTCTTCTCTGCCTTCCTGCCTCCTGCTGCCTGCCCTCCCTCCCTACTTTTTTCCTTTCAAATACTTACAGTTGTTGCCTCAATTCAGGTGAATCCTGAGGTGTTCCAAGTTGATTCAGAGCCCTCTGTATTTCCACAGCTATTATAAAGGAAAATAAGTTTATAATTATTATATATATATATATTTTTTAAGATTTATTTATTTATGCACACAAGCACTGGGGTACAGGCCAGAGGTGCGGGGGGTGAGAAGATTCACCCACAGAGAGTGGGGAGCAGAACAGGCAGATCAACAGAAGTACACTGCTGAGGGGAGCAGCGGGCACAGCAGGAGAGATCTGCTGCGCCATGTGGGTCCCCTCCCTGGCCGGCAGCAGGGATCGAACTTGTGCTGCAGTGGCTTCGGTCTGTTTCATAGTGCGTTGCTTAACCCACTGCGCCACCAGGGAGGCCCTATAATTATTATATATTTTAAAGCAAAAGAAATTAATATAAGCAATTGGGAAGTTCCAAAGATTAAAAAACCAGATAATTACAGAAAACATTACTTGAGAAGAAAGGAAAAAGGATTTAAATCTAATTAGTAATGATAATGGATTAATTTTCAAGAGAAAACTGTGTGGGGATGTTAACATGTGAAATTGTACTCATGATCCAAAAATACTATTATCTCTAGCCCATCAGAACATTTAATACAATGGCATATGGACTTAACTCCACTGGCATAAAAATTGTGAAGACAATAATTGCAACAATAATTCACCATCATATAAAGTGAATGGATTATAGTTAATAAAGAAGGAATTACAGAACTAGAATAAATACTTTTTCAATTATCTATGTAATAACTGATTTATCTTCAAAGGAAGATAAAACCAAAGGATAGCCATACAACCTCAAATTATCACCGCATAGATGACACTAATTATAATAGATAACTTTATCACAGATAAATTCTGTTTAAAACAAACGATCACATTTATTTAGCAACACCAATGAGCCAAACTGGTGTTATGAGTCTCCTAACACAATGCAAAGAGAACAGCCCAACACAATCTAGAATTTTTCTTGCCAAAATGTCTAATTTGAATCTAATTTTGAGAAAGAAATTAGAGCAATCTAGGTTATGAAATTATCTACTAAACAACTGGTCTAACTTCAAAAAAATATGTATCAATGTCAAAAAATGGTAAGAAGAAAGAAGAAGGTCAGGAAACTTTCTAAACTAAAAGAACTAAAACATTCAAAATACTACTACAAAACACCCAAAAGACAATATATGATTTTTGACTACACTCTGAATCAGAAACAAAAAAGAAAATTCTATGAGAACAATTGGAGAAACCTGAATTTGAACTGGGAAAGAGTAAATGAAAGTGAACTATGTCAACAACTGGCAAATAAACCCATGAGAAGGGTTTACTAAAAGTCTGCTGTACTATGCTTTTATTTCTGTGAGTTGAAAATTATAAACCAGGAGTTTAAAATTTATGCAAAGTTTACAACCCAGAAGTCTATCAAGGTATTAAAAAAAACTCATCAAAAAAGGTCTTATAGCCTTATGCCAGTGTGTACACAAATGAAAAGTCAATTAGAAAAAAAGTTGAGAAAAATCCATCCCAAAGAAAAGAACTTTCCCTTTTCTAAGAATTAGAGAAAAGTGATCCAACCCACCCATTCTTTTAAATTTAAAATGAGTGGCTTATTTATGTAGCTTAAATACTTTTAAGTAATTATTTATGGGAGCAAGAGAATGAGAGTATTCCAAAATGCAGGAAAATTTTTGTTCATTCAGGATGATGTAATAACACTACTCTCAAGTCAAAACTGAAAAATATTAAATACTGGAGAAAATTTATAGAGCATACAGTAAATGCTAACCATTGAGACAGGCTAAAAGGATTTATTTTGGGAATGGGAGAAATTTGCTTGCTCCTTTTAACTGTGGCTGTGTGAAATTAGTTACATATTTCCTTCTCAACAACAACAAATTTTCCTAGATAATCTTGTAGGAGTCTATAGCTTTTATTTAAAAAAAGAAAAACGTTGATAAGTATTTAGTATAGACCTCTATAGAATAGAGGCAGTCACTTAACTCATCTCTAGAAGGACCATGTCTTTTAAAAAGTCATACTAAGTGAAAAAAAAAAATTATTCAATAAATGAAACCAGGCACTGACTAACCATTATGGTATTAAAATAGAAGCCTATCCTAACCCATATGCCAAAATAAATCTATAGTAAATTACTAATTTATATATAAAAATGGAAATCATTAAACTGTTACATGAAACTACAAATATGTATTTATCAGGTGTTCTTGTTTATGATCTTGGAGGGATGAAATATTATCTATGTATAATGCAAAACTAAAAACCATGGAGGTAAACATGACAAATAAGACAGAACAATTTAAAGTTTAAATTAAAAATATGTACATTACAAATATATATAATACGTGTGTATATACATAGAAAATATCAGCAGCATATGATAGTGATAAATATCTTTAATATAGGGAAAAAAACTCTTAGAAATTGATAACAGAAAAATAGCCAAAGAAGAATGAACAAAACAAAAAAAAAAATCCTGAAATTTACAACAAGTAAATAAACGAGAAATTCAGCTTCACTGATAATCAACTTTTCATATATTAGACTGGGGAAAACTAAGAAAAATAAGTAGGTAAGGAGGTAATTAGAATAATGAACAAAAGCTATCAAAGCCTTAGAAACAAAAGGTATAGGCCTATATCAGAAAGGAACAATATCCCTAAAATACAAAGAACCAGAAATAATTGAGTAAAGGCCAGATAATCCACTACAAAATTGGTTTAAGAACAGGAACTTAATAATAGTCACTGAGTGAAATAAAACAATACTGCAAAGTATATCAATCCTGGATAGGATAAATAATGTATGAGCATTATATAAAATTGTTCACTCATTAAAAATAAGTAGAACTGCTATAGATAGGCCTAGTGGGAGCCTAAATCTGCCAAGCGGTTTTTCCCCTTGGCTGTCTTTTTTTTTTTTTTTCCCAAACAGATATATTTAGCAACCCCAGTTTTTATCCTTTCTCATTGGGTAAGGGCTTTCATGGGAAAGAAAAGATAATCAGATGTCCTTGAGGGCTCTGCTCTATTACAAAAACAATAAACCAAAAGCGGTACCTTTCCTGTGCATTGTTTAGAAACACCATCTAAGACCCAAGGAACTGAGAGCAGAGACCCATTTACTCCCATTTCACAGGCCCCATGCAAGAAGCAAATCCTCATGAAGCTAGCAGAGGCTTATTCAGATGGTGACTCTAATTACAAATGTGCCTCAAAATATGATGTTCACTAGAACAGGTCGTAATCTCTGGCAGCTGCTAATGTATCTGCTAATGCAGTAAATGGGAGGAATTTGCCTCTTAGTCTTATCTCAGGGTTACAGAAACTCTACAAAGGTACAGAGGTACTACAACTCAGTTTTCACAGATACTGACCAACTCCTCCTATAGGACATACTACTAGTCCAACACACTGCTTAAATCTGCTTTTAAGACCACAAACACAAGTGGCAACATGTACCCTTAAGTGTCTTGAAAGGATGTCAGTATACCAGCAGTTAAGAGATAAATTCCATGAAAACACAGGCTTTGTTTTCTCAGTGAATAATTTCGGTCCACTAATCTGCTGGGAACACTGGCATATTCCTGCAAAGTAAACAACAAACTACTTGTGTTTGCAGTCTCAAATACAAATAGGGAACAGTGCTACTCCAACCCATTTTGTTGAAAGACCCGAAAGGCTACCAGCTCTGGCTTCCACACCCAAGTGAAAAGGTTATCCAGCTAGTTCACGCAGTGGTACAAGCAGCTCTCCAACTTGGCGCTAATGACCTGGTGGACCAACAGTAATGTAAGTGCACATGTGCTATCAGGATGCTGTAGGAAAAGCACAGGAGTCCTTTAGAATCCTACAGCAAAATCAGTCTCTTTGGCAAATCAATGTTATCCTTTTCAGAAATAGCTCTGGTCCTGCTACTGAGTCCTGCACAAAAAGTAAGCAATGCCATTCGAGGTCACCAAGTGACCTTAGCTTCCCAGTGTGAATTAGGTGTTATCTTACCCATCTCCTCCTACATGTTGTTCTGTGTATGTCCATCAACCTGCCTTTGCCACAACTCCTACAATAATGAACTAGTAATGCCTGTATGAATATGAGCCACATAGAGGGTACCCTACACGGTTCCCTCTACTCAAATGATTATTGGCAATGTCTGTGCCAATTTGCAGCAACAGCAATGAAAAGTACAGTGATATGGTGCTGCTCTTGTGGCGGTCAGTCAGCCACCCGGTGGGCAAGATGATTACTCTTTTCCCATCTTGAAATAGGCAGGATTTTATATTTGCTTAAATTACTATATAGATTTTGTCACGCTTCCTCTCCCCCTCTCCCCACCTTGCTGCTGAGCCTCCTGACCCAAACAGAGTCACAATCATGGTACCCCACACACCAGAGCCTCTGATCAAGAAACGCTCTTTAGAGGGAAAAAAAATGAACAGACCTTCAAGGACAAGGATATTTACTGTTCTCCATTTTCTAGGCACTACTGGACTTCAGAATATTTAATGGTCTATTAGGGATTCAATTATGGTGTCATCTGGGAGACAACATCTTAGGAAGTAAGAACGGCTAATCTAAGGTATCGTATTACTCACAGCCAGAAAGCAAGCTTGCATTTGGGAATTAAGGGGTTAAACTAAAAAGAAATATTTCATGAGACCCACTTATCCACTTACAAATGTTCCTCTAACCCTGAAGTGACTTAGAAGGCACTATGCAAATGAGTAATGCAACCAGGTTTCTACCTGGGTGGGAGCTGAGACTCCATCTTGCCCTTAGGGGCCAGGACAGTGTGAAGACTGAGTTTGGCATTAAGGAATCAACCAATCCCCACATGAGAGAGAGGAGTATACATAAATCTTCATTGGTTGGAGTGGATCTGTTAATACTCTTATCTCCAGCCACACAATTATGTCAGCTGGAGCAACAAGAGTCCAAGTTTGGAAGTCTGGGTTACTCCAAACAGCTGAGGTCCGGAATCAAGACAGAAGGAACCTGGAGTGGCACTAAAGGAGAAAGCATTAATACCAACTGCAGCCAGGATTCCAGTGACAGAGGCAATCACAGCCCCTGTCCACCTTTTCTTCTTTGCTCTGCAATATGTATGTTCAGCTATTTTAACTACTTTTCTCCTTCCCTAGTCACATCTTTCATTGTTTGATGTAGGTATGCAGCGAGTGGGAAGACTCATGCTCCGGTCCAAGCTAAGGAACACTGCGACTGAAGCTCACTGAAACAGAGGAGGGTGAATGGAAATGGCCCAATGGACATGTCACTGAGATACAAGAACTGACTAGATTTTGGCTTTATCCCTTTTGAGGATGTGGGAGAGGAATTCTGCTGTTTGAGGGTTAGTGGCATTATGTTAAACAAGGGGCTTTTATAAAAAAAGCTTAAGCATTTAAAAAAAGTCAGTATGTTGGTTGTAGGAAACAAAAGGCATGAAGGATATTTTTGGCCACTTATAATACCCCAAATCCTTCATTATGTTGGGATATTTTGGGTTGTAAAGAGGAAAAAACTTGGGAAAAAGTTTCATAGCTAAGGCAACACAATTTTTCTAAAAGTCTTACCTCCATTATGAGCAATACAGGTGATTAATGTTTTGGTATCAATCATGAAAAAAGTCCAATTCTTAAACTAGTTGCAATCAAAAGCAAGAGTTATTGAGTACTGTTTAGGTAAAGATACTGAAATCCCTTACAAGTCAAATGCTTTAGCTAATAACGTTTTCACTCTGACACAATTATTTTAATAACACAATTTCTCATAAAATCAAGTTTTTCTTTAAAGAGTACTAAATAGTTTTCATGAACGCCAGTGTAAGTAAGACAAAGCCCCCTGTACTTAAACAGCATAAAATACAGCAGTGGAGTGATCGGAAGAAAGGACATCATATAAATGCAAAGAGAAAGCAGTAGAATAAATGCTACAAAAATACTTCAAACAAGGAACTGCAGCATAAGCAAAATGGCAGACAATCCAAAATGTTATAACAGAAGTAGCATTTGCGATCGTTCTGAACTATAGGGATCCCTTTAGTTTGGAGATTCAAACCTGTAAAAGCATTCCTGGGGATAAACTGAAATGATGGTTCCGACTGGTCTCGCTGACTAGAAGGTAAACTCCTTGAAGGGAAGCACTTTCTTTTTTTTTTTTTTTAAATCTCCAGAACCCATCATATTGCTGACACTCAATAAATACTTTAAAGACTTTGAACCACATGGAAATGTAACAGGGTGGTCCCCAGGAAACGGTAAGTTCCAGAATCCCGGTTCTACCCTAAGTGGGTAGAGTTGAGCAGGGAAGGAAGATTCGGCAGAGAGGAGATAGGAGGACAGAAAGAAGGGAGGAAGAAGGAAGCAGGATGGAGAGCAGCAGGAGACATGGAGAAGGCATGTGGAGCAGAGCAACATGTGAAGAAGCTGTGCTTACTTTTTGGTCTTGGACTGGTTGGAACAGATGTGGGTGAGAGACTCGTGGGGAGGTTAACAAGGGCAGCTTTCATCTTGATTTTGATTTTGCTCTTTTCCTCCCAGATTTGTCTGACGCCTTCTGACCCTTTTCTAGGGGTTTCTACTGAAAGTTCCTTTAGACGTGTGGCAGGCTTTTGGGTCTTGCTTTGGGCCAATCCTATTTGGCTGGAGTTTTACCTTCAAGGAGATGGGTAACTTTGGATGCTTAACTTAGTAACTATATTTTTGTCCTTTCTGTATTGTACCCTAATTGTATTAAAGCTCCTTTCTATTAAAGGTCTTTTTTTTTCTTAATGTGGCGGATGGCAGAACCCATTCAGAGAGGGCAGGTTTGGGGGTTCCGGAGTGCCCTCTCCCTGCCCTGTAACAGATTCACTCAAAAGATTGAAACTTATATAAGAAATGATTTGTATTTCTAAAACATAAGACATATATAAGAATGCTTACTCACCCAACAGTTACTGAGCATCCACTATGTACCAGGCACAGTGGGAGGGTTTGTAGACCTCAACTTTGATTAAATTAAATTCCTTTAATTTGCATAGCTCTATATTTTAGGAAATTAGAGTATCATTTGATCAATGATAATGGGCCTATGTGAACATAAATTTGAAATTAACAAGTCAAATTTAGGAGAAATATTTTGTGACATTAGTTCAATCCCATTTTTTTTTCAATACATGAGGAAATCACGAACTTGACAGGGTAATGACTAGCTCAAGAAACCATAGCTATTTATTAGTAGAAGAGCTAGGATTAGAATGTAGAATTCTTGATTTTCAAAACAATATATTTTAGTGTACTAAAAGGCCTAAACGTAAAAGACTTTTTAAAAGATTACTTAATAATCCAGGTGGATGATGGTTGCCAAAGCAAACAAAGGGAAAATAAATGTGTGCAAACTTGAAGGAATGATACAAAGGAAGTGAACTAAGAGGTTTGCTGTTTCAAACAGGGCTTGAAGTAAGATTCAAGCTCACCTGTGGATTACAGGGCTCCTCCTCCTGCCCAGCTAAACCTAATCAGAAGACAACTGTCTGCCCTATCTTCCTGTCTTATGAACTGGCAGGATTCCCAAGACATCATTTTACATACGATTAGCATAACCTCTCAGAACAAGGTCACAAACAATGGCCTGCAGTGAGGCCTAAAGCCTGGTTTTATATAGGTCTGCAGCTAAGAATGGTTACTAAATTTTTTAGAGATCAACAAAAAATAAAACAATAAATAAAAGAATAATCAAGAGACCATATGTGGCCAGCAAAGTTTAAAATATTTACTATTTGGCCCTTAGAAAAAGTTGTTCTAGCCCTATCATAAATTGGTAAAAACAACCAAAATTTTGTATTCACAAACTCAATTCAGCATGTTACTTGAGTTACTAAGTACACATAATGTTACTAAGTCTATTTGAAACAATAGTTAACAAACTGCAAAATTCTCACTGAACTGAGTATAATTTCTGTAATCTCAGAAAAAAAAATGTTATCAATAAATCAAAGGTGCTGATTTCTGCAGGTTATTTTCAATTGCTGCTCTTTTGACATTTATTCAGAAACAGAATTACAGTTAGTTTTGCATTGAATCAGGAAGCATTTTTATAAAGTAACTGCTATATTATTACCATTCTATTATTTCGTTACTCTCCAGCTTTAAGGTGTATCGTAGTTCTTTTCTCCTAACAGATAATAATGATAGGGTTAGTGGTTCACAAGATCTTCTGCCACACTCAAGTTGACCATGTTGAAAAATGTTTAAGACAAACTAGCTTAGAGAGAGAGCAGGAAACATTTAGGTTTCTAGGTAGATGACAAGCAGGACCATGATCTGGAAAAACAAGAGTTATTCCTAGTTGTTTCCAACTAGGAATTTGTTTCAGGTCTTTCGGGTTTCATTCTGTAATGTAGCCTGGAGTGGTGATCTGTAGGATAACCATGTTCGATTTCAACTGGCATATTGGTTCAACTTTAAAGAAAAAAAAAGATCATGAATATTAAGGAACAAATTCCTTACATAATCATGAACAATTCTGTAATAAAAATTCACTTGATACATGGATGGTAGAATTAAATCAAGAGATACCTTTACAAAAACGCACTGAACAATTTTGGCACTACCCAAAATCTTGAACTTTATGCTTCATTACTTCCAGAGTGGTGACTTTAAAGTGGTGATATTACATTTTTCATTAACATAGAGAGAACACTACTTCCAACACATCCCAAAAAGGTGCATTATTAATTCCTCAAAAACAAAACAGTCCCCTCTCTGGTTCTTCATTACCATCAGTGGGGAAAACCCAGTCTGTCTCTCATGAGTCTGCAGCCATCTAGTGGTTTACTTAAGAAAAACGTGTCACAGCAAAGAATTTCTTTCCACTTAGGAGGCAGTAGTTGGTCTATGTAATGTTGCAACCAGAGTTCACTGGGGACAGGGAGAACCTCTGTCTGACAAGTGGGAGTTGCCAGGCTTTAGGAACTAGAACAGTCCTAACATGCACATAGAGCCTTCAAAGAACTGTCTCCAAATAACTAAGAATAAACACAGGTATCTCCTGACACAAAGCTTCCCTGATGGTCAACCCAAAATACTGAGCTGTAATTGCCACTCGTAGAAAAACTAATGGCTAGTAAGCCCCTGGGAGAAGTTATTTTGAGATTCTGACACAGGCTCACCCACACTACACTGAGGAAGGAAGTGGAAGTACAGGGTAATGCTGACCAGAGACAAGCCTGGGAGCCAGACAGCCTGATTTGGAAACCTGACCTCACTTTTCCCGGCTGCTGACCTTGGGCTGTTTACTTACTCTCTCCAAGCTAAAGTTGCCTCAACAGTCAAATGAAGGGAAAATCACTCCCACTGATGCCCTGACCCCAACAGGTCACTTTCCCTCTCACGACCCCTCCTCTCTGACTTCATTTGTCAGCCAAAATTCATCAGTCATCATACTCATGCTCTACCATACACTCCGAGTCTCTCTCTCTCTTCATCTAAACCAACGGACAAATGCAACCTTCTGGTTGAGCCCAACACTGTGCCTCCTCTACTGAAAAGCGTGCTCAACTGAGAGCAAGAGCCTGGGACATCCACCCCCCATAGCCCCTGCTTCTGCCCCCAGTTCTGTGCTCCGCAAATACCGACCTCCTCTCCACTGCTTTAACACTCCAGCTGTGCTTCCACTACTCCAGGATACCAGATCCCTGCTGGAAAGTTTTTTGTCACTCTACCTTTTCATAATCCTTCACATTCTCCTTCTAATATATAATTTATTGATTTATGTCTGTCTTTTTTGAAAGGGTAAGCACATAAAGGCAGGTATTTCGTTTATCTTACTCACTAATGCCTCTCCAGCATCCAGACATTGCCAAGTACATCAGACGTGTTTAGTAAATACTCACAGGGTGAAAGAATGCACATAGATGCATAAAGCAATGGTTCAAGTGAGACAGGATCCAAATTCATAGTGTTATGTGAATCAACTGGTCCTGGGTTCAAATGAACTTGAGCAAGTAACTTAAGCACTCCAAACCTAAATTTTTCCAAATGACAGACCTCACTGTCTATTTCATATAGAAATATACAAAAAATAGATACAAAATACTTAATATAAGGCATAGAGAAACATTTAATAAAAAACGGGAGATACTAACTTACATCCTTTCCACACAGAAGTTTCTGAATTAAGCTGTGTATGGACAAGGAGATACAACCAAAACTACTGGGATATACTTGGGTCATCCTGCCACTTCTCCTTCCTCACCCAAACACTGAGGCAGTGAGCTGGGTATTTACAAATAAGCTCAGCTGATACTTACCTAAAGTCTTCCACACTTCCCAGTAGGAAAATAATATTCCACAGCTTGAGAGGGCATCTTAATGATGTCTAAGGCTCTTCTCTTTACATGGGATGAACCACCAAATACCCCTGAGGAGTAGGTGGCCACTCTAATATCAGTAATAAGTACTGCAATGATGGATTCTTTGAGTAAGGAGCATGACAACAATGCTAGAACAAGAAAGAAGGCTGGGGCAAACAAACGTACTGAGACTTAGAATACACTATTTTATATGAATTTTGGGTTCTCTGAACTCAATTAATAAGCAAACCAATTAACAACTGCTTTAAGGAAATGTAGTCTGCACTAAGTATAAGAGACACTCCTTAATGCAGTCTATTACTCAGCAATTGGTAAAAACAAACAAACAAAAATCAAAATGATTCCAAGAAATCAAAACCGAAAGGCCAACTTTACTTCTGATGGAACCACACATAAGCCAAGTAAAATGTGCAGTCAGCATCACAGGAAACTTGGGTGATTGTCACACAACTAACCATGAACGCTAATAAAACAGAAGCTTCCCTGCAATACAATCACTGAAGATATTAAATGTATTATGTGGGGGAAAATCTAATGATAGTTTAAATTTTAAATAAGTGGGAGTGTGAAAACACAGCTACAATCATTTTTATCAGATACGTATGGCCTTATTTTATATTTATAGAACTCAGAGTGATTTATTTGTGGAGGTAGCATAAATGGTAAGTTCCTAAACTTTTAGACATTTAATCTTAGGATAAAATGCCTACTAATAGGTTTGGTAAAATGATGACATATTCGTATGATAGAAAATTACGCAATCAATATAGAAAAGAAAACCAACAACTAGGGGTGGGGGGAGGGCAGCGAGCCCGCATTTAACGCTGTCCATAGGTTCTTAGAAACTTGACTTCAAAGAAAACGATGTATAACAAAACCAGTTTTACCACTGGCTAATTCCTATGAGTAAGTGTTAAGCTCCTAGGGCTTATTTCTGCTCACATCATCTAAATAAAGACCTAAAACACATTCTGACACTAAATATTCATTTGTATTCATTCACTCATTCATTCCCCTTATTCCAGTTCAGGGTCAATGGTGGGCTGAGTCTACCCTGGCAGCGCGGGGTTCAGGGCAGCATCCAGCCCTGGACTGGCATCTCCACTGCAGGACACGAAGACGCCAACACCTACAGCCACTCAGACTGGGACGATGTGGACACACCCATGAACCTAAAGTGCACATCTTTGGGATATGGGAGGGAACCCGAATAACTGGAGAAGAACCATGCAGATGTGTGAACTCCACAGGGACCTCCGCTGGAAAGCCACTTTTGTTGTTGTTGTCTTTTCTCATCAATGTTAAAATGAGATGATGTTGAGAATTACTTTATTTGAGGACCTGCCACATAGTCACACTGGGCATTAAGGTTTCAAGATGTGAACTGTGGCAGGACATAAGCCAGCCCCCAACAAGGACCATCACAGAGTATATGTGAGGGGATGGTGAAAAAAAGTACAAATGAATCAATTAACATACCTGAGAAGTATGACCTCAGCTCAAGCACCTCTATGAATGAGTCACGTGGTCCATTCCACAACACCCATAGAGTCACACTGGAAGGACCTCTCAGAATCACCATCAAGTGCTTCCACTGGTCTCTTGCTGAGCCCCTTAACAGCAAGGCGAAGGAAGATGCCCTTTCACCTGGCACCCCCTTCAAGTATTTGAAGCAGCAAACCTAGCTCCCCTCCAGGAGTAGTGTACATTGTATTTTCAAAATGCTGCATGCATCATGTGATGTCATCCTTCTCACCCTTCTCTTTCTCCTTCCATCATTTATATATATATTTTAAAAGATTTATTTATTTATGCATACAAGGACTAGGGTACAGGTCAGAGGTGCAGGGAGTGTGAGAGGATTCACCAGAAACAGAGTGGGTAATAGAACAGGCAGATGGACTGAAACACTGCTAAGGGGAGCAGCAGGTGAGACAGGAGAGGTCTGCTGCACCACATGGGTCAACTCCCTGGCCAGTAGCAGGGATTGAATTCATGCTGCTGTGGCTACGGTTTGCTTTATAGCACTATGCTTAACCCACTGCGCCACCGGGGAGGCCCCCGTCACTAACATTCAACAGGTGTTTTTATGAATTGAGTTCATGGGATAGTAACATGCCTTTGCTCTGTAGGCTTGTTTCCTCTTCACTAAGGTAATTTGCAGTTGTAATCAGGGTATCTGATGGCTTCTCCTCTTCTTCACTGGCTTCCTTCCTTCCAGTGTCACATCTAGGAATCCCCATACTCTATTTTCTGAAATGTTCAGTTCTATACTTTGTCAACTAACAAGCCCTTAATAGCTTCTGTATGTAAAGCCCTTGAAGAATAAAACTAGGCATGAAGAAATCAGAGATTTTAGATCAGATAAGCAAAAAATGTTGGTAGTTAGGAAAATATAAAGACTAAAACATGAAATACAAAAATATTCATAAGTCAGCATCTTTTTGCCAAATAAGTAAGCGGAGACTGCTGCCTTAAGGTCAAAGGCAAAGAATGGAAAAATAAACATTTATCCAGTAGCTACCACCTCCTTTTGAAAATAAATGTAGTTTAAGTACATTGAGCAACTACTTAATTAAGCTTGTTCATTTTTATCTTATTGTGAAAACTGACTCATCTCCAGGTACTGTTCTTATCGTACAGAACTGTGAACAAGACAAAGCACTGACTCGCAGGGAGTTGATATTTTAGTAAGGAACGCAGAAACAGTGAGAAATAATATTTATCACAGTATAATTTACTGATAAAAGGTATTATAAAAACAAAACAGATTAACGTGAAAAAGAATAATTAGAGGAAGCAAAAGGATAGATTAAGGGAGATACTTCTACAGGAGTAACTTTTGGGCTGAAACCTAGAGGCCTAGTCAATTTTGTGAAGATCTGAAGATGTCCAATGCAGAGGAAGAGTAAATGCAAAGGCCCAATTTAAGAATAAGGTGGACAGTTCAAGGGCCTCCCTGGTGGCGCAGTGGGTTAAGCAACACGCTATGAAGCAAACCGCAGCCACTGCAGCAGGAGTTCGATCCCTGCCGCCGGCCAGGGAGGGAACCCACATGGCGCAGCAGACCTCTCCCGCCTCACCCGCTGCTCCCCTTAGCAGTGTGCTTCAGTCAATCCGCCTGTTCTGCTCCCCCGCTCTGTCTCTGGTGAATGCTCTCACTGTCCTGGACTCTGGCCTGTATCTCAGCTCTTGTATATATAAATAAATAAATCTTTAAAAAAAAAAAGGTGGACAGTTTAAGGAGCAGAAAGGTGGCCAAGGTGGCTGGAATGCTGCAGCTGCAAGGGGGAAAGTGGCAGGAGAGGACACAGAGATCAGATCTTGATCACATGATGGGGTGTGGGAAGAATATCCATTTGATTATACGTGCCACCGGAAGTCATTATAGTGTTTTAAACTATGGGATGACATGATCTGATTTATGGTTACCATGTGGAGAATAGATTATAAGAGAGACAGGAACAGAAGAAGGCGGCTGCAATTGTGCAAAGAAGAAACAACACCAGACTGGACCTGGGTGCCGAGAGCAGAGGTGGAGAAGGAGGAACAAATTTGACAAGCAGAACCATTAGGATCTGCCCTTAAATTGGATATGGGAAACTAAGACAACAGTGCCAACGTTTGAGGTTGGAGCCACAGGTAAGATGGGTTCAGATATATAGATGGTTCACATATAGGAGAAGTAAGTGATGAAACTCTTGGAGTCAAATTTTTTTAAGATTTATTTATTTATGCATGCAAGAACTGGGATATATGTCAGAGGTGCAGGAGATGAGAGGATTCACCAGAGACAGAGTGCGGAGCAGAACAGGCAGATCTACTAAGATACACTGCTAAAGGGGAGCAGTGGGCGAGGCAGGAGAGACCTGCTGCACCATGTGGGTCACCTCCCTGGCTGGGGATAGAATTCGTGTTGCAATGGCTGCAGATGCTTCATAGTGCAGTGCTGTTAACCCCTTGTGCCACCTCTGGAGCCATATCTTATAAACTTTTTGTTCATAAATGAAACAAAAATAATTTATTCAGTCATAAATAGTACTGTGTTTGGTCATGTACAAAAAGTCACAGGAGAGAAGAAGTTGTCACTCTCTTAAAATCCCCTTGGCTAAGACATTCATTTCCACACCTAGCTTGCTCTGTGTCAACACCTTATGCATGTAAAAAGTGAAATCAAAGCTATTGAAGTTACTGTCCTTGGAAGAGAAAAAACCTCCCCCATGTATTTTCAGAGGTGTGACTTTCCATTTATGAAACAGCACTGGGGAGGGTATGGAGAGGGGAAAAGGAAAGCATCCTTGCAACTTTTTTTCTTCTAAAAAACGCCTTCCCAGCCACCAAGAGACCCCAGATAAAAAGGCAAACCAACAATTCCTGGGTAAACAGGTCCAGTAAATTCCTTAACTTCTCAGGACCGGTACTGGTCAAAAAAGAGAAGTAGATAACATTGCTTCCCTTTTGTGTAGTCAAGTGTTAATATACAAAAACAAGTGTCCCTTCATCAGACTCTTCATAATTAAAAGAACTGAAGGGGGGGAGGGGATGTGTATATATATACATACATACATACATATATATACACATATATATGTATACACACACACACAGAGTATTCACAAATTCAGCATTCACAAATTCAGGTGAGTATATTACATGTTACCATGGATCTACTGATTCAATTTTCAAAGGTTAATTTTTAGCCACTCTCTACCTTCTTCTCTTGTTCTTAAAAAACAAAAACACTGAAATGGCAGAATTCTCACTAGTGCTGGTGTTAAGACTAAATAATACGTACACATGGGAAAGTCTGATCTCAACATCTGTGTTTCATGGTCAACTGTTGCTATTTCTACTCATCAATTTTTTTCAATTCAGAACTTGGTTGATTCTGACATGATTCACCACAGAATCCCTAGTGACTACAACTCTCCCACCCTAATAAAAGGAAATAATAAATAAAAGCATATCTCTAGCAGCTCTTATAAATGAATGACTTTCTATAAGGGGATTTTAAAAGCATGTACTATGGATCCAGATATGGCAATTTCTGCGTGAATAACAGAGAACAGTCCTACACATTAGATGAGCTTTCAGGAGTCTTTAAATGTGGGGTTAGAATTAGTGTCTGTTAAAGCTGGAAGACAGTAGAATCCAGTCAACAGAAATATATGCAAGAAAATCATATCATGGAAAGTGAAACAGCTTCTTCAAGGTCACAGAGCTCTTGAACCTGACTTCAGGAAGTGTGCACACAGACACGTGCCTACCTAATCAGATAGTTTTCATATAGTCTCATTGATTTCCCTAACTCAACTACATTCTGAAAGAACTGATCCAACTAGTCAGTAAAAATCATAGTGAGAAAAAAGCTACAGTTGAAGTAGGTAAAATTTAAAAGACTGTTAATGTCAATGTTGGCACGAATCTGGAGCAGTATAAACTCTGACAAATGGGCTGGTAGGAGAATAACTGGGTACAACTACTTTAGGTAACTTAAAATGATTTTATTTGCATCCCAATCCCAGCCCACCGTGGAGCTCCTGAAGGATGAAAATATTTTCTTAATCATTTTAAATGCTCCACAGAAAAATTCTTAGATTTCTCGCTTGTTAGACTTATTATTTTTTAAAAGATATGTTATTTTATTATAATTTTATTTCTAACAAAAATGCTTTGAAGCATCTGCAACATTTAATTCATTTATGTTTAATGTAAAATGTACTATTTTAACATGGTTCAAATACTTCACGAGGAAAGCAAATGATAAGATAACAGATAATTTTTAATAGTAAGTATTTTAACAAAAAAACTACAGGCTTAAAAATACTTTCTCTCAGGCCTCCCTCATGGCCTAAGGGTTAAGTCTCAACACTATCCCCACTATGGCCTGAGTTCAATCCCCAGCCAGGGAGCTAACCCACATATGGCACAGCAGACTTCTCCTGTTTTGCCCACTGCTCCCCTCAGCAGTTATTTCAGTAGATCTGTCTGTTCTACTCCCCACTCTGTCTCTGATGAATCCTCTCATACCCCACACCTCTGGCCTACACCCTAGTTCTTCTATGCAAAAATAAATAAAACTTTAAAATATATATATATATACACACACATATATATATCGTTCACCTATCCTATTCTTTGCAAAACAGAATTGCCAGAATAGAACACAGTTTTAAAAAAAGTCAGTTCCAATCTTACTAAATGGGTTTTTCCTAGAAGCAAAAATCTTTTTAACTATTTTCTCTTTTTTTAGTATAAATTAAACTATACAACTCAGTATCTTACAAGTTTTCATTGAGCTTTATCAAAATTCATCTGGAAATAAATTTTTCCTACTGCAGAATTCAGGAAGATTTTAGTTATAGCTGAATAGGTATATGTAATCTGTCTACAAGAGTTTATGATTTCCCTGCTTAAGGCATCTTTTTCAACTTCTTTGATAAAACTAAAGAATTTGTACTAACACAAATTCAAAAGATGCAAATGTAGTATAAAGAGAAGCACCTAAATGTGCTGTAAAGTACCATTTTATTCTGTCACACCCAGTATTATTAGCACTACCAGATGGGGAAAAAAGTGAACTGAAATTTCACACTTCTGTCTTTCACTTCCACCTGATTTCTGAACAGATCTGATTAGTAACCCACACTAGACAGTCTGCATGTTAGCTTTTATACAGCAACTTTATCTAAATCACTGAGATAATGGACACTGGTTTCTCTAAATTCACAACTCCAAATCTCAAATGAGCACTCAACCTGGAATACAACCCTTCTCTATTTCCCTGCTACATTCATGCTCTCAAGCATCAGAACTACAGGCAGTCCATTCTGTCTTCTTTCCATAAACTTCCACCAACCCCCCCCACTGGGGATCTGATGCCTCTGCCTCCTTTCCTATGAAAACAGACCTGCTCAGACAGGAACTCTGAAGATCCAGCAACTGCACTTAAGTGCAGTCCCCTCCACTCTGTACATAGGTGAGCAGGACATTGGTGACCCACCCCTTCCCTTCTTGCTTCAACATCAATTCTTTTGCAACTATACTCTGACTAGAATCTCCCTTTTGAAGTGGAAAAAATGCAACTTTCTTTCTTTGACCGTCTTGCAGCTTCATGGTAGAATCTGCTAGCTGCCTAGTAAATGTTTATTCTTCCCGTCTTTCCCAAATGGAGTGACGCTCAACTTTAGTGAGCACATGGCAATCCAGGTATGGTTATACTCAGCCTTCCTAGCAGCGAGGAAGAGACATATGACTGTAAATGAATTCCGAGGACTGATTTCAGTAGAAGTGAGTAGCATTATGGGCAGTCTCTTTAGATGAAAGACACAGGTCCTCCTCCTCCCTCCCTTCCTCCATCTACACTTGGAATATGGACATGAGACCCATCTTTTCAATGTCACCAGGTTGCCTGATCCAATTCTTTGCCATATCTTACTCGGTTTCTAGGCAGCCTGAGACACAGAAGCTGCCTTGCTCATTCTTGGACCACTTCTTTGGCTTTCTAGAAATCGATCATATTCCATATTCTGGTTTTCTTCTCACCTCACTGATCACACTTTCTCTGATTCTTCATGCAGCTGTCTTCTTGCCTTCCTGACATTCACATTTTTTAAAGCTCAAGGCCTCTTAACTCATTTCTTTGTGATTATATATACCTCGGGTGTTAAATGCCATTTATACTCTGATGACATTTTGATCTCCAAATAAATTCATGTATCGAAACCAGATGTTTGACATTTCCACTCAGATGTTTAAAAGGTATTTCAAAATTCGCCTGGTCACAAGTCTCCTCACTTCTTAACTGTAGTCCTTCCTGTCTTAGACCCACTGCCATCCACTCAGCTGCTCAGCACAAATGGCATCATCCTGGATGCCTCTCCTTCCCCTCACACTTGACCCTGTCACTTTTAGCAGCTACTCCCACTGGTTTTGCCTCCAAAGCACACCATCTGCTGCACACCAACACCTCTCTCATTAGGAAACAGCAATGGCCACTGTCCTTCCATTTTCCCAAACTACTTTCTAAGCAACAAAGTAATCTTTGCAAAGTGCAGATGTGATTGTGTTTTTCCTTCCTCTTAGAATGAAATCTCAACAGTTCAAATGGCGTCCAAGATTATGTAACCTACCCAGCCCCCTCTTTGATTTCATCATCTGCTACTCTTGCCTCAAGTTCTTTTTTTAAAAATATCAGCTATGGGCTCCACCTAAATGTTCTTTCCTGGTATTTCCTTACTACCAGCATTGTTTCTAAAAAGCAGTCATAAAAGATGAGAGGCTCTCTGGGGCTACTGTCACAACAGATCCGGAGCTGGAAGAGAAGGTGGAGCCAAGGCTGGTGTCCTGGGAACAATGGAACAACCCTGGATGCTCCCTCCCGTAGTGCCTGCGATGAGCAATGTAAGCCCTCCACAGCATCCACGGCCTGCCCCTTTAAGATCAGTCAAACGCAATAAAATCACACCAAATCAGAATAAAGGTTACTTTGAACAGTTGTGCACAGCAGCACTTCTTCAGAATAACCCATAATCTAATATTACGCCAATTGCCTCCAAAAGACACTGGCTTCTCATTTAAGTTAGTCAGTTAAACTAATAACTGTTGAGAAATTAATGATTAGACAAGGAAACAGAGTTTGGTCATCTGAAAACACTCTATTTGACTAGTGTGTTAACACATTCTGGTGAGAAGAGTGACCGTAACAAAGTAGGTTGAAGTATTAAAAAAGAAAGTATTAAACACCCTTTGCAAGAGTATAAGTAATGTGAGAGGCCAGAATACTGAGAACGAGATGACTAGTGATCCAGGTTTGTGGCTAAGAAACAAAAAATAAAACAGAATGACCTATAGGCTGAAATCTGGGCCTGTGAAATTTTTTATTCTTGTATTTAATCCAAGGAGCAATAATGTCTCATAAAACTCATACTGGATCAGTACTCTTGTCTTTGATAGGAGGAGCAAAGCATAATTTATGAGGAATCCTAATAGTTATTTTCTATTTTTCTGCCTCAGAAGATTAAAATGTCCTTGGTTCTTCAACGCTTCTTCATAAAATACCAAATATTTACCCTTTACAAAATTAATCTAAGTCATATCTAGCTAGATTTTACTTTTAATGAACACATATTTCTATGTGGCTTGAGCTTTTAATAGTGCTCCCTAGTTCCTAACCTATGAGATTATGTCACCAAGTTTTATTAATATTCCATGGAACTAATAAGGAAGTATCATTTTGAGCCTTTATTTCAGGAATGAAACTACCTATTAGCTATCTGACCTAATGCTACAGAAAAATGCAGTATGTTCTCTCTCCTTATGGCCTCCTCTTCTTATGTCACTCTGAAGAATTCTAACTTATTTAAACCTCTTCTCAATGCTCCTCCCTCTCTCAAAGACTAGGTAAGTTATCCTTTGACTAACTGCCACCAAGTTCAGTCAAGAACTGAAAACAAACAGTGAAGTGAACTGAAAACTCAACTCACAACATTGTGTGATCTTCTGGATGTTATAGGAGATCCGCTGGGCCAGCTGGGCAGGGTCACCACCAATTCCTGGAGTGTACGACATGGCTGATGTGCTTCTGCGCTAAGGTCATCAGATGCTGGGGGGCTATGTAGTTTTCTAAACAGTCATCTAAACAACAGAAAGGTCACATAATGTGTTTTTAAAGTTCTTGACTTACATTTTCCATTTTAAAGTTCTTGACTTACCTTATCAATTTGGGAGGTTACAAATGCAAACTTAATTAACCAAACACGGTTGAAATTCAGCAAAGGGAGATATATCATATAAGTCAAGAGAACCTGGGAAAGGGACACATGGAGTAAAATGTTCTTAATTCTTCCTTAGAGGAAGAACTTTTTCTGCATAAATTGTTTATATACTTTTTCTCGAAGTAAACTGCAAGCAAACATAAGGTAAGATCCACATGCTGTTTATCTTTATGTCACCAACATTTAAAACAATTCCTGGAAAAGAACAGGTATATAAATGTTTATTAATTGGAATGCAGACTTCAGGCCATCCCAGAAATTTCATTATTATCTAATTTACCATGTTTATGGCTCAGGAACAGATGACTAATGGGGCTCTGATTATAATGGGAAAGAATGTCAAATTTGAGAGAGTTGACAAGACAGTAGAAAAAAAAAAAAAGAAACAGAAAAGAATGGCCTATAAATGCTGATTACACCTTGTTAGAGCAAGAACGAATCTCTTCTCCCAGAAGGCAGCAACGTAGGTTAGGAAGCTGGGATGCCACAGGAAAGAGGTCAGATGAAGTTCTTGTCTTCAAATCACACCACACCACTCAGGGTTTGGAAAGAAGAATGAAAAGGGAGTCACGTCACAGTGGATTGTGCCAGCAAAGAATTTCAACTACGCCCACACCCATCTTCTCACTCACTGTCACTGAATACTGCCAACTTGGAGGCAGCCCATTTGTAAGCCGACTCTCTACTAACAGTCCTCTCCATACTCCAAAATAAACAACAAAGATAAAGTATCTTCTAAAATCAGTCTTTTAGGAGACTGGATAAAGGTAATAATGTAAAACAACAAAACCATACAAATCAGACAAAGAACTTGCTAGGCAGAAGTGATAGGACTACCAAAAAAGAGGTATCACTAGTGCCTTTATCTAGAAAGAATTTATGGAACAGATAGGTAACATCTGATACTAGGGTATGACTGGTATGTAGAACAAGATGGACAAAGACGTAACACTGAAGGTAGATAGACTGAGGATATACAGACAGTACAAACACCATGTGTCATTTGCCAAAGGTAGGGAGGTTCCAGGCCAACCCTGGGTCAGAGGATTCATGACAGGGACAAGCGGGAGACAACAGAGAAAAGCAAAGAGAGGACTGACCTAACACTTACTGCACTCTCCTTTTTAAAGCAGGTGGTAGCATAAACGTCATTTATTTTATGATAAAAGTTTCATGAATTTTTTAATTTTTAAATTTTCTTACATCACTATTCATATTTGTATACTATTTGATTTCTACCCTCAGGTGTAATTCCCATAAGCCTCCCACCACCACATAACCCATGAAACATCACCATAGTCCCTTGTGCTCTTCTCTCCCCAGTTTTGATCCTTTCCCCTCCCCTGCTATCTGCCTCAGGGCAGATAGTTCTTCCTTAGAGGAAGAACTTTTTCTGCATAAATTGTTTATATACTTTTTCTCGAAGTAAACTGCAAGCAAACATAAGGTAAGATCCACATGCTGTCACAGCACGATGGCAGGAGTAACTTTCTACAGTCACCTAAAGAGCCAAATGAATCTCACATCCATGTCTCCAACTCATACTTTTTTTTTTTAAAGATTTATTTATTTAAGAATTAGTTTGCCTGCTAGTTTTGTCTTTTTTTTTCTGACCTTTTGTTTGGTTTTCCTGTATTTCTCAAGTGAAATTATCCAATATTTTTCTTTTTCCTGCTGATTTTTCATTGAACAGAATCCCTTCTAGTTCCATCCATGTTACTGCAAATGGCATGAGTTTATCTTTCGATTACGAAACAGTATTCCATTGTGTATATATACCACAGCTTCTTGATCCATTCATGTTTTGGGGCATTTAGGTTGTTTCTATATCTTAACTATTGTAAATAGTGCTGCAATAAACACAGGATTGCAAGTTTTCTTTTGAATTAATGAAAGGAATTTTTAAATTTGAGCAAACTGTGGCTTACAAAGGCAAAGTAATGAAAAGAAAGCCAAACCAGCCACAAGGTGAAATTGGTATTCAATTCCAGGTTTCTGGCTACAAATCAACCCATGCTTGCAACTACACAAAAGGGTAGGCCATGGATGTGAGATTTAGTTTGACTATGTTACAATAAAAAGTCAATGGAAATTTCTGGTAGGGGAGAAGAGGCCATAACAAAATAAGTGTTTTTCATTTAAAGGTCAGTGCTAGTAGGAAGTTGACCTGCTGAGATGGGTAGGACAGAACTACCTAAAACTCTAGTGCATGGTGGAATGTGGCTGGCCACCCAGGGACTAGTGGGAACATTCCGGTACTTTCCATTTTTCTCCTTTAATAATTCATTTCAGACTCAGAACTGTCACAGCACGATGGCAGGAGTAACTTTCTATGGTCACCTAAAGAGCCAAATGAATCTCACATCCATGTCTCCAACTCATACTTTTTTTTTAAAAAAAAAGATTTATTTATTTATGCATATAAAAGCTGGGATATAGGCCAGAGTTGTGGAGAGGGCAGTGAGAAGATTTACCAGAGACAGAATGGGAAGCAGAACAGATAGATTAACTGAAATACACTGGTGAGTGGAGCAGCAGGCAAGACAGGAGAGGTCTGCCGCACCATGTGGGTCAGCTCCCTGACAAAGGATCGAACTCCTGCTGCAATGGCTGTGGATGCTTCATGGTGTAGTGTTTAACCCCTTGCGCCACCATGGAGGCCCTCAAAGAGCCTTTTGAACACAGTAGTCTTCTCTTCCTCAGGTCCAATCAGGGTATTGACCTCAGTCACGTCAATGTCACATAGCTTCTTTGTAGTCTATTTGATATGGTGCTTGTTGGCCTTACATCCATGGTGAACACAGTGTCTTGTTTTCTGTCTTCTTTAAGTTGCCCGGACTCAGGGGTCAGGGGAACTTAATGGCATAGCGGTCAAGTTTGTTTCTCTAAGGGGCACTCTTCTGAGGATTGCTCGGTTGCCTTGGAAGCCGACATTTCTTGGTTTGTCAGAGGTGTGTGGTATCTAGTTATTCTTTTAATTGAGGTGATATTTGGATGCCTTCATCAACTATTACCAAGTTACTCTGATGTTTGTCTTCCACATCAGTTTATAGCACCTAGCCTAAAGCTAATAGGCTCTAAAGCACTCTTGCTTAAAACTTTTCAGCCCATTCAGAATTCCTAATTTTAATGCTCACTATAACAGCTCATTACCTGCATTACTGACAGAGAAGTTATTAATTACATAATCTATTTAAACTAAAATGTAGGGTCTCTCTGGTAGCCTAGGGGTAGTCTCAGCACCATCACTGCCGTGGCCTGAGTTTGATCCCCACCTAGGGAGCTAAACCACACATGGCGCAGCAGGCCTCGTTTCACCCGCTGCTCCCCTCAGCAGTGCATTTCAGTAGATCTGCCTGTTCTTTCTGCTCCCCACTCTCTCTGGTGAAACTTCTCACCCCCCAACCCCCAGGCACCTCTGGCCTATACCCCAGTTCTTCAATGCATAAATAAATAAATCTTAAAATAAAATGTAGTTAAATGAAAATTTCATTTCCTCAGTCACATTAGCTACCTTTCAAGTGTTCAAATATCACAAGTGTGGCCAGTGGCTTTGACAGTTCCCATAAAGAACATTTCCACAATAACATAAAGTTCTACTGAGAAATTTCATCTAGATATCTTAATAGTAACATTTCTGTGATGATATATACACACTACAAAAAGAAAGGCAGGAAAAGGGGATCAAAGTGCAACACTCATACAGAGAATCTTCTCAAGATTGTTTCTAAAGAGCACAAAAGAAAACAAAGGGAATTTTAAAATGGAATCCTGAATATCCAACATTACCCTTAGTTACTATGGACACACTTCAGAATTCTTAAGATTTCCATTAAGCATAAATCTCATGCTCTATAAATGTAGAATGGACAAAGAAGTAGAAATATAGTCAGTATCACTTTCTAATTGTGACTACCAGCATAGAACACCAGGCTTCTCTCTAACCTGTGTTCAAAATGTAAATTCCCAAAGGGGTAAGGTTCTTTGGTGGGTTTTGTGGATGGCTGGTTTTCAGTACCTGGCTATATAATAAGTACTTAACAGATATTTGCAGAATGAATGAATAAATCTTACCTATTTCCTAGGAAAAGATCCCCAGTCTGAGGGACAATGTTACTGTTTTTTAAGACACTGAATTCCAATGGCTTCTTTCAGATCCTGATTGTCACAGGCTTATGCTGTCTTTCTCCAAGCCTTTGCTGGGTGCCACTTCCTATCTCCAGCAGCTCTTCCCATGATCTGCATGTGACTGGCTCCTTTTTTCCCAACAAACTCACATCACATGCTAGAGAAGTCTACCACTCTCTGTGTATCTCTGACTTATTGTATCATCGTTCTAATCATTATTTAAAAGGATCCAGTTTGGGTATTATTTTTATCTACCCCTAGCTCTGAAATAAAACGTGGGAGACAACCTTGCCATATTGTGGGATTCGGGTGGACAGATGTACCACGAAAGTAATCACTCGACAGCCAAGATCACTTTCTAACTGAACTGCATGAACTGCATTCCTCAGCTCAACCCCTCCATCTATCAAACTACTTTAGTTCACAATATCAAAGAGTATTTTCACCCTTTCACACACTAAAATTAAATGGAATCACAGCACACTACTAAGACCTACTTGCAGGTGTGTAAATTCCCTAATACTTAGCTAACGTTTGGTATCCTAAAATTATGGCTGACTTTGTTGCTGAGAACGCAGAAAAATGATGCAGACATGAATGAATAGGGTATCATGTTAACTTAAACAACTTTGAAAGCACAGCATAATGCGACATACTTCTCAATGGCCTGCAAGGCAGTCTTTCCCACAAAAGACACAGTCCACACCGTGTTCAGTCTCTGCACCCCTCACAAGAAAGACCTACCCCCTATACTGATAAAGAACACAGCATTTCATAATCACGAGTCCTTTTCTTGCAGATTCTGCACAAGCTTTAAATAACATCTAGTTATTGTCAGAAGACATTTGCTCTGAATTAAATTTTAACATAAATATGTAAATATCACATTCAAGCAAGTAACTTGGGGGGGAAGGAGGCATTTGAGGAGAAAAGCAAGATTTGTCTTTTTGTCTGGATTTAAAGAAAGTTAACAACCCAAAGAGCAAAGAGTGGGGAAGCATCTTGAAATATATTTATGTAGTTTACAGGTCTCTGTGTAAACCAATTAATGACAAGTACTGAGATCAAAGAGCGTGTCAACGTCATCGAGTCAAATTAAAAAAAAACAACACAAAACCAACTACGTCGAATCTCTGAACAACGTCGACCTTCCTTCGCTGTCGCCGGCTGCTTTCGGGCCCTCCATATTCGGGAAGAGAACTTTAAAGTGTTTCTGAAGCGTGAGTCAAAAAGAGGAAGAGATCAATTCGTGCTGTCCAGGCAGAAGCTGGAGCGATTCCAGAGCTCGGCCCTGCGCCGGCCTCGCCCGGGGGCGCCGCGCCGCCGGAGCGCCGGGGCGGGCGCGGCCGGCAGCCGCCGGGGGACGCGGCCGGGGAGGGTCGCAGCGGGAGCCGGCGGCCGGGCCTGCGGGACCGCGCACCCGCGCCGGGGCCGAGGGCAGCGGCGCCCGCCCTCCCGGCGGCGGCCGCAGATCGCTGGGCGGCGGCCGCCCGGCCGACGACGCGCAACGACAAGGACAAGCGGCAGCCGCAGGGCCACCGCGCGCGCGGCCAGGAACCCCTTCCCCAGGCCCCTCTTACCCCGACCGCCTCGGCTCCCTCGTCGGCCGCCGCGCACACCCGCGGGCCCCCAGCTACGGTGCTCAGCCGGTGGGCGGCGGCGTGGACCGCCCAGTGCGCAGGCCCGCAGCACGGCCGGGGGCGGGGCCTGCTGCCCTCTCATTGGCCCGCGGAGATGAGTGACAACGGCCCTCTCCGGGTCGAAACTGAGGCATGCGGTGCTAGCAAAATGACAAGGGAGGTGTTCTTTGAAGCTTGACATACACAGTGAGCGCCTTAGCCTGCGTGCAAAAAACACAGAGGCGGGAATGGAAGGCAGCTGTCTTCTTCATCCCGTGATGGGCGCCTCCCGAGACGCGTGTCTTCTGCCCGCCCCACCAGCTCCTGCCTATCTTGTTCTCCAGCCTTTAACTCTGCAGCAGACGGTATTTACAGGTCTTGCAAAAAAATGCGAACTTAAATACGCAGCCTCAGCAGGAAGCAGGAAGAAGAAAGTAGTCACCTTCGTGGCCTTACATGATAGACAGCTTTTCATAGCATATACGAGTCATTCTAAGCATCTTTGAAGGGCAGGGTTTGGCTCACAGCGGTTGAAACGAGCAGAGTGCTGTGATGATAAATATTCAAACAATGTAATTGTTAGAGGAAAAAAAGCACCATTTGTTTCAGGTGAAAGAAATACCTCACCATACCTCACGTAGGTAGGAGAAAAGCAAACCCAGAAGAGTTTGCGTTGGTACCACCTGATCAGATTCTAGATTGGTATTATACAACTATACAAAGTGCATGAGGTGTGGATAAGAAACTCAGGGGTCTCTGAGCTTTCATTCTTCTACTTTTAACAGATACATGGGAACAAGATATCTTCTCAATCTTTTATCTTTAGTAAAGGCAAGTACAGTGCAAGTGTGATGCTAAGCTGTAACTTACACTCTGCCTCTGTGAAGAACAGGCAGTGGAGAGAGGTGGGCCAGGCTGAAGGCATACATCCCATCTAACGGGACCCATGACTCAGCCAGAAATGAGCGAGGACTTTTAGGAATATTGACAATGCTTTGTCCAAATATAGTGGGTTTTCAGATTTTCATGTGAAATCACTCTTGATTGATATTCTTCAATTTTTATAAGTGTTTTCATCTCTATCATAGGCAACAGTATCAACCATGGTGTCATAGAATCTTACAGAAAATGTAGCTCTACTTTCTCATTTCACAGATTAAAGAAACTAAAACGTAAAGAAACCTTCCTCTATTTGTTGACAAATTAAACGACTTTCTTCTCCTCAAACTATTTCCCTTTATTGGTTAACGGAAACTGAAACCGGTATTCATTATCAACTTGGTGAGCCAGTCAGGAGCTGGGTGCCACTGGCGACTCTAGCCCGACTCTGACTTCCAGCTGATAGAGCAGTTGGCTGCAGCAAAAAGTCAGGGCTCACCTGTCCTCGCTGCACTGCCGTAGGGGGCCCTGGGCATCCCGGATGGTGCCCTCTCCCTTCTGCTGAGAAGGAGCACCATCCCCCAGGAGGATAAAGGAGAGTCCCAGCAGTGCCAGTATTTCCTCTGGGCAACTTCCATGTCCTCCTTGGGAGAGGTGCCACTCTTCTCTGCCCCATGGATTCACTTTTGAGGAGATGGGAACTGGACTGGAAAACTGTGATCCCCTGTTGTTTGGACTTTCTAGTAGCTATAATGGAAGCTTACTGGTTGGTTGGAAAAATTTCTAAACTGCTTATTGGCCTGTAAAAAATTAAAGATTGATAGACACACACACACACACACACACACACAAATTCCAAACCTCAGCTTTCTGATAAGAGTCTAAAAAGAAGCAAATTGCAAAATAAGATACTAATCTATCTTCTGTCCTCCTCGTGGCCCATGAATAAGATATTTTCTATTGTCTTTTAACCTAGGGCCTCCCTGGTGGTGCAGTGGGTTAGGCAACTCACTACGAAGCAAACCGCAGCCACTGCAGCACAAGTTGGATCCCTGCCTCCGGCCAGGGAGGGGACCCACATGGCTAGCAGACCTCTCCTGCTGTGCCCGCTGCTCCCCTCAGCAGTGTACTTCCATTGATCTGCCTGTTCTGCTCCCTGCTCTCTGTGGTGAATCCTCTCACCACCACCCCCCCACACCTCTGGCCTGTGCCCCAGTGCTTGTATGCATAAATAAATAAATCTTTTTTTAAAAAAAATAGAAACAAGCCTATTCTCAAGTAAGGTCAAACAGAAGAAACAGGGACTTTGGGAAGCAATTTGATGTCATAGTCTGGATGCATAACTCTGAATGCAGCAAAGCCAAGCTAGGAATTTTTAATTTAGGGATTTTAAAATGGCAAGTAACTATGTCTTACAGCAATCGCTACATAAGAAAAGAATAGATATATTCTATGGAAGAGTAATAATGCACAAGAGAAAAGCAAATGTAAATAAAATTATTAGTAAGTATTTGAGTTTATGATTTTACAAAAGAGCAACCAAAGCAATGAACTTGTTATCAGATTTTATGCAATCTTTCTCTCAAAAATTAGTGAATTTTCTATTCAGAAGCTCCATTCCCAAAGGCTGAAAATTTAAGACAAATGAATTTATTATAAATTATGACTCAGACTTTAAATAATGTTAGCTGGTATTGTAAAACATTACAAATTTTGTGAAAACTATCTTAAGCCCTATTATCCTGGTCTCTTAGCCTGGCAAAATGCTCACTTTCAATTACTAATGCTACAGTCAGTTTGTCTCCTCTTTCCTGCTCTAAATATCCCTTTCTTCTTCTGTCCTTAGAGTTCCTTCAACTCTATAGTTTTTGTCTTCCAAAATTTGCTATATTCTGATATATGTCCAGAATATTTCATCACCGAATTACCCAATCCCTTTCACTTCTCAATCAATGTAAGCCCTTAACTTTAGTTTACATTGGGGATATTAATATGTTGGGGGCAATGTTTGTACACTTGTGCATATGCATAGTATTAATTTTTTAAAAGTTTTTTTTTATTTATGCACACAATAACTAGGGCACAGGCAAGAGGTATGGGTGGGAGAGGGGGTGAGAAGATTCACCAGAGACAGAGTGGGAAAGAGAACAGGCAGATTGAGTGAAATACACTGCTGAGGGAAGTAGCAGGTGAGGCAGGAGAGGTCTGCTGTGCCATGTGGGTCACCTCCCTGGTGATCACTTCCCTGGCTGGGGATCGAACTTATGCTGCACTGGCTGTGAATGTTTCATAGTGCGGTGCTTAACCACTTGCGCCATCAGGAGGCCCCTATGCATATTATTTTTGTGGTCTGAAGTAATTGACTGGAACACTTGTATAACATAAGGATCAATAAAGACAGTTAGAGGAAAACAGCATACCGGGTTATGAAAGGGACTTGCTGTATGCAATGGGTATTTGAAAGAATGACTTGAAAATATATTGGGAAATTTTGTGATAAATATTGTATAGGAACTGTTAACCTTTCCTTTTTTAGGCTTGATCTAAATTGATGAGTGATCAGTAAGTAACGTAAAATCAACTTATACATTTTAAAATAAAGTAATGCATTTCTTGTAAATGTAGATAGAATTGATGAATAAAGTAAGTAATGAAGATTTTACCTCCTAAAATTCAGGGTTGTCCTAATTTTTTCATTTATTAGTACTAATGAGCTAATGCTGCTTATTTTTCAGGATCTAAAGTAGTTAAATATTGCTTACACATAATAAACATTTTTTTGTGTACTTGGACCTAGTAAACTGTTTGCATTAAAACTCTTGAAAGGTAGAGTGAAATGTTAGCAAGGGTGAGGTGAAATACGTACTTTCACTCATTCCTGAGAAAAGAATAAATCTGCACCACCCTTCTGTAGAGAATTATGCATATAGACAATTTATACTGTTTGATATAGTCATTCTATTTTGGGGAGAAGACCTAAGGAAAAGCTTTCAAATACAAATGAAAATCTTTATATGTAAAAATGTTCCCCAGCATTTTCTTTATAGTACCAAATAATTGTAAACAATCTAAAACCTCAGGGAATGGTTCAATAAATTGCAGTATATACATATATGAGATGTAGCAATTACAGGGTCCGTGGTGAATGAAGGGCAGAAGGAATGACTGGGGAGGGATGCAAAGGGCCTCAGGGCTCAAGCTCCGCGAAGTGGCAAGGCGCGCCGCCTGGTGGCAATGATGGATAACGCGGGCTCAGCAGAGAAGAATGACGAATGGGCGGGACCGGTGGCAAGGACCCCGCAACTGCAAAACGCCGAGCTCCCAGCCAGTGGGCGCACGCATTCTGTCATAATCCAATGCGAGGGACCAGGTTGGTTAAGTCGTCTGCGGTCGCCGCTAAATGATCCTGAGCAAGTTTTTTAATCCAAATAGACCTATTTTGCCATTTTAGTGACTCCTGGAATTTTCATTAATACCATTTTGGAAGAAGACGTGGGATATTTGCCTCCATTTCATTTTGAATTTCCGAACCCTAAGGCTGCCGGGTGGGCGTGACCACCTAGAGCGGGTTGGGAGTGGGTCCCGCCCGGCTCACCCAAAGGTGCCTGGGGCACCTGCACAGCCCCTGTGACCGCGCGTGCATGCCTGCACCCCTGCCACTGGCTTCTGCAAGCCGGCTGGCTTCCCCAGAATTGGGGCGCCCTCGGTGCCCTCTGGGAGCCTGGTCAGAAGGCTTTCATCTGGGGACCTTCTCTACCGGAAGAAACCAGGTGAGCCAAGGAGAGGGAAAGGTGAAAACATCTTGTGGAAGGCTGACTGCCAAGGGGGTCCCTTCGGAGGACGCAGTGCAGGAAAGCCTGCAGGTGGAAAACTGGGGGCTTTTATGGGTTCGTTATTGGGGATGGAGGAAGTTAGGGGTCCGGACTCACTCCTGAGTGTGACCCCTCCATGTCCTGCCTCCACTGACTGAAGCAGTGTCCTGCTGCGCTCTCTGACGGCACCTGGTGTGGGTTTTCTGGGCTCTGTTCTGCTCTACTAACCTGCTTGCTTTTATCACAGTGGATTTACCATAGAGTTTGGGGACCATATAGTAATATTCTGGGGCCGTCACCACCCCCACACCCCCTCCACCCCAGGTTTGGCAGGGAGGAGGGCAAAGCTGCCTCCCAGAGGCCAGGTCTGAGCCGCATCCGCTTGCCCTGTCCTGGGCATCTGCCAGGGAAGGGGAAGCCAGCCGGTCTCTTCACCCCACTGTGGGCCCTGGAGGCAGATGACGAAGATTTAACCTTGGGCACTCAGCCTCTGCAGCTCCACAGGGCATTCCTTAGAAAGGAGATAAACCCTCTAGCATCAGCGTGTTCCCTTTGGACAGGCTGGAGTAGAAGTTCCTCCCCAGCAGAACAATGACATTCTCAATGTCAATGCCTCACTCTTCCTGACAGTATAAACTAAAATCAGACCTTGTTTTTTTGGAACAAAATCTATCAGGCTGCTTCCTGGGTTCAAATCCTCGCTCTAATTATCTAATGAACTGTCTAGCTCTAGTTAAGACTTTCTGTCCAGTTAACAGTTTGAAGTCAGGGAGCAAGATGCCTCCAACTTAGGTCTCCAGAGTGTTTTGGCTCTTCCCCATCCTCTGTGCTCCTGTTAGGGGGAAAAGACCCTCCTGAATGGATTATACAAATAGGTTATGGACTTCGACCCACATTCCAGACCTACAAGATCCAAGGACTACAAATCCCATAAGGTCATTAT